>CM053610.1:84482557-84528393 GCA_028646535.1 Procyon lotor | reverse complement strand
TTGGCAGCAGTGATGGGAGAGGGGTTACATACAGGGAGGGGGATTGATCCAGTAAGTCCTAATTTTAAGGATAAGGCAGGCCAGATTTCACCCTATTGGAGAAGGGAATTACAAATTCATGAAAGAGAAAAGATCCAGAATTAATCCCATGGTGTTGGACTGGAATTAGAAGTTTGGGATGTGCGTGTAAGCCTATGTGGTTTCCAGGGAACAGAGCCAAAAAATGAACCCAAAGTCAAATTTGTCTGAGAGGGAGAGAGGTGGATCTTCTTAAAATATTACTCAGAGTAAATTCTATTTTTCTAGGTATTTTTCTAGTCCATTTCATGTGAAGTTACTAATTTGTTGGCATAAAATTCACGATGCTTACTACCTTAAAATTTTTTTTTGTAAAATATACACAGAAGTGCATTAATTCCTCAGTTTAAGAAATAGTTACAAAGTAACCATCACCCATATGGTCACCTTCATTGTCAAGATAGTGTCCAAGTCCTCAGAAACCCTGTCTTTCCTCTGTCCTTATGTGTTTATTTTTGACCAGTGTTTTGGGGTTTTTTTAATCACTATACTTAGAAAATTCTCAGTAGGGCTAATTTGAGGCCTAGGGTGATAACTGCCTCCCTCCAGAGAAGATTCGGAAATCTGGCAGTGCCTTCTGCAGGGCTCACCGTGGGCTACCCCAGAGCCCTGGAGCCCCGCCACGCCACAGCCCTGCAGCAGAGCACACATGGCCCCCGTGCGGTTTGCCCTCCTAGCTGCCGTGGCTCCCCTTTGGTTCCGTCTGCCTGTTCCCCACTGTCCTGTCAGCCCTTCGGAGCTTTAAATATTTTTTTTGGTATTGTAGCCTATCTTGGTTCTTTATAGCTTTAGGTTTGGTCTGAATAACTTCACTCACCATTGTTGGAAGCAAGATATTTTTGATTTCTTTTTTTTTTTCCCCTTAACAACAGTGTTGCTTCACTGTTTTAAAAATGCAACACAGCAGGAGGTTTCCTTCTCTTCCCTTGAACTAAACCCTCCCACCCTGGGAGAGGCCGACCCCATGATGTTGCCAATCAAATGCTTGCTTTACTTCGGCAGTATGGTTTTTCTCTTTGTTTCTCAGTTTCTAGAAGAAAACGCTGATCCTACTGCCTTCGAAATTCAGGAAGAGTTGGAACAGTATACAGCCAAAATCGTACAGAACAATCTGTTGGGGTCCCACGGTGCTCATGTGAGTTATCCTGTCTCTCTCTTTTCCTCTAACATTTGTTGTTGTTGTTTTTTAAAGATTTTTTTTATTTGACAGAAAGAAAGAGATCACAAGTAGGTAGAGATGCAGGCAGAGAGAGAGGGAAGCAGACTCCCTGCTGAACAGAGAGCCTGATGCGGGGCTCGATCCCAGGACCCTGAGATCATGACCTGAGCCGAAGGCAGAGGCTTTAACCCGCTGAGCCACCCAGGCGCCCCTAACACTTGGTTTTTAGCATAATTATCACAGATCCCTGTATGCTGTCATTTGTATATACTCTCGGCTTCCCCAAAGCAGACCTGGGTTTGAATCCCAGTTCTGCCTCTTAGAGGCCTGCGACATCACAAGTTACGTGCTGTCCCTGAGCCTTTGTGTCCTCTTCCTTAACGCACGCCTGCCGGCTGGATAAGAGGATTCAATGAAGTCGGGTGGTGTAGGCCCGGCATCCAGCAAGGTTATAGTATATACTGTTGCCCTCTGAGAGTGGTGTCCGGGTCCTTTTCCACTGTAAACCATTGCTACCTCCTCACCTCCCCCGCCCCTACACTACAGCACATGTGTATTTGTTCAGTGGATGAACAAATGGCACACTAATAAGCTGGTACTCATCTTTCAAGTACTCATCTTAAAATCTAATTCACCTTATGCCCACGTTTCACACCCAACATTCTGATTTTATTGGTCTGGGGTAGAGTCTGATGGAAGTTACAGAAGCTCTCCTGGGAAGGTTTCATTTGCAGTGAGGCTCAGACCCATTTGAGTAGCTTTACTGTGAATGTGCCTTTCTTAGGACCCTGAGGGCCATCCAGGGGAGGCAGCAGGGAGGCTTTGCTAGCTGCAGACAAGAGTGGTTTGTTTTAAATTAACTGGCATTTCAAAAATAAATAAATTAATTAACTAGCATTTCTTAAGGACTTACTGTATTCCAAGCCCCCTGCTGCATTCATGAGCTCTTAGTAACAGCTTCATGAGGTAGTTCCTCTCATTCTCATGTTATGATTAAGTTAAGGCTTAAAGAAGTCACTCAGTAATCAGCAGAGTTCGGCTGTATTTGGGTTCTGTGGAGAATGTTGTTTATAAAGAGGACGCCTTTTTCTGTCTTTTTTTAAAAAAAAGGTAAAAACTGAAAAAAAAAAAAAAAAAAAGTAAAAACTGTAAAGCGAATACATACTCCAGGGTTCTTCAAATGGCACTGCAAGGTTTTTTGCCCTTTCTCAACAGGTGAAAAATGTTTGTGAGAGCAAGAGCAAACTCATTGCTTACTTCTGGAAGGCACATATGACTGCTAAGCGGTGTCCTCACTGCAAGTGAGTACTGGGCTCTTACCTCCCCCTTTCCCCAGAAGCCTCTGGCCAGTCACTCATGGCTGTTACTCAATGTCTTGTTGAGGTTTTTCTCTCCTGAGTCACAACTGTTCTCATGTGTAGGACCGGGCGGTCAGTTGTCCGAAAGGAGCACAATAGCAAATTGACCGTCACATACCCAGCCATGGTGCACAAGAAGGCTGATCAGAAGGACACAGAGCCCCCGGGTAAGCAAGCTGAGCCCTGGGAAGTCCGTGGCCAGCAGATGTGTCTCGAACCGGGGGGGGAATCCCTGGTCATTATCACGTTTCTCGCCTTTGTGTTTGTGGTGGGCCAGCAGTGGGGCGGGGTCCAGGCCGCAGATTGTTGGAGGGGACCCTAGTGAGTGCCCAGCCCTGGCCTCTCAAGTAGAACTGACAGGCTGAGCTACATTATGAGGCAGTGCCCTGTGGGTTGAATGAAGGGCATCTTGCCTCAGGTAGTCATTTTTCTAGAAGATTCTTCAGGGGGAAGTTCAGAAATCTACTTGGCAAATACTTAGAACCATTTTATTGTCAAATAAATGTGGACTTATTTCGAAGTAAAGTGTAAAATGCAGGTGAATTTTAAAGGAAAACTGTGAGCATTCAAAGAACATCAGTGCCTCTCACAGGCTGCTCCTGGCAGTCCACTCAGATTCCTGGAGTAGAGTGTCCTCTCCTCAGCTCTGCTCGGCCAGTGGGGTACTTGGGAAAAAATTTGAGAGACTTAGTACTTCTATTTTTAAATCTTTTATTTATTAAAAAATTTTTTTTTATTTGGCACAATGTTACATTAGTTTCTGGTATACAACACAGTGCTTTGCTAAGTTTATACACTGTGCTCATTCAAGTATAGCCACCATCTGTCACCATACACTTGTAAATTGGAAACAACTGAATTTTTTCCCCCTAAATATGTTTATTTTATTTTTTCAATGTTACAAGATTTATTGTTCATGCACCACACCCAGTGCTCCATGCAATACGTGCCCTCCTCAATACCCACCACCAGGCTCGCCCAACCCAACCCCCCCGATTGTACTTTTTGTTTGTTCGTTTGTTTTTTTAAGGTTTCATTTATGAATGGTATCATATGGTATTTGTCCTTTTCAGTCTGACTTATTTCACTTAGTATAGTAGTTTCTGGGTCCATCCATGGTATTGCAAGTGGCTTGACCTCTTCGTTTTTATGGCTGCATAACATTCTATTGTATTCATGGACACTTTAGTTGCTTTCCTGTCTTGGCTATTGTAAACAGTGACGTAATAAACAGAGGAGTGTATAGATCTTTTCAAGTTAGTGTTTTCATGTTCTTTGGCTAAATACCCAGTAGTGGAATTATTGGGTCATATGGTATTTTTATTTTTAATTTTTTAAGGAACCGCCATGCTGTTTACCACAGTGACTATAATGAGCTACCTTCTCACCAGCGGTGTTCGAGGGTTTTTTTTTTTCCTTCACATCATTACCAACACTTGTTATTTCTTGTCTTTTTGATCCTAGTCATCCTGATAGGTATAAGGTGATAATCCCATTGTGGTTTTGATTTGCATTTCCCTGATGATCCATGATGTTGAGCATCGTTTTGTGTGTCTGTTGGCCATCTATCTGTATGTCGTCTTCTTTTTTATTTTTGTAGGCATAGGATTGTTTAAATATGGTTTTTGTTTTTTCTTTTGAAGTGGTGAGGATGAGGTAAGCTAGTCCCTACCAAGACCAGTGCCTGCTGCGTATAGTATGTGGTCCGTAGATGTTAACGGTTGACTGTGTGTGATGCAGTCAGCGTGCCAGGGTGGGAGAAGTAGGACCTGGGACTGACCCCTCACTCTGCCATTTATTCTGAGTGGCTTAGAGAAGGTCACTGGAGTTTTGTCTTCAACTCCATAGAGTGGCAAAACCAAACTTCTTGCCCAGAGTTGGGAAGATTTCATGAGCAGAAGTCCATAGCATATTGTTACTAAACCTTATTCCAGAGCTTGAGAATATGGACGAGGCAGAGAAATAAGTTCTCTTCCTAGCAATGCATAAATCTTTTACGTTGAGGACTCTGGCAAGACTTGGAGTAAATAGCTATCTCAGTCCGTTTGGGCTGCCATAACAAAAATATCACAGAGTGGGTGATGTCTAAACAACACACGTTTATTTTTCACGGTTCTCGAGGCTTGGAAGTCCACGATTTTGGTGCTAGCAAATCTGGTGTCCTGTGAGGGCCTGCTTCCTCACCAACAGCCGTCTTCTCCCTGTAGCCTCACAAGGCGGAAGGGCACAAGGGGGCTTTCTGGGGTCTTTTTATAAGGGCGCCAGCCCTGATCGTGAGAGTTCTGCTCTCATGATGTAATCGCCTCCCGAAGGTCCCACCTCCAGTACCATCACATGGGGGGAGGGTAGGCTATTAACACATGAAACTTGAGGGGACACAGACCTTCAGCTCTTTTATTATTTTTTTTCATGTAACTGAAATATCTATTTATTGAAAGATGATTAAAGGTCTTGGTCAGACCTTTTATTTTAGACTCATTTTATTTTTATTTTTATTTTATTTTATTTTATTTTATTTTTTCAGTGTTCTCAGATTCATTGTTTATGCACCACACCCAGTACTCCATGCAGTACGTGCCCTCCTTAATACCTACCACCAGGCTCACCTAACCCTAATTTTAGGCTTGCAGAAGAGTTGCAAAGATAGTACAGAGAGTTCCCATACACTCTTTATTGATCGTTCCCTAATGTACTGTCTCATCACCATTGTGTACTTATCCAAACTAAGAAATTAACTTAGTATGCTATCATTAAATGAACTACAGATTTTATTTGAATTTCTCTAGTTTTTCCAGTGATGTCCTTTCTATGTCCTGGGGTCTAATCCTGTGTTTAAAAAGCCAGTTTAATTTTGTTTAATGGTTAATGGTCAACCACAAAGGTGGATTTTTCCTACACTTACCTATAAATAGCCCCGAAAACAATTTTAAGGTTAATTTTAAGGCTGCTTTAGCCCTTAGTGTGCCTTAGAAAATGTTCATAGATGGAGAGCAAAGATGGTGAGAATTCTAAAAGAGAACTTTTTGGGGGGCAAATGTCTAGCAATTAAGTAGCCTTCCGGTGCCTTTGCCAAATGGATTCTTCTCAAATAATCTTTCACTGTGGCTATGAGCATATGATGGTGCCACCCAAAATTCTGTGCATTAGGAATAAGGTGACTGTGGTCTCCAGTGGTTCCAGGACTGGGATTTTAGTATTTAGCAAACATTTACTTGTTGGGCCTCTGCCTCATGCCAATGACCATGCCTGTGGCCGAGCACAGTACCAGGGTGGAGACCCGTGGCCTCTACTGTGAGAAGAGGCCACAGGTGACACAGGTTAGTAACTCCGGGCAGCAGGTGCTGCATTCTGAACAAGGGTCTGGCTCTGTTCCTGGCCAAAGGGAGCCAAGCAGTGAGGCCTGTGTGTCTGCGGTGCTACAGGCTAGTGATCCCACTAGGAGTACCATAAGCTTGTGAGATTCTGCAGATGCTCTAGGGGGCCCCTCAGGCCCTACTGTGCACATCAGCATTTTAAAATGAGGATCCTCCCTGCCAAGACACTCGACTGTGATCCAGCCTTGCCCAAGTTCTTTGACCTCCCAACCAGCCCCTTTGTCACATAGCAGCTCCTGAAGGTGAATGAAACCCACATTAGCAATGTTCTGAAAGCCTACCCAGGCTGAATCCGTTTTTGCTGGTTGTGGAGGGCGCAACACAGGTGAGGAGGGGCATCCCCCAGGTTTCTTCTGACTCTACATCAGTGTGATTTAACAACTCTACTCTGCCTTCACAGTGAAGAAACTGCAATGGGGCACTTCATGTGCTGGGAGCTACTGGGACAGGAGCTGGGGAGGATTGCCAGCGTCAAGTGGTCTTCCTCGGCCCTTCAAACCTGTTTTAGAAGGAGAGGAAGTTCAGATTGCCATTTTCAGAAATGCCCACAAATTGTTTTGTTTAGCTTAATGGAATCTGTGTTTTTCTGCTGAATATACATAGCTTTCTAATGCTGTGGTTACCCCTGAAGGTCAGAGCCTCTCTTCATTGCATACCCATGCTTCCTTGAATTGCATTAACTGAATGAAATGTTTTGCTTTTGTAGGAATCAAAATTTTAAATGTGTAGACCCTTTGACCTAGCCATTCTACTTTTATGACTATTTTGAGAATTAGGCCTACCCACACGACAGTATTATTTAAATCATTTAAAATAGGAAATGACTTAAGTGCCTATCAGTAGAGACTAGTTAAATTTTGGTACATCTCTTAATTATTACCCAAGATTCATATTTCTCTAAAATCTTATGAGGACACCTCCTTTGCAGATGGTAAACCTAATTAGAGAATTGGAAGTGGAATTCAAAGCTGGATTTTTTATGAATGTAGAAAAAGGCAAAAGAGTGGAGTTTGGGGTGCCTGGGTGGCTGAGTCGGTTAAAAGCATCTGCCTTTGGCTCAGATCATGATCTCAGCGTCCTGGGGTCAAGCCTCATATTGGGCTCCCTACTCAGCAGGGAGTCTGCTTCCCCCTCTCCCGCTACCCACCTGCCTGCCCTGCTTGTGTGTGCGTGTGCGTGCTCTCTCTCTATTAAATAAAAGAGTGGGGTTTCTAAGTATAGATTATTGTAGGATGTTTTGAACGTGTATATTTGAGCCAGTGACTTTATTATCTGCTATGTGCAATGCACTGTGTCAGGTGCTAGGAGCACAGACAAGACAGAGTTTCTGTGCTGGTAAGTACGTAAGAAGGGAATATTGAATAGTGCCTGATTTCAGTGGTCATATCCCAGAAGAGATTGATAGTTTTGAAACTACAGGAATACATTGCTTTTCTTTGTTAATCATCATGCCTAGAGTCCTCTTTCTTGAGTGGCAACCCCACGTTTGGTTTTCTGACTTATTCTGGGTGTAGCTGATAGTGCCCCAGAGACCTCTTGCTTAAACTGAGAAACCAAAATCAATCTACTCCTCACACACCTGCGTGATATTTGTAAGAAGAAATTGAGTATACTTTTACCCATAAAAATGTTTGTATTCATTTATCTCTAATTTTGCTTTTGTGACTCTTTGTGATAAAGCCACGTGCATCAAGTTGTGGATTTTTTTTGGTTAGTTTTTAGACATAGTGTAACTTATAGTTGTAGGAAAATCGGGATCCACCCTGATGTCCAATTGTAAGAGTATGGTCAGGTCACTAGGAAGCATCCTCTTGGTGGAATATCATGCAGTCATTAAAAATGTTATGTGGCAACATACAGAAATATTCACAAGAGGACACTAAACGAGCAAAGCAGTATACAGACTAAACCCACATTTAGAACTGACTATAGTTATCTTAGGGGCGCCTGGGTGGCTCAGTCAGTTGAGCATCACACTCTTGGTTTCAGCTCAGGCCATGATCTCCCAGTCATGAGATCGAGCCCCACAATGGTCTCCACGCTCTGCAGGGAGTCTACTTAGGATTCTTTCTCTCACCCTCTTCCTGTGCACACATGCACTCTCACTCTCCCTAAAATAAATAAATCTTTAAAAACAAAAGTTAAAAAATAATAATTAAAAAAAAGATGACAGTTACCTTAGATACTGTATAAACCAGAGGACTGGAAAAAAGTATGTAGTAGTGGTAATGGAATGGTGTGTGACTTATTTTTCTTTTGCTCTGTTGGTTTTATGCAGTAGTTACACTGTTTCTGTTACTTTAGAAATTAGGTTAAGGGGGAAAAAAAATCCAGAGCTGAGAATAAGCTGTCCTAGAGATTGATTTTTGTGGTCAAATTGCAGGCTCAGCAGGGTGGGGAGAGAGCATTGATAAATCCCATTGCAGAAAGAGTGCCTGTTATTGATTTCTTGTGCTTTGATTCCCCCTCCTGGCTCTAGGAATTGAGGAAGCTCAGATGGGAAAACGAGGGTACCTGACACCCACCAGTGCCCGAGAACATCTTACCGCTCTTTGGAAGAATGAAGGTGCTGTACTAACCTAAAAGAAATTGAAATGAGTCCCTGGGCTTATTTATCCTGCCTTACTATTTTTCTTTTTCCAGAGTCGTGATAATTATAGATCTCTACTGAATTCAGTTCATAGGTTTGGGGCTGGCTTCAGGGTACATTGTCATCGATACATTCTAGAGCAGGCAAGAATGGGAACTTCACAGCTGTTGTGACTGAACCTGGTCACTAAATAACAGCTGTGGGTGGGCCTCGCTTAGTTTGACATCTTTCTAGAAGGTACAGTGTAACTCACTTTAAATGCCTGTTAATAACTTCTTCAGAAAAGGATTTTAAGGGAATTCCTTCTGTGATTCAAAAAATGAACTCTAACCTCTAACATGTCTTTTTTTTTTCCCCCATTAGGATTTTTCCACATTTTAATTCCCTACAAAAAGGAAAGTCTTCCATTCCTTTTGCATGTATAACAAAAGCTAGGTGCTGTATTCAGGCCCTCGTGTCACCACCCTCGGAAAGTGCTCTTGTTCTAGAATGCTGAATGCTGCTGCTGTGTAATGATAGGCACTTAAAAATGAAAATGCTGCTGAAGGGATAAATGATGTCAGGGAAAAAAGAGCACTCAAGGCAGCGTGGTCATTTCTGTGGCAGGCCCTAACATTTTATTCATTCTGTCTGCAGCAGCTTTCTTTCTTTTTTCTTTTTTTTTAATTAACATATAATGTATTAATTGGCCCAGGGGTACATGTCTGTGAATCATCAGTCTTACACATTTCACTGTCTGCAGCTTTCTTTTAAGTTCACTGGGAATTTAAAATACTCTGATCCACAAAAACGATGTCTTCTTGGTAGCATCTATATGGAGGGTTTTTGTTTTGTTTTATTTTTAAGAAGTCTAACTTTTTTATTGATTTTTTTTCCCATATCTCAGATACATTTTTCATAGATACCAAAGCTGTGTGTGTGTGTGCGTGTGTGCGTGCATGTGCTCGTGCGCACATGCGCGTTAAGTGGGTAAGTCTAATAGTCCAGAAGGGTAGTGAGAAACAGGAGGAGGTTTTCATTCCCCATCCTTGTCCATCTCAGCCCCGCTGCGGCGCCTGTCCTTAAACCACTGTCTCACCTGTGTGTGGGTTCTCAACACACAAAGGCTATTTTTTGCTTGTTTTTAGAAAGAAAAATATGAATTTACTCTATCTATTGTCTCATATTCTGTTTTTCTTTTTTGTCACCCAGCGGAATTTTTGTGGTCCTTCATCCCTGCCCTCCCACATAGATGTAAGTGTTCCCTTTTGGTTAATTTCAAATGCAGGATTCTTTCTGAATTACCTTTTTTCGGGACTGGAAGATGTCGACATGGAGTCTAGATTCAACCCCAGTATGTTCTTTTTGGATTTCCTGGTGGTGCCACCGTCAAGGTAATGCCCTTTAATTAGCTTTGTTTTACTGGGAAAGGCTTATAAAGCGATGAATAATGACCTCTGGGAGAGGCTTGGAGGGCTGAGCGCATTGAGAAGCAAAGCAGCGGTTCCACACCCGGGTCGCAGGTGGTTGGGAGGTGGGAATGCTGGCTGGTTTTCGAGTGTGGTGGAAAGAGGCTAGGCAAGAGGCTAAAGAACATGACCCTTCCCTCATGCTCAACAGTTCCTGATTCCCTGTGTCCCCCTGCAGGTATCGCCCTGTCAATCGGCTAGGGGACCAGATGTTTACCAATGGCCAGACGGTGAACTTGCAGGCTGTCATGAAGGATATGGTTCTGATCCGAAAACTTCTGGCACTGATGGCCCAAGAACAGGAGCTGCCGTGTGAGGCGGCAGCGCCTTCCAGGGATGAGGTCAGGGCCGCCTTGGAGCTGACATCATCAGCCTGTCTTCTTCGTTCTGAGGCCTGCAGGGCCGATGCAGAACGCTGGGGGTGCAGGGCGCTGCTGGTTGGGAATTCTCTACCGTTGTGTGCAAGCCGTCATTTGGGGAACCTAGGTAGTGTTGGGGGAAAGCATGATAGGAGCATAGGAAGATCTAGGTCCTGCCGCAGTGACCTTTGTTGAGTTGCTTAGTTTCGTGGGCCCGTCTCCATTGTAAAATGTGTAGGGTTAGTGGTGAGATTTTATATACGGGCTGTTCTGGGCCACCTGCCTTCAGTGGCAGTGATTGGCAGCTCTAGAAAGAAGGTTCTGCATCCCGTGGGCGCTAAGGATGTCCCTTTCGGGTTATAATCCCAGAGCCGGTGTCATCCAGCTCTGGTTTTGGCTCATTAAGACTTCTAGCATTGGGTTCAGGAGGGCACTAGTGCTGATTCTAGGAATTTCACAGAATAGGACTGTGGCGTTTGAGGCCTCAGCTTCCTCTTCAGTAAAGGATAGCCTGGGATCAGTTTTCCCGTTTCAGCCAACTTTCTGAGGTCCTTCAGTGTGCCAGGTATCCAGTGGGTATAAAGATGAATCAGGCACTCAAAGGAGTTGCTGAAATCACTGAGGTCCTTCCCAGCTCTGAGATGCTCCCCGAGTGGAGGAAGGAAGGGCAGTCTCAGCCTTCAGTGGATGGGGCTCTTGGGCTCCCTTCCAGCTGCCAGCAGTAGTTCTGCTGGGAGCCAGGCCCGCCAGCAGGTGGCGCCACTGTCCGCCTGGACACATGCACTGTGGGTTAGCAGTACTCTGCTCTGCACTGTCTTTGCTTTTGCTAAACTTTTCTGATCTGTCAGGGTAGTGTGCTTTCAGAAACCGTCAGTCTAAGAGAAATGTGCCACCTGCAGGCCCTGGTCCCATTTGGGGGTTGGCCGTAGGATAGCCAGGACCCATGACCAGGGCTGAGAACTTTTACTTTGATGCTCCTTGAAAACAGAGCAGCCATTTGCCAAAAACAAAACAAAAATGAAAAAAAAAAACCCAAAAAACAAAACACCAAGTATCTGCAGAAATAAACAACATTCTCTCTGATTCTTAAGGTCCTTGCTACCGGAAGTTACCACGCTTGCTTTCTTTGTAATTAACAAGACCTGTTCTTATTTCTTTCCTCATGTGCTCCCCACATTCCATTCCTGTGGCAGCCCTCTCACAGGTCTCATTACAAGAGCAATCACATAGCCCTGAGCCGGGGAATGTCCTAGCAGTGAGTTAGGCTGACAGGGCCCCGGTCGTCTCTCCCTGTGAGGCTCCCTCCGCAGAGAGAAAATACATCTGTCCTCCCTATAACTAAAGAAGACCCCTCTATTTTTCGGGGTTGAAGGCAAACCAATGTCACTAATGTTTTTTCATGGCATTCTTACTAACTAGATCCTTACCTCTCCCCCCGTACTTCCCCCAACACACTGACAGGTTTCTTCTCTCACTCACACTGGGGGACCTCTGTCTCGCTCCTGTGTCAGAGCCAGCCAGATGTGGCTAGGCGGTGGCCACAGTGTAAGTAGGTGGTGCTATAAGGCAGGTTAAGAGCCTGTCTCCTGGGCAGGTAGAGAGAGAGGAGGAGGCGGCAGAGCCAGGGACAGAAATATTAAAAAGGATTGGTTAAATATTCCGGGAGGCTTGGATTTCAGCCAATCCCTTGACATATTTCAATTGGGGACCCATATATTAATTGATAACATACAAAATAGTGTGGCAGCGTTTTTCCTTTTAAGAAATTATTCCACTTGCGTTTTCATAAGTGCTTTGGATTAAGTTTTTCCAAAACCATAAATAAAGGTGAAATTCCATGCGACCATCAGTTGTCTGGTGGGATAACAGAGCTTCAGAAAGTATATAGATGGACGAAGAATTTCTAGAGTGGCCTGAAGAATTAGGTAGTAAGGGACTTCAGTGGCTGCTGGCAGCAGACCCTTCCATTACTTTCTTGGCTTACACACTTGAGTGAAACAAGCTACCATGTTGGAGAAGCCCACAAAGCACGTAATTGCAGGTGGCCTCTGGGTAACAGCCTGCTAGGACCGAAGGCCTGAAGTCCAGCAGCTGGGGGAATTGCACCCTGCCAACAGCCCTGTGAGCTTAGAGATGGAGCCTTCCCTGCTGAACCTTCAGATGAGACCCTAGCTCGGGTTGGCTCCTTTGTTACAGCCTAGGAGAGACTGAAGCAGAGAACCCAGTTAAGCTGTACCTAGACTCCTGACTTAGAGAATCTGTGATGTAGTAAATGTGTATTGGTTTTAAAAAAAAAAAAATTGCTTATAAACTTGAGTTCAATTTACTATCAGATAAAAGCTGGTAAATGGGTAATGGGGCTGATGTTTTGTTGATACAAACAGAGGAGATTGGTTTATTAGCGCTTTTGCCACTGATCTGTCAGGTTCCGAAGACATAAAGGCAGACTCCAGAGCTCATCATTTGTCAGAGAGAGTAAGAAAGGAAAATAAAACCAAGCCTGGCCTTTCTGAGGTTTTTCCATTGTGCCTGTTTTCTTGGTCGTGTCTTGCCAGGAAAAAGATTCTTCAATTATTCTGGACCGATCCTTTTTGAGTATGCTTCCAGGCCAGTCCCTCACAGACAAACTTTACAACATCTGGATTCGTCTTCAGAGCCACGTCAATATTGTGTTTGATAGCGAGATGGACAAATTAATGATGGAAAAGTACCCTGGCATTAGACAGGTGAGCAGAAAGTTGGATCCCCGTTGCGAGATGGAGGGGTCAAATATAAATGTACTCGTATCGAAACAAGAAGATAATAAGTATATTTGACTCTTTTTTTTCTTTCTTTCTTTCTTTCTTTTTTTTTAAACAATGCTTTCTGTGGACTTTTTCCTGCATCAAGATCCTGGAGAAGAAGGACGGCTTATTCCGAAAGCACATGATGGGGAAGCGAGTAGACTATGCGGCCCGCTCAGTCATCTGCCCAGACATGTACATTAACACCAACGAGATTGGAATTCCCATGGTGTGTGCGGAGGGGCCTCACCGGCTGCCGTCGGGTGGCAGATGGGAACGTTGAGGGCTGGGGAGAAGGTGTACAGCCGACTACGGTGGCCTGGGTGGGGACGGCTTCTGCTTCTTCCTGAACGAGCCGTTTGGAGGGGACACGAGGCTGTG
This sequence comes from Procyon lotor, assembly GCA_028646535.1. Taxonomy (NCBI): domain Eukaryota; kingdom Metazoa; phylum Chordata; class Mammalia; order Carnivora; family Procyonidae; genus Procyon; species Procyon lotor. The sequence continues at coordinate 84,514,863 of CM053610.1, read as the reverse complement.
CGATGGTGTTGGTCTCACTCCTTGCCAAGTCTCCACAAACACTACCTCCAAGGAAGACCCACTTCCTGGGCAGGCGGGGAGCTGACCGCAGGGCGTTCCACATCCCCGCCTGCATGTCTCCTCCCCCCCCTCCGCCTCTCAGAGCCCAGTCGGAACCTTCCTGGTCAAATTGAGTGCATGACAGAGATGAGGAAGACGGAAACGGGGATTTTTGCCCCGTGCACTTGCCTGGCATTAGGAGTCAGGAACGTGTACCTTTAGTTGCCAGGCACAGGAAGGGGAGAGAGCCCCCCCCGAGAGAGGGCTGTGCGCACGCCTTCCATCCTCCCAGTTCCTCCGGGGTAAGCGGTTTGCCCCATCCACCCATTAGTGTTTCCTCGGGGAGCCAGCCTCCTCCTCTCACTTCCCCACCCGTTCAAGCTGTGGTGCTCATTAGCAGCAGCCCTTTAATCGGCTTCCTCCTTAATGGGCCTTGAGGTCAGTAATATGAAGATGGTTTAATTCCCTTTGTGGAGAGTCTCATTTCCTCGTACGCTGCCCCCTCTGCTGCTCTCCGGGGAGCGCTGGTAATGAGCAGAGCTCAAGCGTTCTGGTGCCCACTGCCTCATCTCTCTGGGGCACACTTGGCTCCCCGGGCAAGGACACAAATGTGAGAGGATAGGAGTCAGAGGAAGCTCAGCCATGTGTCCACCGCCTCCTAGAACCGTAGGTCTTTCCATGCAGAAGCTGGGTCAGGTGGCAGAGAAAGACCCTGTGAAGCCCAGGGGTGACCTTCCTGAGTCTGAGGCCCTGGGAAGAGAGGCGCATTTACTGCCGTTCGTTGCTTTCTCTGGCCTGAAGGCATGGGCTACCCCAGGAGGCTTTGACTTCACAGTGCCTAAAGCATCCCAGCTTTGGGAGAGACCTTTAGTGCTGCCTCCTCTTTCTACCTTCAGGGGTGCCGGTCCTCCCTTTCTTGGATCTGGTTTCATCCCGTAATGGCTGGCCCTAAGGAGGGACTCTGAAGTTACTCTGCCCACCTCTAGCCTGCTCCAGGTCTCAGGGCATGGTGGCCGGGGGGTGTTACTCACAGGATGGCTGTGTGGGACTGACTGTGAGACTACCGCTTGGTCCCTTCCGGCACACACTTCCTGTAGAGCACTGTGGAGAGGTGGTGTGGGAGCAAGGAGCTAAAGTAAAGTTTGGCGAATAAGCCAGAGATTAGCAGTGAACCAGACAGACTAGAGCTTCTGCTGAGAAGCTTACATTCCAGTGGTGGAGAGGAATAAACAAACACATAGGAGCATAAACACTCTGTCAGGCAGCAGTCGGCGTGGTAGCAAAAGTGGGGCAGGCGATGGGGAAAGGGAGCGCTGGCCGGGGTCGCAGGTAAGGCTTTTTGCCGTGTCATCCAAGCAGACACCTAGACAGAGAACCTGGATGGAATCCAGCCAGGTTCTTTACGTCAGACTCCTCAGAGGCTCTGATATAGTTAAGTGCATTTGGAAGCACCAGAGGGTTTGTGATATTCAGCAGCTTAGAAACTCACTTAACCAGGGAACTCGTTTTTCTTGGAGTATATTGCAGGTCTAGCGTTAAGTGGAACACTGCATCTTCTCGTGTGTCAGGAGACCGAATCGGTTTCATCTCAGGCGCCACCTTGATCATAGTGGCAGCCGAAACTGCCGGGTAGAGGCTTCGACGCCGTGTCTGGGCTCGGGGCAAGGGCCACGATCACTTAGTGATGTCTGTGGGAGTGGGGAGGGCTGTGCTGTGGTACCTGAAGGCCAGTGTTGGCCACCTCTCTCAACCTAGTGTCCCATTCTGTTCCCTCTGGGACTAAGAATTGATCGGTGGGTGAGGAAATGATGAAGTTTTAGAATGGGGTACCAACCACTCCATTCCAATAATTCCAATTATTTTCTTCAGACTGTTAGGAAAGGAGGCTCGTTCTCTATTCCCTGAAGGCCTCAAATCTAGAACAATGGCTCTGTGGAGAGGACAGACAGGATGTTGTTTTCTCCCTGAAGGACCTTTGTGGCAAGGATAGCACCACTATGTCTTGGGGAAGAAGTCACACAGCCTGTCGAGTCAGATTTTGAGTCCATACCCTCTTTTCTGCCTCCCCTGAATTTTCATATCCACTCCATTTCCAGGTGTTTGCCACAAAACTGACCTACCCTCAGCCAGTCACCCCCTGGAATGTTCAGGAACTGAGGCAGGCAGTCATCAATGGACCCAATGTGCACCCGGGAGCCTCCATGGTCATTAACGAGGACGGCAGCCGCACAGCCCTGAGCGCCGTCGACCTGAGCCAGCGGGAAGCCGTGGCCAAACAGCTCCTGACACCAGCCACGGGGGCACCGAAGCCCCAGGGGACAAAAATTGTGAGTAATGGGCCGATTTGACAAGGCGCTCCCCTGTGACTGCCAGTCATGAGTGCTGATGCAGGGCTCTGCGAGCTGTTTTGTGCCCCTGGGATGAAGCTTCCCCCGTGGGTGGGTGTTCCTTCGGGGCTTCATGGTGCTTGCTTTATCTCCCCAGCTGGAGCTGGGGTTCCCAGGGTCTTGACCCCATGATTAAAGCTTCGCTTGGCTCTTCCACATCATGTAGCACAGTGCTGGGCACCCATCCAATGCTTGAGAAATGCTCTCTAATAATAACTCAGTTATGGTCCTGGGGCAGGCTACTGTGCTGTCCTTAATTAAGCAGGGCGACTCAAGGGGTGGTCCTCGGATTGTCATCGGCAGTAGCATCCCTAGAGCTTGTGAGAAACACATTCACCCTCTCCTCCCCACCCCCTGCAAAATGGATTAGACTCTCTGGTAACGGGACCCAGGAATCTGTGTTTTAACAGGTGATTTTGAGGGTTTCTCTACGTGCTAACATTTGAGGACTGCCCTAAAGGAAGGAAGTGTCCTGTGTGGTCTCTCCATAATAACTGGTAACCCACAGGCTTCATCTGATGCCTCATTTTCTGGCGATTGCTGGTGGCTGCCCTTGGGACAGTGTTAAGAGATCCTAAGACTTATTTGGGTTCCACCGGAAAGAGCATGTGGTTGATTAGCTGGGGGTGTGAAATTGGTGGGTGAGCTCATCTGTGTCCTGTTAAAGATGGCCATTTATACTGGAAGGCAGGGGGTGTGCATAACAAATGACCCCTAACCAGACCGTAGCGGCAGAAGTTGTTGAGGTGAAATGGATTTTTATTCGGGTTTAGTTGGCGGGTGAGTGTGCAGCAGGGGCTGACTGAGTGCGTTTTCCTTACCTCTGCGCCTTTGTTGGACATCTCCTTGCGTTCTGACTTGGGCATGTCCAGTGTCGGACAGAAGATCAAGGTCTTCTTTCATAATGAGTCCGAGCTCTACAGACTCTCCCTCAGCCTGGAAGGAACTTTAGAGGAGGAACAAAGAGGATTAGGGAGGCCTTGTGGTGGTGACTGTTGGTTCCTCCCCACAGCCTGCTGCCTCACTGCTTCTCTGTCTTGGAGCTTTGCCAAGGCGGAGCAGGAGCTCGCTGCCCATGTTCTACTTTGGTGTAGGCGACATGGGCATACGCAGATCAAGTCACCTGCTTTGTTCTTTTCTAGTGCATTAAGTAAGGTTTACGTTCAGTCTCACGGGATCATTCTGCCTTTCTCAAGGGCCTGGTGTCTGAGTAGGAGCTCTGTGCGAGATACAGGAGAGCTCAAGGTGTATTTCACGTAACTTAGGGTGAAGCAAGACAAACATGAAGTAGTCTTCGTATTAACTCAAGCCAAACATACCGAAGAGTCTTCTGGTCAGACAAATGGAGAGGAGAGGAGAATGGGGTCGGGCAGCATGGAGGATCCTCCGCTCTCTCCGCTGCCCCACTTGGCCAGTCACCACAGACAAGGTCCCACGACGAGTTTACGGCGCAGTGGGGGTGGGGAACGTGTCCCCCCCCCCCGGTTCAGTGGTGTGGCGGCTACTGTAGGAAATTAGTGGTGGAGGCCTGTGGCTTTCTGTGCTTGATGCTCAGAAAGAAAGGTGGGTGAGGGGAATGTGCGGGGTGGGAGGGCGGGGAGGGCTTGGAGTCATCGGGAGGCAGGCGAGCCAGCCTGAGGGCCGTAGGGAAGGGAAGGTATGGCGGGGATGTTTTGGAGAGAGCCGGGCGGGACTTAGAAAGTCTGGGGGTCGGGGCTGTGGAGCACACAAGAGGGGAGAACGAAGCGGGAGAGCGGGGAGTGCCCTAGAAGGAGATGCGTGCAGCCCCTGGAAAGTGAGGTGATGGCGGGGGATCTGAGGGCCCATCTCCTGGGAAAGGTGGGTGTGTGGGACTTAAGGGCCGGAGGGTTAGGAAATGGGATTTTCAGAGTGTTAATTCTGAGCACAAAGTGCAATGGAGAGAAAATGGGGGACACGTGGGGGCTGAAACGGGGGAGCAGAAGGAAGGCAGGGAGGACCGGGGAAGCTGAGGGAGAAGAGAGTGAGGGGCTGGGCCACCTCATTTGACATCTGCATCTGTTTCCCACACGTGGTTGTGGGGCTCTTCCAGGTCAAGATCAGTCCCTGGGTATCTTCAGCTCTCCCGGGGGCACTTGTTAGATGCTCATGAAATTAAATGTGAAGTTTGAGAAGAGTGAGGAAACCCCGGGAAGGCACATCTGAGTTGTCCTAGTGAAGGTTGCTGGTGACGCAGGAAAGCAGTCTGAACAGTGGGAGGAGCCAGGTCCCAGAGCTCTCGGGAGGCAGCGGAGCCAGGAGCTAAGGGCATTTGAAAGAAAAGCAGAACGATATCGGATTGTAACTGGGGTGTGGGGACGAGGCAAATGCAAGGAGAACTTCACATGGCCTTAGTTACGTCTGTAGGGTCGGAGGTGAGCGGAGATCCAGGGCTTAGGAGAGGGAAGGTTGGCCCGCTGCCCCGTGCAGCTCAGCTCCTGGGAAGTTAGTGAAATGAGTTCTGAGCAGCGGTGGGGTTGAATGCGATTGGCCGGGTCGCTGCTCTTCCAACTTAAGTTCCAGTCTTGGGCACACTGTCCCCGCTTTCTCCTCCAGCCTCACCTCTCAGCTTGCCCCCACACTCCCCATGGTCCCCGTTGGGGCCGTGCATGTGTGCCTTTGTGTCCCTGTCTGGATCACTTTGCTCTCCCCCAGATTCCCCGGCCAACCCTTGCTAGTCCTTCAGGTCTCTGCAAAGCCCTCATCCTCTAGGGCAGGGGTCTGTAAACTTTCCCAGCGCAGGGCCAGGTAGTAAATATTTTAGGCTCTGATGCACCCGATCAAGCCTGCCTTTGTAGTGTTGGAGCTGCCATGGGCAGCGCACGAATGAATGGGCCTGGCCGTGTGCCCAGAAGACTCTGTTTACAAAAGCAGGTGTCCCACTTGTGTGCTGTAGCTTGCCGCTCTCAAAACTTGCATGAGGTTCCCATTGTGTTCCCTCCACACCCTCAGCCTTCCCCACCCCCCTTGCTGTTCTCACCGCGTCGTGTCGTCACCGTGCATGCACCCATTCATCCTCCCTCCAGTTCCTAAATGCCATGGGGGTGCGGGCAGGGTGTTCTGCTCACCACTCTCCCCTCAGCCCCCAGTGTGTGGGAGGGGCTCAGGGCACCCCTGTGGAGTAGATGGATCCAGGCTCAGATACAGAAGGCTCTGAGGTTGAAGGCCGCGTTAGACCCAGTATCCAGGGGCAAAGACAGGAAGGGACTTCGTGAAGGAAAGCGGTTCTTACATCGGTACCTGGGGACGGAGGATGATTATTTTTATTTTCCAAAATCTTAATAACATTACACGTGTTTACTTATACAATCGCATGCACGTGTCCTTCTAATTTATTTGTATTTTTAAAAGACTTCGGTTGACGTGTATGCATGTAGGCTGGCCCCGGCTCAAGGGCTGGAGGACGTGAGCAGGAAGGAGAGAGCCGGGTCCCCGGAAGGACACACCGCAGGTTAGGCGAAGAGGGAAAGGATGACTGACAGGACCCATTTCCCCTGGGAGGTGTGAAACCTCTGTCCCTTCCTCTGGGCCTTGTAAGTCAGGAGGAGGTGGCCAGGACAGCTGAGTCTCATTTCCCAGCGCAACAGCCTGACAGAAGCCGCTCTTTGGCTCTGAAAACTCTGACCCGGGCACTGGGGCATGCTAATTTTCACTGCAGTATTTATTTAGAGACAAGAGAAAGGAAGGGCCTCAGGTTTGGGTTGGCGAGGGGAACTCCCTGTGCTCCAGGGCTTCTGTTTGGATTGGCTGGTGCCTGCCAGACTGGCCTGCGTGCCTTCCCAGCTGTGGGGTTTGCTTATGCTGGAGGATGTCTCGAATTTACGAGACTCGAGTCCAAGGCCCATCCTGGGGTTTTGGGCCTGGGCCACAGGTCTGGGCAGTTTATCCCTGGAGAGGCTAAAGAAATAAGACCTTGAAAGTCAGCTCAGGCTCTGTGATGTGCCCTGGGCAGACCCTCATGGGAGTCTGAAGGAGTTCAGGTCTCCTTGGAAACATGGATGTGGCAGCAGAGAGGGGAAGGTTTGAATTCCTTGGGGAGCAGAAAGACTGCCTCATTGCTAAGTGCTTTTAGGACTGCCTTTTCGAATTTCAGGGTTCTGCTCCCTGCTTCCCTGACCTGGAGGAAACTTTCAGCTCAGCTGAAAATTTGTGTGTGGGGGCGGGGGAAGATGGGAGAATCTTTGTTCACATCTAGCCTCTCTCTGTAGCCACCTTCCTGGTTCACCTTCATAAATACGGGCAACACAAGAAGAGACTAGACTTGGAGTGATTTGTTACTCCCAACCTGTTGCCTGCTGTGATTTGGGGGAACGGGAATGGGAGAGGTCTGAGCCCGTCGCCGTAACTGCTCTGGGCTGCTCAGGGGGCCTGCAGAATGGTGGGGGCAGCAGCTGCCTTCATGCGCTCGCTTTTTAAAAGAGCGTCCGTGTTCATCAGTTAGGAAGCCCAGTAGTTGATACAAGGGGAGTTGAAGGGCAGCATGAGGCTTAATGAGCCTTCTATTGAAGTCAGCTTTGTGGGGAGTGGTGTCCTGCTGGGGGGACATGACCCGTGGCATATTGGTAAGCAGGCAAAGTGGGAATGGTGGCCGTTACGGAGTACAATTACTTGTGGTTTTTCTTCCGTTCTGTAAGTTTGTATTTTCTAATTTTTCCCCTGGCAATGAGCACAGCACTTGTGCAGTAGTCCTTGCTCTCCTTAAAAATGGTCGAAGACCTCTTTAAAAAAAACATGTGGAAGTAATACACGCTCGTCACAGGAACACTGCTAAGATGGGTGGAGGTGAAGGCGGTAGGTGCTCTGTGCCTTACTTCTTCCCCATGTGCCTTTGCTCCTGTGGAGTCCATGATCACGGCTGGGTAAGCATCCCAGGAGCCTTCTCCCTCGTGTATATAAATACCTTGGGAATTGCATTGGGTTTTCAGTTGCCTCATCCTGTCACCTTAGATGGCACATGGGTTTTTTATTGTTTTTACTGGAATACGTTATTGCCATCACTTCAGGACTAGTGTAGATTTAACTCAGCTTTTTTCATCATTGCATAACATTCCATAGCGTGCACCGTGGTTTATGTAGCCATGCCGCTCCTGTGGGGCAGCCTGAGTTAGTCTAGGTTTTTCCACTGTAAACACTGCTGCCTAAACATACGTGTTTATGTAACCTTACATCGGCACTCTTTTTCCTTCTGAAATGCCAAAAGCAAATGAGTTTTAAATGTTCTTAAATCTGTTGTCAGATTGCTTTCCCGAAAGGCTATGGCAATTTAAATTTCTTATTAATGTTTTAAGTGCAAGAAAACGTTTTCAGGAGGCGTTGAACTGGGAGCCAGAGCCCTGTGTTCCAGTCCTGGTTTCGCCATTTGAGGTTGGGTGGGGTTGTTCTAAAACGTGGGGTTCGCATTTAGACTAACGTACTCACATGGGACCGTGGGAGGGGGGATTCCAGAGGTCTGCCAGGCCTTTTCAGACCAGGGCTTTTGCAGTTAAACGTGCAGATACGCTGTCTTCACATGTGTCCGTTTCTTTCCGTAGACCAATAGCCAGAGGAATCCAAGACTCTGTCTGGAAAGGCCATGTCTCTCTCAAGAAGACGGAGGCTACTGGACAGGGGCCTGGACCCTCCTCTCTTGCTGGTATCTCTGAGCCCAGAGCCGGGATCAGGGCTCTGCTGGGCTCACAGCTATTTCTCAGAGATTTCTAGGATTTCACTCCAGACCAAAAATGTCCCCTTTGATTTGGTTGTCTAAAACACGAGATGGACAGAAGTCACATGCGGAGCAGGCTGAGGTGAGCCCTGGGACGCTAAAGTTGTCACTGACCGGCCCCCTTTCCTCTGCTCTTCCTCTGCTCTGCTCCCAGGTGTGCCGGCATGTGAAGAATGGGGACATCCTCCTACTGAACCGACAGCCCACCCTGCACAGACCGTCTATCCAGGCCCACCACGCCCGCATCCTCCCCGAGGAAAAAGTCCTGCGGCTCCACTATGCCAACTGCAAGGCGTATAATGCTGACTTTGATGGAGATGAGATGAACGCCCACTTCCCGCAGAGCGAACTGGGCCGAGCTGAGGCCTATGTCCTGGCCTGCACAGATCAGCAGTACCTTGTCCCCAAGGTAGGTCTGACCTTGAGGCGGTTCATTTGTCATCGCACAACTTGGCACTTCAGGTCTGGGTTCTTGCCAGCTTCTGGGGTCACTGGGTAGCTCCAGGGCCGGGGACCCATGGAATAGAGGGTTCTGGCTTCTTCCAGGTGGGGCTTTCAGCTCTCTGGCTGGTTAGAGTATAGCAACCAGTAGCTATGTAATAGGTCTTATCTTCCAGACTCATGTTTGGATGCTATAATTTATTAGCCACCGGCAAGCATTAGCGTCCCAACTGAGATGGTCCTTATGACCCCCAGATGACTTTGATCCTTTGAGTTCTGACAAGCATGAGTTTTAAGAGATGGCTTAATCACGAGGGCCCACAATGAGATCCCTTTAGCCCATAAACGTGTCTCCTCTTTGAATCCCTTCTTCTCTCTCTGAGGCTGGTCCTTAAAAGCAGACCCGTGTAATCATAGCTGTCTGGTGGGGTACATGAGAAGGATTCGGCTTCCTTCCCCCTTGCCTGGCCAACTCCAACTGACCCATTCTATTAAGTGGCAGGGGCCTGAGGCATCGAGTATTCATGGGAACAGCAGAGTGGGGATAGAGCCAGGCTGCAGGAAATAGAATAGAGGATGATCCAGACATCACTTACCCTCACTACCCATCCTAAGGCCTGAGGCCTTTAAAATTATTAGCCATTTGCGTCACAGTGATTTACTTGGGTTGTGGTGGAGTGTGGAAGAAGCAGTAGTAGTAGTAACATGGAATTAGGACTGCCATTCGCCAAGCACTTCATCAGTGCAAAGTCCTTGGGAGGCTTCCCCTTTTCACTGTCACGCAGCCCTTGGAGTAAGTGCTGTTAGTGTCCGTGTTTACACATGGAGAAGACGAAAGGACACTAAACTTGCAGCCGACCCTGCTGAGAAGGCGGAAAAAGTTACAGGGAGCTCCCAGCTCCTCAGGGCCTTGCTGCTTTCCACCTCCGAGGGTCTTGGCCCACTTCTGCAGAAGAAATGGGACTTCTGCACACGGGCAGGCTTGGGAAGTTGCTCGGACATGTCCGGCATCAGTCATGTCCCCACCTGGGAACCGTCCCCGCCTGGGAACCTCTGTTCCAAGCAGTCACCTGCCACCTAGGGCAACAGGCAGCGGCCAGGGGCCCAGGGGCCTAGCGTCCTGGCCTCGTTTGCACCAGACACGGTTTTGTGGCTTCATGCTGGACCCAGCTGTTTGAGTTCTTGTTCCCTTCTCTGCCCACTTCGGCCAGCACTGGATTAGTGGGGGCTGAAGTAGGAAGGAGGGATGAACGGCCCACTAGGTCCCCTAGAAGTTAGAATAATAATTTTACTAACTTGAAAACTGATTTTTTGCCTTTTCACACAAGTAAGAGCTGTGGCTGTCATTGAGGTGGCAGGAAAAGCCACGATCCGTTGAGCACTCCCCGTGTAGCAGACACTGCTTCGAAGCTATTTGCAGACATTCTCTTAGTCCCCACAACAGCCTTGTGAGATAGGTGTGCTTTTCACAAGAGGAAACACAAGTGAGTGACTTACCAGCCAGCGATGAGGCTGGGACTTGAACCCAGCAACTTTGACTCCCAAGCCCATGTGTATCATGGGCCATTAGCCTCCCTTACCAGGCAAGGCAGGGGCTGGATGAGGCCACATGGCTGTGAGTGGATCCCAGGACTGAGCTGGCTCTCTGACTCGAGAGGCAGGACCGCATTTCCCCACGGGAGGCACTACCAGGGAACACTAGCTGGTTCGCTTGTGGCACTTGATGTGGGGGAGCAGGGGCTGGAATGGGGATTTGGGGTGCTCTGAAGTTCTCAGACCAATGAACTTGAATGTTCCGTACTTCATTTGGATTGAATAAAGTCCTACAAGGACTTCATGCTTGTAGGACTTCATGCCCTTCAAAGGGCTGACCTATTTAAACCCAGATGTGCCTCAGCATGTGTTCGCCTGCCCACGGATTTTAGGTCAGGAGATAGGCAGAACACAGATAAATAAGCTTACATCGATAAATTACGTTCTTGGAGGGAAGAAACTTCTAGGGGATGACCCAAGGGTTCACTTCACTTTCTATCAGTTTCTTTAGTCAGAGGCACAGAGCTTTGGATTCTTGATAAATTTCATTTATTCCTTAGTGTAAATGCCAAGACATGGAATCTATTTTTACTAATGGTTTTAAAAATGCAACATGTCTTAAACCACTTTGGTGATAAAGTCCTAAGAGAACAGGAACTGGCTTTGTTAAGCTAGGAAAGTCATTTTTTGGGAGAGAGGGGTAATTTTTTCCATTATTTCCATTTCCCTTCACTTATTAACCTATTTCTTCTGTTTCTAGGTTCTGTTCCTTGATTAGCCTGATTAGTACCTGATTAAACTATATTTTATTTTATTTATGTGTTTAGTAGAGCTGCATTATTACTTAAAATAGGAAGTGAATGATACCAGCTCTCTCATTCCTGCGAAAACAGTTAAAACTTCTCATTGATGTGTTTCTTTGTGGGTTTTTCTTCTGTTGTATTTTTTGAGGGCCAGTGCCTTGTGGAAAGTTTTGTTTTGTTTTGTTTTTTTTAACAAGGCTTGAGAGTGTCCCGACTATCCACTTAGCCAGAAAATTCAAGTCCCGGAATACCCTAATTCTCAAAGCATCCTGACCAAAGGCATTAATGTAATGTCATTTTGCTGTGATATTAGGTGGAATAGGATAGCTAACAATTATCTGGGTTTTTGATTGAGAGGTGGTCTTTCTGATCCTAAGCAGGATTTGGGAAATCCAGAATTATAAGTAGGCCCTTAGTAAATTGCTTTAATCAGCATTCCTCCCTGTGTTTCATGATTATTGCATTGAAAGCAATTTAGCCGTTAAGGTAATTTTCTAGTCATGGAAAAATCTGGATGGAGAGAAGGGAAGGCACTGACTAGATCACATAACTTGTAATTATGTTCTTTAAAGGAAGAAAACAAAAGGGAAAATCTATATCTGCCCCCAAAGACTGTGGGATGAGGCAAATGCGTAATACTGGTTTGGGTTACCCACCCCCCCAAGTGAAATAAGACCTTGTCTTTGGAACAAGATGCAGAGTATCATTTTTTATTCATGTTCTTAACTCAAAGCCTTCGGAAGAGAGGCTGTGTGCACCATCCGACCTTGCTTTGTCTATTCAGCCCGTCTGTAATAATTGTCTTTGAGTTTATATGGAGTCCATTGCCACAGTATGTACACTATTTGACAAACATCCTTTTTATCCTTTGAATTAGGACATGTAGTTAAATTCCTGGCACTTCTCCATGGCTGCATCTGTGAGTTCCTTTAGCCTTAGTTAAATTCCTGGCCATAATATTGGATAGTATTTAAGCCTGGCCATAATATTGGATAGTATTTAAGAAGTAATCAAATGATAACAATCTTTAGATCCAAGGCACAGATGTTTCTCAAGTTCCCATAAACACTGAAAAGTTTGCAAACACTGCTGCTTAGAGCATGTCAGTGGGCACAGCTATTTTTACATTCGTGTGCCTTACGTTGCCATGAACACAGACCTCCAGATAAGCTACAGGAGACTGGGGCTCAGAAAGTCTGTGAAAAGTTCCAAATGAGATGAACACACTGCGGCTTACATAAAAGCCCTTATTTGGGCATCTGGTAGATAACAGCCTTTATTAAAGGCCCCGCCATGAGCGTGTGCTACGTTGTGAAGAGACATTTGTAATGAACATTCTTTTCTTCCATAGTTAGGCTTGGCAAGGCCCTCTCAACCCTCTCAAGGCTCCTCTGGCTGAACCCTTACCCCTTAGCGAGCTGACGCTTAAGTCAGTAATACTCAGGGCTCTTAATACTGCCCCTGAAAGATCCTTTCTGACCATCCTCCTACCTCTAATCTGTATGATGACCCATCTTTTATTTTCCTCCAAGGTATTTGAAACTCTTTGTGATAATGTATTCATCCAATCATTTGTTGACTGTCTAATTCTTCCTCACCATAAAAGATCATATCTGTTTGGTCCACTAGAGTAGATTGGAGGGCTAACCCAAGTGTCTGGGCATATAGTATTCTTTCAATAAATATTTACCAAATGGATGACTGATTTAGAGGAAAACCAGGCCAGAAATGTGTGAAAAATACTAAAGCATAAAACCAAAATATAAAAGCAAGAACACAGCAAACTGCAGCTAGACCAAATTTATGCAAAGATGCCAAAAATAATGCTGAAGTAACTAGAACCAGATGGGATTATGGAGAGAAGGCTTGGGGAACCGGGTGAGTTGGAGCTGTTTTGATCTAGAACAATAGGCAAATGGTAAAAGGGGGAAACCGGTCAGGAAGCGCAGGTATTGTGCTTTGGGAGGCAGTTTGCTCTCCGGAGGGGAGGCTGAAGCCCGTGCTTAGTGAGGCCGTGGGCAGGACAATACCAGAGTAGAGGGGAGGGCTGTTGCTGGTACATGGCTTCCAAGCAGAGAATTAGGAATTAGAATGTAATTTCATATTTCCTTCTTTATTCTGTTCTGGTTTGTAGGATGGCCAGCCATTGGCGGGGTTGATCCAAGATCACATGGTTTCGGGTGCCAACATGACCATTCGAGGTTGCTTTTTCACTCGGGAGCAGTATATGGAGCTGCTGTACCGAGGACTCACAGACAAAGTGGGGCGTGTGAAGCTCTTTCCTCCTGCCATCCTGAAGCCCTTTCCACTGTGGACAGGAAAGCAGGTAATTGGGAGAAGAAAAAAAAAAAAAGGCAACAGGCCACTCGTATAAAAGATTTCATTCCCAGTAGAGTCCAGACCAGACGTCGATGGCAAATCAGATGGTCTGGAACTGAACCTGAGGTATGCCAGTATGATCTATGTGACTTTCTCTTTGGTGCGCTTCCTGAGTCCGGGTGGTCTCAGGGGAATGTCTACAAAGAGTGGACTTCAGTGTCTGTCCTCCATGTCCTCATAATGCAGATAGGGTGGTAAGAGGCAGTGTTATTGGTGGAGGTAGTAGTTATATTTTGGGAGGGGCCAAGTCCCTTCCTGAGTGCCCTGGATCTGCTACCTTACGTAATCCGCACAGCCGACCTGTGATGCAGAGACCATTATTACCACCCTTGAGCACACCAGGTTACTGAGGCCTTAGAGAACTTTGGTGACGTGCTCTACTCTGTAGGAGGCAGAGTCAGAATTCAAACCCAGGATTCCTAAGTCCTAGGAAGTCATGCTCTGCTTCCTGTCAAAGTAATGAAATAACGGTATATGTGGTGATCAAATAATGAGGTACAGTAGTGTGTGTGTTTCTACTGTTGTCTAGGTCCCCAGGTTGTAGCCTTAAGGCCTAACTCATAATCAGCTGTGTGATCTTGGCTTTGTGGGCCTCCTTTCTTCATCTAGAATACGAAGGGTTTCGGGGTGATCATGTCTAAGGTCTCCTCCTGCTCGGCAGTTCTTTAAGTCTAAGCACCTGTGACCTGAGTGGGTTTTAGTTGTTAGCTGAGCCTTGCGTTCTGGGGCAACCCTTACTTGTCATGAGGTATTATCATATCTGTATATTCTTTAATTCAGTTTGCTCACGTTTTGTTGAGAATTTTTTTTGCATTTGTGTTTGTGAGGGATATAAGCATTCATTTCATTATGCATTGCTTTATTGTACTTGGCAGGTACTGTGTTTTTTACTCCTTGAAGGTTTGTGGCTCCGCTGCATTCAAGCAGTTTTGTATACTTTTTTTTTTTCATTTTTCATTGCATTTATTGGTGCCATTTTCCCAGCAGCATTTGCCTACTTCGTGTTTTTGTGTCACGTTTTGGTAATTCTCACAAAATTTCAAACTATTTCATTATCTTGTTTGTCGTGGCGATCTGTAACTGGTGATTACAACTTAAAGCTTAGATGATGGTTAGCATTTTTAGCAATAAAGTATTTTTTAAAAATTCGATTTAGTTAACATAAAATGTGTTATTAGTTTCAGAGATGGAATTTAGTGGTTCATCAGTTGCATATAACACTTCGCACTCATTAATTACATCACGTGCCCTCCTTAATGCCCATCACTCAGTTACCCCATCCCCCCACCTACCTTCCCTTCAGCCACCCTCAGTTTGTTCCCTATAGTTAAGAGTCTCTTATGGTTTGCCTCCTCTGTTTTTATCCTATTTTTTCCTTCCCTTCCCCTATATTCATCTGTTTTGTTTCTTAAATTGTATATAGGAGTGAGAAGCAATAAAGTATTTTTTAATTAAGGTATATACATTATTTGTTTAGACACAATGCTCTTGCACACTTAAACCACAGTACAATGTAAATGTAACTTCTGAATGCACTGGGAAACCAGAAATTCATTTGACTCACTTTATCATTATAGTTGCTTTATAGTGGTGGTCTGGAACTCAACCCACAATATCTCTAAGATATGCCTGCATTGATCTGTAGTTTTCTTCTCTTGTAATATCTTTGCCTGGTTTTGGTATCAGGGTAATGCAGGCTTCATAGAATGAGTTGGGAAATACTTCCTCTTCAACTTTGTGTAAGTTTATGTAGTATTGGTATTATTTTTTTCTTAAATGTTTGGTCGGATTAGCCAATGAATCCATCTGGAACTGAACTTTTCTTCATAGGAAGGTTTTTTTAACTAAGATTTCTTTTTTTTAATATATGTAAGGCTCTTCAGATTATTGGTTTCTTCTTGAATGAGCCTCGGTATTTTGTTTTTTAAAGGAATTTGTCCCATCTCATAAGTTTTTAAATTTATGGGCATAAAGTTATTCATAATATACCTTTACTATTCTATCTACAGAATCTGTAGGTGGGTCAGCTTTTTCATTTCTGATATTGGTGATTTAAGTCTTTTTTTTTTTTAAGCAATCTCTATACGGAACATGGGGCTCAATCTCATGACCCTGAGATCAATAGTCCCATGCCTCACTGATGAAGCCAACCATGCGCCCTGATTTGTGTCTTTTTTCTTTTTTCCTGATCAGTTTGCAGTTTCCTGATCAGTTACAGATTTATTAATTTTGCTTTCAAAGAACCAGCTTTCATTGACTTTCTTTATTTTTCTGTTTTCTATTTCATTGATTTCACTTTGACCTTAATTTTTCTTTTCTTTTGTTTTCTTTGGGTTTGATTTACTCTTGTTGTCTCATCATTTAAGGTTGAAGCTGGCATCATTGATGTGAAACCTTTTTTCTTTTTTTTTTTTTAATTTTTATTTATTTATTTGACAGAGAGAGAGATCACAAGTAAGCAGAGAGGCAGGCAGAGGGAGAGGGGGAAGCAGGCTCCCTGCTGACCAGAGAGCCCAATGCAGGGCAATGCTGGGCTCGATCCCAGGACCCTGAGATCATGACCTGAGCTGAAGGCAGAGAGGCTTTAACCCACTGAGCCACCCAGGTGCTCCTCTTTTTTTTTTTAATATAGGCATTAAATTTTCCCCTTAAATTCTGATTAAGTAGCATCGCATAAGTTATTATGTTGTATTTTCATTTTCATTCAAATACTTGCTAATTTGCCTCTTGATTTCTTTTTGACCCATGAGCTAATTAGAAGTCCATTATTTCACATACTTAGAGATATCTTTGTTACGGATTTCTGATCTAATTCCATTGTGGCAAGAGAACATACATTGGGTGACTGGAGTCCTTTTAAATTTATTGACGTTTGTGTATGAGATTATGTTTACTGTGGTGTGTCTTGGTAAATATTTGGTGTGCCCGTAAATATACTCGGCTGTTGTTAAATGGAGTGCTCTAAAAATGTTAGTTAATAAATAGCTCAAGTCTACTGTCTTTGCTGATCACTGTCCTTCATTGCCTGGTGTCCATTATCTTAAAAACCACTGTTTCATGTTCATGTCTGCTTTTGCTATTGTTTTTGGTGCAAGAGTCATTGGGTCACCGTTGCTCTATCTTGGCCAGAAGTGAAAGTCAGTTTAACAGAATAGATGGGGAATTTTGCAATTTAAGATTAAAATCTAGAAGTATGGATTGTTTAGATCAAGGAGTGGTAAGCTTTTTCTGTAAGCCAGACAAGAAATATTTTAGACTTTGCAGGTCATACACTCTCTGTTGCAACTACTCAGCTCTGCTTTGTAGCATGAAAGCAGCCGTAGACAAAACATAAATGAATGAGCATGACTGTGATCCAATCAACTTTACTTACAAAAACTGGTGATAGGCCAGATAAGGCCTACAGGCTATAGTTTGCTGACCCCTGACTTAGTCATCTACATGTATTTGTCTGCTTTATTATTTCTGTTTCTATTATTTTTATTATTTCTGTTTGTCTTCATTTTGTAAGCCATCTGAAGTTATCTTGGACGTGAATGATTATGCTTTAAGTAATTAAGTGTCCAGAACTTATTAGAATTTTGTTTAAACATAAGCTGTGTGTTCAAAATAGAATTAAATAGTGGACAAAGAATATATATCTAGAGCCATGGATATGTTGATTCCCTTCAATCTGGAAATCCAGCCAAAGGAAACAATCGGAAATGTAGAAAAAGCTACTTGAGAAAAGCAGCCTGTTACACCATGGTTTTTTGGCGGCAGAAAATTAGAAAAACCTGGATCCTTAACATTGGCACTAAGGAAACTGTAGAACATCCATTTGTGAAGCTCTCATGTAGCTGTTTAAAATAGTGGTTTTAAAAGACCATATAGTGAGCAGTCTGGGAAATTTTCTGATCTAATGTTGAAGGCAGAGCTAGACTACAGCATTCTCTGTGTGGTAACTGTCGCAACCGTGTTAAGCACATACGTGAAAAAAAGTGTGGCATGGAAAAGATTAGAATGATGTAATAATTGGGTTTATGTTAGGAATAATTTCTTTTTCATTTTATAATGTTTCTGGGCCAAGATTATTACTATTTAATTAAATAAAGCGAGAGAATAGGCCCAGGTTTTACTTGTGTCACAGCTGAGATTTTTCAGTGTTTCTTGCAAGGTTGCCACGGGCTGTTACTTCTTTCCAAGTAGATGTAAAAGAGAAGAATCACTGCCGTGCATAAGAAATTAATGGTGGCTCAGTCTGATTCTGCAGAGAAAAGTCACATTTAGAATCAGGAGATAAGGAGCTTCACCTGGGCGCTCTATTTGTATTGACCCCCGAAAATGAAGTCTGAGGCTCCTTCTCAAGGGCATTTCAGACGGTTTCTTGAGTGCTTTACTCTCCCGTTTAAGAATCTGAGGTCTCAGCATTTGTTGAAAGAGCATATAAAGAAAAAGGATCCTTGCACGGCTCAGTAAACATTCACAGAGTAAATACACCTTTGTAAAGTGTCACCCAGATCAGAAGATAGAATCTCACCACACTCCCAGAAGAGCCCTGCACACCCCGATCCATTTTTATCCCTCACCAAAGGTGGCCACTCACCTGACTTCTAACACTATAATCACGTTTTGTCTTTTTTTTTTTTTTGAGCTGTATGTAAATGGAATGGTCAGTCCCATCTCTGTGTAAGTTATTCATGGTATCACACAACAGGAGTTCATTCATTTTCATTGCTGTATAGTATTCCATTATGCAACTCTACCATTATATATTTATCCTTTTACTTTTGACGACATGTGGCTTGTCTTCATTTGGCTATTACAAATAGGGTTATTATCACCATTCTTGTATATATCTCTTTTTGAAAATATGCATTCATTTTGTAGGCTAGATACCAAGGAATCAATTGCTGAATCATAAGATCTTTGTTTAACATTAATAGTTTTATTAACAAATATTTTTCTAAAGTGCTTATAGTACTTTACAGTTCTACCAGCAAAGCGTGAGTATTCTTACTTCCTATGCTCAGCAGAAGTTGAATTTTTGTTGTTTGTTTCTAGTAGTTTAATTTTAGCCACTCAGATGGGTGTGTAGTAGCAGCTTATAGTGGTTTTAACTTGCATTTTCTTAATGGTAAGTGAGGTTGAGTACCTCTTTATATGCTTATTGGCCATTAGGGGATCATCATTGGTGAAGTGCTTATTCGAGTCTTTTTCTTGTTTTTTATTCCACGCCATTTTCTTATTAATAGTTAAGAGGTTTTTTTTTACATATATATATATATATTCTTGTGTTTGTCCATTGCCAAATTTTTGCCTTTTTACCTAGTACTCTTTTCTAGTGATTAGAGCTATTTTATTAATACAATTCACCAGTATTTGCCGTTCATAGCTAGTCCTATATAAGTGCCTGTCCTGAGGGCATAAAGATATTCCCTTATGTCATCATCTAGTAGCTTTACGGTTTTACTTTCACACCTAGGTTTACTTGTCTGCCTGGAATTGATATTTGTGGGTGTGTATGATATAAGGTAAGGGATTCCTTTTTCCCCATATGGGTCTCCAGTTAATTGAACATCATTTGTTGAAAAAGACCAGCATTTTCCCACTTTTCTTTAGTGTCTTGTGTGTCATAAATCAACTAGTCACATAGAGACCACCCACATGTGGGTCTCTTCCTGGACTCTCTTCAGTTCCACTAGACTGTGTGTTTCCATTGTACCAATACCACACTATCTTAATTATTGTAGTTTTATAATACTGATTTTTGATAGTAAAAGTCTCCAGCTTTATTCTTCAAGACTGTCTTGCGTATACTTGGCCCTGTGTATTTCCATATACATTTTATTTTATTTTATTTTATTTATTTATTTTTTTAAAGATTTTATTTATTTGACAGAGAGAAACACAGTGAGAGAGGGAACACAAGCAGAGGGAATGGTAGCAGGAGAAGCAGGCTTCCCGCTGAGCAAGGAGCCCGATGCGGGGCTTGATCCCAGGACCCTGGGATCATGACCTGAGCTGAAGGCAGACGCTTAATGACTGAGCCACCCAGGCGCCCTCCATATACATTTTAAAGTCAGCCTTCATATTTCCCCAAAAATAATACCTGCTATAATTTTTATTGGGATTACATTGTACCTTTAGATCACTTTAGGGAGATCAACATTTTTACAATATTGAATCTTTCAAGTTTATGACATAGTATGTCCTTCAATCATATGAAGGACTTGTATATCTTGTATATCTTTCATTATAAGTCTTGTATATCTTTCATTAAATTTATTTCTAGCTATTGCTATTATAAATGGTGTTTATTAAATTTTCTATTTATGTGGCTATAGAAATACAATTAATTTGTATATATTGTCCCTGTATTCAGCAACCTTCCTGAATTCAGTTACTAGATTAGTGCCTTTCAAATTCTTTTTAACTGTTGAAGTAACAGAAGTTTGTTATTAAACAAGAACACAGTAATGTGTAAGGGAAAAGGAAAAATTCCCTCCCTCCACAACCCTACTCTCCGTGTCAACGTACACTCTCATAGAAAGTAATTAAGAATGGTATATTATATCTGCTCAGGAGAACCATGAATCATAATTAAATTTGACATTCAGCTTTGAACTTACATAGTTTTTTAAAGATTTTATTTATTTATTTGACAGATCACAAGTAGGCAGAGAGGCAGGTAGGGAGAGGGGGAAACAGGCTCCCTGCTGAGCAGAGAGCCCGATGCGGGGCTCGATCCCAGGACCCTGAGATCATGATCTGAGCCGAAGGCAGAGGCTTTAACCCACTGAGCCACCCATGTGCCCCTTGAACTTATATTTTAAACCTCTCTATCCATGATATCCTTGTGCTTGAGGCATGAGCTTTCCTGACCACCAAGTACATGGACCTTTTTTTTTTCCCAAAGATTTTTATTTATTTATTTGACAGAGAGAGAGAGATTACAAGTAGGCGGAGACAGGCACAAAGTATTAAAATTATTTTGTGAAGACTGGTGGTTGTATTAAAACTGTTGTGCCATTATACCTCAAAAAAAAAAAAACAAACAAGTAGGTGGAGAGAGGCAGGCAGAGAGAGAGGTTTGCAGGCTCCCCACTGAGCAGAGAGCCCGATGTGGGGCTCGATCCCAGGACCCTGAGATCACGACTTGAGCCGAAGGCAGAGGCTTTAACCCACTGAGCCACTCAGGCGCCCCACATGGACCTTTTTTGACTGATTTTTAACATGGCTTACTTTGAATGAGCCACCAGGCCTTCCAAAGGGAATTCCATTAAGCAGCCTGTATTTTTACTTTGGACCACCCTAATTTACTCTGAATATGACAAGAACTTCATTTAATTGCCTTCATGTGCCAAGTTAATAGGCAGGACCTTTCTTAAAATTGCTTTGTGATGTATTTAAGTTCACTTAATGACATATTGTAGGGCTTGTTCTGTATCCATCCATGTAGATCCACATCATTCTTTTTAACCCATTCTCTGTTGTATCCAGTAAGATGGATATACCATAGTTGATTTAACAGGCTTTCTTTTGGCAGACATTTAAATTGTTACCTGGTTTTTACTATTTTACCTGGTGGTGAGCACCCACTTATGTTTACACTCATGCACTTTCTTTGGTTTGTATTTGAGATGAGTTCTTAGCAGTGTGATTGCTGAGTCAAAGGGTATATACATTTCAAAACTTTTTTTTTTTTTAAGAAATCCTTTTAACTTTTAAAACATTTTTAAAGTTCAGTGGAGTCTTAGTATTTAAAAAATTCATTTATAATTCTCGTAGCTACTGCTACCTACCCTTCAGTTCAAGAACACATTGCAGATGGTCTTTTCTCCCACATTTCTAGAATGTTATCACAGGAAGAGCCTTAAAATCCTCTTTTCTGACTTCTGTGTTTTTCTTGAGACATAGTTCATTTTTAACATAAAATGTATGATTTTTAAAAGGGTATGTAGTTCAATGATTTGTAGTATGTCTGCTGTGTTGTACAGCAGTCGCCACTAGCTAATTCCAGAACATTTCCATCATCCCCAAAAGAAACCCTGTACCTATTATTTTCAGTCCCAATTCCTCCCTCCCTCCTTCCCAGGCAATCACTTTCCATCTCTATGGATTTGCCTCTTTTGGACATTGCGTGTAAATGATACCCTACAGCACGTAGCCTTTTGAGACTTGCTTCTTTTACTTAATATAAAACTTTCAAAATCCACTCGTGTGGTAGCGTGAACAGCTTCATTCTTTTTTACGGCTGGATGATATTCCATTGTATGGAAACACCTCGATTTTGTTTGTTAGGTGATAAATGGATAATTTAGGTTGTTCCCCTCTGTGATTATTATAAATAAAGGTGCCGTGTATATTCATGTACCAGTTTCTGCGTGAATATGTATTTCGGTTCTCTTGGCTAAGAGTGGAATTGCTGGGTCATACGGTAATGCTATTTTTAACTTTCTTGAGGAACTACCAAACTATTTTCCCAAACAGCTGTACCATTTTACATTCCTACCAGCAATGCCTGAGCATTTTTGTTGTTCCACATTTATAGCAACGGTCCTCCCTCCTTCCCTCCCTGCCTCCTTCTCTCTCTTTCTTTTTTAGTGGATGTGAAGTAGTATCTCATTGTGGTTTTGATTTGTATTTACTTAATAACTAATGATAGTGAGCATCTTTTCATTTGCTTATTAGCCGTTTGTAATATCTTCTTTGGAGAAGCGTTTATTCAGGCCCTTTGGCCATTTGGTAATTGGGCTTTGTCTTTTTATTGTTGAGTTCCAGGAGTTCTTTATCTATCCTAGCTATTAGATCTGTATTACATATATATTTCGCAAGTATTTTCTCCCATTCTGTGGGTTGGCAATTCTTAATAGTGTCCTTTTATACACACATTTCAATTTTGAGAAACTTATCTTAAACCTTTGTTGCTTGTGCTTTTGGTGTCATATCTAAGAAACTATTGCCTAAGCCAAGGTCCCACAGCTTTATAGCTTTTTTTCCACCTAAGAGTTAATAGGGTTTTAGCCATTACACTTAGGTCTTTGACTCACTTTGAGTTAATTTTTATATATGGTGTATAAGGTAGGAGCTCAGCTTGATTTTTTTTTTTTTTTTTTTTTTTGCATGTGGAAGTATAGTTGTCTTGGCACCATTTGTTGAACATTATTAGCACCCTTGTCAAAAATCAGTTAATTATAGATATGTGGGTTTGTTTATGGACTCTTCCATTGATCAATATGTCTGTCTTTTTGCCATTATTGTATCCTAATAACTAATAGCTTTGTTGTATTGAAGTCTGGAAGTGCGAGTCTTCTACTTTTGTTCTTCTTTTTCAAGATGGTTTTGGTTATTCAGGGTCTGTTGCATTTCCTTGTGAATTTTAGGATCAACTTGTTCATTTATACAAAACTTGCAATTGGGGTTTCAGTAGGGATCGCACTGAACCTGTAGATTGATTTGGGGACTCTTGCCATCTTAACAATCTTCTGATCCATGATGTCTTTCCATTTTATTTAGATTTTCTTTCATTTCTTTCAAGATTATGTTAGACTTTTCAGCATATGACTTTTACACTTCTTTAAGTTTATTCCTGAGTATTTTCTTTTTTGATGCTTTCTTAAATGGAATTATTTTGTTAATTTCATTTTCAGATTGTCATTGTTAATGTATAGAAATAGTTTTTTTTTTTTTTTTTAAGATTTTATTTATTTGACAGAGAGAAACACAGCGAGAGAGGGAACACAAGCAGAGGGAATGGTAGCAGGAGAAGCAGGCTTCCTGCCGAGCAGGGAGCCCGATGCGGGGCTCGATCCGAGGACGCTGGGATCATGACCTGAGCCGAAGGCAGACACCCAACGACTGAGCCACCCAGGCGCCCCTTTTTGTTGTTTTTTGTTTATTTGTTTGTTTTTAAGATTTTTATTTATCTATTTGACAGAGAGAGAGATCACAAGTAGGCAGAGAGACAGGCAGAGAGAGAGGGGGAAGCAGGCTCCCCGCCGAGCAGAGAGCCCAATGCGGGGCTCGATCCCAGGACCCTGAGATCACGACCCAAGCTGAAGACAGAGGCTTTAACCCACTGAGCCACCAGGCACCCACTAGAAATAGGTTTTCTATGTTGACCTTGCATCCTTCATCTTTGCTTAAAGTCATTTACTAGCTCTCATAATTTTTTTGTGGATTCTTTAGGGTTTTCCATCTAAAGATCATGTCACTACAAACCAAAGTAGTTTTATTTCTTCCTTTCCAATCTGGCTGGCTTTTATTTTTTTTTTTTTTCTTGCCCAATTGCCCTGACCAGTACTTCTAGTACATTGTTAAGTACAGGTGGCAAAAGCAGGCATCTTTTGTCTTGTTCCTGATCTTAGGCAAAAAATGTCTAGTCTTGGACCATTGAGTATATATGTATGCATTTTTAAAGATTTGATTTATTTAGGGACGCCTGAGTGTCTCAGTCAGTTAAACGTCTACCTTCAGCTTAGGTCACGATCCCACTAGGATCAAGTCCTGCATCGTGCTTCTTGCTCAGCATGGAGCCTGCTTCTCCCTCTGCTTGCTTCTCACCCTGCTTGTGCTCTCTCTCTCTCTGGCAAATAAATAAAATTTTTTTTAAAAATTTATTTTGAGAAAAGGAGAGAGTCTGCAAGTGGGGGGAGGGGCAGAGGCAGAGGGAGAGAGAGAATCTTAAGAGATTCCCCATTGAGCGTGGAACCCAACCTGGGGCTGGATCCCACAACCGTGAGATCATGCCCTGGGCTGAACTCAAGAGTCAGACGCTTAACTAGGGCTGAGCCACCCAGGCTCCCTAACCACTGAGTATATTAGCTGTGGGTTTTTCATAGGTGCCTCCCTTTTATTAGGTCAATGCCATTCCCTTCTATTCCTATTCTGTTGAGTGTTTTTATCATGAAAGGTTGTTGGAGTTTGTCAGATGCTTTCTTCTACTTTCTTGTTTTTGTAGATGAGATGGTAGGTCGTATTTCCTTGTCCTCTGATGGTTGGATATGTGTACTCTCACCTTGCACATAGACTTCCTCTCCTGACTGTGCCCAGCCTGCCAGTCCACATTGTGGTGATTTGGTTGAGGTGCAGCTTGTGGTCAGCCTTGCAGGGAAGCCTCACCCTCCTGCCTTTACTTCCTCACCCTTGCCTGGCAATGCTGGCCTTCTGGAGAGCGTGAGTCATGACCCTACTGGTCATCTTCTGCTTTCTTTAAAGATGATACATAAAGATGGGGCCTGGTACAGGCATACAAAGAGCTATTTATTGATGCGTGCTGATGGCTCCCAGCCCCTCCTTAGCCTGCACACTTGTTGCCCTGGCCTGTTTGTACCTTGCCTGCTACATCTTTGGGAATGTGTGCTCTTGCCCCCTCTGGAGTCATGGTTCTACCTGGGAGCAGCTGCCCCCTGCCTGGGTTCTCAGTGGAGCAGCTGCTTGAGAAATTGCCCCTCCTAACCTCCCGTTAGCAGCCGCTTGTTGAGTGGATGGCTGCTGCGATGCACCCAGCTGGGGCCAAGGAAGGACTCCCCAGCCTCTCAGTCGCCATGATTAATTCCAGGCGAATGACTGTATTTCTGGTGCTAGGTCTGTAAAAGCTATTTGGCTGGGAGCTGTCAGATTGCCGGTCACATACTTGGTGGATCCGGTGGTGGGTCTCACGTGGAGACTTCATCCCATGGTGCTCCTCACTCAGCTTTAATAACCACTCCTGAGTCCTGGTCCTTCTTGTCAGTGGCATTCGGTGGGCTTATTCCCTGAGGCATTTACACAGCCCCCGTGTCTAGACCTGGAATGTATTTGGAACAAGTGAGCCTGTTGAAAGTAAAATCAGAGCATGTCACTCCTGTGCTCGAAACCTCCCGAATAGGTTTCCTTCTCACTCAGACTAAAAGCCTCCTGCCTGAAATGCGTGGTCTGATCTCTGCACAGTTTCCTTCCTCACTAGTTTGTTGATGAGGCCTTCCCTGCCCATTACTGAAAATCCTGAATATTCCTGTCCCTTTCCCCCCTCGCTCTTCTTGAGGTTCTCCTTCCCTGTTTTACTTTCCTCCAAGGACAATGCCCTTTGGGAATGAAGGTTCCACTGAAGGCAGACTGATTCATTCGTGACTCTTGCCAGCACCAGGCCCATTGTAAGCACTCAGTAGGGCATTGCCAAAAGAACAGGTGGATTTTATCTATTCTACAGATGAGCGGTACTAAGCCTAAGAGCACATTTTGCCCCACAGTACCTGACCGGCCAGTGGTGGACCAGAGACACTGGAACATCCACTCATCCCTGAAGCTTCTCAGATTATCCAGGCCTCCTGGGTGAAGCTCTTCAGAGGAAGAGCTCTCCCTTCCTTCCTTCCTTCCTTCCTTGGCACCTACCGGAAAGCCATAGCTGTTCTGTGGGAGGATGTTATTGACTGCGTGTAATTTTGGTGACTCATCTGTTTTAATGTGGCCTGAAGATGAGAGAAGGATGCCTCTGAAGAGTGTTCTTCAGCCTTTGCCTCAGTCCTGGAACTGACGTCACGTAGGGGCTGACCTCTGAGAGAGGGCAGTGTTGTGACCCCCACCATCTCTCAACCCTGCTGTTGTTGCTTTTACTTTTTTACAACATACTGAAGTCTTTCTCTACTGTGACCCCACAGCAGTTCACTTTTTTCTTCTCCGTCCTTTAGATCTATTCAGGGACTTAATCTTCAGGTCTAGAAGATTGTTTACTTTAAGGATTATTTTAGGAGGGGCGCCTGGGTGGCTCAGTCAGTTAAGCGTCTGCCTTCAGCTCAGGTCATGATCTCAGGGTCCTGGGATCGAGCCCTGAGTGGAGCTCCCGGCTTAGCAGGGGATCTGCTTCTCTCTCTCCCTTTGCCCCTCCCCTCTACTCATGTGCATGCTCTCTCTCTATAGAAGAGAAAAGAATTATTTCAGGAAATTAGAGTGCCAGTGACATTCTTAATGGTGTGTACTTGTTTCTGTTCCTTTTTTTTTTTTTAAAGATAGATTTATTTATTTATTTATTTGACAGAGAGAAAGATCACAAGTAGGCAGAGAGGCAGGCAGAGGGAGAGGGGGAAGCAGACTCCCCGCCGAGCAGAGAGCCTGATGCGAGGCTCGATCCTAAGACCCTGAGATCATGACCTGAGCCGAAGGCAGAGGCTTTAACCCACTGAGCCACCCAGGCGCCCCGCTTGTTTCTGTTCCTAAGCCCCCTCCTACGCCATGTGAGTGGAAGACAACTGAGATTAACTTGTCCCACAGACATAGAAATGTCTGTTGTTCTGCTCCACCTACAGATCAGCAGAATGGAATTGTCTGACCTTGGGGATGAATGGGGATAGGAGATTCTAAAAGGGAACTCCTCCCCTTTTCTCCCCACAATCAGCATCATCTTTTTTTTTTCTTTCCAGGTTGTGTCAACGCTGCTCATAAACATAATCCCAGAGGACCACATCCCACTGAGCTTATCGGGAAAGGCAAAGATCAGTGGCAAAGCCTGGGTGCAGGAGTCCCCTCGGCCTGTTCCCGGCTTTAACCCTGACTCCATGTGCGAGTCCCAGGTGTGGCTGCCTAACTGTGCGCGTTGGAGACATCTAGTCCCAGGTTTAGACAAATCAGTACAAAACAGACAGAGAAAGGGAGAATCAGGTGTCGTGGTTCAGAAGACAGGGAGTTGTGTCCAAATGGGTGTCACTTTTGGTTTTAGAAAGGGTCAGAGTTGATCGCTGGCATTTGATATATAAACCTCCCAACCCATTTGGGGAGCAGAAGCCTCTGTACTCAATTCTGCAAAACTTGGAAATGCGGAACCCGTGTTTTCCCTTGAGACCCCTGAGTAGCTCGAGCTCACGGATCTGCTGTGAGTTCCACACCTCCCAGCTCCAGGCCTCGGGGAGCAGTGCTCCTGTAAGCCATCAAGACGGTGGCCCCACACTAAAGACTCCCAAGGCCTTAAGTCCCCAGCTCACAAGTGCTTTGTCACTGGGCATAGCAGACATTCCATTTAGAACTGAAGCTGCCACTTTTCCTTCCCTTTAGAGATCAAGGGCTTAATATGTGCTACATTACGTGGCTAGCAGTCCTTCCTTTAATTAGCTTCTGATGCTTTAACCCAACTTTGGGAAGTACAAACATTTAAAAGATGTTAGAAAGCTTATGTCATTCTTACTTGTAGAGTCCAAGGGAGGGAGCACCTAGGCCAAGGTTGTGCTTAGGGAGTTTATACTCTAGATGCTCTCATTTTTAGTTACAAGGTCCTTGGAAAGGGTACTTGACTTCCAGTCAGTATGGGGTGGGATTGTGGTGCAGGGGGACATGAAAACTAGTCCCTAGAAAAAGACATTTCAAAAATACTGGTCTTTATGTCCTCATCCCCTTTATTAAGAAAAAAATATATTAGTTCCATTTATAATCTATGTAAAATCTTCTTTTTTTTGTTTGGTTTTTTGTTTCAAGTTTTTATTTAAATTCTAGTTAGGACAGTGTAATATTAGTTTCAGGAGTAGAATTTAGTGATTCATCACTCCCTGCATCTTTGTTTCCATCAAGAACCTGAGGCAGGTTACCGTGGAGGGATATACACAATAAGGTTAATAAAACACAGAAAAAGGAGGGAGTGGCTCACACAGGAGGGGTCATCTCCATTCCAGCATTGGTGGCTGTCCCTTCCACAGGTGATTATCAGAGAAGGGGAGCTGCTCTGTGGGGTGCTGGACAAGGCGCACTACGGGAGCTCCGCCTACGGCCTAGTCCACTGCTGCTATGAGATCTATGGCGGGGAGACTAGCGGCAAGGTTCTCACCTGCCTGGCGCGCCTCTTCACCGCCTACCTGCAGCTCTACAGAGGTTTCACCTTGGGTGAGTGCTCAGCCAGCAGCCCCGGGCCTCGGCCCTTCTCCGGGCCAGCACACCCATCGGGACGTCTCCCTGACTCTACCAGGAGCTTCCGGGGGGGTGGGGCAGGCTCCTTCGATACCTGTGTCCCCTCTCGGCTGCCAGCACCACATCACAGACCTGGTCCTTCTCCGTACTTTCCACCCCTCCCCTGCAGCCCTCGTTTCTTCACGCTCCTCTGTCCCCATTCCGTTCTGCACCCCAGCCTCTATGGTTTTCTGTCCCTGAGACTGAGTTTTCACACCTGAACCCGCCTCCATTCTCTCCTATGAGTGTGCTTCCGGGATGCCCCGGGCACTCTCTGCTCCACAAAGGGCCTTCCCTATTGTCAGAACTGCCCACACCTCCCCACGTCGCGGGAGTGTCAGCGCCATCAGAAAGGCCACGTGGGGGCGGACCTGTTGGGGCGATCCTAACACAGGCAGAGGAGCTACCTTCTCTCCTCCCTGGAAGTGAGCACACACCATTTTAGCAAGTTGGCCTTGAGAAAGACAGCCAGCGTGCTGTTACTTTCTGAGCCCTTCTGCCGTGTTCCTGGGAGGAGCAGGTGACCTGCTGCGCGTTGAGCATGAGCCAGGGTGAGTGTTCGAATGGTCAAGTTCATTGTACCGGAGTGGTGGAAGTTGGAGTCCGCTTTGCAGACTTGCTCGTGTGCAGACGTGGCGGGAGTCCCCCCGGGGGGCCCTGGGCCTGCCTCAGCTGGAGCTCGTGCCCTCGCCTGCGGTGGGGCCTGCTAGTTACAGGATGTAGATGAATTGCAGAAAAGTAAAAATGAGTACAGACATGATAGCAATTGAAAGTCACCCAGCATTCAGTCATCAGAGATGACCACTCACATTGATCTGATGTGTGTCTTTCTAGACCCACCAATATAAACACACCCAGACAAAAGTGAGATCCTACCCTACACAGTTTGGTGATCTTTTTCTCCCCATTATGGAATGTATTTATAAATATCCTTTTGTAAACGTACTAACATAAGCCTTTGTGCTCAGCTACGAATTATTCTGGTGGTATACTGGTACCACGGTTTATTTAACCAGTTCCTGTAATTAAACATTTAGGCTATTTCCTGGTTTTCACTTTATTGTGAAGAGGGCCCTTGAGCAAAGCAAAGCAAACTTGTCATTTTTAAAAATGATGTAGAGGAAGCTGCCACACCCAGAGCAGGACAAGGACCACACCCAGCAAACCAAGCCACGCCTGTAGCTCTGCTTAGCACTCGATGCAGAGAGAAATCAGTCCCTGAGTGCCAAGGCCTTCCAGAGAGCCCGAGATGGAGAAAGGGAGCGGGGCCAAGCTGGACATGGCTCTGGGGGAAGGGCGGCCTAGGGAAGTCGCCTTTGCTCTAGCCTTTCAGCCAGGGGTCAGTGAAGGGACAGCAAGGGGACCGGGAGCTGACCCCATGGAAGGACCGATGACCGCTTCCTCATGGAAGGACTGTTTCTTTCCTGTTCCTGCTCGTACATGTTCTTTAGAGCCCCTCAAGCCTCCAGGATGTGGCATTGGGAATTCCCGGTGTTTTAGCTCTGCTTCCAAACAGTGCAGCCATTGATTTTCTTGCTGTGCGGATCTCGGCTGAGGGAGCTCTAGAGTCCAGCAGCACTCACACATATAGACAGGAAGTAGTTGATTGGAGGATGAAGTAGAAAGATGTCCTGCCCAAGGTGAGGAATTCCTCAGCCCTTTGGAGCCAGGAGGACGGTTTAACTGCAGTGATGTTCATCCCGTGGCGAACCCTGCAGTGGTGGTCCCTGTGGCCCGGGCTCAGGCGCATGCCTGCACACGCGTGCCCCGTGACATGTGACTTCTGGGAATCAAAACCAGGCTGTTCCTTCCCTCCCCCTCTTCCTGCTCAGTTTTTCCCCTAAAGCCTCATCTTCACCCCTAGCCCATTTATCCAGTGTGTGTTCACAGAGCAGCTGGCTGAGGGCACAGGTTTGTGACTTGGCCCTGGATTTACTCACTACTCATGCAACATGTGGCAGGTAGACGAAGTTTGAGCCTTCGTTTGGCCATGTGTAAAGTGGGGTTGAGGATGCTTGGCCTCTGGGAGGCACGTCAGAGCTGGGGACAGTCTCACCAGGGAGGTCGGTGTCCGCATCGCTGTCCCAGTGCTGCCTGTGTTCGCAGCAGGGCCCACCGTGTCCTGACCTCACCGAGCTTGTGGTGACAGGCCAGGCCTGGTCCCACCCACGCTCGTCTTTTCACTCCCCAGGTGTGGAAGACATTCTGGTGAAGCCGAAGGCGGATATGAAGAGACACAGGGTCATCGAGGAGTCTGCCCACTGCGGGCCGAGGGTGAGGAGGGCCTGGGGGGCTGCGGCCAATGGCAGAGGGTCGGGGCTCCCACGGAACGAAACCCACGCCCTCCTCCCTTGGCTGCTGCCTCCGACGTGTGCCTTTCCTCCTCGCAGGCTGTCAGGGCTGCGCTAAACCTGCCAGAAGCCGCATCATGTGAGGAGGTCCGAGGGAAATGGCAGGATGCCCATCTGGGCAAAGACCAGAGGGATTTTAACATGATTGATCTGAAGTTCAAGGAGGAAGTGAACCATTACAGCAATGAGATTAACAAGGTTAGTCCAGCAGTGTGTGCACTTATCGCCACCATTTTGAATGCTGGTTTTTTAAAAAATTACATTTTGCTTCTCACTTGGGGCCCTGTGGAGTAATTGGGCTGTTGGACAGCTAACTAGGTGAGACGTGAGGTGGGGTGTGTAGAATTCATCATTTTGAAGAGCCAAGGGCTTCATTCTCTTACCCAGTTAATGCGGAGAGGGGATGCTTTGCACTTCTTTTCCTTTGTAAATGTTTGGATTTGGGGGTGACTACATCAAAGCGGAGTATAGAATTCCTCTGGGGGCCACTATTTAGTGGACGAACCAAATGAAAGACCAAAAATACCACTGCTGCTTGCTATGTAGTGGAGCCAGGGGCGAAGGTGTGGGTTCAAATCCTGGCTCGGCCACGTACTTGCTGTGTGACTTCGGACAAGTGATAAAACCAGTCTGTGCTTTGCTTTACTCACTTGGAGGTGGGGATACGAGGAGCACCTACCTCACAGGGTTGCTGAGAGGATTAAGGCGCTAATCTGCACCACACTCTTGGCATGGCAGGAACACTCTGGAATTTCTCCAGAGTCCCCATCTGCTCTTTCCAGCAAGCCAGTTCTTGTGCAACTGAGAAAGGAGAGCGAAGTCCCTGGACAGGCCAAGACCAGAGCCTGGGCTCTGCACCTTCTTGCCCCAGAGCTCGGGAACAGGAGAGGGGGAGGCAAGGCCAGTGCTCGACAGGAGTCAGTGTCTGCCTGGTGTCCTCTTCACTGGCTCTCGGCACCCTTAGACTGCCAAGAATGAGACTTCTCGTCCTCGAGAGGTTTTCTTCAGAGGAGCCTTCCTAGCACCTCTGCGAGAACCAGGAGGCTCAGCTTCCAGGCTCGATGGAGGATGCTGGGACATTGTCTCAGAAGCATCTTGGGATTGCTTCTTGTCCCTCCAGCTCCTCTCTTCCCACCGCACGCCCACCCCCCAAACATGCACCTCTCCTGTGTTGGACCAGATCTCTGCAGCCCTAGGCAGAGGCTTAAATAGACTTGGAGTCCCTCCCAGCGCCTCCTCCGGCTCCACATGGAGGGCTTTGCTCACGTCTGCAGGCCCTGGAGCCAAGGCCAGGTTCCCGCATGGTGCTTGGGCCCTTGAACCTGCTCCTTTGTGGGATCACAAACCAGATATGCTGGCCCCTCTGGTTCTCACTTTCTGTCCCATTGGCCAGTGACAAGAGCTTCGGGCTTGGCGGAGGGTGTCAGGAGAGTGCAGCCTGTGGGGCGATCATTTGTTAGCTTTTCTCTAGGGGTTCTGGCAAAAGGATCGCTGCCAAATGAGACTTCTTACCTCGAGTGGGAGTTGGCACTTATCTCTGGGTAAATAGTGTGAGTTTATTGCTTCCGCATCCTGGGTTTATCTTGTGATTTGGGATTACCTTGGGATTTCCGAAGGGCAAGAGTCACTGGCGTGCTGTGTTTATTTCATCTGCAGGCGTGCATGCCGTTTGGCCTGCACAGACAGTTCCCAGAGAACAACTTGCAGATGATGGTGCAGTCCGGAGCCAAAGGGTCGACTGTGAACACCATGCAGGTGGGAG
>CM053610.1:84459547-84482057 GCA_028646535.1 Procyon lotor | reverse complement strand
CAGCCACCTCATTCTTCCTGCTGTCTCAGCACTTGACTCCTGCCTCTGTTAAGTGAAATGATAGCATATTTGCTCTTTTGTGATTGGCTCACTTTACTTGACAAAATGTCAACATTCCTCAGCGTTGGGGCGTGTATCAGAATTTCCTTCCTGTTTAAGGCTGAATAACATCTCACTGTGTGTGTGTTTTGTTCATCCATCCATCCGTCGATGGACACTTGGGTTGCTTCTACTTTTTGGCTCTTGTGAATAATGCTGCCGTGAACATGGATGGACAGATCTCTTCGAGACCCTGCTTCCGGTTCTTTGGAGTTTAGACCTGGAAGTGGAATCGTTGGATCATTGGCAGTTGGCAGTTCTACTTTTCATGTTTTGAGAAGCTGCCGTGCTGTCTCCCACAGTGTCTATACGATTTTATATTCCCACCAACAGCGCACAAGGGTTCCCATTTCTCCACCTCCTTGCCACTACTTGTCCTTTCCTCTTTTGTTCTCTATGGCAGCCATTGTGATTCACTTAGGTAGTGTCTTAATCAGGTGTTGGGGCGTTGGGGGGAGGGGGGATCTGCACCTACGTAGACTTAGGAATCTCTTAAGAAGTGTCTCTCTGTTGCTTGCCAATTTTAAACCTTTGAGTTGACAGTTGAATTGGGGGCTATAGGAGTCTAGAAAGTGCTCCTGAAATAGGAAAGACTGGTTCTTAAAGACCAGTGGCATGACAGTCCTGCACTTCTGAGTGGGCAGCCCTGGACTGCAGGGAGGGAAGTGGCTGCCTGTGCTCGAGGCCGTGCATTCAGGTGATGGGATCGCTGGGCCCCCACGGGGCTCCCAGCCCTTCTGCCATTTTCTCTCTCCTGCCTTCTTTACACGGGGCTCTTCAGTTGCAACCACCAAAGTAGCTACAGTCAAAAATGGTTTAATTCCTACACCATCAAGCCGCCCTTTTTGCCAACATCCACTTAAAACAGAGGTTCTCAATTCTGCACGTTGGGTCCGCCTGGAAAACTTTTTAAAAAACAGATTCCAGTGCACTGTCCTGGAGATTCTGATGTAACGAGTCTGGGGTGTGGCCTGCTCAATGGAAGATCTCCAGAAAGTCTAATGTGCAGCAGATCACGAACAACCGACTTAGAAGCAGCCCTAAATTGTGCAAGTCACTCTACCTTCTGTCTCCAGGATGACTTTGCAAGGAGTGAGTCATTGGGACCTAGTTTCCCCAGTAGGATCTTAAGATCTGATCTTTGCCCTCAAAAAGTAGGAGTGTGTGTGTGTGTGTGTGTGTGCGCGCGCGCATGTGTGCCTGTGCACATGTGAGCGTGTGACCAAGCTGTTCCAGGGGCATGATAGATGCCTGCTATGATAGAGTGAAGATCAAAGGGTGCCCCAATCTGCTCTGCCTGGGGTTTAGCAAAGGTGTGATGTTTCCGGGCACAAAGGCCTGCAGCTGCACCCCACCCCCACCCCCAGGACGTGGGGGCGGCTGCTTGTTCCACACAGAAGCTCCTGCCTGCAGCGCGCCCCCAGGGGCGGGTGGAGGGGACACCTGACCAGCAAATATTTCCTACAAGATACTCCGTGAGAAGTTGCCAGGTCCAAAGTGAAGCCCTTCCGTGAGGAGCGCCCCTCCAGCTCTAAGCAGCAGGCCCTCCCCATTCTGTGCGTGGTAAGCAGGGAGCTCCATCTGGCCCAGATTCCGGCCCAGAACCCCTCACAGCTCGGGTTTGCTCGCAGGCCCAGGGAAAGGCCAGAACCCCCCTATAGGGAACAGGGCTGAGCTCAGCTCACTGTGGCTGTTCAGGTGATGCCCCTTGAGCGACTCTAGGAACTGAGAGCTATGGGCTCAGGGGCCCCGAAGGCACACACCAACCTAAGTATCCTGACCGGGCCCCTCCCCCAACCTGCACCTGCTGGAACTTGACACCCGGCGCGCAAAGATGGAGGAAACACGCTGGCCCTGCTGTCAGCCCACAGCCTAGTGCCCCACCAGGCAAGCCAACTGGACACAACCTCACTGAGACCTGGCCAAAGGTTGAGGAACCCACCAGGGACATGCAGCCCGCCGCACTACCGCCCCACCAGGCTGGGTAGGACTGTGGCCTGCCCAGCTGGCTACAGCAGGGCTTTGGGGTGACCACAGAGTGGGGAGGAGAGGAAAGAGCACAGAAAGGTATGAAACTGAAAGAACCAGGAGTCCAGGCACCCCTACCCCTCCTCCTGTGCCCACTCCCACCGGCTGCTCCGCCTTCCCCTGAGTATAGGAGAGGCCACTGTGTGGGTCACGCCCAGTGCCGCTCCCCCAGCTCTCTCCTTGCAAGTTGCAGTCCTCCTTGCTCAGGAGGTCAGCAGGCCCCGCTGGAAGCTGCTCTCCGGACTGGCCGCCCAGTACCGTTGTCACTCACGGGTGACAGTATCGGACACCACAGGCCTCAGCAGGACCACAGTAGAAACTTTCCCTCACCCATGATTCTTGCCTAGAAACATGAAGTTCTACATACAGTCAACCAGCCAAACCTCAAGAATGTGGCTGAGCGGGGTGGCTGTGCTTCCGGTGAGAAGCTGAGCTCGGCAATCAGACTCCTCCTCCCATCGCGGGTCCTAAACTGACAGTGTGACCTAAGAGCTTGCTTGGCGTCCCTGCGCCTCAGTTTCTTATCTGCAAAACAGTGATTAAAATTAAGTAAGTGTTCATAAAATCATATACAGCTGTAAATGTTTACCTACATACTAAACGGGTCTCAACTGAGACAGTTTTGCTCCTCCGGACATTTGACAATGTCTAGAGACATGTTTGGTTGTCAAGACTGGATGGAGGGGGGCGGGATGTAACTCATTGAGTGGGTAGAGGCTGGGATCCTACTACACAGCCTACCACACACGGGACAGCCCCCTGCAATCAAGAATTATCTGGGCCCAAATATCAGTGATAGCCAAGCTGAGAAACCCTGCCACAAATGCAGGTATGGAGGGGTTAATGTATCTTTTACAAAAGGGAATTGCTTAAATCTTAGTCATCCTCATAGGTAAACAATGGCATCTCATTGCTACTTTAATTTGCAATTCTCTATTAACAGTTCTGAGCTGCCTTTCACGTTCGTTGGTTATTCTGATTTGTACCTTTTTTTTAAGATTTTATTTATTTATTTGATAGAGACAGCAAGAGAGGGAACAGAAGCAGGAGTGGGAGAGGGAGAAGCAGGCTTCCCGCCAAGCAGGGAGCCCGGTGTGGGGCTTGATCCCAAGACCCTGGGATCATGACCTGAGCCAAAGGCAGGCGCTCCCTGATTTGCACTTCTAAGAATTGTCTGTTTGTATCCTTTGCTCATTTTCCTATTGGTTTGTTTCTATCGACCTTCACTGCCTATTCTAAAGAACTCTATTATAGATAACTTTTTGTCCTCTGCATTAAATACTCCCCCCCCCAAATTAAATGAATGAGATGATAGAGGCCAAGAGTTTAATGCAGAGCCCACACCGTGGTTAAGGGGGTTAGCTGCAGGCGACGCGGGACCAAGCTCACCCTAGATTTTAGCTGGGGCGGCTGGAGATCTTCTGAGGTCCATAGATGGAAAGGGGGACCCAAAAACACTACGCCTGTGGCCGAGTCTCCAGAGTGCCGGAGGCTCCGTGGTAACAGCAGGAAATCCCCCGGGAGCAGAGTCCACAGGGCCCTGAGCTCCTGCTCGGACCACCCTCAGCTGGAGCTCACCAAGCGAGGGAACAGGCAACTCCTTTAGGTGCCTTGATTCCCCAGTCTCCCTGCCGACCCCATGAGTGCCGTTGGCTCCTTTCGTGGTAACTTGTCCGCGGACACAGCCAACAAGTGGAGGAATGAGGACTTGAAGCTGGGCCATTGGTCCCAGAATCTGGGCTCCCAGTCTCCTCACTGTGCCCCCCCCACCCCTGCTCAGACCCTGAGGAAGGGGTCTTCACATCAGACGCTGCCTCCGTGGAGTATGGCAGGTAGATGTGAGGACACCAGATGCCGCCCCAGGCCACCGGGCGCTTCTCAAGTATGCCTCCCAGAGGTCCAGATGGAACTGCTTGGAGAGGCCAGCCTGGCTGGGGAGCTGGCCGCTCACAAGAGCCGAAACTGGAACAAATCAATGACAGGCAGCCCCCTTAAGGAGCTAAGAACCCCACTCGATGGCCCAAATAAACATAGAGGTAAATCTTGAAGAGCGTGAGACGTGGGGGAGGGCGTGGCCGATTGCTCCTTACCATATGGACTCTCAGAACCTCCAGGCTGACTCTTCACTGCAGAGGAGACCCGTACCAGTTACAAAGGACCTCTGTGATGCTATCTCACACGACTCCTTCCATCCGCCGTGTGCGTCCCATTGGCCCCATTTCATGGTTGAAGAAATAGATCTAGAGAATGTGAAAGCAGTGCCCCGGAGTCAGATCAAATCCCGACAGACACCCGGGGCTGGTGTCCCCTCTTGGAGCTGGGGCTTTGCACGGGGTACTTCCTGGCATTTTCACCCGGTTCTGATGGCAGAGGGTGACACGTCTTCAATTCCATTCATCAGGCAGCTTAGCGATCCTCTGGAAAGTAGCAACAGGGGCCCTGAGGAATGAGACCCATGTCAGGGAGGGGAGAGAAGGCCCACAGAAGTCTAGTGGACGAGCCCAGGGGAGGATGGACTGCAGGGTTCGCCATGGGTCACAGGGGGGAACAAAGGATATTGGAGCATTCAAAGGGGAAATTTGACAGCTTGGCCATCTTAAGGGCTGAGGGCTGGCTGCTCCTGCAGCAGAAAACTGAAGTGACCAAGGAAACTCAAGCGGCACAGGAGCACAGGGAGAACACAGTTTATTCACGCTGATGTAGGCCCAGTGGGATAATTCCCGAAAGACTGAGCAACTGACAGGGTGAGGGGTGAGTTTTTATGGACACAGGTGATGGGGGATGGTATCAAAAAATTCTCGCAGTCTTTTCAGGACTGTTTGGCTCCCCTTTACCTGGGAGTATAATCTATAGGGAACTCTCAGGAGAGTGCTGAATCGCAGGAGAGTGCTAAATCATCCCAGGGGGACTGCCTGCCCTTGGATCTCTTCTTCCGCCCAAAAGGAGCGCTGGGGACAGGAAGGGGTTGGGGCCCAAGGAGGGGGCCTCTATCTGCTCACTCCCAGTGCCCACAGGACTTCTGCCTCTACTCACTGTGCTTCCCGGCCTGCTTTCCAGCCCTGACTCTCAAGGCCTCGCCTGGGTGAGTGCCTCGGGGATGGGCTCGTGGGCTTGGCACAGCCCGTCCCACCGACCAGCTCCTCACCTGGCGTCCTGCTGCCCAGGGACCACCGGACCCCGGGGGAAGGCAGTCCCGGCTTTGCACAGTGCCCTGCGCTCTTGCAGGACCTGGAAGGCCGCCCTGGCCCCTCGCCTGGAACACGGTATTTTCCCTCCGCCGGCCATCTGACTCACCCTGACTCCTCCACATCCGGTCACACCGCAGGCCTGGGGCCCTCGGCAGCCAGCGGCCATCTGGTCAGCCCAGCCCGGATGCTGCCCTCTAATGTTAAATGTGGGACCCAGAAGGAAGGAAACCAGAAAGAGAGGCAGAGAGGGAGGGAAGGGGTAGGAGGGCTGGAGGGACTCATGTGTCTGTGGTCCTCAAAACGAGCAGCATTTTCTCTATTTTCTAGAGCGGCGGCTCTCAAAGCAAGGTCCCAGACCAGCAGTATCAGCGTGCCCAAGACCTGGGAGAGATGCAGATTCTCGGGCCCCAACCTAGACTTCCTGAATCCCGAAACGTGTGGGTGGGCTCGCTTCTGTGTCTCAAACAAGCGCCCTGGGGCTTCTCCGTCCTGCTCCAGTTAGAGAACCACTGCCCTAGAACAGTCTCCGGGGAGTGGTTTTACCTCTGCTGTCCTCCTTTTAGCTATCTCAGCCCTAGGGCTCTTCTGGCCTTATTGAAATGGCCCCAGAGGCCCCTCCGCCTTCCTGAGACATCGCCCCTGCAGTGCCCCTGTTTGACCCAGCAAGTAGGGAGCCTGGAGGGCAGCCTGAAGGGGGATGGCGGGAAGACCACAGGCAGAGGCAACTCCACATCCCTCAACGCGTGTGTTCACGGGAACTTCCCGTCAATCCGCGAGGTAGGCGGGCGATTACCACCACCTCGGTTTGATAGATAAAGGAAAGGGAGACTCAGAGGTTAATGGCTGTTCTCCCTCCAGAGTTTCCAGACTTCTTGGGGGCAAGATCTCTGTGCCTGCAAGACAGTTAAATAACCAGGCAGAGAGCCTTCCTGGGCCTGGGTGGTGTGGGGTGGGCCCCCCGCCCCACCTCAGCAGGCCCCAACTAGGACACCTTGTGGGGGTATAGTGAGGGGGCTGGGGTTGCATGGTGGGGGTTGGCATCTCCCTACGTGCTGGTGTGCAGCATTTTCTCTGGACCCTAACAAGGCTCACCAGTACCTCCGACCCACAGACAGTCCTTTACGTCAGAAACTCCTCTGGATCCAGCTGTTCACTTCTGGAGACATACACAGAAGAATTCAAAGCAAGGACTGGAAGAGGTCTTTGCACACCTGTGGGCATAGCAGTATTTGTCACAATGCCCAAACATCCATCAGTGGGTGAATGGATAGAAGTGGGGTACATACATGCAATGGAATATTATGCAGCCATATAAAGGAATAACATGTCAGTACTACTAGCACATGGATGGACACTGAAGCAATGCCCTGAGATAAACCGGACACACAGGACAAATTCCCAAAGTCGTCAGATTCACAGAAACAGAAAGTAGGACGGTGGCTTCCAAGGGCTGGGCAGAGTTAGTGTCCAAGAGGAACAGTTTCAGTTTTGCAAGATGAAAAAGTTCTGGAGATGGAAGGTGGCAATGGTTGCAAGACACCGTGAATGTGCGTGATGCCACGGAGCTGTAGACTCATGAACGGTTAAAATGGTAAGTTTTATGTTCTGTGTATTTTACCATAATAAAAATTGCATTCTGCTCATGATCCCTCCCCCTCGAAAAACAAAACCCTTCCTCTAGATGTTGGGACCATTTACAGGGAAACCATCCTGCAAACACCCTACACAGACTCATGCCTCCACTTGTCCACTGCGGCCTGAGAGAGAGAACCTCGGACCTTGGGTTTGCTTTTCTGTTCTCCTGCTTTCCAGCTCTGTGACCTTCAGCAAACAGCTCGGCTGATGTCAGACCCTCGGTCTCCTTGTTTACAAAAAGGACTAAAAATATCTCAGGTTCTTGTGGGGGCCAAGTGGGAAACAATCTGGAAGCTTCTGGCACATTACAGGTGTTCAATCAATGTAGTGACTTACGGCGTTTCCTCCGCCTGGAAAGTTCTCCCCACCTTCTCTCTAGAAGGTTCCTCCCTCAGGGCCTTAATCAGGTCAAATTCCACCTCCTTGGTGAAGCCTGTGGTAATCTGCAGTATTGTTCTCAGAAACAGCTTCTCTTCCCCGCCTGACGTTGACATTGGTCATGGCCATTCAACTTGAATGCCTGTCAGAGCCAGTTGGTGATCTGTCACAGCTTCTTTCCCTCTGGCCTGGTCACCAGCATGGCAAAGCCCCAGCAGCATGCAGTGGACATGTAGCTTGAGTAAGAAACAAGCTTTTGTCATTTAACCCTCTAAGATTTTGAGGTTGCTTGTTTCCTCGGTGTACCCCGGTTCTGGGCCCCTCAAAATGTGATTTTCCTTCGGCAGCCTCAGCATCACTGGGGCATTTGTTAGAGATGCACGTTCGGGCCCCACCCCTGACCTACAGAACCGGATCTTCCATTTCCTTCTGAGGGGATCTGTGTAAAGTGCTATGTGTGGTTTCTCTGCCACAAAGATGCTCAGTGGCCATTATTCCCTCCTCACCCCTCCAAGGCTTCAACAGAACACTGCTAGTCAGCCTTCATGACTCCTCAAGAGCCATTCTCCCCTTCTTCCTTACTGAAAATCCAAATTTTGTAGGAGATTGCAATGTGCTCAGGTTAAAATATTCAGGTTCCCAGAATTCCTTGCAACTGAGGGTCGTCACATGACCCAGCCCTGTCTCTGGCTCAGAGGAAGTCCCCGGGCTGCAGAGAAACTTGTCAAAGGTGAGAGGCCCAAGTGGCAAGTGAGCCTGGCTTGGGGCCTTGCTCTTCTTGCTTCCTGCCTGTTACTTGGACGTGGTGGTGGATTATGACAAAGCCCCAATGATTCACACTTCCCTATATTCGCACCCTCCAGGAGTCCCCCAGCCACAATGCCTCTGGGCCGGCCGGTGCCTGGCTCTGACCAACAGAATGTGGGTTGAAATGAGGTTCAGGGAGTTCTGCTCTGCTTGCAACCTGAGGTCTGCCAGCTTCCCACGTGCTTATGTGATGCATGTGCCCAGAGAGAGAGAGAGGGCCAGCTCTCTGGGATTAAGGACCCTAATCCTATTTGATCAGGGTCCCAACCTTATGACTGCATTTAACCATAATTATTTCCTCAGAGGCCCTATCTTCAAATACAGCCACATTTGGGGTTAGGGCTTTAACATAGGAATTTGAGAGGTTGGGAGGGGGTCGGACCCAAACCTTTGGTCCATTACATTCATCTAGGAGTGGCTGCCCGGAGAAGTGTGTTGACGAGAATTCTCCGGTACTTCCCAGACTCCATAATAACAAGCACTAGGCTTGGTTAGTGCGTCTGCCTTGGACTGAGAAGGGAGAGATTGGGGCAGCTCCCCTAACAGAGATTTGCTTCCCCTGTTTTATGTGCCCATCTTTGCCAGCCTCTCTCTTGGCCCCGGCACAATCCTTGACACATACTAGTCCCTTGATACATTTTCACTGAATGGATCAACAAGTGAGTAATGGTATCCCAAAGCCCATTTCAGAGGGACGATTTCCCTGCAGCTTCACAGAGGCTGTGAGGTAGGGCGGGTGGTAGGAAACCCTCTTCTCCCCGCACCCTGGGCTGGAGATGGTGCATTGGTCTTAGTGACTCTACACAGATGCCTGGACTCTGGTCTGTCAGGATTCCGGGAGGCCATTCTGACACTGTCCCCTGGAGCCACTGAGACCTTGGCCCTTCCCACTGCCCTGCCAACCCCACCCTCTGGCTGTTGTCGCTTTGAGAGGCAAATTGGTTCTGTGGCCTCCAGGCCCCATAGCCAGGGAGAGCCTGGCCTAGCTTCTGATGGGAGGTGGGGGCAGGGAGTCTGGTTAACTGGTTAACATGGGTGTGTGTGCATTGGGGGAAGTGGTGCCTCGGTTAAAGGGGAATGTACTTGAGTCTCAACTACTCTTATTAAAGCGCAGTTCAGGGAAATGTGAGTGTGCGTTTGAATGGATACGCCTGGGCCTGCTTCTTCCCCTGCCAGTCACCCCTGTCCCCGTGCTCAGCCCCCCTCTGCCAGCCTGGCCGTGTGGCCTGTGGCTAAGCCACCTGTAGACTGCTGTAGATGGCCACCCGCCCTGGCTCTCGGCCTGCTGTGGCCTCTGCCCCCACTGGGTCCTAATGCACAGCCAGCCCCACGCTTCGCCCTGTGAGATGTGTTCCTGCTCCTGAGGGGCTGTGGCCCCTGGCGGTGGCAGGACCCTCGGGGCCAGCTGTGTGTTGGGACAGCCGGTGCTGGTGACCCTGTCTGGTAGGGAGGGGCAGGTGAGCAGGCCTCGGCCCCCGTGGGTGGGCTTTGGCCGGTGCCTCCCCCTGTTTGCCTGCAGCGGAGGGCGGGAGCAGGGGCCACAGGGAAGGACACCGGATGGGGAGGGGTGTTCGGGCCACACAGGACAACAGAGTGGGCTGCTTTGAGCTTGCAGCCTTGAGAGGAGAGCAAGGACGTCCTGCAGCTGGTTCACTTGGGGTCCTGTCTCCTCACCCACAGACACCGTCTCACATTGCGCCTGCTGCGAGAAAGGGCCCACCCAGCATTCAACCAGGCCTTGCCCCCACTGAGTTTCCCAAGCTTGGATAGAGCCTGTGGTCCTTTCCCAGGACGCTGGCAGGCCTTCCCAGGAGAACCACCGGGAGGGCACTGGCCTTTCCATTTCCTCACGGTCTTCCTGGAGGTCCCGCCGGTCGAGCCAAGAAGGCCGCTGAGCCCTGGGAGTGGAGTCACAGAGAGGTGAGGACATCCCCGATACTGCCTGCACTCTGGGAAGCAGCCTCCCCGCTGAGGGCTGGGTGTGCTCCGAAGTACCCTGGGATGGGGCCGGTCTGCCCTCAAACTCATCCTGTGACCAGCCGAGTTCCATGAGAAGAATCCGAGGGGGTTCACTCTCTGTGGGGCTCCTCCTCCCCAGCAACGTTGTTGAACGTTGATTGCACGGTAACGCAGAATCTTTTTACCTCCGTTTCTGCCTGTCAGGTGCGGTCTGCAGCGGGCTCCTGCATGATCTGAGCTCTGTGCCTCTCTCCCTCTGACCTGATTCATACTGAAGTCCCCACTGTCTGCCCTCCTTCGGCCACACTAACTTTCCCGGGCTTGGAGTCCCCACCTCTTCCGGACCTCCAGGTTTGACCGATGCAAGGTCCTTTTCCCCAGCTCTTCATCTGGTGATAACCTGCTCATTCTTCAGGTCATACTACAAAATGCCCTCTTCCTGGGAAAGCCTTCCAGAACTTCGGCAGTGAGCTGTGGAACAGCCTAGACCAGAGAGACCAGAGCCAGACATGTCCGTCAGGGTCTGAGACCTCATGGTCAAAGCCCCAACGGAGATGTGCAGCGGCCAAACTGGAAAAGGGAAGGAAAAGACAGATTCTGGTGACCAATCCAGTGAATTTGGGAGTGAAAAATGCAGAGAGGTTGACAATTCAAAAATACCCTCTGTTCACAGCCTGTATGATGCTCAGCTTTAGGCATCTGTGACCCAGGAAGGAGAGAGGCCGTAACTGAATTGGGAGCAAATTTCTAACTTTTATGTGGGTCACGTTCTCCCAGGAAAATGGAGAGTTTCTTACGAAAGGAGTATTTTTTCTCATTGCACACGTATTCCTTTTTACTTCTAGCGGAATTCCAGTTATCTTCTCGGTTCTGGACATCTTAGTTATAATGTTTTTTTTTAATATTTTGTTTATTTATTTATTAAATATTTTATTTATTTGACGTAGTGGAAGAGATCACAAGTAGGCAGAGAGGCAGGCAGGGAGAGAGGGGGAAACAAGCTCCCTGCTGGGCAGAGAGCCCGATGCGGGGCTCGATCCCAGGACCCCGAGATCATGACCTGAGCCGAAGGCAGAGGCTTTAACCTACTGAGCCACCCAGGCGCCCCTTATTTATTTATTTGACAGAGAGATCACAAGTAGGCAGAGAGAGAGGTGGAAGCAGGCTCCCTGCCGGGCAGAGAGCCTGATGCGGGGCTCGATCTCAGGACCCTGAGATCAGGGCCTGAGCTGAAGGCGGAGGCTTTAACCCAGTGAGCCACCCAGGCGCCCCCATATAATGTTTATCTCAAAGAGCTTCTAGCTCTTCCTCTGCTTTCTGCAGGAGCCAGAGTGGGAGGTGGGGCAAGGAGATAAAGCTGTCTTCCCCCTCGACCTCGACCTTGTTGTATCATGAGTCCCAGCAGGAGAGAGACGGCACCTCAGTGTTTCCCTGCCGGGTCTCTGACAGGAGAGAATAT
Source organism: Procyon lotor (assembly GCA_028646535.1). Lineage (NCBI taxonomy): Eukaryota > Metazoa > Chordata > Mammalia > Carnivora > Procyonidae > Procyon > Procyon lotor. Next base: position 84,470,504 of record CM053610.1, on the reverse strand, counting down.
AATGAATGGACGACTGATGAAGATGTGGGGAGGATGGCCGGGGAGTCATCAGCGCAGTGAGCTTGAAAAGACAAGGAGAGGAAGTGATTCGAGAACCCAGCGAGGACAGTAGCCGAGGGGGCCGTTGCTGTGGTGTCCCGTATGGGAACCAGCCACACCACCCACCCCAGCCCCCACAGGCCCTAGAACAATGCATGTCCCCGGCTCTTCCCTCCCACCCTCCTGTTTCCTGCTGGCATCCACTGTGGGCTCAGGTCCGCCGGAAGGCGAGGAAGCTCCACAGAGAGAGTTTATCCAGCTCAGTCTCCAGAGACAGGGCAAGGCGGGCAAGAAGGAGGCACAGATCGGGAGGGACAAATGGAACATCCGGAACAGTACTGATACACAGGACAAAGCAACACACGAGACCCCGGCCACCATTTACTGAGCACTACCCGGGGACCCAGCAGGAGGATATGCTGTCAAGCTAAGGCGGGGCTCTGAGGAGAGAGGAAAGAGAAAGGAGGTCCTCAGGGACAGGAGACTGGCACCCAGACCCAGAGGGAAGCAGGCACCCCAGGCAGGCAGAGCGGGAGGAGAGAGACTGCAAATCTCCTTTCGGGGTCCTGGTTCCCCTTCTCTGGAAAGGCCTGGTGGCCTGTATTTGTGAAAGTCCCTTGATTCCACACAATTTCCCCTCTACATGAGACAGTTGGACAATTTTTTTTAAAAAAAGATTTTATTTTTTTGACAGAGAGAGTGCGTGAGCACAAGCAGGGGGAGCGGCAGGCAGAGGCAGAGGTAGGAGCAGACTTCCCACAGAGCAGGGAGCCCAATGCAGGACTCGATTCCAAGACTCCGGGATCACGATGTGAGCCCAAGGCAGACACTTAACCAACTGAGCCACCCAGGCACCCGGGAGGTTTCAGTTTCTTACAACCAAAGAACTTTGGGTTCACTTTATTTGAAACAAAAGCACCCTGAACATACTTCATTTCATTTACTCCACATAACAACCCCCATTTTTATTTTATTTATTTACTTTTTAGCATTTTTTAAATTACCATATAATGTATTATTTGCCCCAGGGTACATGTCTGTGAATCGTCAGGCTTACACATTTCACAGCACTTAACAGCACATACCCTCCCCAATGTCCACAACCCAGCCTCCCTATCCCTAGCCACCCTCAGTTTGTTTAGTGAGATTAAGAGTCTCTTATGGTTTGTCTCCCTCCCGATCCCATCTTGTTTCATTTTTTTCCCCCTCCCTACCCCCCACGACCCCCTGCCCTGCCCCTCAAATTCCTCTTATCAGAGAGATCATATGATAATTGTCTTTCTTTGATTGACTTACTTCACTTAGCATAATACCCTCTAGTTCCATCCATGTCAACCACCCCCGTTTTAAATATGAGACTGCTGAAGGTCTCAGTAAGATTAGATCATCTTCACTGAGGGGGCTGGGACTCACACTTGGGTCAGCCTGACTCCACACTTCGGAATTTTCTAGGACTCTCTAAGCTGGCAAAGCTGGCCGAAAGCAATTTTCAAAACCAGAAGGGAACTCCACCCTTGACCCTGTGGGGAAGCTGGCCTCACTGTCTCAGCAGGCCAGCGGAAGCAAAGCATGTTGGGGTTCTGCTGAGGAGCTGGGAGGCGTGGCTGCCCTGTGCCTAAATGTTCAGCAGGGTTGAGAAAGGGACCAACAGCCCTGGACTTGTCAAACTACAGCCAGGTTTTTTGTTTGTTTCAAGAACTCCTAGGAAAGCAATGTATTTGCAAATGCTGGAATTCCTTACATAAATACCAGGGACAGGGGTGACTGCACATGGGAGTAACCCCCCACACACACCACCACATCCCCAAGTATCCGGTACCCCAGGCCCAGAGGTAGACTGAGTTGCTAGAGAAGGAGGGCCTGCTGGCCTCGCGCCCCTCCGGGAGCCCAGGGTGGGGCTCTCAGCCTGTTCCCCCCACCTCAGCCCATCCTCAGGCTCACACCCTGTCAGCTTCCCTACCTCAGAGCACGAAGGTGAGGTGAGGTAATGTCTCCACTAACCCACAGCGGCCAGGAGATGAAAAGAATCTCAGAAATGCTGTGTTTAATTTGAAGCAGACCCAGCCCGCCTTCGCCAGGCTGCAATTTCCCTCAGAGTAACAAGTTTGTTTTTCTTGGACATTCCAGGAACTAACTGGCCACCCCCTGTTAGGTCCCAACAGGAATGTCAGGGGGGCCCCTTGCTGGGGGCACATGCTGCCTGTGGTTCTGCCCTTCTGTGACCTCTGGGTCTCTCTGGGGACAGGAGCTGATGCTTCAGAGGACACTGCTCTCCCTCTGCCCCCTATGGCTCCTTTACCCCCCGCACCTAATGTGGTATCCAGAGTTCTAGGGGTAAAAGGCTGTCGTATAGAGAGTAATAGCAACACGCTCACACAACGTGATCCGTGTATCCAGCCGTCTCTGTGCTCTACTAAACACTTCCTGGGTACTATCCAGTCAGTCCTCACAACATCCCGGAAGGTGCATGGAAATGTCTATTGCTCTCTTTTCATAGGTGGTGCAGCTGAGGCCAAGGCAATTTACATGACTTGTCCCAGGTCACCCAGCTGGGACTGGAGCCCCCCCAAGCTCTGGGTCCAAAGCCCAGGCTCCTTTCAGCCGCCCACCCAGACCAGCCCCTCCCTCTGGGAGCCTAAGGAGCTTCGAGTGTCTGCTTCAAGGCAGGTGCCCTTGTTGGCCATACCGGTGTCTGTGCAGGGAGTGCGCTGGGGACACCGGGGTGACCGCTGGTGGGAGGCAGTGCTATAATCAGAGGCCCTTCCTTCTAGTTGTTGACATCCCCACTTGGCTTCGGGTTGAGCCCGGGGCTTCCAATCCTGGTGAAGTTTGCCGCTCCTCCGGGGCATCTGTTGGATCCTGACCTGTGACTATCAAGTCTGGGCTCAGAGCAGGGCCAAGCAGCCCATGTGGTGACGAGGCAGGCTCCTGGGCTCTGGGCCGGGCGTGTGACCTGGGCAGCCCTTCCTGCCCCAGCCTGGGCTCCTGCTCACTGAAATGGTAAACGGAGATGGTGGGGGGCGGGGGGGTTGGGGGGGGTTGGGGGGGTGTGTGGCTCAGATTCATCTGCCCCTTCTGGCCCTCTTCTGCTCCCGTGTTGCTTGGCGTCAGATTTGTGCGGCTAGACTTTGGCTCCTGGAGCCTGTGCAAGGGGGGTGGCAGCAGGAGGGGTGCTAGAGAGCGGCTGGGCTCCCAGGGAAGCTTCCAGGGCTTGGAAGAGGAGAAAAGAATGGGCGGGGCCTACGGCAGGACCGGAGACTGGGTGGCCCAGATGGGTTTATTCTCGGACCCTAAGGCCGGTTCCAGAGCCATTTCCCAGAAACTGGCCTTGTCCCCCCAGCTCGGAGGCACAGCCGACGGCACACTCAGGGCACAAGCCGCCCAACCATACAACAGATTTTCTCCTTTTGGGCTCCCGAAGAGAGGCTGCAGTGCTCCTGGGAGCGGACTGCCTGCAGGCCTCCTCTTCGCCCGGTGCCCTCTGCTCCCCCCTTAGGGAGTAAGAAATGAGCTCTCAGGCCTCCCTGCTGGGCTGCCTTTGAGATCCCCTGGACTGGGGCAGGTGAGACTCCCCTTGGGTCCGCAGGCTGGGCCAGCGAGAGGAAAACTGGCACAGGGGGCAGGTGGGGAGCCGGAGGCCTGGGAGGGGCTGATAAGGGGCCTCCCAGAGAGGAGCTGGCTCTGAGGACAATGGGCTTAGTGTGGGCGGCCTGGGCTGTGCTCTTCCTCTCTGCTCCTAGTAGCGGTTTCCATGGCATCCAGACATTGCCTTGGCCACAAGTGTCCGTGGAGACAGCACGTGGGAGTCCTTGAATCCCAGACTCTCCCCCGGGGCAGCAAATACCCTGCAAATACCCCCTAGGGCTGTGCTATGGGACCTCCCAAGCCCACTCACCCCCCTCCTCCACTCCAGGGAAGACTGAAGACTTGGGGCTTTTCTGGGTGCACACAGTACCTGTGTACTGTGGCCCTGCTTAGGCCTGCGTTCTTCAGTTGTAGATCTGGGGGTGGGGGGCAAACAGGTGACCCAAATCGCTTTTGTGCATTTTCCCAAAGCTAAGCCGATAAATTAACTCTCCCCTCCACCGACACGTCGGTAGGAATGGTAAGTGCTGGGGCTAAGTTTGGAGAAATAGGAGAGGCACTTGATAATGTACCAAGTCAGGAGGACAGGTAACTCTTTAACTCAAGAAGCACTGTAGCTAGTTAACCTAGTTAATTAACCCTTAACCCAAGGCCCCTGATGACAAATGTTATCATCACCCCTGGGGGTTCTGAGAAGGCTTCGTGGGAAAGCTGAGAGGAGCGGGGCCTCCGTGGGCACGGTCAGTCCCGGCAAAGGTGCCGAGGCGGGAGGGTCTAGGGAGGGCTGGGGCTTGGGTTCCCGGTACCACGTGCTAGGGAACGAGGTGCTGGCAGATCACAGGACCCCGGGTTAGGCTTACAGATCTAGACTCTGTTTGGGGGTGGAGACCTCTGGAGGTGTGATCTGGGGTGGGGGTGGGGGTGGGGGAAGTGGAGAGGGGAAGGGCACTATTTAATTAAAATGGGGCTCCAGAAATCCCAGCCTGCTAAAGTGTTCCAAACAGCAACAATGATCTCACGCCATTTTCGTGAAATGGCTAATTATGAAAGCAGCTGTTTCTCTCCTTTTCCTCAGGGAAATGTCAGCCCAGTATGAACCCATGGCCGGCTGCACCCCACCACGGCACTGGCGAATGCTCTGGGTGAATGTGCAGGGTGTGCTGGAAAGACCAGCTAAGGGATGCTGGAAGTTCGGGCTGTGGAGGGAGACGGAGGTGGGTGAGAGAGACACAGGAGGTGGAGGGGCCCTGGCAGAGGCCCGTTTTACAGAGGAGGAGACTAAGGCTCAGCTAGGGAATACTAGATCTGACCTCTCTGCAAAACCTACCTTTTTTTCTTTGGAGACACTGTCAGATAAGCAATTCTCCAGGAGGACAAAAGTCCAGGAATATGAGATGTGAAGATAACAGGACTTGGACCAGGAGGGAAGGACCTGTGCCAGACACGCCTGATTCCGTGCATCACCCTTTCTTTCTGCCCTGTGGCAAGTTGGTGCCCGGGGAAACAGACTCCGAGGTGGAGACTAGTGAGCGCAAAGTTCACAGGGTGGGCCTGGGGAGGAGGCTTCAGCCAGACCCGGAGCAGCTCTGGAATTGCTTTGGCCTCGGACTTTGTCCTCGGGTGGGACAAAAAGGCTACAGCTGGGGAAAATAGGCCCTGCCCTCCTGGAGGAGGGTCTGAGCGGCACCACACACACTCCACGTGGCACCGATGTCTCCACCAACTGCCACTTCCCTCTGAGTTTTAGAGGCCACATTCCTGAGAGGGAGAATGTGACCGACTTAACTCATTTTTCTGAGCCAGACTGTACAGGTCAAAGGCCACTGGCCAGCCCAACGATTGACTGTGTCTGGGTGAGCCATGCAAGATTCTCAAAGCTAGAATTTCTTTCTTTCTTCTTTCCTTCCTTCCTCCTTTCTTTTTCTCTCCCTCTCTTCTTCTTCATCGTCATTGTCGCTGTTGTCGTCTTCTTCTTCTAGGAGCATATGTGACTTTTGTAACCGGGAAAAAAAAAATCACATTTAAATTGTAAAAACTTATGACGTTTACTTGTCCATTTATACAGCTGAGTGTTGTGAGGGAAGAGGGTGAGAGATGATGATTGCATGACACAGAGGAGGACCGTGGGACCGACAATAATAGACATGTTTGGCCATATGCAAATCCATCATTGCTAACACCCGAAAGAGTTATTCTCACTCTCCGCAACAGGGATAAATCTCACAGATGCAATATTGAGAAAGACACTAGACACAGAGAGTACATCCTCTATGATTCCATCTATATGAGGTTCAAAAACAGGCAAAACTCATCTACGGTGACTGATATCAGAATGGTGGTTACCTTGGAGGAGGAATTTACCTGAGAGGAAGCAGAGGGAAACTTCTGGAGTGATAGAAATATTTCACGCACTGATCTGAGTGGTGCTAACCAGGGGAGAGAGATATATATATATCTATATAAAGAGCACACATTATATATTACATATATATAATATATATATAAAAAAGATCATTAGGCCAGACTCTGAAGATGTGTGCTCTTTATTACATAGGTTACACTTATTTATTTATTTATTTAGGAATAGAAAACAAGCACCTTATTCCCGAAGTTACTTGCATTTCAGTGGGGATCTAGGCCAATCAAGGCCTTGGTTCTAATGATAGGATTTTATGTTTTTCTAGAGGGCCAAGGGAGCCTTGAAGACACCTTTTAGGCCATGGGTTTCCATTTTTGTCAGGTCTCTAAATTCTGCCTCTGATTTTCCTAGTTCCCAGACCACTGATATCCTGCCCTCATGCTAGGGACTATTTTTAGAAATTGTTCAAGAAGAACTTCTTTTGACTCAGCACAACTCCTATCGTGTGCTTGCCGAAGGGGATCCTGGCTGAGCACAGGGTTTGTTGGGGGTCCTGTGTAGCCCCAGATCTTCTTACTTCTAAAGACTCTGGCCCAGGTGTAATCAACATGTTAAGCACAGCCCTCACTACTACATATTCATGTCCACACACACACACACATACAATATGTGTGTATATATACTTTTAATATTTTTAAAAAAATAAACTCTACACCCAATGTGGGGCTCAAACATACAATCCCGAGATCAAGAGTTGCATGCTCCTCTGACTGAGCCAGCCAGGTGCCCCTCTAATAATTTTGCTTTTAAAAATAATGATATGAGGAACTCATGTTATTTGTTGGCAGGCTTCACGCATTCCTCAAGAATTCTTGCACATGGGCCAACGTTACTTTCAATTCATTTTTCAAATGTCATGAAACAATGATAAATAGTAAGTTTACCAATTAATGAAGGTGACATAATGGTTTACTTTGTAGGCATTTAGTTAAACATGTAGTCATTTTGGTTATGTGGTTTTTCTCTGAGTATTTTCCAGTAAATGTATTTCTTCCCTAGAACTCAGACTTTTCTTTCCTGTGAGGAGAGTGTCCAGTTGATAAACTGGGAATTCACCTTTTGGGTCAAGTGGTGGCGGTGTTATCACAGCTCCGCTGTGAGGGACAGGTCGTGGGTTGTGGGCGATGAGGGCAGGATGGTCTCAGCGGAAGAGTCAGCCATTTGCCAAGTGTTGGTGAACGTCATCCCTCCTGGCCTGGGGTGTTGGGGAGAAAGTCGAACTCAGCAGACCTCTGGAATCATGGTGCTCTATTGAGACTGACCACAAATATGTGTCTGAGGAGTCACGTGTGAGTCCTCTCACATGGTAGCTCTTGATGAACTGACGTGAAAAGATGTCCAAGGCAGAGTCAAGGGAGAGGCAATTTTATACGGCACAAAAAGTAACAGCCTCTTGCTGTGTGAGTGTGCACAAGTGTGGACAAATCTGGAAGAATGGACCAAGGAAACACTGCTCGTTTTTGGAAAGCGTAACTACCGGGGAAACTCTCACTTTCAGAGTCACCCATCCCCCCTGTAATGTTTGAATTTTCACAATGAGCACGTACACCCATCCTCGATTTATATGATGGATACGTTTGGAAATGTGTCAGTTCCTTCAAAATGCTCACCTCAAACCTGCAAAATAAAGCTTCTCATAAATAAAGAAAACACGGGTGCCATGTTCTAGTAGATTGAGCGCGCCGTGCCAGAAACGTCATTTTTTGGGTCATCCATTAAATATCGACGGTAAACAACCCGTATAAATGTATGTTAATGGTTATTCAAGAAACAAAAGGTCACCTGACATATGCTGGTGAACTGGAGGTGGTGGTTTTGGCCTATAACCATCAAATCCATCTTTCTCCAAAACAGAGGATAATAGGGGAAGAGGGGGAAAAATAAAACAAGACGAAATCAGAGAGGGAGACAAACCATAAGATACTCTTAATCACAGGAAACAAACAGGATTGCTGGAGGGGAGGGGGGTAGAGGAGTGGGGTACCTGGGCAACAAGCATTAAGGAGGACACTTGATATGATGAATCACTGAACTCTACCTCTGAAATTAACAATACATTAGATGTTAATTAATTGAATTTAAATTAAAAAAAAAACAAACTGTGTTTCTCCTTTTCCTCCATTTTAGTGAAACTTGCTTCCAAAATGTTTGTCGTGGGTGACATTTCAGTCTTTGTCCTTTTTAAAATTTTGTGGCTCTGTTGTTTAATAAGGTGACGCTGGAGACCATTTCTCTAAGGGCTGGCAATTTTTGGATGAAAAACTTTTGGCTGCTTGTTCATCCAGGACCTCCCAAGAATATCAACTAGTCTCTTCTCGTCATGATAACCCTATAGGCTGAGCCCTTGGGGGAAATACATGTCACCAAGCGTCCTCCCAGACCACCGGCAGGACCCAGCCTCCAGGCTAACTAGGAGCCAAGGCGGGATGAGAGCACATTTTCCATTCTGCTGAGTGTCTGTGGTGAACTTCTGGACCCGGGGGTCACGGAGAGGCCCTGAAAACAAGAGGCAGGCAGTATATTCCCAAACAAGCTCTATATATCCTAAAGGAATTGATTTCTTTAGTCATTTTTTTCTAAAATGTGTAGAAATGAATCCCAAGTAAATTTATCAATCAGAAAAAAGTCCGAGAAATGGAATTTTCAAAAGAGAAGCTCAGGCTTCGGGTGCCCGAGGTGTCATTGGTTGATTTGCTGAGTCATTCGTTCGTCATTGGCTGCCCCTAAAGGGGGGTTCGGGGAGACTGAGGAGCAAGGAGAGGGAGATCTAGGACTGTATGACATATATGACCAGCTATATGTGACTCTGAAGAAGTCACAGCCTAGTGTGGTGTTTCTCAAACTCTGAGAACCGTTCTTCTCATTTTTTGCCATATCACTTATTTAATATTTTTCTTCAGAGCAACTGATTTTTTCCCTTCAATAAATTTGTTTCTAAGAGAGCTTATGTATCTGTTATGGACTGAAGGTTTGCGTCCCTCCAGAATTCTTATGTTGCTGGTATGAGGAAGTGGGACTTTTGAGAGGTGATGGACCCCTCATGAATGGGACCAGTGCTCCCGTAAAAGGGACCCGAGAGGGCTCTCTCTCTTTTCACCCCAAGAGGCTACGATGAGAGGTGGGCAGTTGGCAGCCAGGAAGAGGTCTCCCACGAGAGCCTGACCGTGCTGGCATCCTGATCTCAGACTTTGAGGCCCCCGAACTGTGAGAAATAAGTATCTGTCGTTGATAAGCCACGTGGCTGACAATGTTTTGTTACAACGGCCCAAACTGACCCTGCGAAATTAAGGATCGTGGTAGTCATGATTTTTTTCTAATACACATTACAATAAATGTAAACTATTAAACCATTCAAATGTTTTAAATTCCCGTCCACCCGTTACCTCAAGGCATCCTGTATGGCAGCCCATGGTGAGGAAACATCAGCTTTGTAGAGGAGATTGGACGTGCATGATATGCATTAATAACTATAATCTAATGCAGGGCTGGACCTACCGCTAGGAGACCAGCGCAGTCCCACAGGCCCTGTAGTCAGAAAGCTCCTGCGTTTGGGACTTCATGCTCTCTGTGCCTTGTCTTGAAGTTTTTAACTGAGGCATAATCGACATACAACACGATATTAGTTTCAGGCTTACAATTGAGTGATGCAATATTTGTGTGTACTGAGAAATGATCACGACAGTCCAGTAAACATTGTTACCAGGCAGAGTTACAGAATGAAGATCTGCTCTCCTCACAGCTTTCAAATACAGAATATGGTATTAATAGTCACCGCCGTTTGTATTACATCTCCGGGACTTGTTTATCTTATAACCTGAAGTTCATACCTTGGACCCATCCTCCCTGCCTCCAGCAAACACCAGTCTCTTCTCTGTACCTGTGAACTCAGTTTTGTGGTGGCATTGTTTTCAGATTCCATGTATAAGTGAGATCAGGTAATATTTGTCTTTCTCTGTCTTATTTCCCTTAGCATAATGCCCTCAAGGTCCATCCACGTTCTCACAAAAGGCAGGAATTCCTTCTTTTTTTTTTTTTTTTTATAGCTGGATAATGTTCAGTTGTGTATATATATACACCACATTTTCTTTATCCATTCATCCATTGATTGATACTTAACATCTTTCCATATTTGGGCTGTTGTAAATAACACTGCAGTGGACATGAGCATGCATGAGGTTTCTAATAGATGTATCTCTGAGTGGGTGTTGTTTAAGTACAGTCCGACAGGACAATGAAACACATGTTGGTAGCTGGTGGCCTCGGCCCGAGCACCATCCTATCTTCTACTGTGTCCTCACGATGTGGTCTTTGCTGCCCGGCCTCGTTCCTCCCGGTGTCCTCGTCTCTCCCAGTTTCCCCTCCCTGCCCTGGTCCAGCAGCCACTGCCACTCCTCGCCCTGGCGGGAGGGACCTGGGCCCCAGGGCCCTGCTGTGTCTCGGGACACAGCGTGATGGCCACCATCTCTGCCCTGGGCTGGTGGCATGGCGCGCTGGGCAGAGGCGAGACTCTTGCCCTCCCCTAGTCAGATACGTAGAGCTCCCAGTGTGCAGGTTGCAATCCCCAGGGGATCGCCCACCCACGGAATGGGGGGAAGCCTGGCTCAACATGCCAATCCAGCCGCTTCCAGTAGGAGGGGAACCCCGCCGCCCATGATGTGTGAGCACCGAGTTGTGGAAGGCACGGGTGGCCTGGTGATGGTGAGGGTCCTGCCATTGCATCCCCTTGCCCAAGGGATCGCAACTAAATAGGGAACCAAAAAACACCATAAAAGGACAAGAGAGAGGTTTGGGAAGAAAGGAAAAAATTTTATAATTTAGTACATTGAATGGCAGCTTTTCTTCTTTTTGAACAAGGGGCCCTGTATTTTCTTTCTTATTTTCTTCCTCCCTTCCTTCCTTCCTTCCTTCCTTCCT
>CM053610.1:84403393-84459047 GCA_028646535.1 Procyon lotor | reverse complement strand
TTCCTTCCTTCCTTCCTTCCTTCCTTCCTTCCTTCCTTCCTTCCTTCCTCTTTCCTTTCCTTCTTCTCTCTCCTTCTTCCCTTCTTCCCTTCCTTCTTTCCTTTCTTTCTTTTTTGTATTTTCATTTTTGTCTTGAGCCCACAAATTATGTAGCTGAGCCTAACCCAAAGCAGCCCCTGGGAAGTGTCACCGGGGCCAGGCAGGTACAGTTTCTAGAAGGCTCCTGAAGATGTTACCGGGTGGCCTGGTGCTCCTTGAGTCTGCCTTGTTGGGCCTGGGAGTCCTGTGGGATTTAGATCTGTAGGCCTGGGGGCAGGCACCCCTTGAGGAAAGAAACAGAGGTGGGAGCTCAGGGTCTGCCCTGGGAACTGCAAAGTCATGGAGCCCAGGTGGGGGACCAGGGACTGTGGGAGATGGCCCAGGAAGCGGGTAAGTTCAGGGCAACTGACGCAGGCAACTGAACTTGGTCTGTGGCCCACAGGAAGACCCTGACAGTTTCCGCCTCAGAAAGCAATAGGTGTGGGAGATGATGGTGGTGGTGCTGTGGGGAGAGGCCCAGGAAGGGGTCATACAAGGAACAAGTAACACTTTCCTGTATGAACCATGAGAAGGCAGGGACTGAACGGCCGCGGGATGTAATTCTAGGAGGAAAGAGTGAGACTACAGGCGGGGTAGGCTGTGGGGAGAGGTCTGAGCAGGAAAGAGGCCAGACGTGTGTTACCCAGGCCAAGAAAGAAGGATCCACAGTAGTCATCTCCAAACTATTTGGATCATATACCCTTGAGATATTTTTGAGCACACTCCCTAATATTTGTACCTTTATTTATGCATAAATCATGCACTTGCTCAATTCTATTATGGTTGTTATAAAACAAAAGAAATAACAAAACTTTTAAAAAGGACAACTGAAAATGAGGATAAAAGAAAGTTCTGACAACGTCTTCCTGCCCCGCAGCGGATTGCTGTGTCACGTACGCTCGAAGGGAGGCCGAGCTTCTGGGCGGTTTGTGCTTTATGTGGGTGTGAAGGCGGCTGTGTGGCAAGCCGTGCAGATGAGTTGGGGGTGAGTGTCAGGGAAGAATCTGGAAGGGGTGCCTCAGGGGATCCTCACCACACCCCACGGGCAGGAGCTGGTATGTTATTTCTTGGTTACTATGAGGATGCTGAGAAGTCCTGTAAGTCACCCCAAGTCCCAGGTTGGGCCAGGATGTGGACCCAGGTTTGGCTGACGCCAGAGCCTCTGTCTGTCCCACTGGGCCACACAGCCTTCCCTAGTTAACTTCGGGTTCGACCTGTTTTTCCGGAGGAGCAAGTTGCTGAGGTCGAACTCTGTTGTCAGAGCAGAGCCGGTCGTCGCGGTTGGGACACTAGAGGGGACTCTGACAGCACCCTGTTCACAAGGGCCGAGGTCATCCACCTGCAGGCTGTGACCTCCGCCTTGGGGCTTCACCCTTGGCGCCCTGGAAGTATTGGAGAACAGATTCTACCCCCCTAACCCTTCAGGTGGGACAACTCTGAGGTGTGTTCCCAACCCTCTTCCAGAGGTGCCTTGCCCCCCTGAGCCTTGGGTGCTCTTAGAGGTGACCTACTTATTTAGATACTCTGCTTTGGCTTTCTTCCCTTCCCTTTTATCCTTTCTCTGTCTTACTCCCCACTCCTGGGATCGCTTCTTAACTAAACTACCTGCCCATGGATTCCCTCCTTTCTGGGGAACCCAGTCCAAGCAGGCCCCACGGGGGAGAAAAGGCTTGTCTCATGCCATGTAACTCTGGGGCTCGCACGGGCCCTCTGCCCAGGCCTTGGCACACATTGCCAAATGATCATGGCATTCTTCTCCATAAACCAAGAATTCTCCGCAGGGCACTTCAGGTGACTGTTAACAATCAGTTAGTTAGTGTTGACAAGTGAGTTGAAATCTACTTGACTTGAGTTCCAGAAAGTTTACTCAGGTTGCTTTATGAAGAATGGATGGCGAGGATGAGGGCAGGGGCAGAGAGACCAGTTAGGAGGCTACTGGAATAATCCAGATGGGCGATGACAGTGGCTTGGATCATATTAGCAGCAAAGGTAAGAAGCACAGGGATCTGGGTGTATTTTGAATGTAAGCCAACAGGATGTACCAACTGATTGCATGCAGGACATGAGAGGAAGAAGGGAATCAAGGGTGACCACCAGCTCATTGGGTCCAAGCAACCGAATTTGTCCTTTTCTGAGATGAAGATCAGGAGGAACACAATGGAGGGATACAAGGTGTTGGTTTAGGATGTCCGTTAGGCAACCAAGTAGAGAAGTCAGGTTGTAAATCAGAAATAGAAATTTGGGGTTTAGGGTCAAGATCTAGGTTGAAGAGGTAACTTTGGGAGTCGCTCAGTCCTTGAGACTTGGTGAGGTTGGCAAACAGTGACAAGGAAAGGTCCGAAGCCTGAATCTTGGTGAATTCCCAGTGATCAGGGTCAGAGGGATGTGAGAAGGAGTGGCTAGTATGGTGGGAGGAGATCCAAGGAGAGTGCGTATCCAAGTCAGGAGTGTGTCAGGAAGGTAGAATGATCTACTCCACCAAAGAAGTTATTGATGGGTTTAATAAGATGGGTAAGGATGGAAATGAGGCAAGGAAGGGGCTAAATATTAGTAGTAGAGATGGTTGTATTGGAGATTGCATAGCTCAACTGGAAGAAGAATTATTGGAGTCTGTGTAAGAGGAGTGAGCGGGAGAAATAGGTTGTAGTGGCTGGAGCGTGGGACACGAGAAACTGACACAATGGAAGGCTCTCTAGTCAGTGGTAGTGATGGGCTCTAGGGCATGTGTGTGGAAGTGAGTGGTTGAGGTGGAGGTGACAAGGTCACTGGTCTCCACGCGTAGGTCATGGAATTGGAGGCTGGGTGCTATAGACGAAATGTTTGTGTCCCCAGCACCCCCCTACTCATATGTTGAATTCGACTCCCTGATGCAATGGTGTTCGGGAGACAGGCCTTTTGGGAGATGGTTAGATGAAGGTGGGGCCCCCATGAATGGGATTAGTGCCCTTATAAAAGAGACTCCAGAGAGACCCTTGCCCCTTCTACCATGTGAGGACCCAGGGAGAAGAAGGTAGTGTAGGTAACCAGAAAGTAGGTCTTTACTAGACACCCGGTCTGCCTTGATTTTAGACTCTAGAACTGTGAGAAATACATTTCTGTCTTTTAGCTGCCCGGTCTCTGGCAATCTGTTATGGCAGCCTGAGTGGACCAAGACACTGGAACTTGGGGAGGACCTGCATGGATATCGAAATCACCGAGAAATAAAGCTGGAGCTAAAACAGGGCTGGAGAGCGTGAGAGTGAATCAAAGTCCTTAAGGAACAACAGGAAGGGCGCCTGGGGGGCTCAGTGGGTTAAGGCCTCTGCCTTCGGCTCAGGTCATGATCTCAGGGTCCCGGGATCGAGCCCCGCATCGGGCTCTCTGCTCAGCCAGGAGTCTGTTTCTCCCTCTGTCTCTGCCTGTCTCTCTGCCCACTTGTGATCTCTCTCTCTGTGTCAAATAAATAAATAAACAAAATCTTTAAAAAAATAAAAACGGAACAACAGCAAGAGCCCTGGAGTCAGCAGGTGCCTGCAACTAGGAGGGCACCAGTGGGATAGCTTGATGGGATCCTAATGGGGAGTCAGTCAGCCCACTGGTTTTTTCAGAGGGAAGCAGGGAGAATGGTTTGGAAGCAGTGATGAAGAGCAAATGTGACAGTGACCCTCCCCAGAGCCCGAGTCTGAGCTAGAAAAGGGGGCTGCCTGCCTCAGAGTCTGTGGGGGAAATAACCTCTCATTCAGTTTCCCACCTCACTGACACTTCACCTAGGAGGTTCAAGACCCAGTACTTTCTGAACCCACATGTGATGCTGACCTTGGAAATTTTACCCCAAACCACAGTTAGCCAGCCCCAAATAATACTGGGACAATTCTTCTCCTCCGTTTCCCCAGTAGGTATATATTTGTCATCTCCAGAGCGTGTATCTGAAAATGACCTTTAAAGTCCTTGTTTACAAAAACATGCAATTCTCTTCGTTGTGAGGTCATATCCCTAGGGAGACTTGCTAAATCTGTGTTCAAATTTCTTTGCCTATTTTTTCCACCGGTGTCATCGGGTGACCTTTATAAACATACAAGTTAGCACTGATTGAGGTCAATTAGGGCCAAGACATCTTCCCTCGACAGTTGTCATTACTTAAAAAGGGGAAGGAAGGAAGGGATGGAGGAAAGCAGGCAGGAAAGAAGGAAGATGGGAAGGAAGGAGAGGGGAGGGAGGAAGAAAGAAAAAGAAAGGAGGGAACAAAGGAAGGACACAAGAAAGCTTGCAAACAAGAAGGCTAAGAACTCTAACGTAAGAATCCTTATAATTAATCTTCTGTAAGGGATAATTTTCAGGAACTACCCCCTCATCCTTGCCTGATACCCCACCATCTCTGGTGTCCATCTTTATAGTCCCAGTGTCTGGAACAGTGCCAATAAACATTTGTGGGATGAATGGCCATTGTTCCGAGCCCTTAGCAAAGATGCCTCCATGGCTCTTAGGACCTTGGGCTTCCGTTCCGAAGAGACGCATCAGCCACCATGCCCAGCCCAGGCCCTTCCTCTGCTCCCCCACAGAGCTCCAACTTGCTTCTTTTCTCCTGCAACATGTGTGTTCAGAAGCACTTTGGCTTTTACAAAGTGCAACTCTACTGCTAATAGGTTACATAACTTATTCTCGTGCCAGGCGCCCCCTGGCGCTGGACCCTGCTGGGCAGGATGCCAGATTTGGAGCAAGTTTGGTTAAGGGGTGAGATATTCACCGCCTGATGCACCTACTCCAGAATGGTGTTCCAGCTGCACATTGGACTCCGGGTAGTTTCTGCCTCTGGTGGCCGAGGTTGGAGGTCATCTGGACTGGGAATGAGAAGCAGCAGGAGCGGTAACAGGAAAGTGTAAATAAAGCAGAGATAAGGGAGATGAGGGGGGCTGGGTCTGGCCAGGAGGATCAGAAAATTTCCTGTGTGGTCACTCTTCTACTCCCCTAAGCCCATCTGCCTCCAGCAAGCCATGGTATGCACCGGCCTTGGCCTTGAGAGTTCTGCCGGGTGCATTTGAGAATATGAGATGAGCTCTTAGACCACAGAACACTGAGGTGGTTGTTGCTGAGGAAACACGTGGCTCATTGTGCAGCTTCCTGTGTGGTTAGGGAGTTGGGTTTGGTTCCTCCCCGCGCAGTCTCCGCCATGGTGGCCCATGGCCGTGATTGAGGATCAGCCCTCACGAGCCATGTCCCTGGCTACGGAGTCTGTGATAGAATCCTCATTAGGTGACTCAACCCTTATGAGCGCCAGCGAGATGAAAAGGAAAAACTCAGGGCGAGACTGTGCAGGCCCCTTTGAGGAAGTCTTAGGTGAGACATCAGTCAGTGGTAGCGTGGAGAGCGAGTGCTAGCATAAAAAATGTCAGCATAAATGTTAGCATAAAAAAGATAACAGCAGAGGGATGCCTGGGTGGCTCAGTGGGTTAAGCCTCTGCCTTCAGCTCAGGCCATGATCTCAAGGTCCTAGGATGGAGCCCCCCATTGGGCTCCCTGCTCAGTGGGGAGCCTGCTTCCCTCTCTCTCTGCCTGCCTCTCTGCCTACTTGTGATCTCTCTCTCTGTGTCAAATAAATAAGATCTTAAAAAAAAAAAAAAGATACAGCAGAAATGCCAGCATCCAAGGCTACAGACGCTCCCCCCTGAACCTGATCCCGACGCAGTCTCCTCAAATCCAAAGGGGACTCTCCACCAGCCCCCTTCTCAGTTCCTCAGCACTGCACTTCTCTACTTTGTAGAGCTTGTTGGAACAGATCCTTGGCCCCGCCTCCAGAGACTCTGTTTCAGTATCTCTGGGTGGGGGGAGGCCCAATCATCACTTTGGACAAGCCCCCAGACGCTGCATAGGATGGGGTTCAGGACGTGTTACCCCAAAACACGGCCCCTGGCCATAACTGAACATCTGAAGCTGAAGGAGTTTGAGAAAACAACAGATGGATGGCTGAAAGGTCATTTTGCTGAGAACCGTCAAGAGGATTATCAGAAAGCATTGTTTGTGTTTGATCCAGATCTGAAGGCGTGTGGTTGGACATGCATATCGGTTCCCTCATTTGTCAAATACGGACAAGACTCCTTCCTTGGGGACGGTTGTGAGGATTACAGAGCTAGCACAGGTAGCCTGGTGCCCAGATCTGGCTTCTCAGACTCACGGAGCAGCGCGCTTGCTAGTAACGACGGCGACACCGGTTCCAGCAAGGAGCTCTTCCTGGGTCCAGGCGTCGTGCTCACTGCTCCGCACAGTGTGCACTTTAAACCGCACGATACCCCAGTAGGGAGATACTAGTAGTACCCCCGAGGAAAGCGGAGCTAAGAGATGAAGTAACTTGCCCCAGGTTGCAGAGCCGGGGGGGGGGGTGATTTGAACCCAGTTCCTCTCACAATAAGGCTGCTACTCCCCCCTAAAACTGTGGGACTCCTCCCCCCAGGGCCTCCTCAGGAAGCCCTCAGATTGGCTGCAGCCCCAGTAGGGCTGGCAGCCAGGAGACGCGGGGGGCGGAGTACCGGCTCTGCTATCACCTCTCTCTGTGAGCAAGCCACCTGCCCTGTCTGGACCTGTTTCCTATCTCTAGAGTGGTGTCTGAGGCCCTTCCTGGACTAACATATCCAGACTCTGCTACTTTTCCATTTTCCAAGTGGGGTTCCAGAAGCTTCTCACATTGCCAGTGTTTCGGCCAGAGACCAGGTCCCAGGAGACTGCTTAGACTCCTGTAATTCTCTCAGGCCTAGAAAGAAAGGGACTCTATGGAATATTAACAGGGAACACAGGGCCACAAAAACAGGGAGTACCAGGTGAGCGGCTGGCTCGAAGTAGGCAGGTCTCTCTGGCTCTTATTTCTTTATACACGAGATGATTTAAGGCTGCCCAGATATGTTGTGCATGTAACTACTTCGTGTCAACACAAACGTCTCAAAGGCAAACAGGTATTTACATTTTATCAAGAACCGTCACCACCTAGATTCTATCACTAATCCTTTATTCCACTTGCTTTTTCACATATCTATCCACCGAGGCATTCATTTATCTGTCTTATTTTTTTATATATTTCAAAGTCGATTATAGGCATCTGTATACTTCCTCCTAAATATTCAAGCATGCTTAATGTTAAAAAAGTTCAGTATTTGATACATTTTCTTTGATATAAAACTTACATCCCACGAAAGGCACAAATTTCGAGCATACAATAGCTGATTTTTGATAAAATGCATTAAACTGTGTAATTAACATCCTCATCAAGATATAGAACATTTACCTCACCTCAGGAAGTTCTCTATGCTCCTTCTCATCATAGATTTTTTTTCCCCACCAAAGGATAGTTTTGCCCAGAAAAGGCTTTTAAATTAGCTTCATTGAGGTTAAGTTTATATAGAACACAACAGTGATTTAAAGTATACAATTGGTTGAATTTTGGCACATGTATATAGTTGTGTAACCACTGCTGCAATCACGATATACCATATTTTCATCACCTCAAAAGTTCCTTCATGCTTCTTTGGAGCCAATAACCATTCACCTACCTGTGGCCCCTGGAAAGCCCAGATCTGCTTTCTATCACTATAGTTTTGTTTTGTCTAGAATGTCACATAAATATTATCATATGGAATGTAGGCTTTTGCGTTTAGTTTCTTTCACTTAGCATCACGCTTTCAGATGTGTGTGTTTCAATAGTTTATTCTTTTCTTATTGCCGAGTAACATTCCATTGTATTGATATACCACAATTTGCTTATCCACTCACCTACTGATGGACATTTGGGTTGTTTCTGGTTTCTAGAACAGAAATCCCAGATGCAGCATAGGGGTGGCATGGAGTAAGATTTGGAGAGTCAAAGGAAACACTAATCTCTGTATTAATCCTTACCTTGTTTGGGGGGCTGACAGAGATATCTAAACCAGAAATCAGCAAATTTATTCAGTAAAGGACCAATTGTAGATATTTTAGGCTTTGCATTGTAGCTCTAGATGATACGTAGGCAAAAAAAACCCCAAAACATGGTTATGTTCCAATAAAACATCCCTTATGGATGCCGAAATTTGAGTTACGGAAGTTTCATGTGTCACAAAATAGTATTCTTCTTTTGATTTTTTTCAACTACTTAAAATCATAAAAATTATTCTTACCTGCAGGATGTACAAAGGTGGGTGGTGGATTGGATTTGGCACACAGGCCATAGTTGGCTAACTTTTGATCTAGATGAATTCAAAATGCTTTAGAAAATTATGTTTAAAAAAAAGAAAATTATGTCTTAAAAATTTAATGGTAACCACCAAAAGAATAGACATAGATTGTGTAATTTCCAACCCACAATAAGAGAAGCCACGGAAGAAAGAAAAAATTGATCGGCTGAAGAAAAGACAGAAAAAAAAAGGAAGAAAGTATGATAGAGAACATACAAACAACATGACAAGGAAAAATCTGGTTGTATAAGCAATCAGAGTGCCCACGAATAGGCTAAATTAGCCAATTACAAGACCTAGATGTTCAGTTTAGGTTAATAAAAGAAAAAAGAAAAAAGTAAAGTTATATCCTATTTCCAAAAGGTATATCTAAAAGAAAATTAAGCAGAAAGTTTGAAAGTAAAAGTAGAAAGAAACAAAACAGATGAACATGGGGGAGGAAAGAGAGAGAGAGAAGCAAAGAACAAAACAGACTCTTAACTCTAGAGAACAAACTGAAGGTTAAGAGGGTGAGGTGAGTGGGAGGGTGGGGGTTAAAGGGGGCACTTGTTGTGATGAGCACCGGGTGTTACATGTAAGCAACGAATCGCTCACTGCTACTCCTGAGATCAATACTATACTGCATGTTAACTAACTGGAATTTAAATATAAACTTGAAGAAAAATAAATAAATAAAGGCAGAAGGAAATAGACACCACCCAGATAGGTATCAAACGTTATGTAATAACTATGAAACCAGAAACAGTAATTTAAACATCACGCCCGTTAGGATAGTTACTATAAACAAAATGCAAAAAATAGAAAACAAGAAGTGTTGGCAAGGATGTGAAGAAATCGGACCCCTTGTGCCCTGTTAGTGGGAATGTAGAATGGTGCAGCCACCATGGAGAACAGGAGGATGGTTTCCCAAAAAATTAAAGACAGGATTACCACACGATCCAGCAATTCCACTTCTAGGTACATACCCCAAAGAACTGAAAACAGGGACTCAGAGAGATGTTTGCACACCTATGTTCATAGCTGTTTATTCACGGTAGCTAATGGGAAAGAGCCTCAAGTGTCCCTCAGCAGATGATTAGATAAACAACAAAAGGTAGTCCATACAGACAGCAGAATATGACTCAGCCTTGAAAGGGAAGGAAGTTCTGTCACGTGCAACATCACAGATGAAACTTGAGGACATTATGTAAGCGAAATAAACCAGTCACAAAGGGATGAATACTATATGATTCCACTTACAGGAGGATCCTAGGATAATCAGATTCATAGAGACAGAAAGTAAAATGGCGGCTTCCTGGGACTGGGAGGAGAGAGGAATGAGGAGTTGTTACTTAACAGGTACAGAGTTTCAGTTATGCAAGATAAATTCTGTGGGTGGATGGTGATGACGGATGTACAACAGAGGCGATGTACTTAACCCCACCATCCTGTGCGCTTAAAAATGGTGAAAGTGGCAAGTTTTATTTTATGTGTCTTTTGCTACTATTTAGAAAAATAAAATATGGATGCCTGGGGGGCTCAGTTGGTTAAGCGCCTGCCTTCAGCTCAGGTCATAATCCCAGGATCCTGGGATCGAGTCCCACATCAGGCTCCCTGCTCAGTGGGGAGTCTGCTTCTCCCTCTCCCTCTGCCTGCTTCTCCCCCTGCTCGTGCTCTTTCTCTCTCCCTCTCTCAGATAAAGAAATAAAAATCAAAAAATAAAATAAGACACAAAACATCCCAGCAAACATGGATTAGTTCCTAATGATAAAAGCTACAGTCCAGGGGCACCTGGGTGGCTCAGTGGGTTAAAGCCTCTGCCTTCGGCTCAGGTCATGATCTCAGGGTCCTGGGATCGAGCCCCCCATCGGGCTCTCTGCTCAGCGGGGAGCCTGCTTCCCTCTCTCTCTGCCTGCCTCTCTGTGTACTTGTGATCTCTCTCCTCTCTGTCAAATGAATAAATAAAATCTTAAAAAAAAAAAAAAAGCTATAGTCCACTAAAAAGATAGTCATATGCTTCAATGCATGTGACCCTAGAGTTCTGAAATGTATCTAATATACACAAATAAAACATTGTACCCAAAGAGAGTACTCAATTTTTTCCAGACACCCATGGCCCTTTTACAAACTAGCCATGTATTTGACCACAAAGAGAATCCCAATAAATTCCAGAAAGTACACAAGTCATATTATTTGGTCACTATGCAATAAAACTAGAAATTAAAAAGCAAAACAAAACACAAGAAGTAGCAAAATAAAAATCTTTTCACTGGAAATTTTAAAGCCTCTTTTAAAGGAACTCTTGGGCTGAAAAGGAAATTATAAACTAGAAATAAGCCAAAATGAGGCTGTGTTTTCAGGGTTATGGAGCTTGATCCAGGGACTTACGGGGCTTGATCCAAGGGGACTCAGGGGAAATTTATTAGAAACAAGACAAATTCAGAATAGATGAAGGAAGCATTAAAATCAAGAAGCTGGAATAAAAGATCATCAAAAATAAACCTGAAGAAATTAGGTGGATGAATATAAAAATTAGCAGAATTTAATGAAGTGGAACACTCACATCAAATATAAACTTGATTAATAAACAACATCTCGATCTTTGAAAAGATCATATTGCTATAGACAAATCTAACTAAATCTCATAAATAAGATACAGGAATAAAAATTTAAAGAATAGGGGCGCCTGGGTGGCTCAGTGGGTTAAAGCCTCTGCCTTCAGCTCAGGTCATGATCTCAGGCTCCTGAGATCGAGCCCCACATCGGGCTCTCTGCTCAGCGGGGAGCCTGCTTTCCCCTCTCTCTCCTTGCCTCTGCCTACTTGTGATCTCTCTCTCTCTGTCAAGTAAATAAATAAAATCTTTTTAAAAAATGTAAAAATGTAAAGAATAACTAGCATTTAAAATGAACAAAGGAAACAACTATTGAGATTTTAAAGCATTCTAAAAATTTCTAAAAAGAAATTACTGTTAACAAAATTTTTAAAAATCTAGGTAGAAATGCTGAGTTTTCTAGGAAGATATAAATTACCAAAATTGGTCTAAGAGGAGACAGAAAACCTGCATAGGCCATAAACACAGAATAAACTAGAACTGTTGTGACAGTTCTTTCCCTTTAACAAAAAACCAAAACCAGGCTCAGATGGTTTCACTGGTGAATTACATCTGATTTTCAAGGACCTGACTGTCTCTACGGTATATAAATTCTTTCGGAGTGTAGGAAACATAAATCTACAAGTCTAGATGCCAAACTAGAAAGATGGCATATGTGTCTAATGGAGGCTCTGGGAAGTCAACTAGAGTTAGGAGCACAGTTTTTTGGGCAAAAACACTTGTGCCAGAGAGGGGGGGGCATCTGGGTAGGCAGGGGAAGCTGTCAGACCAGGATGCAGATCTGATGGTCTTTATCCACCCAAATGAGAAGCCCCAGAGCACAGACTTCCCATTAGAGGAGTCCCACACTGAGCAGAAATAGCTATAGGCATGTACCTTCCTCAGTCTTGCTTACTCAGTACTTGGAAACAACTGAGAGAAGTGTGACCTTGGCTTATCACAGCACATTAAAAAAAAGAGAAAGAAACCAACAAAGAAAGAAGGAAAACTATGGACTAATTGCACTAAAAAGTTAAAGGCCCAACACTCTAAATAAACTATCAGCAAATTGAATCCAATTGTGTTTTGTTTTTTTTTTTTTAAAGATTTTTTATTTATCTGACAGAGAGAAACACAGCGAGAGAGGGAACACAAGCAGAGGGAATGGTAGCGGGAGAAACAGGCTTCCTGCAGAGCAAGGAGCCCGATGCGGGGCTCGATGCGGGGCTCGATGCGGGGCTCGATCCCAGGACTCCGGGATCATGACCTGAGCCGAAGGCAGACGCTTAACGACTGAGCCACCCAGGCGCCCCTCCAATTGTGTTTTCTAAGGATTATACGGAGAGATTGTAAAAATGGTTTTTAGCAGAAAATTTAGTAATTTGCTACATTAATAAATTAAAAGGCAGAAAAGATTATTCCCGTCACAATAAATGCTTTGATATATGGATTTGATAAAATGTGTGCTTATTTCTGAATAAGAACATAAAATTCTTTTTTATGGGGTAGAAGGGAACTTTCTTACCTTGATAAAGCCTAGCCTCCAAAAACTGTTAGCAAACATCTTATTCAATGGGGAAAAGTCAGACATTCTAGAAACATCAGGAATGAGACAGAGTTGCCCAGCATCACTATTACTACTAACTACTCTACTGGTGATCCTAACCAATTCATTTAGGAAGAAAAAAAAGAAATTAAAAAATTACCATTTAGTGTTTTAAAATTAGTTATGATGATGGTTGAACAACTGTGATTATGCTAAAAAATATCAACTTTTACCCTTTCGATGGGTTTGCTGTATAATATGTGAATTATATCTCTAGATGCTGTTAAAATAGCATCATTACCTTGTCCATTACAAGACTTACTACTTAAAAGATATTGTCTACTTAGAAAATCAAAGAGAGGGGCGCCTGGGTGGCTCAGTCGTTAGGCGGCTGCCTTCGGCCCGGGTCATGATCCCAGAGTCCTGGGATCGAGCCCCGCATCGGGCTCCCTGCTCGGCAAGAAGCCTGCATCTCCTGCTACCAGTCCCTCTACTTGTGTTCCCTCTCTTGCTGTGTTTCTGTCAAATAAATAAAATCTTTAAAAAAAAAAAAAAAGAAAATCAAAGAGAATATGCTTAAAAACTCCTCAAAGTGAGAGGGTTTTGAAAAGTGGCCAAATATAAAATCAACCTACAAAAATCATGTTCTAATAAACAAACAACGGCCAATTTCACAACACCAAAAAAAAGGGGTGGGGTGGAATCCCATTTACTCCATGTAGAATGATTAAACAGCCAAGAGTAGTAGACCTAATGAGAAACTTAAATTTTAAAGACAGGACTTGACTGATGAACAAAAGTTGAGGTATAAAGCATGGCAGCTAAGCTGTTCGTGTGCCTCCACCCTCCCTCTGGGAATGGCTTGAGTGGAAATTCCCTTTAAAAGAGTCTGGGGGGGGGGCGCCTGGGTGGCTCAGTCGTTAGGCGTCTGCCTACGGCCCAGGTCAGATCCCAGGGGCCTGGGATCGAGCCCCGCATCGGGCTCTCTGCTCGGCAGGAAGCCTGCTTCTCCCGCTACCAATCCCTCTGCTTGTGTTCCCTCTCTCGCTGTGTTTCTCTCTGTCAAATAAATAAAATCTTAAAAAAAAAAAAAAAAAAAAAAAAAGAAAAGAGTCTGGGGGGCACCTGGGTGGCTCAGTGGGTTCAAGCCTCTGCCTTCGGCTCAGGTCATGATCTCAGGGTCCTGGGATCGAGCCCCACATCGGGCTCTCTGCTCAGCGGGGAGCCTGCTTCCCCCCCTCTCTCTGCCTGCCTCTCTGCCTACTTGTGATCTCGCTCTTTCTCTCTGTGTCAAATAAATAAATAAGATTTTTAAACAAACAAACAAACAAACAAACAAATAAATAAATAAAAATAAAAGAGCCTGTGGACATCACAGGGACCATGAAGAATGCGGCTAATGAAGTACATAAAATGCCAAGCACAAAGTCTGGCAAATAGTGAGCATTCAACAAATGTTAATTATTTTTCCAGATTCCATGTACAGTCAGAACTCAAGGGCACAGAAATGGAAAATTGAACTTGATCCTGCAAGGTCAGTGGGTTGATTGGGATGGTAGAAATGCTCGGAAAGGAGTATGACCCTTCATTGAACTAAAATGTGCCACTTAGAGATGAAGGCATCCGACTAGACATATGAGCTCATGGAGAAACAAGTCATCATAGTTCAGAGATAGAATCAGCATGTGCGTTTGAGGGTGGATTCCTAAAACCTGAGGTTCTCGTGGGCATTTATCTGTTTATTCAGAGTAACACTGACCCAATTACATAGCACCACTCAGAACTGTACAGGAAACAGGTGGATCATAGAAGGGTTTTCACTCATTCACCTTTTTTTTTTTTAAGATTTATTTATTTATTTGACAGAGAGAGAGAGATCACAAGTAGGCAGAGAGGCAGGCAGAGAGAGAGGAGGAAGCAGGCTCCCTGCTGAGCAGAGAGCCCGATGCGGGGCTCCATCCCAGGACCCTGAGATCACGACCTGAGCTGAAGGCAGAGGCTTGAACCCACTGAGCCACCCAGGCGCAACTCATTCATTCATCTTTTATTCATTCATTCAAAAAATAATCATTGGGTTCTAAACTGTTCTTAGCACCTACAAGGAGCCAGAGGGAAAAGGAAACTATATAAGATAAAGACTCTTTTTCCAGTCTAGTAGAGTGAGTACAGGATACAAGGAGACCAATAAAGCTGGATGAAGGACCAGGCAAGAGATTTAAAAGCAAGACCAGGAGTAGGTAACTAGAGGGACAAGCATGTGGGGACATGACCCAAAAAGAGGCCCAAGATTGGGAAGAGATTTCAACAGCTGTCCTCACTTCTCAGACGGGCAAACATTTAAAGACTGACAACACCAGCGGTTGCTGGGATGTGCAGAACCAACTGTCCCATCTTGCTGGGATGGTGTAAATTTGGGCCAACTTTTCTGGAGGGCAACCTCATAAAATATGCCTACATTTAAAACATATGTACCTACGACCCAGCAATTTCAAGCCAGGCATTTATCCCATGGGAATAATTGGACAAACGAAAAGAGATGTCAGTGTCGGTACAGAATATTCATCGCGCCATTGCTTGAAGAGGAAAAAAATTGTAATCCTTGGATCAGTCACATGCTCATCCTTGGACCAATCATGATGGTCGCAGGGATGGGGGCCCGTGATTGGCCAAATCTCAGTCACACATCCCTCCTCTGTTGCCAGGAGATGGAGGAGAACCAGGCTGGACAGCTGAGGGTTAGACTAAGGGAGGAAGTTCCCCCAAAGAGGGTGGGGGGAGGAAGAACACCATTGCCAGGAAACTGGGGATAAGACAACCCATTGGATAAGCAAAATCTATAGCTACTTCCATCCACTAGAGTAAGAATAGCTGGTGCAGAGGTAGGCATGTTTCAGGCAGAGGGAATAGACCCTTCTTCACAGAGTCTCAAAGAGCCTTTATAGTCTGTGAGGAAACTCCTCGTCCTGAGACGATGAGGAGGGACGTTGGGGAAGGTCAGCCCTTAAAAAGGAGACCCAGACTGGTGAATCCAGCCATATGAATGACCAAATAACTTGAAACGTGTGGCTGAGGCTGTGGGGTGGCTGTGAGAGAAACAAGCAAGACAATCGAGAGAGCTTTGAGGGGGTTCGGAGAGTTTCTGACCCTGGATGGGTCCATCATGTCCACACACGCCAGCATGTGGCTACAACTGCCAGTGCCACCTGTGGCCTGGTGACATGGGAAAAACAACTTAACCCCTTGAAAACTCAGTTTCCTCATCTCTGAAATTGAGAGAGGAAACCAGTCTTACGGGCTGGCTGGGAGAATTGCATGAGATCATGTAGGCGAAAACCCCAAACCGCACCAGGAATGGGAGTTGAATCTAAGCAAGGAGAAGGGCATGCCAGAAGTAGCCCCCAAATTTAGACAGAAGGGGGGAAAACGCGAACGGAAGACGCTCGTTATGGTGGCCTCAGGAAGTCTGAAAACCAGAGCTTTGTTCTAGGGCAGAAGGAGTCACGGAATTTAACCTGGGTGCAGTAACGAGAGTTATAATTGTACTTGACCTGAAACTATGTTGAAAAACCAGAACTTGCCCCTCTGCAAGTTCTTAACTGTACGAATGGAACAGCTGTTTACTTTCAGGTTTTTAGTCTTCATGTACATTTTCACCGGCACCCTTCAGGAGCTAATTAAACACCCCAAGGCAAGGAGAGGGTCTCCCCACCCCCAGTCCCCCTCCCCCTGCCCCATACTCTACTTTGCCCTCTGCCAAGAGCACCACAGACTTTGTGCACCCTTCCCCAAGACAAAGGATGGACAATGCTTGTAATGGCTGCCTTGAGTCTCCTTGCGTCTAACTCAAGCCCGGGGAGCCTTATGCCAACGGGGCAGCAAGGCTGTGTTGCTCCGTCCAGGATGGAAAGAAAGAGAGACACCACTGGGAAGGCGTGTGTGTCCAGAGAGCACGTGACAGCCCCAGCCCTCCTGACCCCCACGTGGTGCAGTCTGTGTGGAAAAAGCATTGAACAAAGGCTGCTCTGTTGGGTGGTATTGGGCAAGCCCCTGGCCTCTCCAGGCCCCTTTCCTCGCTCTTAAAAGGGAGGCAAGAATACCTCGGATGGCCGTGGGCACTGAGAGAAACCTCGCGATGACGGAGCCTCCCAAGCAGCCAGGCCCTGTGTAGGTGCGTGTCGCTATCACCCTTCTGCATCCCACGGGGCTTTGCAGAGGGTCAGAGCAACGCTCTGTGACCCGGGGTAGGGAGTGGATGGCCCACCTGGCTCAGGACACCAGGCACAAAAGCGAAGCCAAGAGGCTTCGCCATCATTTCTTAGAGCTCCTCTTGGCATTTTCCAGCTGGCCTCCGAAGTGAGGCTCTGGCCACGGGCACTGGGACTTCCCTGCCTGTGCCTGGATGGAGAACTGCCACGTCGGCCAGGAAACCTCAGAGGTGTCTGTGGAAGGGGAGGGAAGCCCCTCAGAAGCATGTGCCCATGGGAGAGTATAGAACAAAGAAACAAGGAACCAAAAGGACGTAAGAGGAAGGACCTACAGCCCCCAGCTGCTCATGATAAACAGCTGTATTTTGCACAGTGAGCCCTGGAGAGGGACTTCCCCAGGTCTAAGCCACCAAGTAACACAGGTGCCACTGCGCTCGCCTTCACTGATGCCCAGTGTCCAGAGGGACGACCTGATGACAAGGAGGTGGGGTTCACTGGAGTGTGCACAGACGCTGGCCAAAGTGGAGTCGGCTCAGGTTACCCGACCGGAGAGAAGACACCAGATCGGGGGAAGGCTGTGTCAGGAACACAGGCTAGCCAGCAAAAAGTGGCAAAGACTCCTTCAGGGACGTGAGGGGTCAGTCCCAGTGGACAGGGAGACTCTAAGGACAGGGGCCAGGTTGGGGGTGTGCTTAGGATGAAGGGGCTAGTGCTGGCTGCTCACTTCCGGCCCCCGAGGATGAAGCCTCCTTCTTTGCCGCCTTCTTTTCCTTCCTTCCTTTGCTTTGGTAGCTTTTTACTAGATTACTTCCCAAACAGCAAGACTTCTTGGAAACTTCACTACTTTAACACGGACGGTGAGTCTGAAAACTGCCCCGACCATTCTCCATCTTCAGTATAGCTTGGGTGTCACAAAGCATTTCTGCTGAGGGGAAGGAGCAGGTGCATGCCCGGGCTCTCACCGATCTCGTGCTAGTGAATTCTGCCAGAGGCGCTGGTGGAACTTTGAGAGGATGCGTGCTGGTTGCAATGGAGGAAACTCCCTTCTCCTATCAGCAACACGGCTGCCATCTCTCGGGTGGACCGTCCGTCTGCACGGAAGAGTTAACGTATCTCAGTTATGTATCTCTCTGGAGCTGGGCTCCAGACCTCAGGGCCAGATGATCTGATGCTTCTCTCACTCACTTACTCAGTCAGCCCTCACGAAGCCTCGAGGCTCTTTCTTGAGCATTACATCCCGCATGGGGTAAACGGAGGCAGATGGAACAAGCCTGGGAGCTCATACCTAGCCGTGCCCAGGATGGAGCCTTCCTGCTCCTCACCGAAGCCTGGCACGCTCAGCCTGTGAGTTCCCAAAGAGCCTGTGCCCAGGCAGATTGGGATCTGAGCGCCATCTTTCTAGATAACAGATGCCTAGGCGGCCTCCCTATCCTACTGACCACCCTCCCACTCACCCTGGCCAGAACTATTTAAAACACCAGTCTGAGCCATCCTTGCGCTTGAAAAATATCTCTGATCTTGGCCATCATATCCCCAGCCCCAAACACTGTTTGTTCCAATAAACCGCTCAGAATGACTCTACTTCCCCTACCACCACCCACCCCCAATTCCTAATGATGACGCCTCTCCTGGAAATCATTACTCATTTTCCTAGATCCGGAGCAGACATGGTTACTCTGTGTACCTTTGCCGCCCCCGGGCAGTTGGCTGTTCTATTTTCTGAAGCCCGCTGCCCCAGCTCTGTAATAGTCCTCACCGCCCACACCGGGGTTACAGTACCCCAGCTGTTGACTCAGCCAACCCCCTGCCACCCACTAAGGCAGCCTAAAGGCAGGGGCTGAGCTTAGCATCAAAGTAGTTGCTCATTACATATCCACCGCTGAGGGTAAGACAGAGGTGAGATCTCCCTAGAGAAGAATGAGAATAGAGCATTGATCACCTACTACAGGACAGTGGTCAAAGCCCTGTTAATATCACAGCAACCCCTCTGAGGCAATTATCATTACAACCTTCACTTTACAGTTAAGGAAACGAAAGCACAGAACGGTTAGGTAACTAACGCAAAGTCTACTAAAGAATAAAGCCAGGATTTAAAGCCAATCTCTGCTCTTAGCCACGATATATATGCTTTTCACACTAAGTAGGAATGAGATCAAGGACTACGTTTTGGAGGTTTTGAGTCTTCAGCATCAAATAGACCAGGGCATAAACTTTGGCTCTGACCTTGACCTCACTGAACCAAGCTGATTATCAATTTCCCCAAATGTAAAATGGGCATAATAATGGTATGTTGCCTTATTATCAATAGTTTGGTTGATTTTAAAATTATATAGATCTGCTATAATCTACAGCAGGAAAGCCGGCGTGCTGTGACCTCATGAGGTTTTTAGAACTGCTGCTGCCAACCCTAATCTTGAGCCTTAAGAAATAACATTCATGGAGGATTGCCTGGAGAATATGCAGGGCATCTCCTCTTTTAGGTTTGACTGAGTTGGACTAACAAAGGCTATGCTCCTGGACTCCTTTTTTTGAATACTGACTTTTCCTCAAAATATCCCACTTGCCTTCATGATCACTGCCCTTGGGTGCTAGGCCCTTGGCCATGTATTTGAGATGCTTGGGTTTATGGTGACCATGTGAAAGTGGATGCCCTAAACCTGACTCAGTTTCCCTATGTGAGGATCGTACGGACCCTTGTCTAACACAGAGAATGTCTCCATTATAAGCGCAGTGCTAAAACAAGAGGACATATTTCGATCTTAATTGCTGGTAGCAGAATTCTTCTTAGATAGGCAACAGTCCTTGTTTGGGAAAATATTGCGATAAGCTGGAGGCATGGGGGTAGAAGCCCAAGAACTGGGTGTTTTTATAGGCCAAGCAACTCAGTTTAAGGCACAGATTGAGACAAAGAGGGAAATTTGACCTGTGAACAGGAAGAGTAAGAAGAGAGGTCTGTGATGTGGTGAGTGAGGTGAAGGCCAAGGGCTGAGGGGTTTGCTGCTTGTTGGGGCGGCCATAACAGAGCACCGCAGACTGGGGGACTTATACAACATAAAGGTATGTTCCTTCAGTTCTGGAGGCTAGAAATCCAAAGTCAAGGTGTGGGCAGGGTTGGTTTCTTCTAAAGGCTCTCTGGTTGGCTCGCAGGTGGCCGCCTTCTCCCTGTGTCTTCCCAAAGTCTTCCTTCTGTGCATGTCTGTGTCCTAATCCCCTCTTCTCATAAAGACACCAGTCATGTTGGAAAAGGGCCACCCTGATCACCTTACTTGAACTTCACCTTTAAGGATCTTATTTCCAAATACAGTCCTCTTCTGAGATACTGGGGTGTTAGGACTTCAACACATAAGTTTTGGGGGAGCACAGTTCAGCCCATCAGAGGAGCAAAGGATATTTGAAGACTGCCCTCCATCCAACCCTGTTTTCCTGTAAAAGTCTTCACTACTTTGCGTGAATGGAATCTTTTGTAGATGTCAAAGGAAAGGTAAGCCTCACATCTGGAAGCCAGATGGTGTGGGGTAGATCCCCCTTGTGGGATCAAGAGCCCTGAGAAAGTAAGCTTCCAGGGAAATGGAAAGAAACTTGGGTCATGCTTGGGACATCCCCTGGGTCTGGAGATCTCAGCTGGCATCTGGTTTGCATCACTGATCATGTTTCCCTCTTGGCTTTGATCGTCGGGAAACTCGGAGGCAGATTGGAAGTCCCTTATAATACTCACGCAGTCACTCCCCTGCTGTATCCCACTACTTGGCTCTCATTTTCTCTTGCTCCTCTATTGTGGACCCTTCTTGTCTTTGCCGTCCCTTCCTTTGAAGCATTTCACCCCACTCCACAGAGTTCCTACAGACGTGCCAATCATAGCACCCAGCCCCATCTTTTACCCCCATCACAGCAATGGGGGCACCTGGCTCAAGAAGGCTGATATGCCCCACCCACAAATTACAGTCCTGGCTATGTGACTTACAATGGGCCAGAGAATTGCCTCAGAGTGACATGGGGGGGAGCAATTCAACTTAGCAATTATTTGCTAAGTTGAAAGGGTGTGAATCTAAGGCTTCCAGAGTCTATCTTTCTCATCGTATGGACACAAACTCATTTAGCATAAGGCCATGCAGAGGCAAGCAGAGCTATCAAGGGAGAAGAGACAGAGCCTTGAGAGTACATTTGAGCCTCAAGATCTAGCTATACCTATAGCTGGATTTACCCCCAGATCTAACCATAATTAAAGTTAAGTTCTCTTTTCCCACAGGCAGTGGGATGCAGACTGGAGGTAGATATCAGATTCACTGTTCCCCACTTCAAGTCTAGAAGGCAGCCCTCAATTTGAACACAAGGCCAAAGGTCAGGGAAACAGAAAGAAATTTGGGTCATGCATGAGACCTCCCCTGGTCATGGTTATGGCCTTTGACCCATGGCATGATTATCTCTTAGTCAGAAACCTAAAGGGCAAGTCCATTTCAAGGACCATGACCAGGAATAGACTTCTGGAGTTAGTTACTAGTTAACAGTTTGTAACTCAAATAGAACAGCTTCTCACTAGGATTGTGGGGATATTATATATCCAGAATATCTCAAGCTTGGTGAACAGTGGTGTGTGACTGCTCAAACCCCAGGGCAGCCCAAGGCCCAATTATTCTGAAAGGAAGTGGCCATTAAAGTAGCCCCTTAATGGGGAGTCTTCCTTACACTTACTCAGAAGTGGCCACTGAAATCCCGAAATAAGGGGTGTCTTTGCAATTAGTAGGAAGGGGACAGTTAGGTCATCTGATCCAGAAGACTGCCTAGGGCTGTCCTTGTTCCTACCCTGCAAAACATGGAATGTACTAGAGATGCTTTGCATGATTTTTCCTTCTTCTCATTGTCAAAAGGGAGACTTATGGCAGTATTTCTGCTGTCCCTTTGCCATTGGGTCTTGGGTATGCCAGGGTGATGGCAATGGTGGTTAAACTTATCTTTTGGGACTAGGGTGCCAAATCCATGAGAGGCTGCTTTGGAACCTCATGAAAGGGGAAAACACATCATCAAAAATCCTGAACTTTGAACTGAGTGTGGCAGCTAGGCACGATTTTCATTTTAAGTTTTTATTTATAGAGTCATTGTATTGTGTTACTCAGAAGTCTTCATAAAATTGTATTTATGGGAAGAAGGGTGATTTTGTTTGTCCTTCCCAGAGGTCCTTCCCAGGAGGATCCTTTTTTCTGGCCCCATGTGGTCTCAGAAGGTCTAGGGGTCAAAACACTCCCACCCCTATTTCCATCTTCACAGAGGTGGAACCTAGCCCAGGATGGCCAGTCAGAAGATTCCATTTCTCTATCCATAGAGACTGGTTCAGTTATGGACCTGTGACAAGCAAGGCCAATCATGATTGACACTTGAGCATTAGCTAAGAGAGATCCTCTTTATCCAGACAATGCTGAAGAAGTAAGAGCAGGTTCAAATTCAGCCTTGGACCCTCTTTTCTTAAAGGTTCTTCAGTCATTCTACCATCAGAGATTTTTCATCTCCGTCAAAGTTTGGAGTCTCAGACCATTAGTTTTCCTTTGATCCAGCATGAGTTGTTTAGATTATATGTTTTAATTTCCAAACGTATATATTTTTTGTTGTTCCCGATTACTTCATTGTTTGAGAATATGATCTCTATGAATACGCATGTGATTTGTATGTCCAACTCTTTGAATTTTGTTTAGACTTGCTTTTCATACCAGGATGTGGCTGATTTTTGTAAAACATATCACGGATTCTTGAAAAGAATCTTTTCCTAAATTGATTAGTGCAGAGTTCTGTGTAAGTCAAGCATTATTTGTGTTGATCAAGTCATCAGTAGTCTTACTGATTTTTATTTTTTGTCTACTCGGTCTGTAAATTACAGAAAGATGCATTAAAATCTCCTTCCTATTATGATGGTGGATAGGTCAATTTCTCCTTGTCATTCTAATTTTTGCTATTTGTTCAAAACAACAGTTTCTTGAGAGCAGTTTTTTAAGTTCGCAGCTAAATTTTATTCTTTCAGATTTTCTGCCTAGACAGTCATGTCATCAGTGAACAAAGACAGTTTTAGTTCTTTCTTCTCAACCAGTATACCCTTTATTTCCTTTTCTTGTCTTAGCATATCAATTAGGATTTCTAATACAATGTTGAAAAAGAATAGTGAAAAGGGACATATTTCCTTGTTCTTGATTCTAGTGGGAAATCTTCTAGTTTCCCACCATTCAGTACTAGAGGTTCCTTGGAGTCTTTTTTTTTTTTTTTTTTAAATCAAGTTGTGGATGTTTGTCTGTAGTCCTCGTTTACTGAGAGTTTTTATCATGAGAGGATGTTGGATTTGTCAAATGCTTTTTCTACATCTATTGATATGCTCATGTAATTTTTCTTCTTTACCTTGTGGATGTGATGGATTATATTAACTGATTTTCAAATGTTGAACCAGTCTTTCATACCTGAGATAAATCCCACCTGGTTGTTATATAATTCTTTTTCTACACTGTTGAATTCAATTTGCTAATATTTTGTGGAGGATTTTTACATCTGTATTTATGAGAGATATTGGTCTGTGGCCTTCTTTTCCTATAATGTCTTTGTCTCATTTTGGTATTGGAGTGACGCTGGCCTCATAGAATAAGTTAAGGAAGTATTGCCTCTGCTTCTATAATCTGAAAGAGATCGTATAGAATTGATATTTCTTCCTTAAATGTCCAGTAGAATTCACCAGTGAACCCATCTGGGCCTAGTACTTTCTGTTAATTATTCTATTAATTATTGATTTAGTTTATTTACTGGATATAGCCCTATTCAGATGGTCTCTTTTTGTACCACACTATACTACAATACCTGTGTGGGTGTTTACAGATTTGTGTCTTTCAAGGAAAGACATTTTATCTAGGTTACCAAGTTTATGGTCATTAAATTGTTCACAGTATCCCTTTATTATCTACCCTTTTAATGTCTGAAGGATCTGTAGTGATGTCAACTTTTTTATTTCTAATGTTGGTTACTTGCATCTTCTCTCTTTTTATCCTTTTTTAGCCTGTTAAAGACATTAATTTTATTGATCTTTCAAACAACCATCTTTTGGTTTCATTGATTTTCTCTATTGATCTCTTGTTTTCAATTTTATTGATTTTTTTCTCTTTTCTTCTGCTTATTTGGATGTAATTTGCTCTTTATTTTTTTTCTAGTTTCCCAAGGTGGAAGCTTAGATCATTGATTTCAACTTTTGATAAACTGTTTTCATTTTCATTTAGTTCAAAATAATCTTACATTTCTTTTTAGATTTCTTTTTTGACCCGTGTGTTATTTAGAAGTGTGTTGTTTAGTCTCCATGTCTTTAAGGGATTATCCAGTTATCTTTCTGTTATTGATTTCTAGCTTAATTCCATTATGGTCTGAGAGCAGACTTCATATAATTTCTATTCTTTTAAATTTCTTGTTTGTTTATTTGAGAGAGAGAGAGTGAGCGAGGGAGAGAGAGCATGAGCTGGGGGAACAAGCAGAGGCAGAGGGAGAAGTAGACTCCCCACTGAGCAAGAAGTCCAACGTGAGGCTCGATTCTTGGACCCCAGGATCATGACTTGAGCTGAAGGCAGATGCTTAACCGACTGAGCCACCCAGGTGACTTTATTCTTCTAAATTTCTTAAGTTGTGTTTTATGGCCCAGAATGTGGTCTTTCTTAGTAAATGTTCCATATGGACTTTAAAGGAATGTGCATTGGAAGAAGTCATCTACAGATGTCAATTATAACCAGTTGATTGATGGTGTTGTTGAATTCAACTATGCCATTGATTTTGTGCCCATTAGTCCATTTCTGATAGATGGCTGTTGAAGTCTCTAACTATGATAGTGGAAAATCAATTGACACTAAAGGTGAGAATTTATTTCTGGACTCTTAATTCTATTCCAGTGATCTATATGTCTGTCTTTGTGCCAATACCACACTGTCTCGACTACTGTTATATTTATAGTAAGTTTTAAAATTGAGAAGTGTGAAACCTCCAACATTGTTCTTTTTTAAGATTATTTTGGCTATTCTAGGTACAGTTGATTTTGGTATGTTACCTTTGTATCCCCTCATCCCTGATAAATGCATTTAATTCTGATGGTTTATTTAAAGATTCCTTTGGATTTTCTACATACATAAATATGTTATTTATAAATAAGAGCACTTTTATTTTTAAAGATTTTATTTATTTATTTGAGAGAGCGAGAAAGTGAGAGCATGAGAGGAACGAAGGTCAGAGAGAGAAGCAGACTCCCCGTGGAGCTGGGAGCCTGATGTGGGACTCGATCCCAGGACTCCAGGATCATGACCTGGGCCAAAGGCAGTTGCTTAACCAACTGAGCCACCCAGGCGCCCTAAATAAGAGCACTTTTATTTTTTCCTTTCTGCTTGGTCAATTTTTTTTTTTTTAATATGCGCTTTTAAGTTTTAGGTTCAAATTTTTTTTTTTTTTTTAAGATTTTTTTTATTTGACAGAGGGAAACACAGCGAGAGAGGGAACACAAGCAGAGGGAATGGTAGCGGGAGAAGCAGGCTTCCTGCCGAGCAAGGAGCCCGATGCGGGGCTCGATCCTAGGACCCTGGGATCACGACCCGAGCTGAAGGCAGAGGCTTTAACCACTGAGCCACCCAGGCACCCCTATGCTTGGTCAATTTTGATATATTCTAACTTCTATGTAACACTTCCTAGTTTCTCTTTTTACTTCTTTAAACATAGTAAACATATTTGTTTTATATTATGCATCTAGTCATTCTGTATCTGTTGCGTTGGGGGTTCTAATTCTGCAGTTTGTTGTTTCTTCTGATTCTAACTGGTGGTGACTTTATCTCTAAAATATGCTATGATTTTTTTTAATTTTTGTCTCGTATTTCTTGACATTTTATCTTTTGGGATGTGTTGAAGTGTAGGGTTAGTTTTTGTTCTTCTCAGGAGGATTTCAATTTCTTCTGTCAGGTGCCTACAGGATACCACCAAACTGGTACAAAATTTACACTGAATTTTAAGCTTTGAGTTTGGAGTTACATAAGAAGTATAAATTCTAGTCCCTAAAATACATATAAGCAGGCTTATGATTGAGAATTAGTAAAGGAGGTGCACCTGGGTAGTGCAGTTGGTTAAACATCAAACTCTTGATTTTGGCTCAGGTAGTGATTTCAGTGTTGTGAGATCGAGCCTTGTGTCAAACTCCCTGCCTGGCATGGTGTCTGCTTGAGATTCTCTCTCTCTCCCTCTGTTCTTTCCATTCATGCTCTCTCTCTCCCTCTCTCTCTCACTCTCTCATAAATAAATAAATATTTTTATTTATTTATATTATATTTATATATTTATATATATATTTATATTATTTATTTATATTATATTTATATAAATATAAAATAAATTTTATAAAAAAGAAGGAGGTCTTTTTTTTCAATTTCATTTAGATCCAAGTCTTAGACAGAACTTTAAGGATTGGAGCTTTTTTTCTAGTTCACCTAACGACTGTTACTTTTC
Source organism: Procyon lotor (assembly GCA_028646535.1). Lineage (NCBI taxonomy): Eukaryota > Metazoa > Chordata > Mammalia > Carnivora > Procyonidae > Procyon > Procyon lotor. The sequence goes on along the minus strand of CM053610.1, from coordinate 84,432,988 downwards.
AGAGTAAAAGAGAGAGTTAATTTTCAGGGCTTGAAGAAGAGCTCTAATCCTACCTCCCATCCCACATAAGAGTTTGGTTCATGTTCCAAGGACACAAGATCTAGCAAACCCCAGCTCTAGGCCCCCGGGGATTGGCAGATATCTTCAGGGTGAATCCTGACTTCAACATTTGCTTCTCTGTATTCGGGTTTTCTCATCTTGGGCCTCTGAAGATTTCTCTTACTTTCTACTCTTTTAACCCTACATTTAAAAAGATGTTTTAAAAATATTATATCCAGCATCTCTGAGTATTCTGCTTTGGCAGGGCTTCCCCAGCATCTCTGCTGGGAATAGTCCCTTCTGGAAGGCTTCCTGCTGACAAATTCAGCTCCAAGCTGACCCAAAACATCCAAATCTATCAGATGACCAGAGCTGAACAATCAGGCCTATTTCCTAACATATTTCCTCCTTTATGAGACAGTTGTGGTTGACCATAAAATTTGTTCCCCTCTGTTACAATTCACAGAGGACTTGATAAGGATCAGTTGCTTTCGACTGTAGGCAACTTTGCAGCTTCCTTCCCCCAAGGGGACATCTGACAAGACATTTTTAGTTGTCATAATTGAGAAGGGGTGAAAATGGCATGTGGTGGGTGGAGGCCAGGGATGCCCCCAATTGTCCTAACAGTGCAAAGGACAGCCCTCCACAACAAAGAAGTATCTAGCCCAAAATGTCAAAAGTGCCAAGGTGGAGAAACTCTGGATAATAATTACTATTTCTTTCTTTAAAAAAAGGGGGGGGGTTATTTATTTATTGAGAGAGAGAGTGAGAGAGCAGGGGCAGGGGCAGAGGGAGAGGGAGAGAATCTCAAGCAGACTCCCCACTGAGCACGGAGCCCACCAGGGGGCTCCATCTCACAACCCTGAGATCATGACCTGAGCCGAAACCAAGAGTCACCCGCTTAACTGACTGAGCCACCCAGGTGCCCCAATAACTATTATTTCTTTTAAAAGTCTTTCTACAGGAGTCTCAAGTGTGTGTAGCAGGTGTGACTGCTACTTGTTTCTTCTAATGCTTTTCGTTTAGGTACAGTATTTGAACATGTTTACTTGTCAAAAATTAATGTAAGAGGATGAACATTGCTCCCATCTACCGAACACCCTTTCCACGTCAAGCCCAGTGCTAAATGGCTTAATGAAGACAGTGACATCCCTTTCCTCATTTTCTCCAGAACTCTAGTGCTTCAGATCAAAGGTGGACAGGAAGCTTTCCGACAAGTGATAGGTATGCTACAGATCAAGCACGCAATACAAAGCGGAAACAGTTTAGACAGAGAGTCTAGGCATGACAATACATAACATTTCAAAGTTGGATTTTAGTCAGATCGGCATATCCCAATGTGATATGGCCATAGTAGCCTTTCCTCTGACTTCCAGAAAAGCTGGCCATACAAACACGAGCCTATCATTCACCTTCCAGCAGTGCAACTTGGGCTTCAGATGAGAAGCACCTCTAGGATTACTCCCTGGGCCTCCATGACCTGTCTCAGCTCTGTGATGCCTTCCCTGCAGGGCTCCCCTTTCAGGGGAGAGGAAATAGAATTAAACAACTTGCAAATTTGTTCAGCAGCACCAAGCCCCCTTGACTAGATCAAAAGAAAAAAAAAAAGATTATAAAAATCCTCACAAATAAAGGGCGAGTCGACTTGAGGAATTGCACGGTACTCTTCAGGGACCAGGGTGGTAGAGAGGAATGGGACAAGCAGCTGTCAAGCAGGAACAGAACAGAGTTTTTTCTGGATTAGTGAGCACAGAGTGGAATGCCAACAGTGATTCCAATGCAGTGTCCTAAGCCAATGGGAAAGAGTACAACTATCAGCAGGTTTGGTAAGTCCGCTCCCTTGCCCTGCTCTCGATTGAGAAAGGCATGATTAATCAGGAAAAGTTATCAGTGGTCTCAATAATGTCATTTTGATGCGGAGAGGAGAGGGGTCATCCTACCTCTGAGCAGCACGTACTGTAGGAAGGGTACAAATCCAGCTGGGTGCTGGTCCGCATCGTCCATACTTCCCCGTTGTCCCAGAACCGTTTGCTACTTTCTCATCTTTCCTGGTTCCCATCTGGTCAGCGTGGTAGGTCAGCTCCCGATTCTCTCTCCAAGTGCCCTCTTTGGCTTTTCCAAACTCTTTGATGTGCATGCCTCACCACCTTGGACGTTGCCTTCTGGAAGCCACTCCAGCAGTGAGCTCCCTGTACTGGGCTTGGGACCAAGAGTACAGGACACAGTCAGGGTCCGTAATCCTACCTTGGGGCAAATCAAATACTGGCGCTTCCAATTGTCTTTTGTCAACTGGAGAAGCTTATGTTGCATATTCTCAAGATTTCAGGCAAAAGGGGCGCCTGGGTGGCTCAGTGGGTTAAAGCCTCTGCCTTCGGCTCAGGTCATGATCTCAGGGTCCTGGGATCGAGCCCTGCATTGGGCTCTCTGCTCAGCGGGGAGCCTGCTTCCCCCTCTCTGCCTGTCTCTCTGCCTACTTGTGATCTCTCTCTCTGTCAAATAAATAAATAAAATCTTTAAAAAAAAAAAAGATTTCAGGCAAAAAAACAACAAAAACAAAACCAACTAGATAAAAGATGACATAATGGGTGATTTAGGAAAGGACACTCTGGGGGACATAGTCTCCCCTGACCTTGCTGTGGCTTGAGACAGTCCTCAGGCCAGGTTTCTTCTTCAGGCTATCAGATAAAATACAAGATGCTTGGTTAAGGTTTAATTTCAGATAAACTAGGAATAATTGTTTAAAAGTACAATCATGTCCCCTCTAAGTATATCCTACTACTGAGTGCAGCCAACACTGGGTCCCCAAGCCAGCTCTGAGCTCCCCGCAGGCAGGCAGGGCTCAGCAGGTGTCAGGTTGCCCCTCTCCTCTGCACCCCCTCCCCCCGGCCCCCGGGCCAGTTCCCCACCTGGCCAGATGAGCGCTGGGAGCCACCTGGTCCTGTACCACCGATTCCCTACAGGGGATACTGTGAGAAGGAGCGCTGCCTCCCAGGCCTTTTGCTGGAAGCTTCTTCAAGGCTCCTGGGGCAAATTTCCCCAAGTCTGGTCTGAAAGTGCCACCTGGCAGCTAGAGGGTGCCCAGTAGCCACCATGTACACAGGCCCGGACATCACCCCAAAGGTGTTGCGGAACAAGATCTGACCTAGGACATCAGAACGGGCAAGACCCTGTCAGGCCCTGAACAGGATCACCCAAAGTGGCCCTGGAGTCTAGAGGGAAGGAGAGGGATCCTCCCTCCTTTCCTAGACCACTGGCCGCTCAGAGGAACCAGGAGATGGGGTCAGGGTAGGGCCGGGCTGCCTGCTGTAATTCTGCAAGTATCCTGGGTTGACTGAGCCTCAGTGGGCCCTTCTCCCAGGGACAGTCCCTAACCCTAACCCTGCCCGCCCTTCTCACGGGGACCCTCCTTCTGCCACTGGGCTTCCTTGTGTGCCACCATGGCTGCTGAACTTGATTTCACTTTACTATGTGCACACTTCACCTCTGCACCTAACGCGCGGATCTTGGTCTCTTACCATCTTCCAAGGAAAGGAAGCAGGGCTCTTTGGAGGAGAGATTGAGTCTAGGATTGGATAGGGGAAGACGCAAGACGAAGTTAGAGCACCCGTAGTGCCAGAAAGTAAAGCAGTGCTTTAACAAGAAAGCCACACATGTGTAATACAGACCCACCTTGATGGGAATATGTCAAAGGGGCTCTGGAGCCAACTCAAAGAGGCCCCAGTGGCCCAAACCGGAACGAGTTATCTTGAGCAACAAAAGAAGTAAAGTAATAATGGGATTGTAAATCAAAGGACGCAATGAATATCTAGAAGTCCGTACTGATAAAACCAAAAGATTGAATAAAGAAAGAAATGGAGGACAAGAGACAAATCCCCCATGCAGAAGAGCCCTACAGTTACAGAGACAGTGTATCCTCAAGGAGGTGGAGCATCCAGTAAAAACTAAAGGAATCTGAATAGAGCATGGATTTTGGTTAATAAAATGTATCAGTGTTGGCTCATGAGTTGTAACAAATGTACCGCGCTAATGTCAAATGTCAATACTGGGGGGAAACTGGGGGTGGGATGTATGGGAATATTGTTCTATTTTTTCAAGTTTCCGTGAAACTATTCTAAAATTAAGTTTATTAAAAAAAAAAAAAAAGCAAAAACCCGGGGCGCCTGGGTGGCTCAGTGGGTTAAGCCTCTGCTTTCGGCTCAGGTCATGATCTCAGGGTCCTGGGATCGAGCCCCGCATCGGGCTCTCTGCTCAGCGGGGAGCCTGCTTCCCCCCACCCTCTCTGTCTGCCTCTGCCTACTTGTGATCTCTCTCTCTCTGTTGAATAAATAAATAAAATCTTTAAAAAAAAAAAAAAGACAAAACCTCTAGCTTTGTCAAATTTCTGATTATGAAAACAAGTGATGATGTAGATTCAAATAATGCAGAAAATACAGACAAAAGTAACAATCACTTGAACTCTGAGCTTTCCCTTAACATATTGGTAATTCCTTCCAGACTGTGCCTCATGTCCACAGGCTGAATGTGAACAATTTTATATAAATCAGTTCCTAGGTGAATGGCTATTTTTACCATGTGCTTTCCCCTTCCCGCCCCTCACCCACCCACAATACTTCTAGGCTATCTTTCCATGTCAAAACACAGCTATATCATTCTCTTGTTTTATGATATTTTATTATGCTATAATTTACCTAAGCAAGCTTGTGTACCATTTAATCTTGTTTTTTTTCTCCTTTTTTGCTTGTGGGCAACACCACATTCACATGCAAACATTCCTAAACTCTTGCTGAATTAGTTACCTAAGATAAATTCCTGAACCTAGAATTAGAGGTTATAAGGGATACCCACTTACTATCTCGGCAGAGGTTGTCAGATACCCTACAGTAGGACCAGTCCACTTTTTCGCTACCATCAGCCATAGGTGACAGTGCCTGATTCCTCATATCCTGCTCCTACATTAGGTGTGGTCATTTTTTTAATATTTGTCAATCTGATCGTTGATGATAGTGGCTGATTTCGATCCTTTCTTGTTGGCCCATCTTTCAAGCTTATGTTCCCGCATTTTTGCCCCTAAAATTGTTGTACCTACTCCATATTCGAACTTCTACCTAGCCCTTGGGCCCAGTGGTTAAGCCCCTACCACTGGAAACAGATCGTGGAGGTCAGAATCCTTATATTTCAAGTTTTCGTTCCCTTCTCCAGGGTCAAAAGTATTCTAAAAAGGTACAGGACAGTCCAAAAATGGGTGTTGAAATAAATGGCTCTTGGTCAACGTCTGTGTGAAAGAAAAGAGCGGATGGAGGGTGTGTGTGTAGTTGGGAATGGAGTGTGTTCAGCAGCTTTGGGATGTATGGCTGAGACCCCTTACTTGAGAAGTGCTCAGCACCCCTCCAGAAGAAGGGGCAACCCGAGTGGCCATGTTTCTGGGAGGAACCCACCCCTTGGATACAACTGATTAGAACAGAGGGAAGAATGGATCCACGCTGAGCTGATTCGACTCTCTTGGGCATTTACAACAAGAGACACAAAAACCACTGTAGTATTGTGGGCCACTGGACTTCTAAGACTCTGGAGGGTTGAAGCTGGGTCTGGTAGCATGGTAACCCACGGCAGTGAGTTATTTCAAAGCAGGAAATATCAAAAGCCAGCAGGAAAAGCTAAGCGAAGCAAAGATGAAGAAAGATGGGGGGGGGGGTTGGAAGAATGGGGTGGAAGAAGGCTGCCTTCCTCCATCAGGTCCTGGGAGCCCTGGCTTTCACAGGTATGTTCCCAGAGTTTGCCTTATATCCTTAGGATAAATTCTCCTTTTACTAACCCTTCTTTGACCAAGACTATGAAATAATGGCTCAAGCCCAACTCTTTTTGCTATTTTTCACTGTTTCCAAGCAACCTTCTGATGACTAACCAAATTCCCTTGACACCACAAAATAGGGACACATACTGATAAGTGTGTATTTACGCATTACAAATATGTGATTAGCAAGTAGTTGTTGAGTAAATCTATGTGCCTGGCACTAGGCAGGGAGCCTTGTGTAAACCTGAAAAATGGAAGGCAAAAGTCACCACCCCAAGGGCCTTAAGTTGGGAGATAAAACTAACATATGAAAGAATCCCACACCCATGTATCAGTCCAGCATGGTAAGAGCTGGGCCAACACTACTGCTCCTTGGGAAGACCGCTGAGATCAGAGAGTGACATGTCCCAGGCATGGGTGGGGTGAGTGCTGGAAGGCTGCTGTGCCTGGGACACCCCGAAAGAGAAGATGTTGGTTGTAGTTGTCACACATCCAGCCCCACACAGCCATGTCTCGGCAACCTGGGGACTTCCCAGGTGGCAGATGAGCCTAAGGGCCAGTGCTGGTGCCCATGGTGGTGAATGCATGCTGGGAAGAGGGGAGCGCTGTCCTGCTGGGCTTGGCACAGGGGAATGGATGCAGGGCAGAGGACTTGGGCTTACCAGGCCATGGAGGATGGAGGAGTCAGAAGAGCTGGTCCACTCCAGGCCCCAGACTTTCAAGGCAAAGAGCCTCCATTTCATTTTCTGTAAAAAGGAGGACATTCTGCTTCCTTCAGTCTAAGTTTTAAGACTTCAGCAAAGCAAACGTGTGGCCATGACACTGAGATTTTTATTTATTTTCTTGTTTTGAAAGATTAAAAAAATTTTTTTCTTAAAGTGATCTCTACATCCATCGTGGGGCTCAAACTCACAGTCCCAAGATTAGGAGTCCGCATGCTCCAATGACAGAGCCAGCCAGGTGCCCCCTACATGGCAATTTTTTAAGTGCTATTTGAGAGAGAACTGTGGTTATCCCGGTGGTTACGATGCCAGATGTCATTTTTATTTGACATTGAGCATTTCCTTTAAGGGTAACAGCTGGTTGACCCAATGACAGCCCGCTCCCCGTTCTGGAACCGCTCCTGACTTGCTAGAGGGGTTTAGGAGCTCGGTAATGGCTGATGTGAATGACCCCACCCCACGTGGCTGGTAGTTCTCGGCTATGTGCACTATCTGTCTCCATCCTCCTTCAGAGATAAGCACTGCAATGATTCTGCTGAGGTAGAGAAGGCCAGACGGCTTTCCCAAGGTCACACAGCCAAGATCTGTAGAACCAAGATTCATCCCAGGCAACCTTATGTCAGAGCCTGTGCTCTTGACTTCCTCACTCTGCTGCCTTTGGAAACCAGCCAGCTGAGGTGCTTCCCACTCCCTCCCCCTTCTGCTCTAAGCATCCAGATATGACACATTTCCTTTTGACTCTTGGAATGAGCCAATTTCTCCCTTGCCTCCAGATCTTGGCACATGTTGTTTTCTTTTTCCAAGATACCTTCCTCCCCATCCTTCTGTATTTGGACACCTTATTGTTAGAGTCTCAGCTTCGAACACAGGCCCCCTGGGAAAGCACTTCCTGAAACCTGTGAGTCTGAATCAGTGTCCCACTCCACACTCTTGCAGCACTTCCTCTGTGGTGGGACGGATTGCTCTATTGCAATTGCCTTCTGACTTCTCTGTCTGCCCGTGAGCACTGTGTGAGCAGTAAGCCCTGTGTGCTAGGCGGTAATCTTGCTCCCGGCCCTACTCTGGTGGTCAGTGCGGCGTCTGGAACACAGGGGCTCCGTACCTCCTTGCTGGAGAATGAATTAACGAATGGCCGCTCAGTGCCACGTGGTTGTGTGGGTGTGCCTTTCTGAGCGCCTGGCGTAGGAAGGTGTTGCACCAAGCATGTTGCATGAGACTCAGAAGACAGTGACCAGGAGAAAAGAATGAAGGTGACTCTCTCTCAGCCAGTCCCCTGAAATGCACTGTCCGTGACCATGACCGTTCCATGGGGGCTGAGTCAACAGGAGACTGGCTGGGACCACCCAGCAACGGATAGCACCGAGTCATGTCATACCTCTGCTAGAGAGGGCTCCCTGCCTCTGAAGTGTAGGAAGGGAAGCGCATTCCAAAGACAATTGGACAAAGAGGGAGAAGGGGCTCTCAGTTTCCTTTGCACTGTGTGTGTGTGTGTGTGTGTGTTTTCCAGTATAGCTCTGTGTTTAAAAAGCTTGTCCAATTGAACAAGCGGGGAAAACGCATGGCCTGGTTCAGTCCCAGGCCACATAAAACAAAACCAGACCTTCAGCACAAGGGGAGATGCTTGCCTTTCCTGGCAAGGACAGCAGCGTGGGGATTATAAAGGATTTTGGTCAAGGCAGAGTCATAATGAACATCCTGTTCTAGGAGTGCCGAGGTCCTGGAGAGATTAGAGGAGAAGCAACAAATGCCTTGTCCAAGGTCACAGCACTGTTTCTCTCTGGTTGAAGGTCAGCGGGTTCCTCCACGGATGTGCTGACCAGGGCAGGTTGTTGGAAGGGCAAAATCTCATTCCGGGCCCACGGCCCCCCAGTCCAGAGCTCCTTCTGCCTCCCCTGCTAACAGGACTCTCCAACTCTGAGGTGTCTTCAGAAAATCATGTTTCTCCTTGGGTCGGAGAGGTGCTCCGTCTGACCCATAGGTCACAGGTCGGAGGGCTTGGACAAGCCCTGCTCCTCAGCAAGGGAGCATCATGGGACCTTGATGTAAAAGCTGCCTGTCACAATGTTTGGTGTTTGCTGGGCGGAACCTGAGATCCACTCGCAAAATTATTTTAAGAACCTAACTGGACAGGTCTCATACTCCTTTTCCAGAAATTGTTTTTCATCAATGATTAAGTGATGATACAAAGTGAAAGTGTGGCCAGTTGGCTGTTGAGCCCATGCTGCCAACCACCTTTTCCAGCTCTAATGTCACCACTGTGCCCATTAATGTTTAGGATATGGATCTCCTAAGTTTTCTCTTGAAACACTTGAGGAAATGGCCTGATTTTTTAAAAAAAATATTTTTTATCGAGGTATAATTTATATACAATGAAATGCTTAGGTCTAACGATGGAGTTTGACGAATTTTAACAAATAGACATATACACGGTAGAACTATCACACCAATGAAGATAGAAAACATTTCTATAACCCAGAAAGTTCCTTTTTGCCCTGTTCCAATCAAGTCCATCTGTTCTGACTTTTACCATTGATTGGTTTTCTCTTTTTCAGAGTGTCTGTGAGGACTCAATGTGTCCCTCCGAAATGCATATGTTAAAACTCTAACTCCTGATGTCAGAGTATTAGGAGGTGGGGGACTTCAGGAAGTGAAGCCCCTGTGAGCTTTTATAAAATGAATCCCAGAGCGTTCCAACACCCCTGTGTCCTGTGAGGACACAGTGAAAAGATGGCCGTCTCTGAATCAGGATAAAGGCTCTCACCAGACACCACAGAATCTGCTGGCACTTTGATCTTGGGCTTCCCAGCCTCCAGAACTGTAAGAAATAAATTTCTGCCTGGACTGACTAAAACAGTGTTATAATCCTGAAATCACATGGTAGAGAGTCTTTCATGTCTGGTTTCCTTCACGCAGCATAATATCTGTGAGATTCATCTGTATTGTCATGCATTTTGGCTGTCCTTCCTTTTTATTGCCGATGAGTTTTCCATTGTATGTATATGCCACAGTCTGTTTATCCATTCAGCTGTTGATAGACATTTGAGTTCTCCCAGTTTTTGTCCATTAAGAATAAAGCCGCTGGGGCGCCTGGGTGGCTCAGCCAATTAAGCATCTAACACTTGGTTTCAGCTCAGGTCATGATCTCAGGTCATGGGATCGAGCCTGGCGTCGGGCAGTCTGCCTGAGATTCTCTCTCCCTCTCCCCACCACGAAAAAGTAAATAAATCTTTTTTATTTTAAGGATAAAGCTATGAACATTGATGTACAAATCTGTGTGTGGGGGGGGGGGGGACAGGTAGAAGTTTCATTTGCTGGAGTAAAAATGCCCAGGAGTAGAATTCCTGGGTTATAAGATAGGTGAATGTTTAACTTTATAACACACTAGTGGCTTATTTCCTGTCATCTTCTTGAAAGGATGGGTGTTTAGAAATCAGCCTGCAAAGACCACAGAGATACCACCTCCACAGGGAGAAGGTGGTGACAGAGAGGCGACAGCTCTTAGTGACGAGCTCCTCAATTAACCAGCTTCCGCATAGTTTTCATAATTGGTGCTAACTCTGGGCTGTGCCCAAGGAAATGTTAGTTCACATTACTAATGCAAGCAGACTAAGCAGACTGGCAATATTGGAGTGCCCAGAAGGTTCTTTATGCCAAAATGTTGACCAAACCTTTCAGGATTTTGCTTTAAGCTCAATCAATTGCAATTAGGAAGGGACATTCATTGAGAATGTCAACTAAGGATAGGTCACCCTTGGAAAAGCTAATCTGAGTTCTGACTTTTCACTGCTGGAGTCTCCGTCTTATCCCAGGAAAGATAAACAGACTTTTCTATGAATTGAGGGCCGGGCTGTGTGGGTCTTTTCTCTCTGCCAGATGTACCATCAGGCCCTGTCATACAGGAAAGCAGTATGAGAAAGTTGTCTTTGGGAGACTGAACAGGAGGAAGGGGACTGAAGTTGGCTGGGCCCCCGGAACAGGAACAAAGGGGTCTGACCACAAGCCATTGCACGTGAAGGAGATGGGAGCCCCTTGGAAGACCTGCTTCTCTTGGCAGAACCTCAGAGGAAGTGGCTGCAGGGTAGCTGGTGAGCCAGGAACTAGGAACTGTGGTCTAGGAAGCTTATGTGAGAGGCTGGGCTAGCATGGTCCCCCACCTGGGAGGTGGGGCCCTCAGAAGCGGGAAGCTAGAGCACAAGCTGGTCTTTGTAAGAAAAGCCACATCGGTGGGCTCCTGGGAGGTCCTGGGGGGCCCGAGCCCACCCACCCTGCACTTCCAGGCATTTCTGTCCTCTGTCATAGGACGTGTCATTGCTCACCAGTCTTCAGATCCCTCCAGCTGTAGAATTTTACACTCATGCCCTTTTCCATGTGACTCCGCAGCCCTGCCTATTAGCCGGAGCATCCCACCGCTCGCCCCTGCTGTCGGCAGATCCATGTGACTGGCTCTGCAGTCAGTGGAGTGTGGGCAGGAGGGACTCAAGGGGCCCCAAGAGGTATCACGTGTCTCTGCTCAGCTTCCTCAGCTCCTGCCATTTGACGTGAAAAAAGCATGCCCTCATGGTGCTGGTCCTAGGAAAACAGGGGCCAGGCAGATGTCAGTTGTATGGTATGTGAACTATAACGTAACAAACTGTTAAAAAAAAATCTACCACCTGTTCATTGATGATACCATAGTGAGGCAAGTACTAGTATTGTCCCCTTCGTCACCGTACAGGAAGGGGAGGCTCCGAGAGCTGAGGTGGCCCTCCCAGGCCATTCATCTCATAGATGTTCGACACAAGACTGGGACTCGGGTCCTGACACCAGCACCCATGGGGTCCACACCATCCTTCTGGTGTGTTTAACACCGCACCTGAAGGCCACAGGGAAACTGGACTCCAGCACTATCTAGACCACACTCAGTGATGGGTATTGGCTGTTTTCAGCTCTTCTTTCTAGCACCTACTCTTCCGGCACCCTCCTCCTTCCGCTCACCCTTCCTCATCCGCCGACGAGGCTGGCTATTCAGGGTCCCTCCCTGCTCTATTTCATAAGCATTCCCACCAAGAACAATGAAAAGATATTCGACTTAAATAAACCAACACTTAACACAATGGCAAGTGGTTTTTCCCACGTTGCCAGGTGCCCTGACTCTCAATGCGCCTGCCCCCCGCCCCCACTTAGGGTGACCGGAGACGGAGGGCATCTTCCTTTTAGGGCTCCACTGTCGGTGTTTCCACTGACAGAAATACACATCCATAGGATGTCTCCTAAGAACTAGCAATTTTGATGAGTGCTTTAAATGCATTCTTACTTAAACTTCCCAGGAACCCTTAGGATATGTGTGTGGAGGGGCACGTTTTATAGAGAAGGTGACTGAAGATCAGAGAGGTTAGGGAATCTATCCAAGTTCCGGCAGATAGTGAGTGGCCACGCCAAGGTTCCGTCCCAGGTCTCCTAATTCCAAGTCCAATATTCTTTTCCTTATTTACGTACATGTGTTTTTTTCCTCGGGACCCTTGTGGTGTCTACCACTCGCCTGGTGCGCAGAGGAGGAGTTTAAGAAGGGAATGAAAGAAAACAAAAGGGGGGGGATGAAAGAGAAATCAGTGAAAGCCAACCGATGCCAGCTTGCCCAAAGTCCTTTAATCCTTAAGAAAAACGTATTGAGTCAGCCCTCAACCCCAGCACATCTGTCTGTGACAGAAAGACTCACCCTGGGGTTTTCATTTGCAAGAGGAGTAGAGCACCAACTTCCCTGAATTGGCATAGTTTGAGCATAAAATGCGCAGAAGGAGGGTAGGGTGGAGGCGGAGAGGGGCAGAAAAGCTGGAGAGGTGTGGCTTCATCTTCTTAGAGGCAACCAGAGCCACCTGGACAGCTGCCGAGGAGATGGAGGGCAAGCACCCTGAGAGAGGAGTCCCTTGGGAGTGGGATGGGAGTGGATTGAACGGTAAGGAAATTCACGATCCACAGAAGGAAAAGGAATGCTGGAAAGGCTGGCAAGATGTAGAAACTTTCTTGCAAAACTAACATCGTATAATGTCATTTACAATACTTCTCCCCCCTTTCAAAATGAAAGGTAGACAGCTGGGCCCTCAGCCCATGCCACCAACGCCACAGGCCACCGGGTGCCCTAACGGTCAGCCCCACTGGAAGGGATTCCGATTACATTGTTCGGCCTGGACTTAAAAGTCTCAGGTGAGGATCTGATTGGCTGTGTTTAATCCATACGTCGTGCTCCTGCTGCCAGAGGTCCAGGGAAGCTTTCCTCCTTCTCAGTGTCCAGAGTGGGACCTTCTCGCCAGAGCAGGTGCCCCACAATCGGGAAGCAGCCTCCCATGCTGCACAATGATGACAAAAATATGTCTCCTCAAACTAAGACGATGATACCTACTTCTCAGGGTTGCTGGGAGCATTGAATAAGGTCATTTGATTATTCTACCATCATATATCGAGTTATCGATATATGTATTCCCAGCACTGTGCTAGGTGTTGGGTGGTTTCTCTGAGTTCTTGCACGTACTAAGGATTCGATTAGTGATAATTAAGTTAAGAAGCCATGACATGGGAGCCGAGGGGCAAAGAATGATGCTTAGGAGGGTTCTCAGCTACACACTTGATTGAGTTCTGACCTCTGAGCTTCCTGGATGCCAAGGGAAATAGTTCTAATGACAACAGCCATAAATAGTTGATTTCTTGGATACTCTCTATGTACCGGGCACTGTGCTACACATCACCCATGTATTATCTCACACTTAATCTTCATGACAACTCTATAAAGTAGATATAATTATTACTCTGATTTTACAGATTACGAGAGAAGGTTCAGCATGGTTAGGTAAGTCGGTCAAGATCAATCCATGAGTTAATGGTGGCACCGGAACTTGACCCATATCCTTTTAACCCCAGAGCCCAAACTATTAATCACTGTTCTGTAATTCTCTCCAGCACCAAATGTCTGGGAAAGACTACGGAGGGGCTGTCAGCTCCCAGTGCCATGGTCCCAGGCTTCCCAAAGCTCCCAAGGTCAATTTGTTAAAACGCCTATCTTTTTTCATATTTTTGTTCGCCAGGCTGGTTTGCATTTTATGCAACTGATTTAAAATTTTCCCTTTCTTTTCCTCGCCTGGGAATAGTGGCAGAAGTAAATGAGAAGTGAGAAGGTGCTGAGGCTGGATGGGGAGGGAGTGAAACCATTTACCCAGTCGTGGCAGACTTGCCATGGCCGAGAGCCTGGCAGGAGATGGGCCTTTAATCATTAGTTTCCCATTAAATCTTGGAACCAGACCCTCCCTGGCACAATGCTGAGGGAGACAAGGGTGATTTTATGTTAAAAAATGTTGAGACTGGAAGGGACCTTAGAATCTTCTAGTCCAGCTGTTTTCAAACAGTTTTAAAGCAGTGGAATCATACTTTAAAGGAAATCTTCACAAAAAGCCCAGATTCTAAAAATAGATCAAACAAGAGCTATTCCGGCCAGTGACCCAGAGCAGTTTGAGAATCATGGAGTGCAATGCCCTGTGATCCAGGAGAGGAAACCGACCTGAAAGTGAAAGTGACTCGTCCAAGGTCACATGGCCCTTTAGAGGCAGCTCTGGGCCCCAGCCCCCAGCCTGAACCTGTCTGTGAGAGCACGGCTTCCTGGTCCCCCCCCCCCCCCCCCCCCCCCCCCGCCGCACCTCCCACTCTGACACTCCTCCTTCAGCCTCTTGCCCATCAAACAGAAGGAGCTGTTCCCCTCACAATTCTATAAACCACGGGGGGCACAAGTAGTACATCTCTGAGACCCTGTTGCAGAGGGACACAGAGCACGGAGCTGTGTTCCCTTCGGAATTGAATTGCAGAGGGCATGAGGGCGTGGTTGGCTCTGCCTCCATACGACACAGTAGGATCATTGGTGATGTGGGGGGGGAGGAGGTGTGGGGGAGGGCTGAGGATGTGTGTTCAGCGGAAACACCCGTGAGGTCTGTGTGGTCAGGGTCTCAACAGGAAGCAAGTGGCCTCTCAACGTGGCCATCTGAGGAGAGCCTGAAGAAGGAACATTTACAGCGCTGTGGGCAGTGTTAAGGGAAACCCACACGGGGTGGTGAAGCTCTTACCTCCTCCCTGCCAGGGGACTGGTGAGGGATCAATTAGCATATGGGCTGCCCAATTAGAGCTATAGCCTTTCTTTCTTTCTTTCCTTTTTTTTTTTTTAACACTTTATTTATTTATTTGAAAGTGAGATAGAGAGCACACACAAGTGGGGGGGTGCAGAGGGACAAGTAGACTCCCCACTGAGTAGGGAACCCCACACCGGGCTTGACTGCAGGACCCTGAGATCATGGCCTGAGCCGAAGACAGAAGACATCGGCTTAACCCACTAAGCCACCCAGGCGCCCCAACCACGCCAGCTGTAGCCAACTCCCTGCAGGGAGGGAGCAGGGAATAAATACCCTGACCTCACCCTCCTCCAACCCCTGCCTCCAGTGCCTTCCACGGGCTGAACCTGACCCGAAGCCAGGACAAATAGCCTGGATGGTACGATTCACATGGACAGGCAAGCAGAATACATGCAAAATGGTGCTAAGCTGTGGAAGCAGCGGTGTCCAGCCGACCTCAGATAGAGCGGACCCTACTTGTTCATGAGCAAACCTGAGGCACCTGGGCACCCCCAGAAGTTCCCAGGGGCACAGGCCCTTTGCAGGGCTGGATGTGGGGAAGACGCTGAGAAGTAAGGTCACAAACACAACTTCATTTGGACCTATATGAGGCCTGGGGAAACTCGCACACTCCGTTACTCTGAAATTGGCCAGAGTTTGGAGGGAGAAGGCGCTGGTCGCAAAGGCCGCTGAGGTCCAGAAAGCTTCACTTGGCCCTCTGTGCCCTCTTCATCTCCAGCGCTCTGGCTACCAGGAAGCCTTGGTGTGTGTGTGTGTGTCTTCCTGTGGGCCCTCTGTGTCGGTACGCTAACTGCCCTGACTCCGCGCACACTCCACAGGTAAAGGACAGTCTCCAGCAAGACTGCCCCGGCTTCACATGCCAGATACAAGTTTAGGGGTCCCCGGGCCACCCACGCTTTGACCAACTGCCTACGGATTTGGGGGTCCCCACTCCCCACTGAGTACGTTGACTAGCATAATGCATAGAACTCAGAAAAGTGCTGGACTTACCAGTTTGGTTTTCTTAGACGGGTTATAGCTGAGGAGCAGCCAGGTGAAGAGGCCCATGGGGAAAGGTCTGGGGGGCTCCCGAAGTCAGGGTGCCGAGCTGGCGGCGGCAGGCCAGGTGCCTGGACAGCTCTCTCCAGATGCATCAACATCCGTCAGCCCGCGAATGTACATGCGGGGATGTTTCCTAGGAAAGGATTTTATGAGGAGATGGCAGCACTAACATTCTGGAAGCAAGAAAGCAAGCAGATGAGGAATAACGGACCAGGCCGACTTTGGAGCCCCATTGCAAGCCTGACCTGGAGAAAGCTAGGATGAATGTTTCATACCATGGGCTCCTCAAAAGGAGGAGGCGGGAGCCCCAGGAGCTTAGGACCAGCGGTCAGGGGGTCAGGTGGGTGGGGTTAAGGGCCCAGAGATGGGAGAAGTGTATTGGCGGGGGGTGGGGTGGGGGGTGTGTGTTAAACATAAATATGTGAATATGTAAATATATGCTTATAATGTAAATTACTTCAAACACCTAGGAAGCTGCCTTTGCACTTGGGGAGGAGTCCAGGAGTGTCTCCAGTTACCCTACTTCCTAGGTCCCCTGAGGCCGGCTCCGACTCCATCCTGCTAGGTGCCTGCCCCGTCTTGCCCCAGCAGAAGTCTGCAGTTTTACTCCCATGAGAGGGTAACAGGGTGGGTCTCGGGATGGGGGGGCTCAATAACAGTGGAGCGCGGGGTGCAGCATGGAAAACAGAAAGCTCAAGGACCGATGCCACTGATTTTTAAACTTAAGGACTCCCGGCCCTTCTTGCTGCTTGGGGCTTAAACACACACTTAGCCTGACCCCACCCTTCAGGCAAGAGCCTGCAAGATTCCTCTCTGGGGAGTCTGAGGAGCCCAAGGGGAAACATCTAAAGACACGGCCAGCAGCTCGGGTCACTTGATAAACAGCTGACCCAGCTCCCCTACCATCCATGTGCCCTTGGCTGCTGATGAAATGCCACTCAGATGGGCTGGGGGGCCAGGTGGGGGGACTGTGAGGGGTAAATTAAAGACCTTTGGGTGGAAGGAATGGTATAACACATGTACAGAGACAGGCTTGGAGAGCTTTTCAAGAGAGGTGTGAGTAGGGCACTAGGCCAGGGAGCAGGGTGGGCAGGGCTAAGGGAAAAGCAGATGAGGTCCAAAAGGCCAGTTGGGCCCAGCAGGTGCCTGAGAAAGGTAGCGAGGCCGGCGGGAATGGTGGGCCAATATCTGGGGTCAAATGCCTCTCTCTGAGCTCTCTATCCTCAACATGCTGTGCCAACCCGGGGAGACGGTGTGACCGGCCCTGGTCTGTGCCAACAGCTGCCCTGGGGACTAGGTGGAGGATAGCTTCCAAGGCCAGCCTTAGAGGATGGCAGTTAATTCGGTAGATAATGAGGAGCCCGAGGTGAGTTGGGAAACAGGAGGGTGACGTCTAGAAATGAGTTAGAATGAAAGGAGAATGAACTTAAGAGCCAGACACTGGGAGAGGCGATGGGGGAGCTGCGCCAGAGTCAACGGGGAAAGTCTCAGATGAACCCGGGTCTGTATTTGCAGGAGGAGGAGGGGATGGGGGCCTAGAGAACAGAAACTGCTGGACAAGGAGGCCCTTGGACGGGAAACAAGAACGTGGATGGAATGCGGGGGTAAGTATTGAGCAAGAGAGAAAGCAGCCACCGACCTATCGGAGTGCAGGAAAACACCTGCACCGGGACAGGTGCCATCAAACATTATGAAACTTTTTGGCGGCCTTCTCTCCCTTCTCCCTTCACCCGTGTAACACAGGAATTCAGAGAAAGAATTCATTCCGCATCTCGATGTCGTGGTGTGTTCAGTTGAGAACAGGCTCATGGACACATCAGTTGGGTACCAAGTGAGTGACAAATGAAGGACATTTGTGAAGTTGGGTTCCCCAGCAAGTGTTTGTCCTTGGACACTCTTCTCCCCTCAGCCTTCTGCACAAGGATTTCCCTGACGTAGATACCAATGTCCGTCCTTTCCCGAGATAGTGATGCCTGCCGAGCGTCCAGTGAAGGAAGCAGGACCTCCTGCTCGGGGGATGTTCTCCTCCAGCACACCTGCAAACCTCGAATTTACTCCCTACTCTTTACTCTGAATGCAGGCATGGAACATCTCGGTTACGAGTGCAAATAACTGTCTGGAAGGAGGAACTAAAAGTTCATTACTAACCATTCACACCTGCGTTCACTTAGCAGGGCCCCAAGGAAGGAAGAGGTTCTAGGATAAATAATAATAAATGCTAATCACACTTCAGAGTAAATGAAAGACTTTCACACTCATTATCTTGATTCTTAAAGTAACACTGAGGGCCTTATAGGATTATTATCTCCCTCCTACAGCTGAGGGATTTAAGACCCCGAGAGGTTAAGGGACTTGCCCGAGAATACACAGTGACAGTGGTTGTTGTTGGCAGAAGTGAGACTCGCACCCAGGGCTCTCAATGTCCAGTTTGGGGCCCTCTCCTCCATGCGCATGGCGGGGAGGGGGCTGCAATGGCCCCGGTGTGGGGCAGTATCCAGGGTGAGGTGCAGTGGGGCGGTATCTGAGAGAGGACGAGAGCTAGGAGCTCCTTTGGGTACATCACCACTGGCTAGGGTTGAAGCCACGGCCAGGCTCCCCTAAATTCTATGGATTGTCAGGGCTTCTTCCCTCAGCTCTGGATGAGACAGAATGAAGAGGAGAAGAGAATTGTGGGCAATAAGCCCCAGGCCACCCATCAGTCCCAAACCCAGTGCTCCATCCTAATTCTTTGCTCCCCTAGGAAAGCCTGACCTGGAGAGCCAACCTCCAGATTTCCCAAGGCGTAAGGTTGCCATGTAAGAGCTCGGCCCCTTTGAAAAACCCTGTCCTGACAGCATGTGACCACCCTAGCTCACAGTCCAAGGTCCTTGAGGTGCTCAGAGCTGGGAACTGACTTACCTGTGGGTGAGCCCATGGTCAGTGGTAAACATGGAGGCCCTTCTTGGTATAGTGGCTGGATGTTCTCCACAACAGACTTGCCTCCCAAGCTCAGGCCCTGGACAGATGCTCACAGGAACTATGTCTGGAAAAAGGAGGACATGGTCATAACTTTGTATTCAAATGCCTAAATCCCAGATCAGCTCCTTCTTCTTCTTTTTTTTATTTTTATTTATTTACTTGACAGAGAGAGAGAGATCACGAGTAGGCAGAGAGGCAGGCAGAGAGAGAGGGGGAAGCAGGCTCCCCGCTGAGCAGAGAGCCCGATGCGGGGCTTGATCCCAGGACCCTGAGACCATTACCTGAGCCGAAGGCAGAGGCTTAACCACTGAGCCACCCAGGTGCCCCAGATCAGCTTCTTCTTGAGGCCAAAGCTACCCTTCCCCAAAGCCCCCATGGGAGATCCATGCACAGAGGAAAAACCCAGGAGATGGGACAATTTATAATTCACAGGGGCTTTAACTTGACCTCAGATAATGGAAATCAGGAAGATCTCCTTTATGTTCCAAGTCAAAGTGCTCTGTGGAGCTGGATGTCTTCAGGAATTCAAAGAGCACTCTGAGCCCCGCCCCCCTTCTATTCCCTCTCATGTACACAGTGCTTGCACACTCACTCAGCAGTATATGCGCCCAATGCTGCCCATATAAGGACCTGAGCTGGAGGACTCATGACCCAGATTGAAATCGAGTGACTGTTTCCTCATCCCTTTCCAGCAGGGGAAGAATAAGAGATTGGGATGAGGTACCCTCAACTTGGGCCATACATCCAACATACCATTTTAAAATAAATAATCCTTATAAATTAGCAGGATAGGAATTCATCTGTGAACCATTAGAACGTCTTTCATGCTTTAATATTCTTAACAACCTAATGAATGCAATTTAATTCAACCTAGCACTGTGAAAGGTTTGAGTCAGGCTCAGAGGTGGGTGCTGATCATTCATTCAAAGGGGTTAAGCATGATCATTCAGAGAAGGGATCGCAGTTTAGCCAAGGAAACACAAACACACAACTCGTTGCCACCTGGGCCAGTGCTAAGGTAGAGCTGCGGGAGACAGGGGAGGTAATGATCATTTCTGGGCAAAGGGGAAAAGTTTACACAGCAGGCTCATAGAATATATAGAATATAGAGATGTTTGGGTCAGGTCTTGGGGCCTTTCCGGGGAAGGAGTCATGATCAAAGGAGAGAAGTGAAATGCAGGTGTGTCTGAACAAAGGTAGGGGCTCTGGGAGAGCTGAGGCATGCCATGTGTCAGTATTAGGTTAGAGGAGGGAAGAAATAAGTGAGCTGAGATCCAGTTCAATCTGGGGCACAGTTTAAAAAAAGAAAGATTAGGACAGAGAAGACAGGGTAAGAGAAAGAGGATTAGAAAGAGGACTTGCAATATTGAACACTTGGACATTGTTATCAGAAATGACAAGTTTCTCCCTCAACGAGCAGCATCCACCTGGAGAAAGGCATTGAACCAGG
The DNA here is from genome assembly GCA_028646535.1 of Procyon lotor. NCBI lineage: Eukaryota > Metazoa > Chordata > Mammalia > Carnivora > Procyonidae > Procyon > Procyon lotor. The sequence continues at coordinate 84,412,843 of CM053610.1, read as the reverse complement.
GAGCCCATTCCCAGCGCCAGCGCTCACGGCGGCGAGGGGGGGACCTTGGATGTGTGAGGTCCCTCCTGGGTCTCTGCTAGCAACTGTACAGAACAAGGAATGCTTGCCAACATTGGCGGTGTTTGATATCATGCCCCTCCTAGCAGGAAACAGATGGCCCCATGAAATGGGAAGTTGAAGAAGGCTGAGTAAGAGATTGTTTATAAAGGGTTGGGCGCAAAACGGAATCAAGAAATGGAAAGATGGCAGAGACTTGGAACGTCTGGAGAGGCAAGGGTATAAGACTATTCACTGTGGGAGAGGCCTGCCTGACCAGACCCAGAGCCTTGGACAGAGAATGGAGCCAACCATCAGCTTCGAGACAGGCCCTGACCTCTAGCCCCCCTTTAGTACCTCTCAGCCGAACACATGCAAAGGCAAGGGAGTGGTGTGTGTAGGGGGGCAGTCTGTGGAGGTCAGCTTCCAGACAGAGCAGGGGAAGGAATGGCCCAGAAGCAGGCAACAGACAATATCTCACACAGGTAGCAGACTGACAAATGTATTTGAATAGTTATATGTTTGCTCTAATGTGAAATAAAAGCAATGTAGCCACCTATCAAGGCCGTGAGTTCATAGCTGTTATTTCTTAGGATAAGGCAAGAGTGGATCTTTAATTTTTTATTTTTTATTTTATGTATTTATTTACTTGAGAAGGAGACGGAGAGAGAGCGTGTGCACAAACGGGAAGGGGAAGAGGCAGAGGGAGAGGGACAAGCAGACTCCTCGCTGAGCGGGAGACACTGAGATCATGACCTGAGCGAAAGTCAGATGCTTAAACCAACTGGGTCATCTGGGCGCCCCAAGAATGGGTCTTTAAATGTTAAAAGTTAGATAGTTGGGAGAAAAACATGAAGTGATAGTCTTAATGTACAAGAATATGGCAAAAGTCACAAAGATGGCCTTTGTAGAACTGAAATTTGGGAAATTCTGGGCTGGGTGATAGAGAGGATTGCTTCCGTTTCTGACTCTTTGAGTTTCTAAGTGTCTACATGTAGCAATACCGAGTACAAGGGAAATGCTGGGAACTGTCACACGGTACTTTCAGATCATTTCAGTTCAGTAAAATCCTATGATCATGAGTAATTATGGTGAGAACCACAGGACTCCCCATCATTCCGCTACTCTCTTAAGATTGCTCTTCTTCTTGAAGTTAAAAACAAACAAACAAACAAAACCCAAAGCCACCAACAGACGGAGCAAGAACATTCCCAGGAGCACTATTTGTTATATTTATATATTTGCTATATATTTGTTATAGTCTCCAGCTTGGGACTGCCCAAATATCCACCCAGGGGATTTTATAAATCGGGGTATTTCCATACTGTGCAACAATGGAAATGAACAAAGTGAAGCTGTATGCGGTGACAGAGATGAAACTCCCAAACGCAGTGTGAGCGAAAGGAACCAGATACAGAGAGTCCACACTGCAGGATTTCTTTTATGTAAAGTTCAAAAACAGGCTGAACAGCTCTAAGGGCTGGCAGTCATAAGAGCGGCTACCATCATGGGAGGAAGGTGACGGCTCCTCCAGAAGGAGCCACAAAGCAGGCTTTGGGAACATAGGTAATGTTCTGTTTTTGGACCTGTTTTTGACATGGTCTGTTCATTTAGAGATAATTCACTGAGCTTTGCACTGATGATTTTGGAAGTTTTTGGCAGGTCTCATACACTTCATTAAAAAAAAAAAAGAAGACCATTAAGTGTATATAAAGTGGAAAGCTATGATTTTTCCTCGTTGACTCTAGGAAAATGATCACAAAAGATGAGTGTCCCTCTGGGATAAGCAGAGGTGGCGACATGTTTCTGGTGATCCAAGGCTTGGTCACTTTTCCCATTTCTGCCAACTCCCCTCACCCACCTCCCTTAACTTCTATTGCTGGTAGAGCTCCTACCAGCTACAGACATTTCACAGGTGCCCACGGGATTGGCACAACAGTGCCAATTATTTTCTAAATCCTGTTGTGTCTGATAGATCAATCAATCAATCAATCCTGTTGTGTCTGGTTGACCAGATGACTGACATTAGCCACTGTTGGAGTTTCCCTCCTCTTCCTGGGTTATGGTCTAAGATGCTCTAGACCTTATGTGGTACCAGGAAAATAGGTCAGGGGCCTCCTCCCTCATTGTTGCCATTTACCTCTGTGTCCGGCTCTGCACATCCGTGGTTCCAGGGCTCAGAGATGCCCTCATCACACACAGGCCTGCCACGGTCTTGATCACAGGACTTCCAGCTTCCTGCCCAGTTGTGGCATTTAGTGTCAGTACTTGGCCGTCTTTGGGCATTCCTATAGAAGGTTCTTTACCTCCTAGGATGGTTCAGGGGAACTAGGCATAGGTCTCAGCTTCTTTAGGAGGCCATCCACTAGAGGCTGGGCAAGGGAAACCCAAATCCCTAGGGTACAGCAACCCTGAGGGGCTGAAGGGAGGAAACAATACCTTTAAGTCTTTGAGAACGAAACTTGGGGAAGGAGAAGAAGGGAGCTAATTTCTCATGCGGTTGTCTGTCCTCCCTCTGAAAGCCAGGCAGTGTGCTCTGACCTGTGGTGTGTTCAGAGAAGATAAGACTCCCACCCATTAAGGACTTAACAGCCTTGTTGCTGATACGAGAGCATCCCTGAGTGAAGAAACAAAACCAAACCCGACCGGGCAAGATAATTTTTGAGGAGGCAGCAGAGCTGGGACCAGCCTTGCAGGCCAACTGTGCACACTCCACCAAATGAGTGTTTTCGCACCATCACTTTTATCAGTCCAGATGTCACACACCCCGGGCCCTCCGCGTGAAAGTTCTGTTTCGCCATACACGTTCCTTTGTGATGCAGCTTTCTCAAAAAATTGAATCTGTGGGTCTATTTTAAAAACTGAGAACACCAAAACTGACCCAAACCTCTGATTACAGTCTCTCTGGAAAACTAAAGATCTGGCAATATGGGAGCTCAACCCCTACATGCAGCCGTAGACAAGAGCTGAGCACTGACTGTCCCCTTTCCATAGGGCTTTCGGGCTGCGGAGTCCCCTCCGATCCCCCCACTTCGAATGTCTCACACCAGCCTCCCTCACTCATGGGTGCCACCTGCTTGGTCCTGCTCCCAGGCATTCCACCTTATCCTTTTTTAATAATAATAATAATAATAATAATAATAATACACAATATCTTCCTCCTGCCAGGAGAATAAAGTCCAAGCACCTTTGGCTGGCAAACCTTTCAAATTCTGGCCCTAGTAAAATCCCCCATTGCACCTCCTACACATGTTTTCCTCCCAATCTTGGGCTGCTCATGAATGATTTTCATCGTGTTGTGCATTCAGCTGGCTGTTTTCTCAGAATCGAGTTTCACTTTTTAACTCTTTCACTTGTGCCTTTGATTCATACTCTACTTCTGGCATCTCAGACCTTCCAAGATCATTTTCCTTCTCTTAATGTACATCCCTTAGAAGTTTCATCGCTTAGGATATGTCCACCAGTTTTTGTTGTCAGAAAATGCCTTTATTTTGCCCTTGATCTTGCAAGATGACTTATTTATTTATTTTTCAAGATTTATTTATTTTAGAGAGGGAGAGACAGAGGGTGTGAGTGAGCATGAGCAGGGGGAGGGGGAAGGAGAGAATCCCAAGCAGATTCCCTGCTGAGCGCAGAGCCTGACTGGAAGATATGGGGCCGGATCCCAGGACCCTGAGAACCTATGACCATTTTAAAAGGTTTTTGGTCTCAAAGAGGGTATGAATTCCAGCCCCAAACTTGCATAAGGACAGGCCTTTGATTACAAATTCTCAGGGGAAACTTTTGTCTTTCTTTTGCTTCCATTCTGAACTAAAATCGGGTATCTTGGGGCTTCTGGGTAGCTCAGTCGGTTAAGTATCTGCGTTTGGCTCAGGTCGTGATCCCAAGGTCCTGGGATGGAGCCCTGCGTCCATTCAGCTCCCTGCTTAGCAGGGAGCCTACTCATCCTTCTCGCTCTGCCCCTCCCCCTGCTTGTGTGCGCTCTCTCTTTCAAATAAAGAAACTAAAATCAAATCAAATCGGATATCTTAAGGCAAGTAATGCTCTATGGCATGTAGCCACTGTTTCCCTTGGGGAGCAAGATCTGACAACATTCACTAAAATCTCTATCTTTTGAAGGTTCTGGGTATTCATAAGGATTTCCAATCTACTCTCATATCCCACCTCAGTCTAACTTTGTCTTCTATCTCCATAGCCCATTTGGCCAGAATTAACAGGGGCTCCACAGCACGGTCTGGCTCCTGCTCACTTCGGCTGCACATTTCCTCATCATTTCTGCCTCTGAGGGATTTCCTCCCATTCCTGCCAGCTCAGCCTTGCTGTATGTAAAAACAGGCTTTTCATGGTTTCCCCAGCATCTTAGGGATTTTTGACAGATTCTGGATTTCTCCAGAATCTTCTGTGTTTTTGGCACTCACTTTTCTATCATTTTCCAGCAGTCTCCCAGAAGCCTTGCTCACCCTGTATCCTCTCTCTAGATTGATCTTCCTCATCTTCTCCATTTGCTAAATCTTACTATGGTAAGCAGAATTCTAAGCAAGAATTCTAAGCAAATTCTAAGACAGTGCCCCCAATTTCTAGCCTCTGATGGATGCACACTCTCTCCCAGTTATTCAATTGAACGCTTACTTATTGACGAGATTTTGCGGGTGTAATTAATGTCCTAAATCAGTTGATCTTAAAATAAGGATATTATCTGCGTGAATGGGTCTGACTTAACCACATGAGGCTTTTAAAAGCAGAAAGTTGTGGCCAATTGGTAGTAGAAGAAGTCACATAGCTGTGCTCTGGCTAGCCTGGAAGAAAGCAATCATCTACATTGCAAACTTTCTCTGGAGCCACAGGGCAAGAACCCCCGGGCAGCCCCTAGGAGCCGAGCATTGTCCTTGGCTAATAGCTTGCAAAACCACCCTGAGCACTTCAACCCTGTAACAGCAAGGAAGTAAGCTGTGCCAAAACCGGGTGAGCTTGAGTGAACATCCTGAGCCCACCTGAGACCTGGCAGCCCTGGGCGACACCTTGATTTCCACCACATGGGACCCTGGGCAGAGAATTCGGATACACCAGACCCGGACTTAAACTGTGAGACAGCATATTTGTGCTGTTTTAATCTGTGAAATTTGTGGAGATTTTTTACACGGCAATAGAAAACAAATACAGGCTTGAAATAATATACCACCAATACGCCTGTCTCATCCTTCAAAGCCAGATTTAGTTGTCCTTGAGCAGCTCAGAGGCTGTTCCTGCCATGTCTCCCCTCCCTCCCCACCCCCATGCCATGCTCTCACGACTCTTTGTGAATAGCCCTTCTGTTATATCTCATGATGTTACTGGTTTCGCTTGTTCATTTGTTTTAAAGCGTCTTTCTCTTCAGTTAGACTATTTGACCTTTCGAGAAAGCACTGTGCCTTAGGTGAACTCTGGTGTTTGATGGCCTGAGTTCCAATCCTGGCTTTGCTACTCCTTAGCCATGTGACCTTTGGCAGTTTATTGCACGTCCCTAAGTTTCTCAAGTTTCAGCTTCCTTAGATAAGATATGGGGATAAGAAGACCCTACCGCAAAGAGGGAGGTTGTGACGATAAAATGAAATTGTTTTTGTATAGCACTTAGCATCATACCTGGCCCATAATGGGCCCTCGGGAAATGTTTGTGCAATGAATATGAGTGAAGGAAGGGTGGAATGAGAGCCTGCAGATGCACCCGGAATATGGGGCCCACAACTTCTAGAAGGATTCAGTCTGTGTGGACCGGTTTCTTCAACCCAAGCCGCCCTCTGTCAACAGACAGCTTTCCCCTGATGTTTCCCTCCTTTGTTTTACTCCTGCTTACCGTCCCCCCTTCCCCCATTGCTCACAGGAAACATTCCTAGAAAAACCTCAAGGGACTGACTTCCTTTGTGCTTTAGGGCTGCAGACGGCCTGTGTTCTGTTGGCTGCAGCTGTGCTCCAGCCCCTGGGGACTGAGGGAGGGACAGGCATCTCAGGAGGAGGAGGATGGGAGTCAAACAGGAGGTGAAGCTCACCAGGAGAAAAATACAAAGATAATAATACCTGGTGGGAAACCTGACAACAAAGCGATGGTGGAGGGTGAGGGATGGCTGAGCCCCGCCCCCACCTCCCACACAGCCTCAGTCTCGGCCCTACAGCTGCCTTCCCGCCTTTCCTTCCGGCCACCTAAGGAATAGTCACAACAGCATCACCCCTGACAGCTTCGGAGATGCCAGGCTCTAGGGAAGGCCCAGCTTCTGTCTCGGTGTCAGATGAGAGCCATTTGGCAGGCGAAAAGAAACAGGCCATCTGGAAAAGCCTCTGAGACCTCAGTAATTGGAACCAATGACTCCCTTCAGTTTTATTTATTGTAAAAAACAACATTATAGCAACATGAAAGGCCATCTCTTACAAAGGAAAGAAAGATTACTCATGAGCCTACCACCCTAAAACCACAACTGTTTTTTTTCCAAGTTCTCTTCTCATTTTTGGCCACATGATGGAAGTTTGCGTACAATCTGTGTCCGTTTTTTGTTTTCACTTAATGTGCTATCTCAAGCCTTTTCGAGTGTTGACCTATTCTTCACATTGGTCTCTCTGTCTCTCTCTCAACTGCAAATATTGCAGCCACTTTGATGGAGGCACAATTAATGATTCCTTAACCCTTAGGGATTCTTGCTCATCCCCTCGAATTTTTGAGTTTGGCTCTTGGCAAAGATGTAAGTGAAAGGAAGTTTGTCTTCCAGGCCTATTGGCAACCCTTACAGATCTTTCTTCCTGCTAGCAATTTTAGCTCAAGACTTCTCTTGTCATATCCTGATGCCAGTCTGCTCTCTCAGCCTGTCCCCTTTACAGGGGCTATTAAAAAATAATAATATAGCTCATTTTTTTTCCTTAAAAGAGCAGTGCATGCTCATGTTGTCCAATTTGAGAAATAAATAACAGCCAAAGAAAGTAAAAATTTGCGTTTTTTAATTAAAAATAATTTCTTTTTTACCACGAGTATGGCGGTGAAGGATATTAGTGTGATATTAGTGCCTTGATGTGTGAAGGCACCAATATTTTGCACACCTTTACCTTTGCACCATCAATGAGAAAGGTAAATCATGTCTTACATCATGATGAACTAATTTTGACTTCAGAGATTCCCTGAAAGGTCCTCAGGGACCCCCTAGGGCTCCATGGACCAAACCTTGAGAACTTCTGAACTAGACCCATCAGAACTCACTCACAGAGTTAAGAGTGGGGCAAATTAACCTAAACCGTATGTTGCATCAAAGCAGGGAAGAGGGAGTGGATATTGGGGGCCTCCACAATGCCTGCTGTCGGAATGACCTAAGTAACGAACACAAGGAGCTAAAGAATTACAAAATCATGGTAGCTGTCCCAGATTTACAAATAGTCTGGCCAATTTGCTAGCCAGGGTCCTGAGCTTTTCGGAGACCGGCCACTGACTTGAAGAGATTCCAGGTAAGGCTTTGAGAGCTCATGGCTGATCTCAATCTACAGTTGGAAGGATCTCTATCTCAATGCAGAACACCAGCTTAGGATGGCTAAAAAAGATGTTTTTCTTGTTGCACAAGTCAGCTTCTCTTCCCACCCAATGAGAAGGGGGTGAATGAGGTAGTGGGTGCAGGATAAGCTTAACAGCCACCCTGTTAGGCTGGGACGAGAGGCAGTTTCAAGCTCCCTTTCTTTCTCACACCCCTCTTACACTCATTCTTCCAAGCCAGGGCACCCTGATCTTTATGTCAGCCATAATGCTGTCACGGCATTTTACCGAAGGAGTATCTGGAAGAAAGGGAAAAAGAGGCTGAGGCTAAGAGAGGAAAAGAGTGTCTGATCAAGCCAGCTGGCCTTGGGCTGGTCTCCAAGAGAGAAGTGGTGAGGTGTTCAGCATTCTCCCTGCAGCTGTCACTGACAGCCCCCCGCAAACCTCCCTCCCCCACTGCTGCTGCTCTGCCTGGCCAGCCTTGGCCAATCCACTGGACTTAGATCTCTCAGTGACAGCTTTTCCTCCAATGTTTTCAAAATGCTCCCATGTCCTCACCTTAGAATAATCTGGAAACATTTTTATGGCAAAATCCCTTTGGAAAGTATGACAGCAGAGTGTGCTGTTCCCCCACCCCCTGGCCCCTGGCTCCCCCTTCCTTTCCAAGATTTCCCTTCTGACCTTTGTTACCCAGATACAACAATTATTTCCAGCACCCTGCCCTTACCCGGAAAAGAACACAGACATTTCCAAACCCAGTTGGGACCTGTGCAAACCCTGTGCAAACTGTTGCAAAAAGGAGCGACAAACTCTCAGCTAACGTAAATACATTTGGCTCAGTGTCTAGGATCTTCCTTTTTAAACTGGAACCGGTATCACCTGTACATGACTGCGATTCTCTGTATCTGTTAACCTGAAAGGAAATTCTGAAGGCAGACCAACTTCAATGAGCTCACTGAGGAGTCAACAAGTCCTAAAGCACAGAAATGTTGCAGGCGCATTATACACATTCAGCTGTGTTGAAAAAAAAAAAATCAGTGCTTTAAACTCCTTTCAATTCTTGAATTTGGGGATTCTCTAATATTTATGCCTTAAAAAAAACTTTGACATTTCCTCTCCAGAATCAAGGGAGACTCCTCAGGTATGGAAAGCGGCATTCCAAGAGCAGGTTCTGATCCTTGCTCTGCCACCAAATCCTCCAATAATTTAGGGTAACTCACTTCTGGTCTCTGGGCCTCAATCAATTACCCATCCACGATACTAGTGGGCAATCGGCACTATTTTCTTCTTCTCGGACACGTGGAACAACAGAAAGATGTTTTGCAAGTCCCCAGACACACGCCCAGGCTGCCCTGGTGCAGCTCTCGAGGGTCTCAGGGCCCCAGGAACTCTGAACCCTGGTGGGCCTGGAGGGTTGTGCTGGCAAGTGAAGCACGTGACTACGTAAAGCCCCTCCATCCACCGGCTCTGCAAGTAGTAGTTCTATGCGCAGTAAAAGCCTACAATCAGTCCAGCTGTACCTTTTGTTCCTTCACCAGCTAACCGCGCGCAGAGTTCAAGTGAGCGGTGGGTGCCCGACACTCTTGCTCCTGCCAGCCTACCCACCGGGCTCCGTCCTGCTGGGGGCGCCCGGCTCCCCCGGCCGCGCAGCGTGGAGGGGTCGCGCGTCCCAGGGGCGGGGCAGCTGCGGGACTCCCCCCCCCGCGAGCTCCGATTGGTCTCTCCTGTCCTCGTGACTCCAGGCCCCGCCCCCACGTCCCTCCTCCGCATCCGCGCGGGGGAGCGGACGGTCCGGTGCTGAATGGGCGCGAGCGCGGCGCCGGGGACGGGCGGGGGCGCGGGGCCCGGGACTGGCGGGCGGCCGGCGCCCCCTCCCTAGCATGCGGACGAAGGCGACGGGCGGCGCGGAGCGGCGTCCCCTGCAGCTGCGAACC
>CM053610.1:84387323-84402893 GCA_028646535.1 Procyon lotor | reverse complement strand
AAAAAAGGAAATTAAAAAAAAAAAAAGGCGGATTAATATATTTTTTTAAAGTAGGCTTCATGCCTAGCATAGAGCCCAATTTGGGACTTGAAGTCATGACCCTGAGATCAAGACCTGAGCTGATACCAAAGTCGGACGCTTAACCATCTGAGCCACCCAGGCGCCCCGTGAAATTAATTTTAATAATATTATTTTAGTTAACCCAATATGTCCAATATATTATGAAATCAATATAAAAATTGTTAATGAGCTGTTTTACGTTCTTCTGTTGAAACTAAGTCTTCAGAGCCCGGTGTGAATCTCACTTATATAGAGCACATCTCGATTTGGTTTGGCCACATTTGAAGTGCTTAACAGCCACATGTGGCTGGTGGCAGCTGTATTGGACGGCACAGCTCTGCATCTTCGCCTGCAGACATTGAGCTGATTTGTCTTGATAAAGGGGCCAGTCAGAGCTCACTCTGGTGGTGGGTTTGGTTATCTGCCAAGCAAATCTGGGATCAGAGGAATCTAGCCATGTTTTTTGGTTGACAAAGAGGGAGTGGGCTCTTTGTGAAAATCTTCTTGTTAAACTCACCCCCCCCCACCCCCACAACAGACCCACATGCTACAACACACAGATGGGACAGGAGGAAAGATAAACGCTGGACCAACGCCCTTTATCCTCACCTGTTCCAGACATGCTTTATATATATGTGTGTCATATTTTGTGTATTTATGTCATTTTATATATTTATATGTCAGCTCACTTAATTTTCACAAAAGCCACGTGAGTTTGGTGTCATTATTATCCCCATTGTACAAATGAGGATTCTGAGGCTCAGAGAAGTGAAGACACTGTTGGGGACAGAACCTAGAGGAAGGGTCTGGGAGGCATTCTGACTCAGGCGGTCTGCCCTGGAGGTGCTGAGGAGGCACAAGCCTCCCTCCCAGGCTTCAGAACAGTCCTGTCGCCCTTCTCCAGAAGGTCACCTGTGGTGGCTGAGATGGCTCTGTTCCCGGTGCAGGCTGGTGCGTTCCCGGGGACACCATCGTCGCTCCCCCGAGCCTCCACAGCAGCCCCCTAACTGGTCTCAGGGCACGGGAGGACTTCCCCATCTCCAGTCCGACCTCAGGGGAGCTCTCTCCCAAGTCCCAATTCCAGGTAACTCCCTGCCCCCACCCCTTTTTCTCCTTTTATCTCAGGATAAAATTCCAACCTGCCTGGGCATGACCTGCTTCTTTTTTTCCAGCTTCTCTCGGCACATTATTTCCTCCTGGGCTAGACCTTCAGATATTCCCTGCCAAGTGTTCCCCTCGGTGCCCACTGTCCCCACCCAGGTGACCCTGCCTGCCCCCGTCCACCAAGCTCTACCCCTTCCTGGGAGGACCTTCCCTAACCCCTTCCCAGACACACACCCCTCCCCAAATCTAAACCATCTTTAACACGGCCCTCCCGTCCCATGTAGAATAAATTTGAAAGAAATACTATGGAAATAATGACCCTGATGGTAGATCTGCTTGCCTGATTTTTAAAATAAGACGATGAGAGCAGGAGAAGACAGGGCGTTCGTGTTGCTGGGGCTGTGGCCCCAGGCCCAGTCTCCCAGCCTGACGGAAACTGGTTACGTGAGTGGCAGCGCGCCTCCTCAGGGGCCTGCCCAAGTGATGCCTTCCCGCCGATTCAGGGCAGAGAGTAAAAGGGATGTGTACGGGGCGTAAAAGGAAATTCTCTGTTTTAGCCCTGCCCCTTACAGACCTGATGTTGGTGTTAAGAATTCAAACGTATTTCACTTGTTTTGAGCTTAAAGGGCCCCAAACAAAGCTTTCCTTTTTCCTTCTGTAGGATTGTTTCTGCTCCTTCAGTCTCAAAACTGCCCGGGCCTGCCAAACTCCAGGTTCTGGTTGTGGTCCCTCCAGTCTGTTTTCTAGGGTCATTATCGCCTTCTGATTTGGGTTTTACGGGACTAGTCTGCTTCTTCTAGGACTGCGAGGCTTAGCGAGTTCTGGATCACCTTCCCTTCCCTACTCACCTGGACAGCAGCTCCCTGAGGAGGATAGGATTGCTCATATCTGGTTTGTGATGTCGCTTCATAATGCCAAGAGGAAGGAACCCAACCGTGTGTGTGTGTGTGTGTGTGTGTGTGTGTGTGTGTGTGTGTGTGTGTGGTGGGGGGAGGATCTTGGTTCTTTTAGAGCTTGCACACATGCTTTCCCATCATCTCGTACCCTGTGTTTCTCATTTTATTCAGGTCTGGGGGAAGGCCCCCATGTTGGAGCCTGTTTACGTCGGGTCGCAGAGTTGCTTTTGTTAATTGGCAATTCTACTGATTTTCATTTCCTCCAATTTATTTCTCATGCAGCCCAACTACTTGTATTTTCTTTAAATCAAGAGGGAAATCTTCCGGTAAAAAGGTAGCTTCCAGGGGGCCTGGATGACTTAGTCAGTTAAATGTCTGCTTTTGGCTCAGATCATGAGTCCAGGCTCCCTGCTTAGTGGGGGTCTGCTTCTCCCTCTCCTTCCGCCCTTTCCCTCACTGGTCCTCCCTCTTGCACTCTCTCTCTCAAATAAATAAAATCTTTTTTTTTTTTTTTTTTAAAGGTAGCGTCTAGGTTTTGCTCTGTCTGTGGTATTCATGGGGTTGCCACAGGCTTGTTCTCCGGGAGCATATTCTGCACGTATAATTTGCTGCCACAGGGGCCCCCCACTGGAGAGTTATTACTTAAGGTGTTTTCTCAGAGCTTGGAGGGACCCAAAAAGGAGGGGCAGTTCTATGAGCAGTTTTCCTCGTTTACTCCTGTGTCATATCTCATTCCTCTGGCCTCCTCCTCTGAGGGGTACCCCTGCCTCCATCATTGAATCATCCCCGAGAATGGTGGAATGGTGGCGCCGTGGGGTGCCCTCTTGCATGGGCTTTGCTTTCTTTCCTTCCCCTTCGGGGCCCGAGTTAGTGCAGGCCAGATCTCCACTGGCAGGACGCTAGAGGAGCCCCTGCCGGCTCGGTCACCATGTTCCTTCCTCCACGTCTTGTGATTAGCCTTCTTCTCACTGCACCTGCTCTGACTCGGCTCCCCCTGCCCTCCTCTCCCCCCCACCGGCTGCAGCGACCTCCGTGAGCTCTTCCTTGATCACCCTCTCCCCTTGGCCTCCTTCCTCTCAGTGTGAGCTGGGCGCCCCTCTCCAGAACCGCGTAAGGCCGCTTGGTGCCTCCTCCTCTGAGGCCAGTTTGGAGGGCCTGGTTCCTTCTCAGACGCATCTTCCGCCACTCTCACCAGGTTCCCTGTGATCTGGCTGGAGCCTGTCTCTCTGGGCATTTTGGCATGGCCTTCCTTCCATGTGGAATGCCTCTTCCTCTCTTTTGTCTGGCTCTGAAGTCTTGCCCATCCTTTAGGGACTCATTTGCCCATGATCTCCTCAGGAAAGCCTCCCTGCTGTCTGTGAGGAAGGTGGCGGTTCCTGGGTGGCCCTTTGTCATGGCGCTGTTTGGTGTTTGGGGTATGAAGGGATTTTCGCTTTTCCTGGCTGGATTATTCATTTAAAGAAGAAAGGGGCCGTGCCATATCATATTTATCTTTATATCCCCAGTGCCTGGAGCCTAATTAACTGTTTATTTAAAGGATTATTAGGGAAATAGAGCAAATTATCCAACGGTACGCACCAGCCCCCTGCAGCTGGGCTCTGCAGAAGAATTAAGCCTTCCTACTCTAAGGCAACCATCGTGGGTAATGAATTAACTTCTATGCTTCTGGAATGATTCTAGTTATAGGCCATCCTTGGGAGAATTGAGAAAATAGCTATTCGGATCCTTTTCTGTTGGGCCTAATTTTCCAGTGGAACCCGGCTTGAAGAAGGCTGGTGTAGACCGCTTGATCCCAGTCCTGATAAAAATATACATATGCCAAGAGCAGCGACTGACAGAAGATAGACCTGAGTGTTAACAGTGGATGTCACCATGTTGTAGTGCAATAATCGGGATGTGATTTCAAAATGTTCTTTCCGTTGTCAAAGAATTTCTGAAGTTTCTCACTTTGTGATAATAAAGCTGTAGAAAAAAAGTACTTCTTGAATAAGCCAAGTCAGAGTTCCTAAACCTGACTGTGGCTCATCTCAGGCAGTAGAGTGTTGGGGTATTTGTTTTCAAATATACCTCTCTGAGCCATGCTGAAGTATGCCATGGATCACTGAGCTGAACCCCCACATTGCCCCTGGAGAATTGGGCCTCAGCGTGAGGATGACTCCAGCCATCAGCTCTCTGGACATGAGTGTCTCTCTGTTTCTGCCACCAATAACCTTGTGAATTGAAGGACCGAGTTTCCAGCAGGCATGACTCACCATGAGAGAAACTACCATGCTCATGGATACTCAGGGATACTCTCAAAAGTAAATCTAGCAGTGTTTTTGTTTTTTTCTCCTTAATTGCTAAGAGTGAACCTAACCCAGGATTATTTGAATTAAGTCTCACATGCTAATTCTTGCTCATGAATCACCGCTTCAACCAGCTCTAGTTTTTTCCCTGAAGTTTGACCTTGTTTGTCCTCACACAGGATTTGACCCTTACTGGGGCAAGAATCCACCCGTGGGTGCTGAAATAGGTATTTGATGAGGAAGCGGGTATTTACTTCGTCTAAGTATCATCCATCAAGTTACTTATTAATTAGCAAGGAAAAATAATAGCTTGACAGTGGAGAAACCTGCCTTCCACCACTTCAACCAGTTGATCAAATTTAACATAACCAGCAGCGGGACAGATCAACGTCACTGCCTCTTGAGAAAAGGCATTGGGAGGAGCCCAGCATTAGTCTGTGATATTTCGGCCCAGAATGTATAACTTGACTCTAATCTTGAGGAAGTAGACAAATCTCAACTGAGGGACATTGTACAAAAAAATGGGGCTGTACTTCTCAAAAAATGCCAAGGTCATGAAAGATAAAGCACCTCTTTCAGGTTAAAGGAGGTTGAAAAGGTAGGACACTTGGATGCTGCACGCAATCCTTTTTTCTCGAAGACCTTTACTGGAACTACTCAAGAAATTTGTATCAGGTCTTTAGATGGTATTGAAATAACAACGATTTCCTGATTTTTATCATTATATTGTGGGTGTGCAAGGGAATATCTCCATCTTTAGGAAATACTAAAATATTGGGGGGGAGATTATGTCATGTTTTCAACTACTTTCAAACAGTTAAAAAGGTAACATGCATATTCTCTTGTATTACACAGAATGACTGAGCAAACGAAATACGCGGGTAACAGTTGCGGAGTCTGGGTGAGAGGTGTATGGGAATTTTTTGTACTATTCTTGCCATCTTTCTGTCAGTTTGAGGTTATGTTGACAAATAGAGCTTAAAAACTCAGAAACCTGCAGGTGGTCGTGCTGTGGCCAGTCTAGGAACAGAAGGCACGTGGGGCTTTTCAGGGGGTCTCCTCTCTCCCTGGTCAATACTGAAGTCATCTCGGGTAACACTGAACTCTCTTTGCCGTTGGCTTGGCTCCCTCTGGCATCGGCGGAAAACGGGGTGGAAGAGCATTAACGGTGCAGCTGTGCCTGATGGGAGGGTTTCTTTCTTCCACTGTTTGCTGCTGCTCCTGTTCCAGAGACTTCGCTCCTGCTGGCTGACCTCAGGTAGCTGGTCCACCAGCTCTGATCCTCACGTGTACTTGGTTTAGATTTCGCTCGTGCTCCCACCCCCACCCCACCTACAACTGTCCCGGAAAAGAGGCTTCCCAGGCAGAATGTAACTTCAGAAATATATTTAAATGCAGTGGAGAGTTTGATGCGTGAGCTCAGCTCACTTCACCAAGATGCTTCGGTTGAGCGTTTGCCAGCAAGTAAGGCTCCGGGCCCTCGGAGGGTGCGCTTTTCCCAAAGCCATGGCATCAGCACGTTAAAGGTGGTCCTCCCTCCTGCCTTGACAGACCCGCGGGTTGTGTGTTCTGGCAGAAAGCCTGCATTTACTATATTCTGTGCGAGGAGGGGGTCCTTTTCCACCCCCCCCTGCCTTTGATGCCATTTAGGGCAACCTTCCCTGCTGTGGCTGGAGTCTCTCCTGGGGGGTGGGGGCAGGGGCAGTTCTTGGGTTCCAAAGGGGAGCTCTCAGTTAGGGCCTGAGGAGGGTGTGCGGGTGGGTCTACATATCAGAATTTGCAGAGAGGAGTTCCTGGGAAGCCGTCCAGCCCCAGGGAACAGAATATGATAAGAACACTGAAGCTTCTATTCCTCCTTGCTGTCTGTCTTTCCTTTCCAGCTCTCGTTTCCCAGAACTTCCTGTCCCCCAGCCCCCACTCCATTTTCTCCACACTCTGTCCCCCCACTCTCTCTTTCCCTTTTTATTATTTTTTTAAATCCATCTTCCTCCACTTATTCCAGCTTCCTATTTCTCTCTCATAAATGGTCATAATGCATGAGCATCCATTGAATCAGCCAAGTGTTATGTTTCCTGTTCTTACTCTGAAAAGTAGGTGAGACTCATAAATCCTAGCGGAAGAAGAGGCTCAGTAGAAATGTTCTCCTCCAACCCTGCTTTTTGCATATTAGCAAACATCCTACAAGGGGTGACTTGGCCATTATCAAAGTGCCAAACTGTTGACTCTTTTAGACTCTTTTATCTCTTTCCTCTCCTCCTAAAAACAAAACAAAAGAGATCCAGCTGCCCCTTTTATTTCCCATGGTGGTGGGTGGGTCAGTCATTTGACTGTTTGACACACACACACCCATTCCCATCCCTGTTCTCCCTGTATCAGGCGTGCTTTGGACTCTTCACAAATACCCAGTTATTGTGATATCTGGACGCAGGGAAGGATCTGGTTTTCACATCCACCTCTCGTTAGGACCATGCCGACTTTGGGTTGGCTGTGCTGCAGGGACCTGGGTGCCAACCTCTGATGAGTGCCTTCATTCATTGTTTCCTTCCTGCAGCAAGGGTTTCGAGCCCTTTCTGTGCTAGGCCCTGTTGTAGGTCTTGAGGTTATAGCAGTGAATGAAATGGCCAGAGCCCCCTTTTCTCGGAAGTTTATATTTAGTGGGGAGAGCAGACAGCAGGCAGATCGGTATGAGTAGTAATGAGTGCTGTGAGGTAAAGCAGGAGTGAGTAGCAGGGCTGGGGTGGGAAGGCTATTTTACAAGGAAGGCGCCTTTTGAACAAAGACTGGAATAAAGAGGGTGAAGAAGGGAGCCACCTGGAGGTGGGGCAGAGGCAAGTGAAGATCCTGAGGTGTGGGGGGAGGGGGCGTGGGAGCAGGAGGCCTCTAGGCCAAAGGGGAGTGAGCTGGAGGGGAATGGGAGAGAGAGGTGGGAAGGGGAAGAGGGATCTGGATTTGACCCTGTGAGAGGGGCCGCCCTGTCGACATCTTTGTCGCTTGAGCAAAATCTTGGAGAAATACCAAGTGTAGTTCCTGGGGATGTTCTAGTTTGGGAGAATGTTTATGTATTCCAAGGACTCGGAATTAATTGCCTTAGCATTTAAAAAAAAAAAAAAAAGATTTTATTTATTGATTTGAGAGAGAGCACGAGCAGAGGGAAGAGGAAAAGGGAAAGCAGACTCCCCCTGAGAGGGGAGCCAGAGGAGGGGCGGGGGCTCGATCCCGGGACCCTGTGATCATGACCTGAGCCAAAGGCAGCCACTTAATTGACTAATCCACCCAAGTGCCCCTGTTTAGCACTTTTAAACATGTAGAAAGCCAGCAGTTGAATGACAGTAACGATGTATTCTCAACCTTGGAGGAATACTGGTTGATTAGTAGGAGATTCAAAAGATTGCCTCAGAATCACTGACATGCTTGCATTTTAGCTGGTGGTCGAAATTAGTAGTGTAGACTGCCTTCAGGGAGCAACGCTTTTTTTTTTCATTTCAGAAAACAGGTCCTCGTATAACTGTGCAGTTTGTAGGAGGATCTGAAAATCTTTAGGCTAACGGTGTAGCCTTAATCTGTTGTAAATTACAGCTCTGAGGAACTCGCTGCCGTTTCTCAAAGTGCCACACCCACATACCTCGGGGGAACTTGCTTAAAATGCACACTGGAGCGTCCTTCCTCGGTCCTACCAGGTGAGACATTGTGGGGGTGAAGTCTGGGGCCCTGCGTCCTTCATAGCCGCCTCCAGTGGTTCTTAGGCCTGGTCAGCTTGCAGAACCACTGGCCAGGGCAGTGGTGGAGGCACTGATCATTTGTTTATTACCATTTACTTAAACAACAGACATTCATTTCTCAGTTCTGGAGGTCGGGGAGTCCACGATCAAGACACTGGCAGATCCCGTGTCTGGTGAGAGCCCCTTCCTTTTCATGGAGAACCATCCCTCTGTGTTCTCACCTGGCTAAAGGCACCGATCAGTTCGCTTGAACAAATCCTAGAAGACAGGAGGTGATTGGTGTGGTCTCAGAAGCAGAGGTTAAACCCGCACTTCCTTTGTGGTTTTGAAGTCACGGGTGAAACCATATTCCTAAAAGACAAGTAAGACACTGCCTGCCCAGTAGAAACAGGAAAGGACCATGCAGAGAGTTTCCCCCCTTCGGTGGTGGGAGTGGAGCGGGGTGATTAAAGGTGCTGCATGGGTCGCTCAGATCCAGGACGGCGTGTGCACCTTCCGCCTTCCATCCCGGGACCCAGCTCGCTGCTGTGTGCATGCAGGCCTGTGCCTGTCTGTTGGCTGGCACGTTGTACAGGTGAGAACACGACCACTTTCCTTGATGAATCAGGTTTCTTCAAACCGAGCCACCCAAACCAAACATTAAAAAGTCTAGGTACCGAAACTCAAGGATCTTCAATTTTGTGGTCCACAGTCTTGAGTTTTCAGTTTTTGCAGTGAGTTTAATAGCCCTCAATATTTTAAAAATGTGGTGATGTTTGGAATTTTAATATAGACAATGATTTTATCCCAGTGGGTAAAGTCGGGGGCAGGTTTGCCCCCCCAGGCGACATTCGGCAACATCTAGAGATGGCTTTGGTTGTCATAACTGGGGGGGGGGGGCAGAGATGCTACTAGACATCGTACACAAGATGCCCAACACCAGATAGTCTTCTACAACAAAGAATTACCCAGCCTCAAGTGTCAATTGTGCCGAGGTGGAGAAACTTTGCAAAAGATCAATTGGATGCCTCTTTTTTTTTTTTTTTAAGATTTATTTGAGAAAGAGAGCATGCGAGAGGGAGGGGCAGAGGGAGAGGGAGAGAGAATCTCAAGCAGACTCCCCCCTGAGCATGGAACCCAACATAGGGCTCGACCCCATGATCCTAAGATCATCACCTGAGCCAAATCCAAGAGTCGAGTGCTCCACCAGCTGACCACCCAGGCGCCCCCAGTTGCGTGCCTATGTGTGTTATGTCTTAGGGTTCTAAGTGAGCTTTCATACAAACAGAAGGTTCCACTGCTAGAACTGGTTTGGAATTAGCCACCTGGATTGTCTGCCTGGGGGGACGAGGAGGACAGGTTGACTTCTGGAGTCAATAGAGAGGAGTACCATGTCCCCAAGAGCTCGGGAAGCCACAGGGGAGGCTCTGGCCTGGCGTGGTCTTGAGCTTTTCTGGCTAAATTGCTGCTTCCCTACCCTCCGCTCTCTCTCCGTGGAGGGCAAGGGTAGGAGAATGTTGAGTGGAGAAGTCCACTCGGACCAGCTGCTCCCCAGATCCTGGGCCCCAGCCCTGCCGTGTTTGTCCCGTGCCCACGGATGGGCCTGGGCTCTGGCGAGCCGGCCTGGGGAGTCTGCTCTGGGACTACACCGTGTCTGTGTCTGTGCTGGGTGGCAGAAGCCACGCCTCGGAATAGTCTCCTTGCTCCCACGGCCCACTGCTGTGGATACATTCCTGTTCTCACTTCCCTCGACCTTGGATTTTGAGAAGGTGGGGATTCATTCCAGACTCAGTCTGTCAGGCCGTCTCTGCATTCTCACAGAATCACAGAAATGAACTTTAGAAATCACCCTTTTTGCTGCGAGCACCCATATTACTTGTTTAGGGTAAAGCAATTTCAAATGCATTTTACTTAGGAACTAGTGTGCTGCTTTCTTAAATAATTGGAATTTCAGACTGTGTTGAACCCAGGTGTGGAATCGTCACATCAGAGTTACTGATTTTGCTTAATATTTCCTTTTCTGATTTCCGACAGTCCCTCCTGTGCTGTTTCCTTTCCTCTCCAGCTCCTGGAAGGTGGGCTTCCCAGGATTAAGACATCTCTGCACTTTGTCTTCCCCTTGGGGACCTTATTTCTTTAGAGCAGTCTTAACTACTACCTTTGTCCAGATGCCCCAAGACCTTAGTTCGGTCATGGCATATCCTACGATTGACTAGCAAAGATCCCCCCCTTTCCTTCCTTACTGAGAGAACCCTAATTTTGTTTGGGGAAGCAGCCGCCCCAGCTTATGAAAAGTTCCTGGTTAACTCTGCAGCTGAGGGTGGCCACGGTATTGTCGTTCTGGCCAAAGAGATACACATGGAAGCCTGTGTGTTTCCAGGGCAGTTTTCCATCTCCTGATATAGGTGCTGCCTCTTCCTTTCCATCTCATCCCTTTTCTCCTTCCTGCCTGGACTGTGGGGTGGGGGTTGGCCATGTAGTGAGGCTGGTGGGAGCTGGGGACATCTGTGGCATACCAGAGCCCCCGTACCAGCCCTGGCCTGCTTGTCGCTGGACTTCCTGTTGTGTAAGAAAAAGAAACCCCCACTTGGCTAAGAGATATGATACCCAGGTTTCTGCTACCTACAGCCAAGGGCACCCTCCTGGCTGATAATCCAGGTAGGATCCTTCCTGACAGCCCTAAGCCTGGGTTTTCAGCTGTCCACAGGATTTATCAACCTGATGGCCTATAGGACTTTGGACTCAACAGGGCCAAACTGATCTTAGTGTCTCCACAGCTTCCATCCTTATCTCCTGAAATGTCTTCCCTCCTGTGTGCCAAGCACCTCTGATCCATCCCAAGACCTGTTGATGCTGCAGCCCAAGCCCTTCCTCTCGCCTTCCCCCCAACCCCTGGCTGCCACCATCTTTGCTGTGGCACACAGGATCTGCGGCTGAAAACCCTGTGCTGGCTCCCCACCAGCCTCCCACCTCAGGCTCTCCACCCACTCTTCTGCTATCCCTGCTGCTTTCCCTGTAATTCTCCTGCACATTTTTTGACCCCTCTTGAATAAAGTCCTCAAAGGCTTCCTGTGATTGTCCGTGACCTTCCGTGGTCTTTCACGCATTGACCTGCTGACCTAGTGGCTTGTCTTAGGTCAGATTCAGTAGAAGCAGAGCCTGAAACAAGACTTCAGGGGCCCCTGGTTCATTGAGGGGGCTATCAGGAGAAAGGGCACCAGGTTGGGGTGGGGGAGGGAGGCAAGGAAAGATTCAGAGCAAAGCTGTGTTCCCAGCTGATCCCTCAGGGAACGCTAGAGCTTAAATTGTTCTCCCCGGGTCATCCCACCTAGAGGCCAGAGGGCTAGCCTTTTGTACCCCCTCAGTCAGCTGTGGGGCAGATCTGCCGAGTGGGGGCTGATGTGCACTATTGGCAGCCAGCACTCACAGACCGGATGTGACACCGGCCCTGGGATGTCCAGCAGGACCATGATATTGTCTAAACTCCTGCCTGCAGCCCTACCCCTATCCCAGGCCATATTTTCTCAGCTATACCTAGTCATTTGCTGTTCCCCAAATTAACCAGGCCTCTGTGCTTTGCTCCTTCCATATCTTCTGCCCACGGCATGCCTCTTCCCTCCCCACCCAGCTCCTCTTGCTGCGCCCTCCGCTGGTGCTGGGCCTCCTCCTGGGCACCGTGACATGTGCAGTGAAATGTGTGCGCACCCCAAAGCTGGCTTCTCCCCGATCGCAGGCTTTCTGCCTTGTCTTCTGTTCTCCTTTAGCAAGTAGAAGTCTTCCTCTAAAACAAAACCCCAGGGGCACCTGGGTGGCTCAGTGGTTAAGCGTCTGCCTTCGGCTCAGGTCATGATCCCAGGGTCCTGGGATCGAGCCCCGCAACGGGCTCCCTGCTCGGCAGGAGGCCTGCTTCTCCCGCTACCATTCCCTCTGCTTGTGTTCCCTCTCTTGCTGTGTTTCTCTCTGTCAAATAAATAAAATCTTTAAAAATAAATAAATAAATAAAATAAAACAAAACCCCAAACATGATTTAAGTAAGTATTTTCTCAACTTTCCCTGGATGGTGTATAACTCAAAACAGTCTAGTTCAAGGAGAAGTTAATTTACTTCATACTGGGGATATCTTAGGTCTTAGCTCTCTTGGACCCGGTGGTCAGGGCTGACTGATGGGCTGGGTCTTCTGTAGATCCTCACGCCATACTTCCAACTGCTTCCTGGGCCTCTCTATCCAGTTCTCTATCATCTCATAGTAATCACATCACCGCAAATCTACAAAAATTGACTTCCATAGCGGTCTTTCCAGAACTGGGATGCAGCTTTCTGTTTGCACGCTTCTTGTCGCTGATAGTCTTCCTTTCATCATTTCTCAGTAGATCTCTGTCCTGTCCCTTTCTCCTGTTCCTCACCAGGGCGGGCCTTGGGCTCCCCTTTCATTTGGGCAGCAGCGAGTGTCCAGTACTCTGCCTTGCTGTGCCTGGGCAGGCAGCCTAGAGGCAGCAGGCTGGTGTTCCTTCTCTCCTGCCGTGAAGTCTTCTGCTCTGCGAGACCTCCCTCTCACCAGGCATGCTCTTTCGGCTGCCGTATTCACATCCTGGTCACCTTCCCAGGCAGCCCACTCCAGCCACATTAGCTTTTACTCACTGCCTTCTCAAGTTCAGATTTTTGTTTCTAACAGTCTGTGCCTCATCGAGCCTTCATTATTAGAAACAAAAGACCTTTCATATACCTGTAGATGTCCCGTTTCTAAGCATCCCCAGGTGGAAGGGCATGAACTTGGAGGTGACGAGATGCAGGTTGGAATTCTCAGCCCCTTCTCCATGCATGACCTTTGGCAAGTTAAATGCATAGCAGTCCAGTGAAGTAAGTATTGTTAGAATTTAGTGATATTCTGCCTAGGCTTTACTCCCAGTAGATATTAATGTCCTGTCCACTCTTGTACCAGTAATTATATAGGTGATTTGGCAGTTCCTTGTGTCGTGCTTGGTGGTGCCTCTTCTACTCTTGCCTTGAATGGCTAATTCTTAATTCTGAAAATGTTAGTGCATTTCTACGAATGGACTGAAAGCATGGACCTTGTCCTTATCCATCAAGGCCTTAACAAGGATTATTTCTTCATCAGGCATACAAGCATTTGAGAAGAATATGTTATGTTTTTGTGTGTGAGTAGAAATACATAATTTTGAAAACCAGGCCTTTTCTGCATAAAGATGGTTAGCAAAGCCACGATGTGGAGGCTCTTACCCCAGCAGTCTGAGTGAGAAGAGGGTCAAACTTAGGAGCCCTGGGGCCCTAGCACTAGGAGGAGATGGTAGGAGAAGAGCCACCATGAAGGAGATGGGGAGGGAGGACAGGATGGGAAAGGAGGTGGGGAAGGAGGGGAGGAAGACAGGCAAGCCGTTGGTGATGGCCTGCCAACAAAAGGCCTTGGAGGAATGCCTGAAACCACCATCACTTCTGAAACTCTCATAAGAAACTGAGTATTTATTCAGTACATATGTACCAGATGCCTATTATGAGCCCCTTAACATCCTAGGCACTGTGAATTCAGTGGTGAACGAAGTGAAGACCCTTACCTCCATGCCATCCATATTCTGGTTGGGGGGACAAGAGACAAATTTAGATTAAAAAGGAAAACTTCCTAAATAACATGTGTCGTGATAGTAAATGTTGCAAAGACAAAATTAAGCATGCATCTAGGAATCTCCATATAGGTGGTTTTGGTAAGTAGAGCATGTCTGTAGTTGTTTTATCATTCTAAACTAAGCATTCTTCACATTAGGTAAATGAGTCGCATGGAGCGGAGGGGCCAGATCACCAAAGTGAATGCAGTCTGTGTGTGCATGCCCGAGTT
Organism: Procyon lotor; assembly: GCA_028646535.1. Taxonomy (NCBI): domain Eukaryota; kingdom Metazoa; phylum Chordata; class Mammalia; order Carnivora; family Procyonidae; genus Procyon; species Procyon lotor. Next base: position 84,389,002 of record CM053610.1, on the reverse strand, counting down.
GGTGGTGGGGGGAGGGGTTGGATGGAGGCTTTAGCGGAGATAGGGGTTGGGGGGAATGTTTGCAACACCCTGCTTCTCCAGCTGAGGCTGCAGTGCCAGGCCTGGTGGGTGAGTGTGAGCCCTCTGAAGCTCTAAGAGGGCTTCTGTCATCCTTCGTTTATCCACTAATGTCACTCAGCCGTTTTTTGGAGCCCCCTGATGCTCAGGTCAAGCTGGGCGTGAGGCTTGCATACATTGAATGGTAGGGGGAGGGAGCTCCGTGTCTGCTCCTCAGACAGCTGGACTTGCTGAGTGTGAACTTTCATTTTGTTTCTCCATAAATATATTATTTTTCCAGCTCAGCACACCTCCCCCAAACATAGTAACTTGGTTTCGACTTTTTCGCCTTTAACTGCTTTATTTATAAGATATTGTACCTAACACACTAAAGAGATGCTTCAGGGTTCCTAAGAATATTTTTTGTTTGAGTGGTTTTCAGATTTCTTTTCATCATAGGGTAAGGAGCCCCCTCCCTCCATGAAAATGGCTTTAAGCTTTCAGAAATAAAAATAACAACGCACAGAATTCAGATAGTATAAGAAGAATGCAAAATGGAAAGTGAACTTGCCCACAGTTGTTGATAGCAATTGATGACTCCTCAGTATTTTTATACCTATACACTTACAGATATACAAACAGTCTTCTCCTGATTCTGATCATTTGTTAACTAAAAGTATAATTACTCTTGGATTGATGGTGCACAGTTATGCAGTTGTTAACAAAACGTGCTCATGGCTTAACATTTTTTTAAAGATTTTATTTATTCATTTGACAGAGAGAGAGAGAGATCACAAGTAGGCAGAGAGGCAGGCAGAGGCGGGGTGGGGGGGGGAAGCAGGCTCCCTGCTGAGCAGAGAGCCCGATGCGGGGCTCGATCCCAGGACCCTGAGATCATGACCTGAGCCGAAGGCAGAGGCTTTAACCCACTGAGCCACCCAGGCATTCCAACATGGCTTGACATTTGTGTAACTGAAACTTTTTAATGCAATGCGTCCTCCACTGAATTGAACATTAAAGACGAAAGAAGTGAATAAACAGTGGGGGTATTGCAGAGCTAAACAAGACCGTGAACTGGTAAATCGCAAGTTCTCTGCGGGAGCGTCTCAAGGCCACCTACCTACCTGTATGTCAGCTGTGTGTGAAGATGACCCAGGCCGGCCCTCCCTTTGTGTTGCTGTGGAGTATGGAATCCACATGGTCTCTTGTAAATCAGAATATCTTCCAAGCTCAAGTAGGAAGATTCGATGAAACTCAGTGGGAAGTCAGATTTTCTTACCTTGAATGAAAACATCCTAGAACATGATTCTATGTGTATCTCTATTCGTTTTTATTTTTTTATTTTTATATTTATTATTTATTTGAGAGAGAGAGATCACAAGTAGGCAGAGAGGCAGGCAGAGAGAGAGGGAAGCAGGCTCCCTGCTGAGCAGAGAGCCCGATGCGGGGCTCGATCCCAGGACCCTGAGATCATGACCTGAGCTGAAGGCAGAGGCTTTAACACACTGAGCCACCCAGGTGCCCCTCTCTATGCATTTTTATAAAACCAATTTTTTTCTTACAAAATCTTTCTGTATCAATAGATGTATGTATATGATAGCTACCTGGGTTGCTCAGTCGGTTAGGTGGCTGCCTTCTGCTCA
>CM053610.1:84373237-84386823 GCA_028646535.1 Procyon lotor | reverse complement strand
TCCCTGCTGAGCAGAGAGCCCGATGCGGGGCTCGATCCCAGGACCCTGAGATCATGACCTGAGCTGAAGGCAGAGGCTTTAACACACTGAGCCACCCAGGTGCCCCTCTCTATGCATTTTTATAAAACCACTTTTTTTCTTACAAAATCTTTCTGTATCAATAGATGTATGTATATGATAGCTACCTGGGTGGCTCAGTCGGTTAGGTGGCTGCCTTCTGCTCAGGTCATGATGCCAGGGTCCTGGGATCGAGCCCTGCATCGGGCTCCCTGCTTAGTGGGGAGTCTGCTTCTCTCTCTGCCTTTGCCCCTGCTCATGCGCTCTCTTTCACTCCCTCTCTCAAATAAATAAAATAAATAAAATTTTGAAAAAAGTATGTACCCAGTACTTCAGTAGTGCTTCTCAAACTTTCATGTTCACATAACCCCCGATTTAGCAGATCCGGGGGGCCTGAGACTCTGCATTTCATATGTTCTCAGGTGATGCTGAGGCTGTGGTCCCAGATTCCACAGATTCTGCAGTGATCATTTACCAACAGATTCCCTATTGCTGGATATTGTAGATGTTTCCATAGAACTTATGCTTTATTCTTTGCTATTATAATTTTGTCAACTTTTTTTTCAGTTTTTATCTTAGAGAAGATACATTTTTGGGGGATGCTTATCATGTTTGAAGACAGGTCATGGGCATGGAGTGCACATTCCATCCAATGCAAAATGTTTCCTAAGGACCTGCTGTGGGCCAAGCTCTGTCCTAGGTGTTGGGGATACACAGATGAACAGAGTTCTGTCCCTGCAGCTCATCCTCCAGGTGATTGCAGAATGATAGAAGAGACCTAAAATGTACACAGACAACATCAGCTTATCACAATCAACAAGGATGGGGAAGTATCCAGGGACAGCCATGGCATTGAAAAATGATCTTCACAAGGGAGAAGGGTTTAAAGATGAAAACTGGTTCACCAGGCAGATTGTTGGGATTCCCACTGGAATTCTATCATGTGCAAAGGCACTGGGGTAGGAATCTGGCACATCCAGGCTGCTTTTTTTTTTTTTTTTCCAGGCTTCTAACAGTATTTTTTTGTGGCCAGAGTGTGACAGGTTTGTCACCTGGAGTCATAAAACCTGAGATCAGCTGGAAACCATTCAACAGATACATTATTTTAGAAAGATGGCTATGAGGGGACAGAATCAAGATGGAGCCCAGGGACTTGGCCACTGGAGGAATGTGAGTGGGCATTAGAAGTTTAGGAAGGTATGATCGAGAGGCCCTGGAGATTGACCGGGGCCGGGAATGAAAGTTAGAAGCCTGAGTTGAAAACCTCTGTCACAGAGGTTTTCAGCTTGGATGGCTGAGTGGATGGCACAGCTTCCAAATGATGTAAGGAATAGAGGAAAATGCCAGGTTCTGCTTTGTTGTCTGAGGTGAGGACGGCAGGCACATTGTCAGATGCAGGAGAGAGAGGCTACTGGCCAGGACCAGACCCTCGGGGGGCATGTGAGGGGGCTTCAGGAGGATGTTGCTTCTCCAGAGACGCCAGGAAGGGAAATGCAGTGGATGGAAGAAAGGACTCCATGATCGGGCAAGAGCCAAAACTGTGTCTGGAAATAAGGATGACCGAAAGACACAAGAGCCCTAAAGCTTGCCCCAAGAGATGAATCCTCTCAGTGAGACTGGGCGCCTGTGAGCCCCCTTTCTGTGTGATAATGGTAGCGGCAGCCAGCAGGGACATAGTGCTTATGATGGGCGACCCCTTGTCCCACGTGAATCCTGTGAGGTGGGTAATGTGACTGCCTCCGTTTTACAGATGAGGAGACTGGGCTTGCAGGAGTGAGAGTGACGTGCCCAAAGCTTCCCCACTGTAGGTGGAGGAGCTGAGCCCAGGTGTCAGGCTGCAGATTCCGTGTTCTCACGCTCCCTCTCCTGAATCCTCTCCCTTTCAATTAGGAAAAAAACAAAACAGCTGTTTTTGTTTTTAGACATTTGAATGGATTGTGTTGTATGGCAGTGACAGAAGAGCAAGGGGTTCAGGAAGGCAGACTCTACTGCCTGCAGAGCCCCTCCTTTCCTGGAACAATCCCACTTCCCTGAAAGTAGCAGGGGAGCCCCATCTTGATGTAGCAGTCAGTGCCCAGCAGGAAACCCGAGACCACGGACCTGCTTCCGGCAGGGAGGGCTTTCATGCAGGGGACTGATCGCAAAGACGGCAGCCGGCTGGAAGATGCCAGAGTGAGAAAGAAGTGTTAGCCCGGGGCACCTGGGTGGCTCAGTCATGGAGCATCTGACTCTTGATACTGGCTCAGGTCATGCTGTCAGGGTTGTGAGATCGAGCCCCTCGTTGGGCTCCGTGCTCAGCTTGGAGTCTGCTTGAGATTCTCCCTCTCCCTCTGCCCCTCTGCCTATTCTCTCTCTCTCTCAAATGAGTAAATAAGTAAATAAAATCCTTAAAAGAGAGGTGTATAAGTAAGTGTTAGCCAGAAATCAGGAAACTTTTGTCACCTGAGGCTTGTACTTGTCACGAAGCTGTTGGAGGTGCCGTCACTTCTCCTGAATAGAAACCGAGGATGCTAGATGCCCACCGATGCCACCGGAGTCACATGTAGTTGCCTTCTCTGTGCCCGTGCCTGTCACCGCCCCTGCCAGAGGCCGCACCGAAGCAGGGGACGGGAAGGCTGCTTCTCTCCTCCTGTCTTGCCATCTTCTACCGGGAGGCCCCACAGTCACAGCTCAGCAGGAAGCAGGGGGCCCAGTCCCGGGAAAGGAAGTTCGCAGGCTTACGCGGGACGGCGCTGTCCAGCACAGCAGAAGCGGAGACGGGCTCCTCTCTGGCACCACCGTCACTGTGTTCGCTGGAGGTCCACCTGTGGGTGAATGGCCTGTCATTCTGGTTGGAAAAACAGACGTCTTCGAAACTATGTGTCCTGGTTATGGGTTGCCTGCTGGTTCCCACCGGTTGGCTGGCCGTGTGTTTAACTCTAGACTTACGATGTTTGAAAATTTCCAGGTCTGGGTTGTTCTTCAGCAAGGGCTTACCAATGAGGTCCCTGGCTCTGTTTTTTGAAACTATTCAGAAGGTACATATCTAGGAAAATTCTTGCTACACAGGTAGAATTGGAGTTGAGGGAGAGATTGTTTCCAGTAGCAAGAACATTAACTACTTGAACGTCAATTTGATAAAAGATTTTTTTCAAAGGAAACGACACAACTTTAATGGAAATAAAGTGTATAATGACATATAACTGCCTCTTGGCTGAAAGACTATAGTAAAGATATTGTTTCTTAATACATAAATTTATCATAATAGCATACTCTAATAGGTGCCTACATTAGCTGAGCTATGGCTTCACTTTTAATTAACAATTGTTTAAGCAAGACAGAGGTTTATTTCTCCATCTTCTGACAGCCCTGAGGCAGGCAGGCAGCCCAAGGTGGAATGGTGCTCTGCCCTTGGGTTGTCTGGGGACCCAGGCCCCTTCTCTGCTGTTGCTCCATCCTCCCTTGGTGGTGTGCTCTCTGTGGGGCCCAGAGGGTCTCCCCCTGTTGCAGTATTTCAGCCAGCCGGAAAAGGGATAACCTTGGAAGTTGTACATGTCAGTTTTGCTCGTATGGTGTTGGCTAGACCTTGTCAGGAGGCCGTACCTAGTTCTAAGGGAGGCTGGGAAATGTAGTCTTTATGCTGGGAGGCTGCACACCTAGCTAAAAACCAAGGGTTTTACCAAGTTGAGAGGAAGGGGGAAACTTATACAGGGGTAGACGTACTGATTGCTACTACAGTACCCCCTAGAATCTTATTTAGAAATTGAAAACTTGAGAGCACCAGTTAATTCAAAAGAATAAACAGGCAAGTATACTCAAGAACATATCATTTTTTAAAGAAAAGTATCTTTCAAAATGGCCATATTTTTTTTTCTTAATGTAACACTTTTGTTCTGTTTCCAATGTAACACTTCCTCTTGAAAGTTTTTTTCTTATAGAAAACTTCAAATGTACAAAATCGTGAGAATATGGAGAGTATTGCATAATGAGCCCTGGCTTCCCCATGCCGAGCTTTGACACTTCATCAGTTTAAAGCTGGTGTTGCCTTAGCCATCCCCCCACATGCACTCTTACCCCTTCCTGACTTTTCTGAAGCAGATCTCATTTCTCCTGTTCCATCTGTAGATAGTTCCGTATGCACCTCCACAAGGTAAAGGCTCTCGGAAAAAACACTAGACTTTTTATTTGGTGATAACTGTAGTCTCGTGTGCAGTTGTAAAAACACTACAGGCAGATCCCGCGTACCCCTTACTCAGTCCCCCCCACTGGCAGCATCTTGCAAAACCATAGTGCAGTGTCACAGCTAGGATGTGGGTGGGGGATACAGTCAAGACACAGAATATCTCCGTCATCACAAGCAGCCAGCCACACTCAGCCCACCTCCCCCATAACTCCTGACAGCTACTACTCTGTTCTCCATTTCTGTGATTTTGACATTTCAAGAGTGTCGTATGCATGGAATCCTACAGCGTTAAACTTTTAGTATTCGCTCGGCATAGTTGACTTAGATTCATTCAGGTTGTTGGGTGTATCACTAGTTCATTCTTTTTTATTGCTGAGTAATACTCCATGCCGTGGCTCTGCCCCCTAAAGGCTTTTTATAAACATCACCTGCCTGACTGCCCTCCTCTCTTCACAGTGATGCCCAGTGAGTATAACTGTGTGAAACTGAGAAGTGAGCACTCAAGACCCTCTCTGCAATGGTACACCCGAGCTCAGAACAAGATGAGAAGACCCAACTTGTTGCTAAAAGACATCCTCAAGTAAGTATGAGCCCTCGGACCTTACGATCCCCCTGGCCGGGTCCTCTGTGGGGGAGCTGGGAGAAGAGCGCAGTGGGACCCGAAGGATGGCTCTCATGCTTGCTCAGAGAAGGTCATATAAAGGCACGTTCAAGTGCAGGTTCCGTACACGGATGTCTGGGTCTGTGCATCAGGCTGTACTTGAGGGGGCAGCGCCAGTCAGGGAGCGCCCAGGCTCTGTCCCTGAGCCTCGGTGCCCGAGAGCATGGCTCTTACGTGCACAGCGCTCCCAGCATTATGTAATGAAGGAGGGCTTTTCCCCTTAGCCGTTTCTGGGTACTCTAAGAATACAGTTAATTAAAGTCCCCTACAGGCTTCTGGAGAGCCTTAAATACTGAACACTAAAAAAGATGACAGGTGTTTCAGCCAGGGTCACCCTTATATCCTAGTAGGTGGTAGAATTGGTAAGGGAGGGACTTGGAGGTTGCATTTGGTAGCAGCCAAACCAAGTTGAAAATCACCCTTTTGGGGCGCCTGGGTGGCTCAGTTGGTTAAGTGTCTGCCTTCGGCTCAGGTCCTGATCCCAGGGTCCTGGCATTGAGCCCCACAATGGGCTCCCTGCCCAGCGGAGTCTGCGTCTCCCTCCCCCTCTCTCTGCCCTTGCACCTCCAGCCCTAGTGCTCACTCTCTTATTCTCTCTCAATTAAATAAAATCTTTAAAAAAAAAAAAAAAAAAGAGGCCACAAAAAAAAGGAGTCACTCTTTAGAAAATACCCCTAATTTAGGAGGTGTAGAAGGAGGAAGGTGGGAAAAGGAAATGTACCATTAATATTTTCCATGTTCTTTTGTCACTGACCCATATTTACTGAGGCCTGACGCGCCCAGCACTGTGTGGGACGCCGGCCCATGGCCGTGAACGAGGTCTACCTGGGCCCACGCTGCATAGTGTGGGCACGACACTCACGACCAGGCATTCCAGGGCAGGGTCCTCAGTGCTGAGGTACGGGGCCTGCTTTTAACACACAGTTCTTCCTTCCTTCCTTCCTTGTTTGTTTATCTGTAATCACGATAAGGGAATTATCATATGCACCAAATGTAATGCCTTTTGGGGGGGCAGGGGCTAGGGAGAAGAATAGGTCATACTACATTCACAAGATTTAAAATTCAAAAGATGTTAAAAGTACTCAGTAAAATATCCTCTCTTTCCTGCCCTCTGCTTAAAGGTAACCAATATTACCAGTCTTGTGTACATAAGAAATTGTGTGTGTGTGTGTGTTACTCACCCCCTGCTTTTACACAGATGGTAGCATCCTATTCACTTAACATTGTACTCATCCCAGGGGAAAATAAGGGTGCTTGTCCAGGTTTTCATGGGGGAGCCTGTTGAAAGCAGAATCAAGAAGTCTTGAAAACACTTCCTAGCAATACTTTCCTGCATCCTCCTCCTTACATATTAAGAAATATTTAGTATCTGTTGTGTATAGTATATTGTGCTAGATGCTATATTTTTTAAACTGCCCCTTCTCTAGAAAAGAGATCATTTTCCCATTAAAGTTATTCCTTAACTCCATTTTCTCAGTAGCACAAATTATTTAAAACAATGGTTCCTAAACTTAGGTTTATACTTTTTTTTTTTTTAACTTTTAGTTATCAGTATCACTTAGGGAGCTTATTTTTTTTTTAAAGATTTATTTATTTATTTGACACAGAGAGAGGTGACAAGCAGGCAGAGAGGCAGGCAGAGAGGGGGAAGCAGGCTCCCCGCTGAGCAGAGAGCCCGATGCGGGGCTCGATCCCAGGACCCTGAGATCATGACCTGAGCCGAAGGCAGAGACTTCAACCCACTGAGCCACCCAGGTGCCCCATTTAGGGAGCTTATTAAAAATGAGGTTTCTAAAAAAAAAAAAAAGAGGTTTCTAGGGGTACTTGGGTGGCTCAGTCAGTTGAGCATCTTGACTCTTGGTTTCATCTCAGGTTATGATCTCGTGGGTTATGGGTTGAGCCCCCTATCAGGCTCCACACTCAGTGGGGAGTCTGCTTGAGATTCTCTCTCTGTCCCTCCTCCACCCCTCCTCTTGAGCTCCCACTCTCTAAATCAATCAGTCGATCGATCATTTTTTAAAAAATGAGATTTGTAAAACCTGGACTAGATTCAGTTCTTTTCTCCTAATTCTGTGTGCGTATGTGTGTGCATGTGTGTATTTTAAACCATATAATGAGTTTGTCGGATCTTTAAAAGCAGTTTTTGTAGATGGTCTTAAGGTGACTGGTGGTTCTCTTTCACCTCAGCCTCATTTCTGGGTAGAATCTTGAGAGCAATAGTGAGTAGATTATTTCTTTTGTTTTCTTATTTTTTTAAGGGCTCCCTGTATTTTCCCCATTTTTTTTATTGTGGTAAAGTAGCCATAACATAGCATCTTCCATCCTAACCATTCCTAAGTACACAGTTCAGTGGTAGTGGACACATTCCCATGGTTATGCGGCCATCACACCATCCACCTCCAGAGCTCTTTGTGTCTTGCAAAACCAACACTGTCTACCCATTAGACGCCGACTCCCTCCCTTCCCCTCTCCTTGGCCCCTGGCAGCCCCCTCCTACTTTTTGTCTCTGTGATTTTTGAGGCTGCGCTTCATGTAAATGGAATCATACGGTATTGGAAAGACTGACAGTATTTTAAAGTGGCAAGAAATTGAAGCTGAGTTTCTGTAGCTCGAAAGCTATTACTTGGTTTTGTAAAGTCCAGGGGTCACCACTGTGGGATTCATATTTTTGCCAAAAAATGTTTTCTCTTTATTCACCTATAACAAAAATAGTCGTAAATGACTAATTTATGTTGTCAGGAAAGTAAGAAATGGTGCCTTAAGTCGACCACGAAGGTCCCCTTAAAGGCTGTACTTTCATGTTACGTAGCTGGCAGACTCAGTCTGGGGTAGGTTTCCCTTGATTATCCCATAACTGCATCATTATACCTAATTGATTTTTTTTTCCAGGTGTACATTGCTTGTGTTTGGAGTGTGGATCCTTTATATTCTCAAGTTAAATTATACTACTGAAGAATGTGACATGAAAAAAATGCATTATGTGGACCCGGACCGCGTAAAGGTTAGATATGCCATTGGTGTGGTTTAAATTAAAGTACTTGCAAACTTATACTTAACGAGAAATATCATCTCTAAAGGGTTGTAAATATGGGCACCTGGGTGGCTCAGTGGGTTAAAGCCTCTGCCTTCGGCTCAGGTCATGATCTCAGGGTCCTGGGATCAAGCCCCACATTGGGCTCCCTGCTTAGCGGGGAGCCTGCTCCCTACTCTCTCTGTCTGCCTCTCTGTCTACTTGTGATCTCTCTCTCTCAAATAAATAATCTTTTTTAAAAATAAAGGGTTATAAATAAGTCCTCGGGACAGTTATAAACAGAAGGGAAGCACTTGATCTTAGCACTACAAAATCAGAGACAGCCCCTCCCCCCCAGCAAAACAAATAACCCCCCCACTCACCCCACAGCGTTCTTCCCTGTGCACTGAAGTCATTGCGGGGTGGTGAGCTGACTTTGACCCACTCTAGGCACCTGTTGGGACTAGTTGCTGTGACGTTGCCAGCACACACGTCCTTAGAACCCGCGTAAGTTCTCTCAGTATCACGTCATTCCTGGGTTTTAGTTTTCATTTTAATGATTTCACACTGTTTTAAGCTTTTTCCTTTCAATTCGTATTTATTTTTCTAAACCAATTGACCTAGTAAATGCTAACTTCACGGATTATCTGAGTGGTTAGATGATGCAGTAACGATCCGTCCTGGATGAAAGGAGAGATGTCAGGTAGCACGGCAATAATGTGACCAACACGTGTGGGCACTTTACTGTCCTCACGATGGGGACATGTCCCCGTATTCTCGCCCTCTGACACCTGAAGTCTGGGAGCTTAAGCTGCTTGCCCAAGTTCACATCTAGTTAGTTAACCGGTTTAATTTAACTAGTTTAGTGTGTACTGCCTAACTGTTCTGGAAGTGCTTCAACTATGTAACCGCCTTCGGCCCTCACAGTGGGAACTGTCCCGACCTCCCAACTGAGGCGGTGGAGGGGCAGGGAGAGGAAGCGGCCTGTTTAAGGTTACCTTTCGTGGCCAGCGGTGGAGTTGGGCCTTGGACTCAGCAGTGCGGTCTTGGAGTCCGAGCTCCTGCGGGCTGCTCTCTGCCCCGGTCGGGGTGGGGGTCCACGGAAAGGAGCTGGAAGTTACAGGTAGGCTCATGCAGAGAGGGGGGACCTTGAATTTCTGACCTAGACTTGAGTCTGAATGCAGCCCAGTCAAAGATGAGACCTTGAGCAAAGTTACTTAATCGTTCTGAGTCCCGGTTTTCTCAGCGGTGAAATGTAGACAACAACCTCTGTGGGAAGGGCAGTCCCCAAAGTTGAATAAGATAATGTGCACGGAGCTCCTTTCCTAGTCTGGGTTTTTAGTCGCGCGTTTTCTCTTCCATCTCTGTGTCTGCAAAGTGCCTGCCGTGGTCTGTGAGACAGGCAGGTAGACACGAGAAAATGAGAAGAGCGCAACTAATGAACGCGCAGCGCAGCCTCTGCGGAGCCGTGGTGTCTCCCAGAGCCTGCCATCCCCGGGCTGGGCTGTCCCCGGAGGCTGGCCGACTCTCTCCATCCCGCCAGCATCTGCTCGTCCGTGCTGGTGGGCCAGGACATGTCCCCTGCCTCTGCTCGGGCCTCCCGCCTCCCTCTCCCTCTGGCCTTGCACATGTCCTGTTAGCCATGAGCTCTTCCCTTCGCTTCCTCGCTGTGCTTGTCCACGTTCTCTTTGTGGCCTCTTTCTCCCGTCCATTCAGTTAGTCATGCCATGGACCATCTGACTGACTGCAAAGACAATCACTCCCGAGACTGGGTTAATTGAGGGGAGATGGGAGCGCTGGTGTGCCGGGGTCCAAGGCCCCCTTTCACAAGTACGAGGTGGAGAAGACGAGCTGTAGTAACAGCTGGGGTGAAATCCACTTCACAGCTCTAGGGCCTGGTCTGCGCCCTGGCTGCCCGCAGCTGCTCCCCATACGCTGCATTAATAGACCAGGGATGGTCTGCTCACCATCCCTGCAGAGCTCAGACAAGTGCTCTGATCATCACGCCTATTACTCTGTAAGGTTCCCCAAGGAGTCCTAGTGATTTCTGAGGGTGAGCAGAGAAGAGACTTGAGACCACGTCCCCGAGGAACCTCCGAAGGGATGGGAACGTTTGAGTAGCCGGAAGGACAGAAGGCCTGCACGTGGCAGCTGCGGGCTCCGGGAGGGGCAGCTCTGCCCAGGTGGCCTTAATGGCAGCCAAGCTGAAAGGACAAGGAGGTGATACTCCGGGGCATCCGAAGATGGGACTCATGGGCCGCCTTTGTGGCACATCTCCGGAGCTCTTGAAGCAAAGCCTGGCAGCTGTTTGGTCTCATAGATAGAATTCAGGCATCAGACAGTTGGTGGTTCACAGGCTTTTCCGATCCCTTCCAGCCCTGAGTCTGTGGTTCTCTGTAATTTTATCAGTACCAGGCTGGAAAGGATCGGCCGGTCTCTCCCCTGCTCTCAGTGCTAGTCCCCGACTCAGTGCCTTAGATGCGGAACCCCAACCGTACTTTGAAGCTCCTCTGAAGCTTCCCAGACTCCATCTGACACGAAGTTTTCGCCAGCATTTTGTTGTCTCATCTAAAATAGAATTATTTGCAAACACGGATGGTGTTTATAAAAGTGGACAGTGTCTGGGATTCTGGGAACAGGAATAATGCTCCAGGTGCCCTTTGGCATCCTCTGCTGTCACCTGCCGCCCCAGGTTCATGTCTCCTTACCCACCCTTCTGCATCCAGGCTTGCCCCACTGTGGTGGTAAGAGTGTTTCCAAAAATTGAATCTGATACGACGCTTCCCGATTTCAGACTCTAACTTGTTCCCATTACCTTGAGAATATCCAGACTCGTGAGTCTGGCCTCAGCGCCCTTTGTGCCTGAGCGCCTGCCGGTCTCTTCAGCCCCCTTTTGCCACCCCATGTCCCAGCACTGCCTGTTCCAGGCACTAAATCCCTTCACGCCCTTTGGTTGAGCTTCTTTCTTTTTTCCTTCCCCTTTATGGTTTTGATTTGTTTTTCCCTGGTAGCTAATGATGAGCATCTTTTTTGTGTGTGCTCAGTGGCCATTTGTATGTCTTCTAAGGAGAAAGTTCTTTTCTTGAATAGAAACTTCTATTCAAGTTCTTTGTCCAGTCTTTCATTGGGTTATTTGTCTTCATATTACTGTGTTGTAATAGTTCTCTGAATATTCTGGCTACTAGTCCCTTAGATAATGGCTTGTGAGTATTTTCTCCCATTTTTGTCACTTGTCTTTTCACTTTCTTGCTGGTGTCATTTTCAGCACAAAAGTTTTTTTGTTTTTTTTTTTCCAGCATAAAAGTTTCTAATTTTGATGAAGTCTAGTTTATCTTTCCTTCTATTCTTTGTGCTTTTGATGTCATATCTAAGAAATCATTTCTTAGAAGAAAAATGTTTTCTTCTCAGAGTTTTATAATAAAGTTTTAGCTCTTAAATATAGGTCTTTAATCTATTCTGAGGTAGGTTTTGTATATGGTGTGAGGTTGGGGTCCAGCCTTTTTCTTTTGCATGTGGATATCCAGTTTTTCTGGCACCGTTTGTTGAAAAGGCTTTCCCCTATGTTTGCTGTGTTCTTTCTAACTTCTCTGCCTGGAGCCCTTCCCTCCCTTGACCTCTCTGCTCCTTATATTTTACATAAACTCTCAGGTCAGAAGGTACCTTTTCTAAGAAGCCTTCTCTGATCATCCTTCTCTGTCTTCTAGAAATGCTTTCATACCTCAATCCTAACACACCGCAGAATTTTAACTGTCTTTCCCACTTGTCCTTTAAGCAAGCCCTTGGGAGATGGGGATTGTATGCTAACATTTTGTGTTAATGAATATGTACTTATGTATATTCAACTCTAGAGGGAGAGGAGATATTACTGAACCACGGTGTGGTGTCTCCTGTCCGAACTCTGATTGAATAGAAAATGCACAGTTAAATAACAGGCAATTCCTTGAGTATTTCCAGTAATGTACATTAAGTTTAATATCCCTTTAAGTAATATGTCAGATAGTTTCTGTTCAACTCCTCATATCCACCAGTGGATAGTAGACAGGAAAAAAAAAAAAAAGTCTCACCATCCCCTTTCCCCTAAACCATGAAATAGGAGTCCTCCATTTAGGCTGATGGCCCCAGTTTCAAAACCTAAGTTCACCGCAGGACCAGTAACAGCCTCTCATGGCTGCCAGAGCCCTGCCCTGATTGGCTTGCAGTGAGGATTCCTGACCAGTCCCTGACAAGGAGGTTGGGAGTATCTGATGGGCAGGGTCAGCCTCCCAGGCCCCACTGCCCGCCTGGAGAAGGGCTATTGGCTCCCGCACAAAACTCCAGCTCCCTAAGGAGGAGCACGGGAGCGGAGACCCAGTAGGCAGCCCACAGTGGCTGCCACACCAACCCAGTTCTGAAAGCCGTCTAAAAGATCATTATTTTTTCCAGTTACAAAAATAAGACCAAAACTTCAAATAATACAAAAATGAAAAAGTGGAAAGTCCCCTGTAGATTATGGATAAAGATGAAAGACTCGGGGTAGTTGTAGAGGTGCACTGTGTGTGTGAACGCCTTGGTCAGTTCAGAAATTAATAAAGTAGAAAGTGAAACCTGCTATAACCACTGTGGAATTAGGGTTTTTTAATTTTTTTTATTTTTTTGCTTGAGACTTTTTTTTATAGCTTTTTCACATTGTTGACACTGTCAGAATGCCCCACTTTTCACAGTGATCCTGACAGGTTGTCCGACTTCATTCCAGGCCGAGGGAGCAGTGTGTGCAGAAAGCGTGTGCCCCCCAGGGCTTTGCAAATTAGACGTACGTAGCTAGAGTTGGATATCACTGAGGCTTATGGTGGGGGGAACAGCAGGATAGAAGATTGGAAGTGAGCCAGGACCAAAAAGGGAAAGGCCTCGAGTGCCACACTGAGCAGATTCCAAATTTGATATCCGCTTATGTTTCATTAAGGCAAAATCAGAAACCCTCTCTCAAGTCCCCAGAGTAGAGGAAATGGTCCGGTGTTCTGAAGAGCCATGAGGTGGTGTGAGCCCTCTGCAAAGATTTTCTCTGCAAAGAAAATCGTATCTCCAAGCTGTTGGCAGAGATTGGTCCTCACCACCAAGAGCGTGTAGACAGATTGCTGGGGATGTCGGTTAGCAGAAGATGGTCTCAAAGCTGCGAGGCCCTGTGGGCTCTGCGGAGGATATTCAGCAGCCTGCCAGGTTCGGGGGACCCTGCTGACCCTTGTTTCTGAGCATTGTGTGGTTGTGCCGAACCCGGCCTGTGTTAGTACAGCAGCACAAGTGTGGCCGCGGTGGCCGTGGAGTTTGTCTTTTCTATTTAAAGATTCCCCTTAACATGTCATTTCCTTAAAAAAGACTGACAGCAGTCCCCGCCAGGATCTGGACACTTTGGAAGCTCATTTCAGATGTGAAATTGCACTTAAAATTTGTTTGAGGGGGTAAAAAAAAGTTGTTTGAGGAGAGACGAGGGCACATTCCTGTCCGTTTAGGTTTGAGCCACGTGGTTGCAACAGTTTGAACTGGGCCCTCTCTCTTCTCAGACAGCTAAACCGCCCCCCTCCCTGGGGGGGCGGGGGGGACTGCATTTTCTTCTGTGCAGTTAATTATGGCCAAATTTACTTCTCTCTGACTCTGCAGATCTATACCCACATAGCTAAGGTAAGCACAGTGACCTGGGCTGAGTTTTTAGTCCAAGGGCCTGC
>CM053610.1:84342328-84367022 GCA_028646535.1 Procyon lotor | reverse complement strand
GGGGGGGGGGGGGGGGGGGGGGGGGGGGGGGGGGGGGGGGGGGGGGGGGGGGGGGGGGGGGGGGGGGGGGGGGGGGGGGGGGGGGGCTGCAGAGCTGTGGGATCGGGTGCTCCAGGGAGGAGGCAGGCCGGGTGAGCACGGGTATGGAGGCCCGCCCTGGCAGGACAAGTGTTTGGAGCATGCCGTGACGGTGCACACACGAGTGTGTCTTTCCACTGTGTCGGCTTTATTCAACCATAGAGCAAGGTCAAATCACAATCAGAGAGCAGGTTCAGGATTCCAAACTCAAATAACAGTTCACCATGTGATTAAACTTGGCTTCTTACACAGCATACAGAGCAGAACATAAAACAAGCCACACAACAAACAAACAGAACCGTTTAGGAAGCGAAGGAACCAAACACGAAGTCGGTCTGTGGGCGCGCGGTTGAGATGAGGCCTTGGTCAGGTCCGGCTCAGCTCTGGGCACTTCCTGCTTCTGATGTCCAGCAGAGAAGGCTCTCGGTTCTGCTCGGAGATCAGTCAGGCAGAGCCTTTGGGCCTTTTTTAATTGGTCAGACATAGCGGCATCAGGCCTGAGGAGTCTGACAGTTTGCTGCCAAAGCCCAATCCCCTTAAAGGGATTGAATTCATCTTGGGCCCTTGCAGACCACCTGTGGTTCTGCTCCTTATCAGTCCTGGGGGGTCAGCTGACGCAGGTCTGGGTCCCAGAGATCTCTCCTAGCTGCTGTACCTTACCTGCTTGCCTCATTGCTAGACTCAGGGCCCTGCTTGACATGAGATACTCCATTTTGTTCTCTCCAAGGAGAGTGGAGCTGAGAGTGGGCAAGGGGTGGGAAGGTGGCCTGATGCCCCGTGGTGGCCCACAGATCACCAGACTGGGGAGTGTGGACTTCATTTGTGG
Source organism: Procyon lotor (assembly GCA_028646535.1). Classification (NCBI taxonomy): domain Eukaryota; kingdom Metazoa; phylum Chordata; class Mammalia; order Carnivora; family Procyonidae; genus Procyon; species Procyon lotor. The sequence continues at coordinate 84,366,118 of CM053610.1, read as the reverse complement.
CTACTGGGAGGCCACTGAGTGCTGGGGACAGAGAAATGGCGACTTAGCTTGATTATGAGGGAGAATACCAGTTAAGAAACTTGTGTATGTGTGGGGGTAACTTTCAGGTTTGAAACAATTCCAAATTTAACAGAAAAGTTACAAGAATAGTACAAAGAACCTCCCATTCACCCTTCCCCCAAATTCTCCAACTGGTAACAACTTTATCGCAGTGCTTTATGATTTTTTCTCTGTATACACTATTATTATTTTCTGAATCCTTTGACAGTTAGTTGGAAATATCAAGCCCCTTTACCCCTAAATAAATCCATGCGCATTTCCTAAGAACGAGGACCTTCTATTCTAGAACTGTAGAACCACAGAACAGTATGCAGAAAATGAACACAGTAAATGAACACAGAAAATACAGGCTCTATATTTGCACTTATGATAATGTCCTTTATTTTAAAAAAGAAAAGGGGTGCCGGGTGGCTCATTCGTTGAACGTCTGCCTTTGGCTCAGGTCATGACCCCAGCGTCCCAGGATTGAGCCCCACATTGGGCTCCCTGCTCAGCAGGAAGTCTGCTTCTCCCTCTCCCACTCCCCCTGCTTGTGTTCCCTCTCTCACTATGTCTCTCTCTGTCAAATTAATTAATTAAAAATAATAGTAAAATAAAAATTAAAAAGAAAAGAAAGGCGGGGTGGGGTAGGGGATAACTGCCTCAGGAGCATGCCTTTCATTTGGTCTCATGTGTAATAATACCTTTTGATAATCCAGAGGTAGGTATCAGATCTAGAAGAAAGGACAGTGGAATAGAGAAGAAAGCCGAGATATAGGTGTGATAACACAGGTATAATAATACAAGGGAAGAACCAAATAGACTGAGATTACGAAACTCTTTAACTGGGTGAGTGGTAGCACTTTCGGAAGAGTTCTTAGAATCTGCCCCCAAAAAAACCACACTGGGAAGAGCCTTTGTTGATCCAACAGTTATAAGTGTCCCAAGTCCTTGCTGTAGGGGTGCACCTGGCCTGGTGCCCTCCTTGGTCCCGACCCTGTCACTATAATTGTGGTTTGGGTCTGCCTCGCCCTGTTTCTCAGTTTGCTTTCTGATTACCTTTCTGAAATTCTGGCAAGAACTCCTAATATCTGAGCACAGTGGGAAGCTTTCGAGGAAACATTGCCGATGCCCAGAGAAAGCCCAAAATATAATATGTTTGGGTTGGCTTAAAATGGCAGGATGTTTGGAATTGCTTGACTTTCAGAGAGGAGGTGTGGGCGTCCCTCGGGGACTCGAGGCTGCCAGGAGGGAGACCTTACCCCCGACCCACAGCTCACTGCCAGCCCTGTAAATGTGGGACAACAAGGAATCTTACACGATATGATGAAATAGTTGGTGGCTTGCTTTGTCAATGTATCTTTGTCCTTTCTATTCAAACAGGTTAAACAGTGCACCAGTTGAAGGATATTCTGAGCATGTTGGTAATAAAACTACTATCAGGATGACTTATCCAGAGGGCGCGCCACTGTCTGACCTTGAATATTATTCCAATGACTTGTTTGTTGCTGTTTTATTTAAGAGTGTTGACTTCAACTGGCTTCAAGCAATGGTAAAAAATGAAACCCTGGTAAGCACTAGAAATTCATCTCTCCAGCATTCCTTCACAAAAAGTGCAGGGGTCTCTAACTGTAATGTCAGACTTCTGGTTTTAAACACACACAGTGAGATGTATACAGTTGACCTCTGAACAACATGGGTTTGAACTTGATGGGTCCACTTGTACACAGATTGTTTTTGATAAGCACAGTGCGGTACTATAAAGGCATTTTCTCTTCCTTACGATTTTCTTAATAACGTTTTCCTCTCTCTAGCTTGCTTTATTGTAAGAATACAATATATAATACGTATACAAAATGCGTGTCAATTGTTTATATTATCAGTAAGGCCTCTGGTCAGCAGTGGGCTATTAGTAGTTAAGTTTTTGGGGAGTCAGAAGTTATCTGTGGATTTCAGCTACTGGGGAGGGAAGTGGTAGAGCCTGTAAGCCCCATGTCATTCAAGGGTCAACTGTACTGTTGTGTTATCTTTCAAGTAACTACTGCCTTTGTAGAAACTGTCAGTACTTGTTGGGAATTACTTTCAGAATTTAAGATTAAGTCACGTGGAAATTGTGATCCTCACTTAATGGGAATATCAGGTTTGGGACCAAAATTGTTATTACCTTATTCATCAGGCTTGAATTTACATGTCTTTTGGCTAATCCAGAAATTAGATTTACTAGGATGAATATAAACCATTATTGAGGATTTTCAAAAGAATATATGTAAAACCTCTGAGGAATGTTCCCCAAGAGATTGTCTAAAAATGTTCTGCTGGCAGTCCCCTTGTTGGAGGAAATTCACAGAATTCTGGAGGGGCAGATGTTGAGGAAATGGCCCTCATGAGCTTGGTCATATTCCCTTTTGTTTGTTGAAATAATTGATCATATTACTTTATGGCCCTACCGATTATGCTGAAATAAATTTCAGAGGTCAACTGTCACATTTATAGACACACCTAAAAACTAGCTTTCTGTAAAATTAATAGGATATATTAGACTTTTCACATAAGCACCATCTCATGGAGAATTCCTGTCTGCAGAGCCTGATTCTGTATAGCTTATCATGGTCTTCTGGATTTTAACCTTGGGTAGAAGTTGGTCTAGTTGGCAGATGAAGACATGGGAGATGGCTTACAGTCGGTTACCAGGAGACTTCCCAGGACTAGACTAGACCAAGTCAGTGGAGGGAGGATGCCGGGGGAGGGGGGGTTTCTGAGCCGAGTGGGGCACTCGCGACACTGGAATACTCTTAAATCGGCTCTAATCACCTGGTCTTCCCGGGGACACGTGACGCCCTTCGGGGGTCATTCCCTGGGGGATATCTTCCTCAAACAAACCAGAGCTGGCTCTGCAGTTACTCTTCTTGTCCAGTGCCACCTTTGCAAACCAGGTCCTTTGGGGTTGCTCCTCTGAGCGGGGGCGTCAGACTGGCATCCCTCTCGGGGACTGTGCTGCGGGGCGCAGCCCCCCAACCCCCGTGGGGTCGCGCCCACAGCTCTGGGCTGCTTAGTAAGGGTGCGTGCTCACCTTCTGACGGCGCGGTAGTTTTATTCAGTCACCCTAAATTGCTTGCTTTCTTCCCTTAGCCATTTTGGGTGCGGCTCTTCTTTTGGAAGCAGGTGGTGGAAAAAATCCCACTACAGCCAAAACACTTCAGGATTTTGAATCCAGTTATCATCAAAGAGACTGCCTTTGACATCCTTCAGTACTCGGAGCCCCAGTCCAGGTTCTGGGGCCGAGATAAGGTATTTTTGTTGCAATGGAAAGTAAATTGTTCATCTGTGTTGGAAGGGAGACCTCCGTACCCATTTCACTTAGGCTCAGCCATATGCCCAGAAGCACCTCCCAGTGTAGAAACGTAGTCAGTGCTCACAGGCTCCGTGCGAGCCGGCTGTTCTGCATCTTGACTTCAGGCCCTCTCAGTGTTTACTTGGCTTTCCCCTGGTGACTCATCTCTTTCGGATAGTCCACATGTTGACATTTAGGTGTTCCGACTCTGGGACTTCAGAGTGAAAGGCACTTTGGTGGTCTGGAAAGTTCTTTACATTTTTAACTCTGGTCCACTCAGGTCAGACTTGGCATTTGCCATCACTTTATAGGTGATGATAAGTAAAGTTTGCCCCCTAGAGCCCTGCTTTTCCACTGATGCTTGAGTCCCACCCCAAACTTTCTATTCAGTTGTTCTCTGCTGTGGTCTGTATTTTGGGATTTTCTAAGTCCCCTGGGCGATTTTATTTTGCAGCCTAATTTGAGAACTTCTGTGCTCTCTATAGTTCGTTCACTGCAATAGAAATTCTTTTCCTGCAAAGCCTGTGCATTATTTTATTTTTTTTTATGAGCTGAATAGCTAAGCTTGTATCTTTAAAAATAACCTTTTTAAAAGCAGTGGACTTTCTCTTTAAACTTTTTTTTTTTAATGCAGAGCTTGAACTCATGACCCTGAGATCAAGACCTGAGCTGAGATCAAGAGTTGGATGCTGAACTGACTAAGCCACCCAGCCCCCCCCCCCATTCTTAAACTTTGAAAGCAAGATCTCCATATATAAAGGAAAGCAAGGAATTTAGAAATGGCGGTGGGGCACTGCTAACACTGGGGGCCTGAGATATTGCCTGGCAGATACCTGGGGCTGGTCAGGGTCACAATTTGCAGACATTGACTTAGACTCTTAGATGTGGTCAACCAGTAACCAGTAGGCAGAATGGCAGGTTCTTCGGTTTGCCCAAAGAATCAAATTCGCTCTCTCTTTTTTTAAGATTTTCTTTAAGAGAGAGAGCATGAGTGGAGAGGAGGAGCAGAGGGAGAGGGAGAAGCGGGCTCCCTGCCAAGCAGGGAGCTCAATGCGGGTCTCAATCCCGGGACCCCGGGACCATGACCTGAGCCGAAGGCAGGTGCTTAACCAACTAAGCCACCCAATCGCCCTGTAGGTAGATTTTTATTTAAAAAGTAACCTTAAAAAATTAGCAGATTTGATTACATGAAATACGAAGTTACTGAACAGCAAAAGGTATCAGGAACAACACAAAATAAGCAGGGGAAATTTTATCATATGTATGATAGTAAATACTCCCGAAGTATAAGGAGATTTTATTAAATCAAAAAGAAAAGACGGGCCAATGAAAAAAAATAGGGAAAAGATATTAACAGACATACCACAAAAGAAGAAATTAACACAGCCAAGGAATACATGATAAAATGTTCAACTTCGCCAATAATCAAAGTAAATTCGAGCCATAATGACATTTTTTCCCCTGTTTTCTTAGCAAAGATTTAAAGGCTCGGTAATGTCCTTGCTTGGCAGGAATACAGGTAGAATTGTAAGTTGGAGGGTAGTTTGGCAGTACGTATCAGCTTTAAATGTGAATATGAACAGTCTTGACCCAGCAATTTTATTTATTTATTTATTTATTTATTTATTTAAAGATTTTATTTATTTGACAGAGAGAAACACAGCGAGAGAGGGAACACAAGCAGAGGGAATGGTAGCGGGAGAAGCAGGCTTCCTGCAGAGCAGGGAGCCCGATGCGGGGCTCGATCCCAGGCCCCTGGGATCTGACCAGGGCCGAAGGCAGCTGCTTAAATGGCTGAGCCCCCCAGGCGCCCCGACCCAGCAATTTTATTCTAAAAATTTTATCATAAGAAAATTAGAGGAGCACCTGGCTGGCTCAGGTGGTGGAGCATGTGACTCTTGATCTTGGAGTTGTGAGTTTGAACCCCACATTGGGTGTAGAGATTACTTAAAAATAAAATCTTTTAAAAAGACATAAAAGCAAAATCTACAAAGGTGGCTATTGTGGGATGTTCACCATAATGTTAACAGCAGACGACTAAAGACGGCCTGAACATTTTTCATTAGGGGGATGAGATTTCATCCCCATTCAGAAATCTTATGATTTCTCATTATAGGAGATGATTTAAACATATTCGGTGTAGCCGATGCAGTATTGTGTGACTGCTAAGGATGCTGGGAAACGAATGGATATGAAAACACCTCCACACTGTAATAAACAACAAAATCAAGTTACCGTCCCATTTTCATTTAAAAGTAAAAATGTGTGTATAGAGATGCATAGAGAAAAGCTTGAAAATAAACAGCAGACTGGGCTCGCCTTGGTGCACAGGCCCTTCCAGCAGAGAGTGAGGTCTGGTAGATGAGGGGGTGTGATCCCAGGGGATACGTTCTGGAAAGAGCCTGCTCCAAGCGGTCCTTCATGGCTGCCGAACTTCTCTCCATATGTGGCCCCTCTGGGCAGCTGATTTCTCACTCCTACTGTGAACACTGATTGAGTCTTCCCCATGGGCTAGGTACAGAGCCGGCCGCAGATAAGAGAGGACACCGCCTTAGGGTCCTGTGGCTAAACAGGAAGATATCTTCCTTTGGGTTAATTTCTCGCGTCTTCAGCGACTGTTGAGTTTCTTTTAACGAGGGACACAGATGCCACACACAAGGAGCAGGAGGTGGCTTTGAACAAATAAATGATGAGTTCCGCAGAGCTTCCTTAATCCACTTAAACTATCGACTCTGAAGGGTTCACTGTTGTTGCAGGTGACAGAAAAGGAGAGTTGTTTCTGGAAGCCACAGACTCAAGTAGGATGAACAGAGAGCGTACATTTATACATGAAAAACTACAACAGAGTGTCATTGTAGATCACCGGTGGCCTTCAGGGAGTGCTTAGACCGCTGGAGGGCCTTCTGTGTTTCTCTCTGCCGTGTGTACCGATTTTGCCCAAGACCAGGACAGAGATCCAGAAAGCACAATTCCAGATTGGCAGGTGGTGATATAGCAGATGCAAGGGAGGGAGTGGTGAGACCAGAATCCAGAACATTCAGATACTTGGCACGTTAGGGCCACAGTCAGTAGGGTACAGTTTAGAAGGAACAAATGTGGAAACCCTTCATTTGGGCCTAAAAACTGCCCACACAGAGGGTGGGCAGAAACTGGCTTAGCAGCCCTCCATGTGAAAATGCCTGGAAGCGTTATTTGCCAGGAAAGCAAATGAGGGCCTTCGGTGGGCGAGAAGAGAGCGCTGTCTTCACTGGCGGCAGCGGAGCCTGCTTGTCCTCAGGCAGAGACCGGCCCCAGGAGCCCGCAAGGAAGGACCGGCCTCCAGAAATAGGTCCCAAGAAGGAGGGTGGACAGTCCTGTGGGCTTTCCTAGTTCCAGAGCAGACCTTATAGATATTTTTCATGTCAGAAAGGAAATGGACTTGCTTTGCCGTTCTGGTCGTCATGTATTAGGAGATAGAAGTTATACAAAGAACAGCTTTTTGTCTGGTGCAAGAGGACCTGCTAGGCCACCTCTTGGTGATGTGATCAAAGGTTTTCACATCACAGACCATGTTTTAGACTCTAGATTCAGACTTCAGGATTCTGTATAAAATGGCAGCCCCCAGGGCAGCGTCCATGACCGACAGAGCATGCGCACCACTTGGAAAGCAGTGAATGGCCCTGAGCCTTGTCTTTCCCTCTTTTTCAGAACGTGCCCACCATTGGTGTCATTGCTGTCGTCCTAGCCACACACCTGTGTGATGAAGTCAGCTTGGCAGGCTTTGGATATGACCTCAATCAACCCAAAACACCTTTGCACTACTTCGACAGTCTCTGCATGGCTGCCATGAACTTTCAAACCATGCATAATGTGACAACGGAGACCAGGTTCCTTGTCAAGCTGGTCAGAGAGGGCGTGGTGGAGGACCTCAGTGGAGGCGTCCATTGTGAATTCTGAGCACAAAGAAACCTCATCTGACAATGCAGCTCTGACTCTGAAGGCTGGTTTTCAGAGCCTTCTTGATGATTGCATCCTGCAAACCCTTTGAAGTGCAGCTGGTGTTTTTAACTTTTAATTTAAAAAAACGAAAAACAAGTTTCGCTCTTCCCACTCTGTCACCCCTATTTATTTGAGGTCAGTGTTTTTGCACAACATTTTGTAGGATAATTTTGAGAACTGACTTGGAAAGACTTTTCAAAGAGACTTGTATGTAATGACGTTCTATCGTGTTTTAAGAGCATTATTTAATTTGTCAAAACTCCCTGTGTCTGCTACGCAGAGAATAGCAGGTAATCGAGTGGAAGGAGAATGGAGGTCACTCCTTCGATGAGAGCCTTGAATGCCAGATTCTGGTTTGTCGTCACAGTCTGGCGAGACGCACGTTCGAGGCACTTCTGGGACGACGTGCTCAGTAGCTAAACCACAGGTCCTGGGTCAGCCGTGCCGCCGCATGAGGCCTGGGCGGTCAGAGCAGTTCCCAGCCCCTGTCTACTGGTCCACGTTCTGCCAGAAGACTTGCAGCCACCCACCCGGGGAGCTGTCCTGGCTGCCCCCAGCCGGGGAGGGACGCAGGAGACATTTTCCGCGCCCTCTGAGTATACGCAGCCACCGTGGGCTGCAGAAGCCACTGTCTCCCCTGACATGACGACAGCCCTTGAATTTCCTGAGAGGTTTTTTTTAATTGCCCCTCCAAAGCACTTAATTGTTCATCGGTGGCTTAAAAATTTAGGATACAATCTCCGTCCTCCAGAGTTGTAGAAGAGTAAACCCTTTCCAAGAATAGTCACGTGTTCCAAAACACTGAAGTAAAATCCTCCCAGTGTTACAAATTGTCTATTTAAAAAAAAAAAAAAATAACAACAGAAAACTTTTTTTTAATGCCTACCTGGCAGTGTGTACCAGGCAGTGTGCTGGTCAAAAGAAAAAAAAAAGAATAAAGGCTTTTGAGGAGCTCTCGTAGTCTACTTAATTTGAGTACTTAAAAGAAAAGTCTGTAATGTCCCCAAAATGTCCCCGGATGCTGCTAGGTGGAGACGTCAGTGGGGGATACCGGCAGGCATCGACAGCAGCCGGTGCCGTGTCCTGCCAGGGGCCACACCCCAGACAGCTCGGGAGGGACTCTTGGAGAGACGTCAGGTGCCAGTGGCTTCTTCCCGGGACACAGGCTCGTTCCAGCTTCTGTCTCTTAATTGCCCTCCGAGCATTGCAGCTCCGGTCATCCGAGCGTCAGCAGCCGCTTTGCTCCCTCCCTGCCCTGCCTGGTTCTCATCTGAGCTCGCCGCTTCTGCGGTCCTTCCATGGCCCTGGTCCCCGGCAGCTCTGGTGTCTTTGTCATCTGCCCCCTCCCAGCACACGCAGGGTGGGGAGCCCGTCACAGCGCGTGCACAGGGAAGGGCCCTCGGATCTCTGGGGCCCTGGGGTCAAGCTCAGAGTCGCCGGCGTCACCAAATACTCTTTCTCTGGATTTGTGACTTCACATTTTCTATGGATTTTGTTTTCTCTCTTATAAAATACTGTTTCAGAGGAAATGCTTGGAAATGTTCACCAGCTAAGTGACTTAGCGTTGAAACTTGAGGCTCAGGAAGACGGTCCACAGCAGTCCTGTGACTCAGGGAAGACCAGCCCTTCCCCGCCCCAGCCCTCAGCTCCAGCCCCTCATCCTTCAGGGGCTACTTGAAAGCTGCATTTTTTTTTTTTTAACAATTTGGCCGAAGCCGGGGTTTGGAACTTCCTTAGACAACTTCCCCGTGGGCTCGTGTGGACTCCGAGGCCACTGCCCCACTGGGCCACTGCCAAGTGTGCGGCTCCGGGCCCAGCACCCAGCAGCTTCCGGCCCATGTCAGGCCCGGGCCCCTCCCCATCCCTGTTCTGCACGCCCCTCGTTGCATCCTTACATTGCTTTCGCCAGGCCTCTCGCCTTTGAATTCCTAGCAGGGAGGAAGTGCCCTAAGTGCGTAAAAAGGTGTACTTTTTCGAAGACCTTTTGCGGTGTCCACCAGTCGGTCGGAGTTGATGGGGGACCACCTTCAAGAACTTTGAGCACTTTGGCAACTGTGTGTTAGAAGCGGCTCCTGGGCTTTGGGGTTACTCCTCCCTTCCCCACCCCCCACCCACTCGCCCTGTGGAGAACAGACCTCTAGGTGCTGCCGGATGTCACAGGTGGGGCTCCAATAACAGGCTTCATGTCGCTTCTCCGACTTCGTAGGCGCACGCACATCCCTCTCACGGGGCCGTGGTTCTTGCTTTGGAGGCAACTGAGGACACCTCCCACATGTTCTGTATTTTAACATACGTCTTACCGGAACTTTGGGCCCCAGAAAATTTCAGTGAGTTGTATGGTTTGGGTTTGTTCCTTTTTTTCTTTTTCTCTCCTCCAGAGAGCAGATTGTCTCCAGAAATCGAGGCCGGCCTTAGGAAAATGCCTGGGGACTGGATGAGTGTCTCGCCATGACATGGGTCATGTTTTTAGGCAAAGCCCAATTGGGATCTTCTCCACAACCTCATATATTCTAGGTATCCCCTTTCCTCGTGGCTCCTTTTGCGTGGCACAGGGTTTTTCATTTCCCAAGAATCTATCGCTAAGGCATTGGCGATGTCTGTTTTCACAGACCTGGGGGGGGGTGTCATCGTTTGTTGGGCCCATTCGTTAAAATAAGTTGTCAGACCAGCTTTTTTGACTTAACAGCTCCTGCTGAACGGGGACGAGCTCTTGGCCACCAACGGTCAGTGTGGTTTGCGTGGCTGACGCAGAGGCTCAGTTGTAAAAGAGAAAAAGAGCTCGTGCCCCAGCCTCCTCGGGATATCCAAGATTTCTAAAACCAAGAACGTCCTCACGGTGGCTGTGTTCCAGCCCCAGCGCTTTGGGACTTGATTATCAAAGGGATTGTTGACTTGGCCTTGTTACCGTCTCAAGAGACCCTTTTAGACCAGCGTCGTAGGAAGATTAAGAAATGGTGGCTTATTCTCGTCCTTGGCAGGTTTACGGCATCCGAGTGTGAGCTACCTTTTCATCTCTTCTTTGGGACCCTTCAGGAAAGGCCGTTAAGAAGGAAAAGAAGGACTAGCTCCTGTGAGTTAGCACAGTTGCTCCTGGAACGCAGTGCACGTTCGTAAGCCTGCAGAGCCAGCAGAGACCGTGTGACACCCCGCCTTCCTTCCATTCACACGCGGTAACAAAATGCTTCTCCCCAACAAAGGAGCCTGTGTTTGCTGCCGTGGAACCAACGCCCTCTCCCCAGGCACTGACCCTCCGCGAGGGCACGCCCAGATGCCCACACACTCGCCTCGCAGACTGGAGCACAAAGGACAAAGGGAAGCGGGTCCCAGGACACAGAGCACCGGAACACACATCTGTCCCTGTCCTTCCCCACTTCCCAAGGTCATTGCATGCTCCGTGGATTTGTGTGCTCAAAACAAGGTATTGATCTCCATTGACCTACACCCAACACTCAATATAAGACTGAAGTAAACCGGGCAGGAGAACTATTCATTAAATGTACACTCACATTTTATGGACTAGAAATTAACATCCCCTCCCAAAGGAAATTGCAGTCTTGGTAGTTCAGCTTTCATTATCGAAATGATTAGATTTGACCAATTTCCAATATTAAATTTCAGCCTACTGAGCAGAGAAGAAAAACTTCCATCTTTAGAGGGCTCCGGTGGAACAAAAGTAAATAACATGCTAGGAAATTTGGCTCTAACTTTGTAAAAGCAGATCTCTCCAGTGAGCCGTGTCAATGAAACACATAGGAAGGGAGACAGGTTTACAAATTTCCTCTCCGGGAAGAGGTGGGCTGTCAGGTTTTGAGTCAGCGTCGGGCCACGGATCTGAGACTCGTCATACGTAGCCGTTCCGGACTTTGTGTGCCTGGAGGTGGGGTGAAGTGAACGGTCAGAAAATGCAGACAAGAAAGAAACCACAGAAGCAATGCTCATGCAGATCATATGCCAGACATTTGTAATTTCTTTCTTTTTTAAAAGATTTTATTTACTTGACAGATCACAATTAGGCAGAGAGGCAGGCAGGTGTGTGTGTTTGTGTGTGTGTGTGTGTGTGTGTGTGTGTGTAAGCAGGCTCCCTGCTGAGCAGAGAGCCCAGAGCCCCCAGGACCCTGCCCTGAGATCATGACCTGAGCCAAAGGCAGAGCTTTAACACACTGAGCCACCCAGGCACCCCCATTGGTTATTTCTAAAAGCAACATGTTTTCATTCTTCTCTTACCTGACTTAGTTTTTTAACTTCTTGAAAAAAATTGGTTCCAAGAAAAATTGCTGTTTAAAATGATGAGTTCATTTAAAATGTCAGGTCCTTGACAGGAAAGACCACGATACACGACCAGGCAGTCACATGAATGTGACAGGTGACGGAGTACTGCATGGCAGTGAGGGCCAGCTGAAGGGGATTAGGGACAAGAGTCACATGCAAAAGTCGTTTTGAATGCGCTGGGTAATGTATCAAGATATCCTATCAGGCTGGCTCATTGGGGCGAGAAGAAACGGACTATCAACTCTAAAGCAATGAGAATTTGAGAGGACCTCTGTAATTAAGGGATGAACTCTCTAGTGACAGAATTTAGCACTTTTTTCCATCTATAGCACCTATAACAAGGCCTTGCCTATTATAGAACACAGGTAACTAAAGCAGTAAATGAACACAATCACTTTTTCTATATGTAATTGTCTTAGTAACTTAAATGAATCTTCAAAGAATATGCCAGAAGCTGAGGAGGCCTGCTTAGTGGCTCTGTGCATATCCACACATTGCGTAAAACCAACTTACTGCCGAGGCTTCCAAAATAGGAGTGTGCCTTACCTTTTCAAAGGCCTGCTGTATTGTTGTGATGGATCATAAGAAGTATATGGGGATCTTCATCTCCATTACTGACACACCGCTCCCCGGACCCTTGGAATTCCCCAAGTGTTGAGAATGAGTAAGATGTTTTGTGTTATGTTAGTGTTGCCTCTTGGAAAGCACTGGAGGATGGGGACACCAGAGGAGCCAACCAAGTGATTTCGGTTCCACCCCCTTGACCTCTGGGGAAGAGAGAGGGGCTGAAGATTGGAATCATGTACCAATGGCCAACGACTTAATCAACTATGCCTGCATAATGAAGCCTCCACAAAACCCCAAAAGGATGGGGTTCAGAGAGCTTCTGAACTGACAAACACGTGAAGATTGGGGAGACTGGTTCACCTGGAGGGGACATGGGAGCCCCCAGGCCTGTCCCCCTATACCCTGCCCCATGCATCTCTTCCACCTGGCTCTTCCGGAGTTCTGTCTTTTTATAATAAACCAATCATCTAGTAAGTAAAATGTTTGAGTTCTGTGAGGTGCTCTAGTAAATTAGTCAACCTGAGGAGGGGCCCCTGGGAGAGCCCTGATTTACTGGCTGGCTGGTCAGAAGTAGAGAGAACCACCAGGGCTTGGCAATTTGCATCCTGAGTTGGAGGGGTTCACTGGAACCTCCAATTTGTAGCCAGTTAGACAGAAGCCCAGGTTACAATCTGAGCTCGGGACTGGTCTCTTAAGTGGGGAGGGCACTTGTAGGACTGAGCCCTCCAGACCTCGGGGATCCGAGGCTGTCTTCTGGTGGGTGGTGTCGGACTTGAGTTGAATTCTCACACACCCTGCTGGTGTCCGAGCATTGCCGGCTGGAGGTGTGGGACACTGAATTTGGATGTTCAGAACACAAAAGACCTGCCGAAGTGTATCCAAGTGTGGATATAGGGGTTGGTGTTTCAGACTGTAATAGGGGAGGTCCTGTGTCAAAGGGTCTATGTTTTGTAGTCAAGGCAGTCATATTTATTGTGCAGAATTTGGAAACCAAGATAATATACCTCTATTGTATGAATGTACATACTTATCTGCCTTTTTTTTTTTTTTACTATCCATCATTTACGCGATAAAGACTACTTTTAAAAGACATAATTACCAAAGATCTGATCGTTTTGAGTTATGTGCTCTTGTCTTTAATGGCGGACAAAAGGCCTCTTGACTGAGGCTTTGTGCTGGAGTGGTTTGCTATTCCACTGTGATGTTTAGTATGAAGAGTGACTGAGATTCAACACACACACACACACACACACACACACACACCCCAAACACGCAAACTTAGATTCTAGTCTAAACTAAGGGTCTTGTCCTAAAATGAAAGGTTGAAGGCAATGTCAGTCATGGCCTTTCCCTCGCCATCTTTTGCCTATGGCTCATCTGTGTCACTTTTCTCTACAAACTTCACCTAAATTTAAGAACATGAGTGTACTGCGAGGTGAGCTGAGGAGAGGTCAGAAGGGACAGGCCCCCATCTTTTGCTAACCTTACCTCCTCTCCCCACCCAGCCACTACTAGGCACACGGAAGACTGACAGGGAATGAGGAAACGTCTAGTAGAAACCCTGGCTTCACAGACGAGCATCCATTCATGCTCACTGACTGGGCGCCCCTTATCTGGAAGGGGTAGGAGGTCTCAGTTGTCCTGTCCTGTCCAATTAGCCGGTCAAATGTCCTGATTCTTACTTTGGACAATATAATCACCATACTTATTATTTTATATACTTATTCCTAGCGATCTATTTTGTGTTTCTTAAAGTGTATATCGCAGGACATTTGGAGCCACTTTGAGAAGGAGTGACTTCTGACCACTTTCATCTCAACCTGCAGCTACATCAAAGTCTTTCCAGAATCTTTCCAGAATCCTCCCTAGGCCTCTCTCCATAAAAATCCAGTCCTGATTTTCTTCCTCCTTTCTCTCTGTCCATCCTCACCCCCTGCTTATGTCCTGTATTGAACAATGGTTTGGCTTTCCTCCAACTAGAAAGAATCTTCCCTTTTCAGGAAGACAGTAAAAATTGAGCTGACAGTCAAAGAGATTCTGGCCAGGGGCAAGGAGCAAAGACCACTACCTTGTTTCTACTTGTCAGGTGTCATAATTTCCTGCAAAAACAAAGGACGGTTCAGTTTTTATTGTCTAGTCTTGAACAATCCTAAAATAAGATTTTAAGTATTATTTAAAATAGAAATATGAAATAGAAGAAGAGCTTCCTCATTTTTTTCATTTCTTTAGCCTTTTTGAAGTCTTCTCTTCATAGAGACGTTACCTCCTTTATGTCACAAACTTGTATTTAAGTAGTCCTTTGGCCCTCCTGCCTATGCCTTGGAGAAATACAAAACCTCTATTCAGACCCACTGATGCCACTTTGTTAGAAGAGAGCAAGGAGAGGAAAATATTTTTAAAGAGTTCACCCTGTGAACAAACAGCCCAAAGTTGGCGTATCCATGGTGAGGTGCTTGTCCACCATCAGCTTTGTGGGTCCCTCTATGTTGCCGTGACTGTCGAGCTGCAGGGTCCATGGGTCCCACTCTGGGAGAGCTCTGACCAGAGTTCTGACCAGGTCAGAACAGAGGCCATGCTGAGACCTACCTGCTCCAGATACACCCCCACATTTTCCAAAACTTATGACTGTAATCATAAGAATCGTAAGATTCCAATGGTTGCTTTATTTTCAAACACGCTGAAATCTACCAGGGCTTAGGATATGGAAATGAAACTAACAGCAGATGGCCCTTGTGTGGGGCTCTTGGTTCTACAGCTCTGGCTGACCATTCTGTCCTGAATATCATTTGTTCAGACCCCGGAACCGTGGCTGCTCTGCACACCATGCGGGACAGACACTCGGCTGTATTTTAGTACCCAGCAGGGGTGGCCTAAAGATACTTCCCTGTGCCACCTAGCCCCAGCCCCTCACCCACTCTGCCACCACGGCCACCTGTGTGTCTATAGCCTTCTGAGAGCCACAGCTGGACCCTGATGGACAGGCTGCAAACCAAATGGACCTTGTCCTACAGCTCTGGAGTTTCCGTCCAGAGGGGAAGACTTATCAAAGAAGTAACCATGACAAAGGCACATGTTAAAGCAAAGGGTAAGGGCATCATGGACTAGATGAGGGGATGTCAAGGAAATCAACCTGATACCAAAGCCGTGATGGGCAGAACGAGAGAGGAAGGGTGGGGAAGAGAGTTCCTGGCAGAGGGAACGGATTTGCCAAGCCCTAGAGGTGACCCAACACAACAACTTTATCAGACCAAACCCAAAAGGCAAGTAGAGGCTCAGGGGGCAGCTTCTGGAGGCCAGACTAAGATGACCATCAGGGTAAAGAGGCTTTTGGAGCTCACTAGGTGTGTTAATGGGAATGACCTGACCCAACTTATGCTGAAAAACATCATTGTGGCTGCAGGGGGCAAGAGGATGAGGGGTGTGGTTGGTGGGGGACTGGAAACAGAGAAAGGATGGGGAAATCCGGGGAAGTGACTTCACTGTGGGCAAGACAGGAAAGTGGGTGGTGCTGGGGCTCCGGGCCTGGTGGGCCTTATGATCCAGGATTCTGTCAACCACTTTTCTAGATCTGTCTCTAGGGTGTGACTGGAGAGAGCCTGGGACAGGAACCAGGAGGCTGGGGGGTAAGCCTGCCTTGCTACAACACCCATAGATGCCTTGGGGCGAGTCACAGCCCCTCTCTGGGCTTCTCGTGTGTTAAACAGTGCGTTGGCGGGGCCCCAGCACGCATGGATTTCTCTTTAACGAAAAGAAAACTGCCAACCCTGAAAGGTGTGGCCAATAGAGTGGGCCACAGCGCCACCTAGTGTCTGTGAGGGGTGTGCACAGCTCTCGGCCCTGGGCTTCCAGGCGAACCCCTGGGACAAAGAGTGGAGCCCAGTACTCAGAGGTCTGGCCTGCAGGCTACTCTGGCCCTCCAGCTGCAGAGGCACTCCCCTCTTCCTGCACTCTCTCCCCACTTCTCCCACGCCCGTTCCTCCTCCCACGCCCCTCCTCCCACGCTTCTTCTGTCTCCTTCTCACTGTGATTCCGTGCAAGATCATCCATTCCCATGGATCTGTGGATGTGTGTAAATTGCCTGTTGCTCCTTGCATGTTTTTCTGTGGGGCATGTTCCTTTCTTATCTAATAATTTCAAAAGAATTCTTTATATGTTTAAAAAAAAAGTTTGGTTCCATTTCCAAGCTGAAAGCACAGGGAGCCGCACAGAGCCCCTCCCCGGGGACACGGAGCTGCTTAAACTGTTTAAAAAAAAAAAAAAAAAAGCTTAAATGTCTGGAAATTATCCTAAGAACATATAGCAGACGAAGGAAGACTTTTTCCAGAAAATCTGCTAAAACTCGGTAAGAATAGCGGGAGTGTTTGAGCCACCACCCTCTCCCTCCTTCCCCACCCCCAACCATCTCTGCTTGCTGGACGCTCCATTTCAGATGGTGTGGCGGAGAAGACAGGCTTCTTCCCTCCTAGGTAGCTGATTAAGAGCTATTTAATCTCACCAGTAGGGACAGGCTCTCAGCTTTTCTCGTCCCCTTCAACTCTAAATTAAAGAGGTGAGTGTAGCCAAGAAGTTGGGGATTCCTTTCTTCTAGCCAGCCCCTCGCCATAAGATGGGGGCTGGATCCTGGACATGACAGGCCAACAATACTGGGGCCCCAATCATCCTCCCCTGAGCTCACTCATTCCATAATGCGATTTCATGGTAGCCTGACAGAGATATTGGCAATTCAACAATGATAGACTTCAAGACCCCACTTTCGATCTTGGATAGAACAACTGGGCAGAAGATTCCCTCCCATATGCAGAAGAATGAAGTTGGAGCCCTACCTCACACTATACACAAAACTCACTCAAAATGGATCAATGGCCTAAATATAAGAGCTAAAGCAACAAAACTTGTAGGAGAAAACATGAGGGTAAATCTTTTTGACCTTGGATTTGGCATTGGCTTCTTAGATAAGACATCAAATACATGAGCAACAAAAGAAAAAAAAAAGGATAAACTGGATATGATCATAAATTAACTTGTGTTTCAAAGGACACTATCAAGAAAATGAGAAGACAACCCACAGGATAGGAGAACATTTTTAAAAATATATATTCAATATTTTACATTTTATGTAAATGTAAATACATTTACATTTATTCAACATTTTACAAATATATATTCAATAGTGGACTTATAGCTAGAATATGTAAAGAATGAAAAAAGAAAGAAAGAATGTAAAGAAAGAATTACACCTCGGTAATAAAAAGATAAATAGCCCGATTTTAAAAAGGGTAAAGGATCTAAATAGACTTTTCTCTAAAGAGATATACAAACAGCCAATAAGCATATGAAGAGATGCTCAGAAAAATGCAAATCAAAACCATGATGAGATGTCTCTTCACACCCACTAAGATGACTGTAATAATAATAATAATTCAAAATTATTATTATTACAAAGATAATAATGAGTATTGGCAAGGATGTAGATAAATTGGAGCCCTCATGGCTGGTGTAAATATGAAATGATGCGGCCCCTTTGGAAAACAGTCTGGCAGCTCCTCAAATGGTTAGACAGGGAGTTACCATACGACCCAGCAGTTTCATTCCAAGTGCATGCGCAAGAGGGATGAAAACAGGTCCACACAAAAACTTCCACATGGATGTCCTTAATAGCATTATTCGTATTAGCCAAAACACGGAAACAACCCAAATTCTAGCAACTCATGAACAGATGAATAACTCGGGGCATAGCCATACGCTAGAATATTATTTAGCCACCAAAAGGAATGGAGAATGAGGTCGTGCTACATGAGCGGGCCTTGAAAACATACTAAGAGAAGCCAATCTAAAAGGACCCTATAGTCTAAGACTCCATTTATATGAAATGTGGAGAATAGGCAAATCTATAGAGACAAAAAGTAGATTAATGGTTGCCTAGAGTTGGGACGATAGGGCGGGATTGGGAAGTAATAGCTAAAGGGGGCTAAGTTTTGTTCTGGGTGATGAAAATGTTCTACAATTAGTCACGGTAACGAATGAATACACAAGTCTGTGAATATACTAAACACTACCGAATTGTACACTTCAAATAGATGTGTATAATATGGCCTATGAATTAAACCTCAATGAAGCCATTAAATAAGTCTTGTTCATATTTTCTTCATCGTTCTGAAGACACTAAAGCCGTTGGCTCAGGAGCCTTCACAGAACCCAGGACATTCCCTCAGTGGCCATTCAGGGGCTCAAGGTCAAGCATCAGAGACCCTCAGCTCTCTTGGCCTCCAGCTGTAGCCAATTTCCCAGCCTCACACCCCACCGCACCCCGAGGATGAGTCCAGCTGTCCCTTCTGCTGCCTGGCCCAGACTCCACTTCTTCTTCCTTTTTTAAAGGGTTTGATGTTCCGTATTTAAATTAGTAATGTCAGATTTAAAACGCTATGATTTAGAAATTTTACTAATTTTTATGAACCCTGACATAAGTAATCTGAAAACAAGATTCTCCTGCATCTCACGTTGAAAGAAAAAAAAATGATCGCGTGTCATAAACTTACTATATTGCTTCAACAGGTTTAATGTCAAGGATGTTAACCCCACTGCCGTGGATCCTTCCAACATCATCCTTATTTAACAACAGTCCCCCTCCCTCCATGTGGACTCCATTCTCCAGAGGTGAAGAGGGTTGTCTCATTGATTAAAAAAAAGCAAAAATGGGACGCCTGGGTGGCTCGTTGAGCAGCTGCCTTCAGCTCAGGTCATGATCCCAGGGTCCTGGGATCGAGTCCCACATCGGGCTCCTTGCTCAGCAGGGAGCCTGCTTCTCCCTCTGCCTCTGCCTGCCTCTCAGCCTGCTTGTGCACACTCTCTCTCTCTCTCTCTCTCTCTCTCTGACAAATAAATAAATAAATAAAATCTTTAAAAAAAAAAAGCAAAAACAAAAACCCTCCGGATTCCACTTCTAAAGAGAATTCTGGAACCTCAGAGATGACATATAGCTAATCCTGCAGCTGCCACATCAGGACACAGCCCCACTGCCAAGGAAAGACCTTGGGAATCTTGCTCACTCTGAGGCTGAGTGGACACTCATCTGCAGAAGTTCAGTGGAGGTCGCATTGCGTCCCCTAGCCGAGGAAGGACTCCGTGCACCTGTCTGCAGGCACCTGTTAAAAATTTTTTTTTAGCATTTGTTAACATGTGTTTTATTGCCCAGACTGTGATCTACCTTGGTGTCTTAGTCTGCTTGGGCTGCTCTAACACAATACCATAGACTGAGTGGCTTCAACAACAGAGGTCTATTCTTTCACACGTCAGGAGACTGAAGTCCACGGCCAGCAGGGTAGGTGCCTGGTGCAGGCTCTCCCCTTGGCCTCCCAAGGTCAGCCTTCTCCATGCGTGCTCACAAGACGTCTCTTCTCATACGAGTACTCAGTGTATCGGATCAGGGCCTCACCATCATTATCTCATTAACCTTAATTACTCCCTTAGAGGGGCCATCTCCAAATTTAGCCACTTGGAGATTAGATCTTCCCGGTATGACTCTCGGGGAGAGGACACAACCCCTTGGTAAGTGTTTGTGTGAGCTTGAGCAGAACGTACCTTCTGCTCATGCTGGGTGAAATATCCCCTAAATGTCAAAGACCTAGACGATGGATAGTGCTTTTCAGCTTAACTATGTATTTACTGATTTTCTGCCTCCTCCATCTGTCAGTTTGTTCAGCCTTTTTTGTGTCAGGGAGTCCCTGGGGAGATGGTGTTGGACCAGAGCTGTGTTCTTGGTGTCTAAGAATTGCTTTGTGTCATGGGCCCGGGAGGTGGGCTCCCACTCCCCAGGGCTGGAATCGGGTCCAGAAACCTAAAAGACATGGCAATCAGTCAGCATTTCCAGGGCATTTTGGTGGCTTATAAGATCAGGCAGACAGGATAGTATTTAAACAGTGCCTACCAGCCGTAAAAGTCTCTACCGAGTCCTGGGCG
Organism: Procyon lotor; assembly: GCA_028646535.1. NCBI lineage: Eukaryota > Metazoa > Chordata > Mammalia > Carnivora > Procyonidae > Procyon > Procyon lotor. The sequence continues at coordinate 84,345,978 of CM053610.1, read as the reverse complement.
AGGCACTTGGCAAACATTATCCCTAATCCTCGTGGCAGACCTATAAAGGATGCAACCCTTACTCGTACAAACAAGGACACGCTCACTCATTCTGTCCGCAAAATAGTAGACCCCGAGTCCCACTAGTCACAGCCTCCTTCTCTGGGCAAGGTCAATTCCTCTTGTAATTCAGCCCCCCCTCCCACCTGAACTTTGTTGCCTAGAAACCGTATTGTAATGTGAAACACACCACCAACACTTCTTATATAAATCATCAGGGGAAAGACAGCAAGGGAAATTGTCGAATGTATACAACGAGGAAGAACATATGCGAGCTTCCACACTTCACGTCTGTAACCGGTCATGAGGCCTTGGCTGGTATCAGATTGTGTGTGTTGCAGGGGGGGAATATGTGGCGGTTCCACAAATGGTACTTTGGGGTTCGAATCCAGGCATTCGGAAGTCCCTTCCCCATTTCTGGTGAGCATTGAAGTGGCTGGGCGGGGTGGGGGGAGGGTTCGCCGACAGCATTCACTGGTAAAAGTTGGGAGAGGGAGCCCATTCTCTAGGGAGCTCAGTGCAAATCCTAGAGACCCCGGCCCCAGAGGGCATCCTACGCTGTGGCTGATCCTGTAGTCTCTGGGGTCAAAGAGCCAACCCACCATGTCCCTCCTGTACTACTTCCTAACTACGTGGCCTTGAGCAAATTCCCGCCCTCCCAGTGTCTCCCGTCTGGAATGGAAGATTAAATGAGATAATCAGGGTAAAGCACTCCGTAAACGTTAGCTATTAGCATGAATAGCTGTCACTGTGAATTATTTTTTTTCTGTTAGAGGGCAGTCCAGAAAGGACTACTTAGAGTTACTTAGGTTTTAAATTAATGTTCCTTTCATTAAAATAGAAATAACCTAGTTATCCTTAAGCTGTTACGCTCAGTTTATAAATCTTGTTGTTCTGTTTAAACAAATGGCAAGATAAGAACAGTGATCTTCAATTTTCTTTGATTAATGATCTATTAACTAGACTTGAAGACCCTAAGCTCCCTTTAGAGATCATCTGTAAACTTAATTAAATTCCTCTAAACACTCTGAACTGCATTTATAAACTTAATATATTATATTTCCTTTGTAAGCACTGCAGTTGCTTAACAATGCAAACTAATGACTTTAACAAGCAAGTAATAAATTCTTATGTGCCTAAGACATAAAATGTATTAGCATAGTGAAAGAAAAAAAAGAAAAAATAGAATGTATTAACATCGCGAAATACCAGTTTTCTTTAAAATCCTATTAGTATTCACCAAAAAATAAAGTCAAATTTTCTTCCCACTTCCAACTTAAAAGTCACAAGTCTATATTTATCACACATCTAAAAACCTGGAAGCATCAGGCTAATACGGGATTCTCATAAGTTAGAATATTTTAAAGAAACAACTATATGCGGCTTACTCCTAAACTTAACATGACAGTCTGATTGTGAAAATTTTATTGGCTTCCTCTTCTCCATGTTTAAACATGAACTTTGCCAGCGTAGGAATGGGCCCTCGAAGAAGCAGGATGCACCATCTCTGGAAGGCCAAGGGCGGCACCCTGAGAGAAATGGTGACACCCCGCTGGCTGTTCATGGCCAAGATGTGCGCACTTCTCGGTCAGGGTCAAGACTGAGGATTGCGTGCCTGGGCGAGGCAGAGGCCCGAGGGCCACAGTTCTGCCTGCCGGTCCACTGCACACTTGACATGAAACCAGGGGACCTCATGTTTATTCCTTTCAGATAGCGCTGGCTTCGCAGCCCAGAACCCAGACTCCCCAGATGTTCATGCCTACTCCCACTTTTCCATAACCCCTTTTTTAACTTTCACGGGTTTCCTTGAGGAGTCAGCATGCTCCATTCCCCATGCCCAACTCCTTCCCCCAGGCTTCTTTCACTGGATTCAAACAACGTACTCACTGTCCGAGCATGAAGGTCACTCCAAGGACATAGCATTTTCCCACAGGCCAATGTTGCTACCCAGCTGATTTTAGAGAAGCAGGCCCTTGTCCTGAGATGATCATTTGCTATACTTGATAGATTTTCCTCTCCCTATTCAACTTGGCTTTCCCACTTTTATTTTCGGGATCTTGAGTAATTTAAGGGGATTGGGTGGGAGCTGGGGCGAGGAGTAAGAGGTGGTTTGGGAGAACCCCGTGGCCAGGATCACAGCGCCCCGCCCCGTCCCCATGGTGGGGACAGGATCTCAGGTGGCAGGGCTGGCTGTGTAGGGCAGCAGGGGAGGGAGTGAGCACGGGCCCGGGTCCCAGGGCTCCCAACCTTGGCAGGGAGGCGACAGAGCCGCCCTGAGGCTTCCCCAGGAAGCTTCCACTGTGGCCCTGACACACTGAGAACTTAAACCTCCCCGCCCTCCCCCCATTTCCAGCATCAAGTCAGGCTCCGGCCTTTTGCACAGGCCTGGGGAGGAAGAGCCCCTCTTCTATTTCCAAAAGCATGCAAGAATGCATTTTTCTGCAGTCCCGGCAGAGGTGGAGTCAGATCTAATTTGATTTTAATGAAACAAATGATAAATAATTTGATTTTAATGAGATAATAATGAAGAAAGAGTGGCCTTTCCAGCATGCCCGAGTTCTGTTACATTCACACAAGATGAGTCTCGCTGGAGTGGGAGAAAGAGCGCGGAAGAATGGGTCTGGCTCAGCCATTCAATAGCTGCGGCCTCCTGAGCACTTTACTCCGCTTCTCCAGCCCTCAGTTTCCTCATTTGTGAAATGGGAATGAGCTTCCCAACCACCTGGCTTTCTCCCAGGCCTCCCACCTGCGGGGCCCGGAAGACAGGGACATAGTGCGGCATGGCCAGCAGAGGGCACTGTCGCGCCGCGCACCTCCGCTCTGCGGTCCTACGGGCGCTCAAGGAGGCCTCCTGCTCTCAGGGCTGGATGGTCGGAGCAGGATGGGGCGTCCAGCCTCCTCCCCGCTCAGTGGAGCGAGGGGTCCCGACGCCCGGAGCCTCGGGCCTCACCAGCCTGCGGGCAGAAGGTGACGGGCATCCAGGTTCTCCCACCCACAGGTCCTCAGCCCCTCAGCCCTGTGCCCCGTTTGCAAGCCCTCCCGGTGGCTCCGGTGTGGTCCCGAACCCCTCTGCACTCACAGGGCACCGCGGCAGCTCTGCCAGGCCTCTGGGGGGATCCCCACATCTCACCTGTGGCACCCCCAGACCTGCAGCAGCTTACCCCCATACATGGACACCACCCTGAAGGGTCAAAGCTGAGAGGTACTCAGGGCAGAACCACCTCCTCCACTCCCCGTGGGAGGAGGGAGCACTCCGCTGTGAGTCCCACAGGGTCCACTGGCCTCCCCACCAGCAACTCCTGCCCTCTCACAGCGGGGGGCCGGGTCACGGGGTCCTCTCCGCTGGGCTCCCAGACCACCTGGGGCCCCGGGGTCACCCCAGTGCTGTGACTCCTGCTTAAACAACCACACTTCAGCCAGGCCCTCTCATACCTCTCAGGCCGCTTAATATCAAGGAAATGAGACAGCTGCTATCGCTCCCACGGGGAAACGGGGGCTCAGGAGAGATTAAAGGACGTCCCCAAGACTTCATGGAACCGCGGTGCCGGGGCTGAAACCCAGCCTCCGGATTCCAAAGCCATGTGATCTCTGCAACACTGTGGGGCCTCTCG
>CM053610.1:84302565-84341828 GCA_028646535.1 Procyon lotor | reverse complement strand
GAGGTGCACTAACGGGGGACACCAGGCATGACTAAATAACCCTCCCCCCCACACACCCCCACGCCTAGAAGGTGGGGGGATCCTCTCAAATGTCCTTGGGGTGGGGGCGCTCCCCTTGCTAGCGGGCTGCTCTGGGGGTCTTTTCTGAGGTCTGTAGCTGTGGTGGGAGGCTTGTCTAGTCCCAGCTTTTAAACATGTCCCCAGCGCCTCTGCGCCTGTCTGGATCCCCTCAGTCTCCGTTCCCTGGCTAGCTGTGTGAGTCTACGCAAGTCGCTCACCCTCTCTGGGCCTCCATTCATTCATCTATGAGAAGGCACTGGTGGGGCTGCCTCACAGACCCCAGCCGGTTCCGGCCCCAACTCCAGCCGTCTGAGGCGACTGTGAGCAGCCTGGACAGCAGGCGAGGTGGCCTCTCCTCCAGGGGCTGTGACCCGCACTACCGGCCGGCGCTACGTCTGAGGGCCAGGGAGAGGCACATGAGGGCCTGCACGCTCGGGCACCGGTCCCGGGCCTTCGGGGTAGGGTCCCTCACACCCTGAGCACGGCGGCCTCTGCGGACACAATCCGGGTCACAAAGCGCTCCACACATGGAGCAGCCACGGCAGCCACGCCCTGTGGCCCTCCCCAGTGGCTGCTCTGTCAGCCCCAAGGCCCAAAGTTCCGGCCAACCGTGTGCCCTCTCGGGGTGTGTCACGTGTGGGGCTAAAGCGGACCTGAATGGGCTCGTTTGGTGACTTGAGCTGACACGCGACAATGTTGGTCTGTGCGTATCCCATTTTCTGTGAATGTTGGTACAGGGCATTAATGACTATGAACGTCGGGTGCTTGGTGAAGGGAGGCCGCCCCCCACCCCGCTGGTGGGGACGAGTTACAGACTACATGCCATAGCACGTGCTACTTTTCTAACCCCCCTCGAAAAGCCCTTTAAAAGTTTCCTGGCCCGGGTGCCTGGGTGGCTCAGTCGTTGAGCGTCTGCCTTCGGCTCAGGTCGTGATCCCAGGGTCCTGGGATCGAGCCCCGCATCGGGCTCCCTGCTCGGCGGGAAGCCTGCTTCTCCCGCTACCATTCCCTCTGCTTGTGTTCCTTCTCTCGCTGTGTTTCTCTCTGTCAAATAAATAAAATCTTTTAAAAAATAAATAAATAAATAAAAATAAAAGCTTCCTGGCCCCAAGGGTTTCCCATAAAAAGCCATAGACCCATGAACGCCATAAAACAAAGAGGTAGGGAGAAAGAAACGGTAGTCGCAATGATTCAGGTGGCTCTGTCGTGTGTTCCCAGTAATGACACGCCCACCGCAGAAGCCACCATATTGGGAGCATCTTGTAGATGAACGAGTGACTCTTAAATACATGGATGTTATGGATAATATGGCTCCCAAAGCACATTTCTTTATGGGTGGCTGACTTCTTTTTAAGTCTTATTTGGAAATTATAGATTCTCAGGAAGGTGCAAAGAAAAGTGCGAGGAGGTGCCATGCACCCTTCGCCCGGCCTCCCCCGGGGTGAAGGCCCTCAGGAAATTCAGCAGGGGTGCTCCCAGCGACCGTCCCCACTCTGCTTAGCACTGGTCACTCCCGCGACACAAGGGCTGGATCTGCTTCAAAGGGCGATGAGGGCAAATGGGGACCCACTGAGGCGAGGGCCTGGAATGGGAGTGGGGGACCAAGAGGACTTCATAGGGCCAAGTCCAGAAGGCACGGGTTCTGGACCCTTGCCCTGTCACTTGCCAGAGGCTCTATTTCGGGTGGGGGGGGCGAGGGGGGAACAGAACAAAACAAAGAAAACACATCATTTAAGGCTATGTCTTAAGGATTTGCCTGAGTCCCAATAGCAGACTCTGCCTTTGTTTACCAACATCCATTTTTCCTTCTTCCTTGCTAACAAACCCAATTTGTTGGAGATAGAAATGCACCTGGGGGCGCCTGGGGGGCTCAAGTGGTTCAGCATCTGTCTTCAGCTCAGGTTATCATCTCAGGGTCCCAGAATCAAGCCCCATATTGGGGTCCCTGCTCAGCGGGGAGCCTGTTTCTCCCTCTTTTTCTGCCCCTTCCCCCACTTGCTCTCTCTCTCTCTCTGGCTCTGGCTCTCAAATAAATAAATGAAATCTTTAAAAAAAAAAAAAAGGAAGAAGAAATGCAACTAGCCCCAAGCACAGAATTCATGGCTGGTCTAAGGCAGGCATGACGGTCCTGTTCCTCTATTCCCAGTCCCCCTGCAACCAGGATTGGACCTGAAGATACAGATGGCAGTACACACACACACACACGCATGCACGCGAACACATGCGCACTCACAGGACAGGTCAAGTCAAGTAAAGCTTCTGGTTTCCTGATAAAAAGAGATTTAGCCAGCATGTCCCTCCCTGTCCATCTCTCTGTGTCTCTTTTCTCTGGAATGTGGTTGTGATATCTAGAGTTGTACCAACGATGAGGAAAAGGCCAAAAGAATCTCAGAGTTGTTGAGTTAAGAAAGTAATGTTACAAGTACCACCTCTTGATTCCTTGTTATGAGAAAAAGACTCCCCTGTGCATTTAGACCTCTAGAACCACATTTCCAGCTCCTGGTAGCCAAATGCCTTCTTAACGGGTACAATTTCTAGCAATGGAGTTGGGGGAAATGACTTTTTCTGATTGGCAACTCCTATACTTCTCCTCTTTCCTCATCTGGGGTTGCATGTCCCCCAGATCAATCCAGTCCCCAGAAGCTGCCCCTGGATCAATCCTGACCTGCAGCAGGAGGGATGATTTAAGCAGCCCGAAACCCTGGGCTCTGCAGCAGTAGCCTTTGGCATCTTCCACATCAACTCCAGAGTTATCTCCCCCAAACACAAACCTGAATATGGCACTCTTCTGCCCCAAATTCTATTAATTTCCTAAGAATGGCATTCAGATCCTTTCCCAAGCCCTCAAGGCCCTTCCCACCTTGGGTTCGGCCTACTTTTGTAGCTTTAAATCCCCGTCCTTCTCGCTAGGCACCACCCCCATCACTGTCACACCACGTCTGATAGGCCCACGCCCCCCCTCCCCCGCCCTTTCTGCACACCTTCATTACAGCAAGTGACACTTTGGCTTGTAATTACTTGTTTACAAATCTTTCCTTCCCCAAATCATGAGCTCTGAGGACAAGGGCCAGCTTCCAGCACAGCTAGGACTCCCAAAATAGCCCGTTCAATAAATAAAACGCCAGTGCTTTGGTTATACTTTGGATATTAACCTTGAGCTTCCTCTCTGGGCTCTATTTGGAGCCGGTCTTCAGGTAACACGTGAAGTTCCTCATTAAAAGGAAAAGGCTTATTTAGTCTCTTTTTAAGCAGTCTTTATTGAGTATCTACCAGGAGCTTGTATCAGTTAGTTACGTGCTGTGTAACAAATACCCACAAAAATCCCAACACCATATACTCGTGAGCATTTATTTCTCACCTGTCTTTGGGTTGGTTGGGAGTATTACAAGGGTGTTAATACAAGCCCCACTTCTCAGATGGGGAAATCAGAGGTTAAGTACCAGTCCAAGTTTGCACAGTTGACAAGGAGCAGAGCCAGAATAGAAAGCAAGGGGCCTGGCTTCAGTCTGGATTCTTAACCATGATCTTGCACTACCTCTCTGTGCTAGACTGCAGGTTTGTGTCCCCTCAAACTTAATATGTTGAAACCTAATCGCCAATGTGACTGTATTTGAAGGTGGGGCCTTTTGGGGTGATTCAGCCGTGAGTGTGGAATCCTCCAGAATGGAATCACTGACCTTCTGAAAGAGACTCCAGACAGCTCTCTCTCCCCTTCTGCCACGTGAGAACACAGGGGAAAGACGGCTGTCTATGAACTGGTTCACAGTCTCACACCAGACGGCGAATCTGCCAGCATCTTGATCTTGAACTTCCCAGCCTCTGGACCTGGGAGAAACACATTTATGTTGTTTATAAGCTTCCCGGAGTATGGTGTCTTGTTAGAGCAATCCAAATGGACTAAGACACTCTCCATCTTGGAGAGTATCCACTTTTGCACATAAAAAGTTGGCTCGTTTTAAAAATAACTGCCTAATATTCCAACAAATGGATGTTAACATACCATAATTATATAGCCGGTCTCTACTGATGTGTGCTTAAGTATTTTCCTAAACTTTTGTGATCACAATGTTGCATGAGCAATTTGTGTCCAAGTCATTCAGTGCCTGTGAAATGTATCTGCAGGAAATTTCTAGAAGTGGATTTGCCAGCTTGAAGTTATGTACCTTTATAATTTTTTAAAAAGATTTTATTTATTTATTTGACAGAGAGAGATCACAAGTAGGCAGAGAGGTAGGGGGAAGCAGACTCCCTGCTGAGCAGAGAGCCCGATGTGGGGCTCGATCCCAGGACCCTGAGATCATGACCTGAGCCGAAGGCAGAGGCTTTAACCCACTGAGCCACCCAGGTACACTTCTACCTTTATAATTTTGGCAGATACTATTAAATGGCTTGCCAACAATTTATGGGCTGTCAGTTTCCCTGCGCTTTTCCCCACATGGGGTGTTAGTGGGCTTTTTGACTTTTAACAGCATGATGGAGGAAAAGCAGTATCTCAGTGTTGTTTCAATTTGTGTGGTTTTTATTTTGAACAATGTTGGGGAAATAATGTTACATCATGGAGTTGCGGGAAGGAGTAAATGAATTCGGACAATTAATATTTATCAAGTTCTTAGAACAGTCCTCAGCACTTGGTAAGCACTTAATCTAAGCTTATTGCTATTACTATTACATATTATATGGGGGAGGGAGCAAGGCACAGAGCAGTATATAGGATATCCTACTATTTGTGGGGGAAAAAAGGAAGCAAACAAGAATATGTATACATATACCTATGCACACACATCCACGCAGACATTGTGTATGTGACACGTATATAGATACTCGCATGATATATCACATTTTTCAGGAATGATATGGAAAAGTAGAAAACACTGATGCCCCTAAGGGAGAAAGTGGGTGCTGGTGACAGGAGAGATTTTTCACAGCCTTTCCTTTGCTTCTTGTCATATTAGAACCACTGCATGGTCCAAATATGATTCCATTTATCCGGCCGTAATTACTGGCATTTCCTGTAGGAAGTCCACACAAGTAAGGAGAAGGCTCCCAGACCTGCGGTTTTAGCCCTGAGTCCTCAGGAGGCTACACAGTCCCATTTGCCACCTTCCCGCCCTTGCCTCTTGAGGGCGCCAGACTCAGCCCTAAGGGGATCCCCAAAGAAAGTAGGGGTTGCCCCAAGCTGAGGAATGAACGGGAAGGGCCAGTGTTTATTCTTCCTTATTTCTCCATGCTTTCCTAACCCTATCACTTCATCCGAACCCCACAAGGCAGGAGGAGGAAGGACCATGCAAGAGAAAGAGAGGCTGAAGCCTTCGCTGCCTCGAGTTCCCCCATGAGATAATAGAATCCTGGACTTGAGTGTCTTTGTCTCAAGGAAGCCACCGACCTCCTGGGGAGGCAAGAACTATCACGTCCCTGGGCCTTCGTCACCTCGGAGTAAAAAGGAGCTATTGACACCCAGCCTACAACATGGGGTTTGGGTTAAATCAAATAAGAAACACGAAGCCACATCAAACACACCAAAGCATGATGCTACACGGGCTGACGGCACATGGGTGTGGGATGTGATGGCAAGGGTCCCTGAGCCGTCATCCAAGAGAGAGGGTTCTCGTGTGTTCCGTTGGTGCCGTACCGTTTGTTCCCAGTGCAGATTTCCCACCTGGGAGCACCTCTTCTCATCCACGAGAACTGAATGAAACACCTTGCCCAGACACTACCAGACGTCAGACGCTGTGTAGAGAATAAAGAGAACAAAGACTCAGGAAAGAGTGAAGCCTATTCAGATTTAATAAATGTCCGCAGGAATTTTGCAGAATGTACTGGAAACATCAAACCTCGGTGAAAACCTGTTGATTGAAAACGTAATCCTCAGCCATAAGCAGAAGTGAAACTTGGACACGTGCTACAACATGGAAGTCATTAGGCTAAGTGACATCGGCCAGACACGAAAGGACAAATGCTGTATGATTCCACTTATCTGAGGTATGTACAATAGGCAATGCATAGAGGCAGAAAGGAGAATAGAGTTACCAGGGCCTGGTGGAGGAAGTAGGGAGTTAGTGTTGAATGGCTTCGGAGTTTCGATTGGAAGTGATGGAAAAGTTCTGGAATGGAGAGTGGCGATGGTTTTGCAACAGTAAGGGTACTTAATACCCCCGAACTGTACAGTTAAAAATGATTGACATGGGGGGGCACCTGGGTGGCTCAGTCGTTTAAGCATCTGCCTTCGACTCGGGTCATGATCCCGGGGTCCTGGGATCAAGTCCATCATCGGGCTCCCTTGTCGGCGGGGAGCCTGCTTCTCCCTCTGTCCTGCTTGTCTCTCTCTCTCATCCTCTGTCTCTCAAATAAATAAAAATCTTAAAAAAATATGATTGACATGGTAAATTTTTTGGTCATGTGTATTTTACCACACACACACACACACACACACACACACACACACACACACAATCTCCCAAAAAAAGAAGAAGAAAAAAAACTTGATTGCCCAAAGCCAACTGTTATGCAATCACCCTGGCAGGTCCTGAAATTAATTGGAAAATAAGGGCCCTGGAACAACAAAAAGACCCCATCCTAAGAGCAGCCGCAGAGAGAGAGCATGTAAGTGGCCTAAGGGAGCAGCAGGGCTTGGCCAGAGAGGAGCTCACCGGGGCCAAACCAGCACCCTTTCCTGGTGCTGCTCAGAGTTCCCATCAGTCATGACGGAGGACCTGCTGGGCAGTGACCCCAGAAGGCCACTAGAGAATATTCATAGTCATGGAGATTTGAGTTTGTTTGCAGAGGCAATGCCATAACATGGATATGGTTTTCACGTCACAACCTGAGGTCATTCACGCTAAAACAAATCCTTTTGTTGACTTCCTAGCATCCTTAGTTTAAACACAGGGGAAGACCCTTGAGCTGGTTACCTCGGTCAGGTGGACCTTACCTAGTTACTAAAATTGAGATTCTGCTGTTCTGAGTAGGCGAAATCAGGAAAAGCCCCAGTTCCCTCCCTCTTAACAGAATTGTGTCTGAATTGGGGCGTCTGGGTGGCTCAGTCGGTTAAGTCTCTGACCTTTGCTTATGGCTCAGGTCACAATCTCAGGGTCCTGGGGTGGAGCCCTGGGTCAGGCTTCATTCTTAGCTCAGTCTGCTTGGGATTCTCTCTCCCCCTCTTCCTCTGCCCCTCCCCCCACTTGCTTGCTTGCTCTCTCTCTCTCTCAAATAAATAAAATCTAAAAAAAAAAAAAGATTCTGTCCAAATGAGGCTGATTCTGTGTGCATAGAATCAGGGAGAAATGACATGGAACCGTACATGAGAAGAAGGAGTGCATCTACCTCAGACCTGCTACCATGTCTATTCTTGAGGTGGGCAGAGCCCAAGAAGAAAAGGGATCTTGGGGAATGGATGCGATCAGGGGGAAGAGAGCCAGAATCAAAGGCAGCCGAAAAGTGATTCTCTGAGGCTGGTGAAGAGAGGTTGTTCCTGTTGTTTGCGCATTGGCCTTCTGCCCAGACAGGGGGAGTGACCGCCAACATGGCGGGCCTCTTGGATCCGGGGAAAACCTGACCATCTGCAACACCCACCAGCCTCACCTGCCAAGGTATGACAGACCCCTTCAGGGCATGACTACCTGGGGGCCTTATTTCGGAGACCGCATGCAACATACCAAGTGACATCTCCCTTTGCAGGGTGTTTTTGTTAGGATAAAATTTGGCTGCTGTGATAGAGATCCAAAGCTTCCTAAATTTTATTTACACTGTGGCACACGGAGAAAATGATAACAGTTATATAGCTCAGTGAAAAAACAAGGTTGCTTGTGTGCAGAGGCCACTGGCCCAGGGATGGAGGCATCAGTAGCTTCACACACCTGGAACCCATTTACACACACCAGGAGGCCCAACACTCGAAAGCTCTGGCTTTATTACTACAGCTATGGATTTCCCTCTCAGACAAGTGAGTTGTTAGGCTGACTCTGCCTACAAAGTCATGGGAGACCCAGACCCCATCCATGTTGTTGCTCCTCCATCCCCAGCATGTTGCTCTCATTTGCAAGATCCAAGATGGCACTCCACACATCCACCTTCCATCCAGAGAGAGGGTAAAGAGGAAGAGAAGACCCACTCGTCCTCTTCGGAGTATATATTGGGTGTTTACTGCTGCATAACATATTCTCCCAAAACTTAGTTGTTTGAAACAATAAACATTTATCATCTCAGTTTTCGTGAGTCAGGAATTCAGAGGTTGCAGTCAAGATGTCAAGGAGGACAGCAGTCATCTGAGGGCTAGACTGAAGCTTCAAGATGTGCTTCCAAAATGACTCCCCTGTGTGGCTGTGGGCAGGAAGCCTCAGTTCCTCGCCACATAGGCCTCTCCATAGGGCTTCTTGATTATCCTCCTGAGCTGGCAGTTGGCTACCCCAGCGTGGTTATTACAAGATAGAGCAAGGAGGAAGCCAACTGCCTCTTCTGTCCCAATCTTGCAGGCCACACACAATGACTTCTGCCACAGGCTGTTCAACTGAATCCAGTCACAAAGTACAGCACACACTTCAAGGGAGGGGAGTTAGGTTTCACGTGAATGGAAGAAGGCATGTCAAAGAATTTGTGGACATATAGAAAACCCTGCCACAGGACACATCTGGGAAGTTGTATGTATACTTCTGCTGCTCGTACCCCATTGGCTAGAATTTAGTCACGTGACCACATACACAGTAGAGGGGGAGCTGGGATGATGTGGTGTCTCTGTCATAGTGGCGGTACACCCGACTAAAAATTAGTAATCTGTTACTATGGGAAAGAAATGGGACACGAATTAAGTTTCTGCCTCAAAAGAAGCAAAAATGCAGATGTACCGGGTGAAAGAAAGAATCCAGTGGCATATAATTTACATTCTAGGAGAGGGAAAACATTTTTTCATCAATGGCGTCCTTTATGATGTTCATGACATGTGGATGAGTGAAAATCACAGGTTGACCAACAGCATGATCGTATTTAAGATGATTTATATACACATATCTCAACGGGTGTGGCGGCGGAGAGGTGACTGGGAAAGGGGTTCCCCTAGTCAATAGGTGTGGTTATCTCCAGGTGGTTAAATTACTGCCAACTTTTTTCATACATTTCTATGTAGTTTTTCTATATCATTTACTGTTTTTCTCGAAACAGAAAAAGCCGTAAAAAATATTTCCTCCAATCCTTTCTAATCAATCTACCTGGTCTGGAGGAGGGTCAGTGAGGAATTCTGGGCGTCCTGCTGTGAGTCTCGGTGAATATGTCAGCTCCTGGGCAAGTCAAGTGCAGAACAGGAAGGAGAGGTAGGCAGGGCCGAGAGCCTGGTTAGTCAGGCTGTGCCAGTGGGCAGGGGGCATGAAATCACAGCGGAGACCACGGGGTAGGGCCGGGGCCAGGCCAGGAATCGTGAGAACAGAAGTCAGAGGCTGGAGAGTCAGGCCAATAGTGGGAGCAACCAAGGTGTGGTACCTGAGGGGATGCACCCGGGTCTGGACGGAGTGACAGCCCGAGCATCCAGGCTGAGGACGGTGCTCCCAGTTCCAGCAAGTCCCCGGGTCCAGAGGGAAAGGGATTCCAGAAAGCGATGCTCGGTATCAGTGATGGGAGCCCGTGCAGGTTGAAAACCTGAGGGGCCCCTTCTCAGCAGGAGGAGCCAACTGGATTGTGGTCCCAGGGCAACTGTGAGGCCTCTGGGGAGCATTCCACTGCCCCAGCAAGAGGGGCCTCTGAGGGGCTGGTGTGGACTGGCCTGCCTCCTGCCCGCGCAAGAATGGATGAATGCATTGACCTTGCTGCCGGCTCTGGTCTGTGACGGGAAGCTCCCTGGCCTGCCAGGCTGAGAAAGATTCTAAGACAGAGCCTGGACCTCAGTGAAACCACTGAAGGGATTGATTAGTGATGTCTGCCAAGGCACAGCAAAGCATGTTGTGGGCTGAGTGCCATCATTCCCACAGCTATCCTTTTCCACCGAGAATTCCCCATCACCACTTCCCTGCCTCACTCTCCTGCCTCCCATCATAGGGAAAAATGACCCATAATCCCCCTCCTCTTCATTTGGGCTGATTCACTGCTAGAGTTTCTACAGAGAGTCTTTTTATTTAACTGTCATCAAAAAGTACATCCTAGGGGTTCCTGGGTGGCTCAATTGGTTAAGCATTTGCCTTTGGCTCAGGTCATGATCTCAGGATCCGGGGATTGAGCCCTGCATCCGGCTCCCTGCTCAGCGGGGAGTCTGCTTCTCCCTCTCTCACTGCTCCCCCTGCTTGTGCTCATGCTCTCTCTCTGTCAAATAAATAAATAAATAAATAAATAAATAAATAAATAAAATCTTTAAAAAAAAAGTACATCCTAATTGTAAATGCTTTTTCTACTTGGCATGACAGCACAAGGACTTTCCTATGATTGTTTTTAGTCTTTTTTAAAGTAACAACAGTACATTGTAGAAGATATGGAGAACAAACAAGAAAAAAAAAGCCTGTAAAACATCTTTAATTCTGAAACCCTCAGGATACCTCTGGAGCAAACCAGGGGGATACTCGCTCTAGGATAACAGCTCTAGAACCTTCATAAGTCTCAGAATTATCTGGGATTTTTGTTGTTGTTGTTCTTAAGAAACAAAGATTCCCTCCAAAAACTCATTAGAAAAGGTAAGCCTTTCCCCCCACAACCCCCAACCAACACCAAAAAATAAATAAAGGCTATGAACAAGACAACAAATATTCAAGTGGTCAATACATAAGAAACACAGCCTTCTCTATTAGTCAGGAAAATGAAAATTGAAACAATGAGATGCCTTCCCCTTCATTAACACATTGGCAAGAATTCAAGTGTCATACGACATCCAGCACAGGCAGGGAAATGGGCATGACTTGCTACAACCCCTTGGAAAAATAATCTAAAGTTGTTTATCAAAATTAAAAGTACTCTACACTCTGTGCATTTGATAGCAACCTCACTTTCAGGACTTATTCTGCAGAAGTAAAAAGCTCAGAACAGGAAGCTATATGTGCAAGGACATCGAGTAAAGCTCCCAAGTCATTTGTTCAACAAATATTTGTTGTTCTACTACTATGTGCCAGGCACTGTTCTAGACACTAGAGATACATTGAATAAAACGAAAATCCCTGATCCCATGGAGCTGAACTTTCAGAGGGAGGAAAAAAAATCAATAAGCATGATTTGCTTATTGTCAGTCAGTGAAGAGTACTGGGGAGAAAAATAAAACAGGGAAGACAGAGAATGCCGGGGGCAGTGCAGTGAGGGAGCGTTGCAGTTTAAAATCGAATAATCAGGGAAGGCTTCACGGAGTAGGTGGCATCTCATCAAAGAACTGAAGAAGGTGAGCGTTCAAGTCATGGAGATATTCTGGAGTAGAGCATTCCAGAACGGGGGAACAGCTGGTTCAAAGGCCCAGAGGCGGGCTAGGCTGGTTTGTCAAAGAACCACAGAGAGGAGAGGAGCGGGTGGTGAGGTCAGGTTGGTAATGGAGGCAGGTGGTACAGGCCTTGGAGGTCGCCGTGAGAACCTGGTTTTACTCCCACGTGAGATGTAGCCATCTCTGGGATGCAGATAGGAATTTGGAAATCAGTGAGTGGGCTGCAAAGGGCGTGCTCCCTGGAGTGAGGGAGGAGAGAGAACGACAGGCCTGAGCACCAAGCTCCAGGTTAGCCAACAAGCAAAAGAGGCTGAGAAGGAGCATCCAGAGAGGTAGGAGGCAGCCCCGAGGAACCTCACCGACCGTGTGGATGGGTCCGCTGTGGTGCGGACTGAGGATTGACTCTGGACTTAGCATCACAAACATCCTGAGGGAGAATGGCGGGAAGACGTGGCTTTATAGGGAAGGACTTCAGTCCCTGAGGGTGGTCGCTTCCTTGTACGAGCCCCTCAGGGAGGGAAGCAAAAGGAACCTTTGAGAGCAAGGAGGAGCAAGAGGGCAGCAGCTGACAGGCCTTGCCAGCAGCCAGGGGCAGCTGGGCTTCTCCAGACGACAGTGGACCACACCGCTGTGTCCCTGAGCGCCGGATGGGGTGCCTGTCACCCAGGGCCAGAAGAGAGCAGATCTCCGTGTGAACAAAGTCTCATCTAAAGCAGGCCTGGGGCTGCCGAGCTGATCCACGCCCTGCCTCTGAGGAAGTGTCCAGGCAGCAGGGACAGGCACTGGCTCCTCGGGAAAGTGCTCAGGCCCAGGGGAGGAAACGAGCCCCTGATTGAGGACTGAGGACCGGGCCAGAGGAAGGCCGCAGCCCTGGGAGGGGCCCCGAGGGCCAGGGGAGGGGACAGGCCAGCCGAGGCCAGTCCTGAGTGAGAAAAGCAGATGGAATGAAATGCCTCTTCCTTCCTACCGTGGGTGATGCCTGGTGGGGCAGGCAGGCTTAAAATGGGGAATTTTGAATAGAACTTAAGTAGATTCTTTTTATTTTTTTTTAGATTCTTTTTTTTTTTTTTTTAACTTAAGTAGATTTTAAACTCAGCCTGGTGGTGACTGATACCTTCTAGGGCGGTAGAATTATGTAGCTGGAGGAAGCTTTAGTCATCATGTCATCCAACCACATATTTTGTGGATGGAAACTGAGGCTCAGAGAGGGGAGTGATTTGCCCTGGGTCACATGGGAGCGAGCAGCAGGGCTGAGCATCAGAGGGGCTGAGCACCCAGGGCCCTGCACCAGGGACAACCTGCATGCCAGGAGGTGCCTGGGGTGGGGGTACACAGGGGACCTTGGGGACCACACAGCCACCGGCTGCTTGTACTCAAGAGAGGCGACCCATGGAGGAAACCAGGCTGGGGAGGGCCAAACAGGATCCAGGAGAGGCAAAAATCTCCCCCAGAGATCAGAGAAGAATCGAGAAGGGCAGGCCTCTCCTGGGAGGGCTGGGCTCTGTGAGGAGGGGAGAACACACCCTGAGAACAGACTGGTCCAGGTGGGACGGGGAGACGGCTAGTCTGTGACAAGGCAGGGCCCAAGGGGGGCTCAGGACCGGGGAGGCAGGCGCACACAGGCCCTGGGAAGGACGAGCACACACCCCTGGCTCGTCCTGCAGCTGAGGCAAGTTCCCTCCAATCCCCTGACCGGCTTTGGGCTGGAGAAGCTCAGTAGTCACCTCTGATTTCCCTCACTGCGCGCTCCCTGTGGCTCGTGCTTCTTACTCTCTTCACACGGGGAACACTCGCCTTACTTGATACTCTTCTCCCTCACCCGAATCTCTGCGGGGCTCTGCGGGACATCCCGCAGGCTGGAGTGGGAAAGGCAGGACCCTCTGGGCTCCCCCTGCAGCCCCTCACCAGGCCAGAGAACCCCAAGGAGCCTTCCCATCCCAGAGCAGCGGTGCTTTCCAGCAAGGCCTCGGGTCCTGAGGGCCCTTCTGCCCCCGGGGAGACAGCCTGACCTGCTCCCTGCCCTCCCGGAGCCCACGAGCCCACGACCGACCAAGCCAGGAAGATAGAGGGAGAGGCAAGCAACAGTGTCGTGAGGGCGAAGGAGGTGTCCTGGGAGGCCCAAGCCAAAGGGAGTTTGGACCAAGAGTGAAGGACCTTCAGCTGAGGGGAGGGGGCTGGGGGCTGGCGACGTGAGTAACCGGATTAGAAGGATGAACGCTCACTTGTTGGTAATTTCTCCACAGATGCTGCCGCTCTTTGGGTTCTGTTTCACAGCTCTGGAAGCCCTTTGACTCCTTCAGATAATTTCCTGTTTTAACAGGTCATCTTTCAGGAGGAGAAATACAGATGTTCTAGCAAGAACAAGGCGGGATTTCCAGCTCCGTGTGGAGGCCGAGCCTGTGTAGGGAGTTTTCATCTGAACCCTGACCTCCAGGATGCAGGCAAAACCCATTCAGTTTGGGACCCAGGGTGGACATCATCGCGAGGGACCTTGGAGGCCACAGAGCCACCGGCTACTTGTACTCAAGAGACGGGACTCATGGAGTCAAAGCTGGGGCCGGGCTGGACTCCAGGCCTCCAGGTTCCTGGGGGGGCCCACGGTCTCCCTGCAGTTCCGGGGGGCTCGACTCTGGGTGCTGCCTCCCTTGCCTTTCCCAGACCCATTCCTGTTCCCATTCCCTCAGGAGGAGAGAGCTGCCGTGGAGACCCTCCAAAAGGGGAGTGAGCCCAGCAAGTCTGCCTGCTAGTGAGAAGTCTCTGTGGAAAGTGCTGGCAGGGAAGGGCAGGGAGGGGCCGTGTTTCAGAACAGTCCGTCCAGCTCCCTGAAGGGACAGGACAGGGCGCACCTGTGAGGCTGCCAAGAGGGGCCCGGGGCCTCTCAGGCAACTGCTCCCCTCCAGCTTGGCCCCTGTCCAGTCCTATCATCAAAGCCAGGGAAGGCAGCCCCGACAGATGTCACCGACCCTGAGCTGTCAGTCATCCCAGTGGGTCCCCACAGCACAGCAGGGCCACGTGTCCTGTGAGGGGTGGAGGGCAAGGCTCTCCCTCGGTTCCCCAGGTGCTAACCACGGACCGCCCCTCTGAGGTTCTTCCCAGACAGCTTCACCTGTTGGGGCCTCAGCTCCTCCTTGAGTTTGGAGACTGAGCTGACCAGAGCCCCTCTGACAGTGCCTGGGGCAACCTCGTGGATGAGAGAGTCCTGACCCATCCCAAATCCAAACATTCTAGAGGCTCCACACACCAGCAGTCTCCAAACTATGTTCCAGGGAACCCCCTTAGTGTCCCGCAAGACATAGGTGTATGAAATAAAGATTAAGTGAGCTCCATCAATAGAAGAATGAATAAACAAAATGTAGTATATACAAACAATAGAATATCATTCGGCCATAAAAGGGAATAAAGTTCTTATACATGCTGCAACATAGATAGATCTTGAAAACAGTATACTTAGTGAAATAAGCCCAATAGGGAGGACAAATAGTGTACTTCTCACTTACATGGGGTACCTAGAATAGGCACATTGATAGAGACAGAAAGTGGAATAGAGGCTAGCAGGGGATGGGGGGGATGTGTGAAGGGTTTTCGTTGGGATGATGACAAAGGTTGGGATATAGATAGTGGTGATGCTTATACAACATTGTGCGTGTATTTATTTAATGCCACTAAATTGTGAACTTAAAAATGGCCAAAATGACAAATATTATGTTACATCTATTTTACAACAGTAAAAAAAAAAAATCTCTTTAAAAGAATAAGTGCCGAAATAAGTTGGGGAAGCACTCTGTTTTCAGAGTAAATGTCCTACACAGGACTTTTCAGAGCCTTTATTATGCTATGGCCCCCAATGGAGAGGATCATCGACCCCAACCCCCCCAACCCGTTGTTCTTAGAAGGCCCAGTCCCATTCATCATAGAGTTGTTCCCCAAATTACAAATTTGGCTTCTGAGGCCACCTCTCACACCTGGAAGAGGCACTAAAATCTTTGTGAAACCTGGATGTTTATTTAGAAAACCAAGGTCAACATAGCTATCCCAAAGTGTATCAAAAAAAACTTGCCTTTTTGTTTTATTTTCTTCTCCAAAAATGGAGATTTCTTTCTTGGGACTTGGAAGCATTTTGAGTTCTTTATTTAAGGAAAAAAAAAAAAAAAAACACGTGTGTGTTGCATGCATGACTGTGTGTGCAAGAGGGAAATTCTCTAGAAACTTCTGGTATGGAGCTGGAAATGAAACCCCAGAGGATGAACGCATGTTGTCTGTGGGCCAGATGGCTTTGAAGGTGGTTTGGGGCGTGGGCTTGGCACGGGGCTAAGTTCAGGGCTCTGTCTGCCTCTTGGGGGAGGGGGCAGGCTTTGTCCTGTCCCCTGCTCCTGATGGTGTTGTCAGTCAGCTGTCTTTGGACATGCCTCGGTAACAGGAAAGCCCGAAGGGAGGAAAGTGGCTTCTCCACGCCATATATCTCTCCTCCTGGAAGCAGGACCTCAGATATCCGCTCGGCTGAGGGTGGGCGAGAGCCCCAGGCTGCTACCTTATTTGCTTGTGACCTTTCCATTGGATGCCGTATTTTATAGTCCCATGTGTTCTGGTCTGGCTTTGGTGGGGACCTGGAGTTGGTTAGGGGGATATTCGATTGAAGAAAAAAGGCTGGATTCAAGCCCCAGCTGTGGGACAACTTAGGGTGAGTCACGGCCCAGAAATGTAGTGTCAGGGAGTGAAGCCAGAGGGGAAAATATTTATAACTGCCGGAAACATGATGAACCTGTCAAAAATACATGAAATCAGCTAAATAAATTGGGAAGAAAAAAAGCAAGCTCTTGTTTGGTTTTGTGAGTGTAAACTTTTTTTTTTTTAAATCACCAAGAAAGAGAAAACTGATTTCTCTACATACAAGTGCCTTATGCGAATGATGTTTGGGGGAAATTGAGGAAAAGTGTCTGTGTTCTCTTGAGCTGAAGCAGGATAGAGAGAAGGGAGCAGTCATAGGAGGCAATTGGGAGAGAGAATATGAATTCAGTGGACCCAAGAGATCAAAGCTGGCATAACCATGGGGCTACAACCCTCCCCTCAAGAATCCTGGGAGACTTGGGGTCATGCTGGGCTTCTGTGAATTTGGGGGGGGAGTGGAGATGTTTCTATTTATATCTGAGCAAGACAGAGGAGCTCTTAAGGATGGGAGGACAAGCACCTGGGCCATGGTGTTGGGTAAAGCAGAGTCTCTCTGGCTCTCCAGGTTCTGGGACTGATCTGGGAAGAGCCAGGGGCAGAGGGGACCTGGGTGGATCCAAAGCGGACAAAAGTTAGATTGAAAAGGAATCGTTTCCACTGCAGCAAACACTAGGGCTCAGAGAGAATGCTGTTTCATGGGCAGCCAGAGAAAAGGAACCTGGGATTCGGCCAGCACCCCAGGATCGCCAAGCTGCGGGTCACAGAGACTGGGGAGACGTTGGAGACTCTGGAGGAGAGGAGGGACCATTCCTGACGGGTCCGAGGGGCAGCGAGGGAGCCTGGACTTTGACCTGGCGGAGGTGAACCTAGGAGAGGGACTTCAGAAAGAGATCTCTATGGGTCACCCCAGGGGAAGGGTCTGCGGGAACGGATCAGGGACAGAGAGGTCCGCCAGGGGGCGCCACACAGCCCCATGGGCAATAAGGAAGCCGATCTCCCTACCTAGCCTCAGACACCTCTTCTTGTGGTGCGCCAGGAGGCTGGTCTGAGGGTGTTCCCACTGAAACTCGCTAGGGGGCAAAAGGAGAGCCATCTCTTCACCTGATCAATCGTGACAGCCCGGATCGCTGTCAGGAACTCCATCCGATGGCCTTCAGCCCCGCGAGAAGAGGCACCACCGCTGATACCGATGGGCGATGTCTGCGGTGAGGACGGCGCGGGGGTGTGGCAGCGTCCATTCATTCATCCACACACAGCCCCTAGCTGTCCACCCGCTCCGTGCCGGGGCCCCTGTGGCTCCGCAGGGGTGCCCTGCGGGCGCTCAGTTCCCAAAGGCTCAGCTGCGGAGGGGGCAAAAAGCCCCAAACCCAGGCTCCACTCCCCTCTAGACCTTTTCCCTCGGAGCCTCTTTAAGGTTTTGGAAAAGGCCTGTGTCCCATTCTCTCCAGGTCTTGAACAAATTAGCTGCTCGGTAGTTATTTGTGGAAGGAAGAAAATAAATGCGTGAATCACCGTATTTTCCACTTTTTATTCATTTAACAGAGAAACCAATATATACATTTTGCAAGGCTTTTTCGAGGATTTAGAAATGGATTAGACCCAATCTTTGCCCTCTAGGAATTCATAGCACCATCTGGAGGTTAGATATGTGCCCAAATATTTGTGAAACAAGGTCGTTATGTATAAATCCAAGTTCCTTGGCGGTACCTGGCTTCAGGAAGGCAGACAGAACTCTCTTGGGGTCCGGGGTCTCAGAGGGGAGATGGGTGCCAAGGTGAGAACCAGGATGGGGGTGGGTAGCGGAGGATGAAGCCAACTGCACTTCCCCAAACCCCCTCCCTGTGCGCCCCCAGGGAGGGCCCCCTCCATACCTCCCTGTCCTACTGGAGCCTGGATACAGACCACAGCTGGGCCCCGGGGAGGGAGAGGAAGGCAGCAAGAGGTCAGAGTGAGAAGGGCCGTACAAGTCCCCTTCCAGGAAACACTTAGAGATGTCCGAGTCTTGCTCCATGCCTGGGCCACTAGCGATGACTTTGCCACTCAGGAAACAGCATGGCAAGAGGGAGGCAAGTGCAGTACCCTCGCCAGCCCCCAGTGGGGCTCCCATGGCTGACCCCACCACAGCGCTGGCCTCCGCCCCTGGAATCGTGGGCCAGAAGGGGCTCTCTCTGTTCCCCCAGCTCCCAGCACAGTCCCCACACACAGCCACCCAGTTACCCACCCCTGGGACCTACCCCTCCTCTTCACTGGCCGATGAGAAAGGGGAGAGGGGTAAAGGTGGGGTAAAGGGAAAAGGACAGTCCAGGGCCTTGGAGGACTTGGGGTGGCAGAGGGAGGGTAGGAGGAGGACTCAGGCCAGAGTAGGGGGGGCCATAGGGACCCAAGGGAGTATGGAGTGGCAAGACAGAGTCCACCCGGGGCCCTGGCCAAGCTGTGAGCCCAGAGAGGGGCCCAGGGACTTATGGATCACCCTCCCCAGAACTTAAGCCTCTCTTCTGGGATGGTATGAGGCCAGAACCAGGAAGCAGTGCAGCCTTTGTGCACGGGGTGTTTGAAGCATCATGTAAAACTCGCTGGAGCTGGAAGCCCCAAGTCCTGGAACCGTTCTCTGGGCCTTTGTCCTGCGGAGGGCAGGAAGCGCGCGTGCTGCAGGAACCGGGCACGTGCACGGAGGTCCATGTGCAGATGTGTGCATGCACACTCACGAAGGTGCCCTGGGTCCCTCTGTGGCTGGTGACTGATGAGCCATCACGGGGCTGTGGGGCCAGGACCCAGAGCAAACAACAAAGCGGGAAGGTACGCCACAAACAAGCTGGCAGGGGCTCCGTGACCAAAACCCTCAGCCGGACTAGGACATGAAGAGGGTGGCTCTTCATCATTTTTACGTGGGCGAGGGTCTTTTTGCATAGTTGCTTACGTAAAGCCATCTAAAAGACCATCAAGGAGATCTGAATCTATCTTAGATTTCCCTTCCCTGGGAATATATGCAAGTGCGTATATGGGTGTGCATGTGAACACGAGGAGGAGTGTATGTTTCTGTGTGTGTGTGTGTGTGTGTGTGTGTGTGCGTGCGAAAACACAAGCTGCTGTGCTGGTGGAAAGCTAGAAGAAGAAAGAAAAACATGGACTTTTAATCATTCCCCTACACCCGTGTGTGTGCGTGTGCACACAGAGCTACACACACGCATATCCATCCGTCTGCATTTTTGGCCCAGCCTGCGTTCCCATAAACTGCTTTTACGTCTGAGACCTGAGCCCACTTAAACCAGTAGCTCTCTACCCTGTTGGCACATTGGAATCACGCAGGGGATTTTTAAAAATCCCAAGGCCCAGGGAACACTCCAGACCAATACATCAGAATTTCTGGAGATGCGGCTTTGGCATAAATACTTCGTATCGATATTTAATCATCTCCTGAGGTGATTCCAATGTCCTGCCAGGGCTAAGTATTCCCATTCGTAGAAAGCCCTTCTCTCATTCCTCTGCACGGAAAACTTCTATTCATCCTTCAAGACCCAACTCCTCTGGCCCCTTTGAAGGAAAGCTCTTCCCGACACCTGCCCAGGGAGAGTTAGTTTTTCCTTTCCTGAAGTTCCCAATACCATCTGAGACATCGGACTGCGTCATAATTATTTGCTTGTCTGGACAGAACCATGACCTCTGCGGAGACAGGTGCTATGTGAGAGCCATTTCTCTATTGCCAACACCTAGCTTCAGGTCTGATACGCAGCCAGTGACCCATCGAAGCTTCAGAATGAAATAGAATCTGTACGTAATGAAGGCCAGGAACAAGGGAGGGGTGGGGAGTGGAGGCCATGGGTTTCTCTGCATGGGACCAGGGGTCTGGTCCCCTGGCAGCAGGTTGGGGGTACCTCCCCACTTTTAATAACAGAAAGGGCCCTCTTATGTCAACTAAGTTTGATGCTGATTGGTCCACACTTCCTTAGGAAGTGTCACCCCCCTTACTCAGAAATTCAGAGAGACAGGAGAGTGGGACTGTGACCTGTGCCTGGAGTTCTAAGTGACCAACCTCTCTCTCTCTCTTTCTCTCTCTCTCTCTCTCCCTCTCTCTCTCTTTTAATTTATTTAGAGAGAGAGTGTGTGAGCAGGGGGAAGGGCAGGGGGAGAGGGAGAGAGAGAGGCCTCCAGCAGACTCCCTGGTGAGCACAGAACCCAACTCAGGGCTCAATGCCAGGGTCCTGGGATCATGACCTAAGCTGAAATCAAGAGCTGGCTATTTCACTGACTGAACCATCCAGGTGCCCCCTTTCTTAACCATCCCCTTGTCGCCCTCATCCCAAGCCCACTCTGTCTATCTGGCTTCGGGGGCATCTTTGCTCTGAGGAGTGCTATGAACATCCGGGTCCCTGCTTCTGTCCCAGATCCAGCCCAGCCCAGCAACCTGTTGGCAAAGGGCTGTGCCTGGGAAACACTTGTGCAAGAGGAGGAGGCTCCTGTCAGCCCGCTGGGCCCGCAGACACTCTGGCCCCGGCCCAGGAGCCTGACGAGCAGACAAGAGAAGGTGTCCCGGGGCTGAACGAAGCGAGTGAGGTCTGAGGTAGAAAGAGCTCCTCGCGTTTCTGAAGACCAGGCCTTCTGGTCACTGGTCTAGGCTGAGGTCACAGTGTGGGGCCGCCCACCCGCTGACACACACAGACATACACACTCACATACTGTCCACTTCCGGAAGGGTCCTCAGCCTCTAGGCTGAGACCAGCCTCTCCCCTCCCCACAGCTGCCCCTCAACTGACCAGCCAAAGTCCTGGTCACCCACAGAGTCCATTCAACACGAGCAAGTGTTTTCTTTACATGTTGGGGCTTTTACTTCAATTTGAAGCAGATGGTTGAGCACAGGTGTGAACAGCTTTGGCCTTTTAAGCACAAGGAAGGAAAAGGCCTTGGCTTTGAACGTGCCTCCCCCCTCCCCAACTTACTGGCCCGTTCCCCTGGTCCCTTCCTCCCCTCTGCCTGCCCTGTACTGGCCTTCATGCGGGGCACCATCTTGTTTTCCCAGCCAGGAGGGGGGCCACAGGCAAGGAGTGGCTGGCTGGGCCGGCTGGGGAACACCTTTAGGTGACCTCAGTGGGGCAAGTCCCCAGGGTGGGGTACAGGGTGGTCAATATTGCTTCTTTACTCTCTTGCCCTGATGCTCAGGGCCCCAGGAGCCTGGACCCAGGGAACACTGAGAATCAGGGTCAGAGGCCTGGGCAGCCAGTGGGAGGTCGAGAAAAGGGCCAGGATCTCATATCCCACTCCATACAAGCGCCCCCAGCCCTCTCTCACCGCCCCCTGAAAGTTTATCTTGTACCCAGCCAGCTCAGGGCCCGGTGTAGAAAGAGTTCCAGGTCAGAGGGTCGAGTATTTCCAATGGTCACCAAATGTCCATCCCTTCCATGAGTTTTCCAGTGGGATCGCTGACTCGTCTTTGGCTTGGGATGGCTTTGGCAACAGGAGGAGCAAAAGTCATAGAGCAATGGTGTGGCTTCTCCCTGGGGGGTGTTGTCACCACAATTTGTTCAGTGTCTCTGTGGATTCTTTGGCAATGAATTTCTGCAGCCCTGGGCAAGGGGGAGGCTTTGCTCTCCCCTCCCCACCAGGCAGAGGGCAAAGTGCGGAGTCACCAGAGTGGCTGAGGGGGGACAAGCGGGGGAGAGGGAGGCAGGTGTTCCCCCGCCCCATCCCGAGAGGCAGTGGTCTGAGCATCTGGTGGCATCTTGGAGAAGAAGACAAGGCTGGATTTGGAGAGCTCACCTTCTCCTCAGGCTTGACCAGAAAAAGGGCCCACAGCAGCATCCTTGGTCTAGCCTGGGGCCAGTCACTCCTGAAAGAAACAAACAATGGTCAGAAGAAAGCCTATTCTCCTGACTCCTGTTTCCTAAGGGCCAACCAGTCCCAGGGGCTGGTGCCCTCAGCCCCTTCTCTCATTTACTCCTTGCTGCTGCCCCAGGAGGGACTCCAGTGGCCCAAGCAGGCGACTGCATCTTGACGGGCTCAGTAAGGACACACCCAGCGTCTGAGCCCAGGACCCAATGCCCCTAGAGCCCACACTGTCGCCCCCTGACTCCCCACTCTGCGTTTTAGAGCCATTGCTGATTTTGTCGGCTTGGGGAAATGGGCAGGCCTGCAGGGGCTCGAGGGAGCTCAGAGATACCTGGTGCTGATCGCACAACCCTCCAGCTCACACCCCATGGGAACGGCCATCCACAGCTCCTTTTCCCTCCACTGTTCAGACAAGAGCACTGTACCGGGAGTCCAGGGGCGGTCCATTGACCTGCCCACTGGGGGAACCTGAGACAAGTCACTTAACTTCTCTGGGCCTCAGCGTTCTCATCTGGAAAATGACACCGCTGGACCAGGCCAATAATTGTCAAACTTGCTTTTAAGCGGTAGAAATGAGGTCCTCCCAGAATAGGCCGGAGGACCAGCAGTGACTTAACCTGGTGCGGCCCACTCCTATGACAACAGAACCTCTGCAAACACTGGACAACACAGCTACGTTGCTCGTTTTTGAAGCAAGATATCTGTGGGGCCCCTCCGCCCCTCCAGGGGCCTTGCTTGCGTCCGTCTCAGAGGTGGCGCGGGAAGCTGGCCACAGCAGGATCTGAATCCGGATCGACAGTGTTTATTCGGCCACAGAGAAGCCGCTCCTGCTGAACTGCAGGCCTGGGGAGCCGGGACGCAGCCAAACCACAGGGCTGGGGGGCTGCCAACCGCAGGCCCCGGGGAGCCTTGGGGAGCCTCGCAGGCCTGGGGCGCTGGGCTTGGCCCAAGGCCCGGGGGCGAGGCGGGGGCAGGGCTGGAGGCGGGGGTCTGAGGAGGGGGGTCGCCCAGCTAGCGGAGGCCGAGATGGGAGAAGGCAGGCGGGAGGGAGGAGCAGCCCACTGCGCCCCCGTCCAGGCTCACCTCCTGGGGGCGCGCGGTGCGGCCGCCCGGCAGGAATCTGCTTTCTGTTACCGCGTCTGAGGAGGAGGATTAAGAGGCGGGAAGGAAACCCAGGGGGATGGCACGGGGTCTGTGGTCCAGGGGTGATTTACAGCCCGCGTCAGCCGGGCGCTGGCTGCCTGGGAGGGCCCTTTCGGGCCGGGCCGCCTGCGGTCTGGGGAAAAGCGCAGAAAGCTGGCGTGGCCAGCCGCCCGAGCCATCCTACTGGCCATTCCATCAAGGCGCCAGGGGCCCCGTCCCAGGCCCTCTGTTGGCTCTCGGACCCTGCAGAAGCCATGGCCACCGCCCAAGAGCAATGGAGCCGGTTCCCCTCGCCAAAGCCTGACCTTCAGGGTCCATCCCGCCCTTTCCCTGGTGTCTACGCTGGACCTGGGTTGCCACCGCCCACCTTGGCGCAGGAATCCCAGCACATATACCAGCCATCCAAGGAAGTCTTATGTCAAATGGTGTTACAGTGGGAAGAATACTAGGTGGTCTTCGGTGCCAGGACTTCCTCTGAGATTAACCAGCTTTGTGACCTTGGGGAACTTACCCTCCCTCTCTGTGCTTGAATTCCTTCACCTATACAGCAAGTACAAGTACATATACATGGACACATGCTTTCCCCCAAAGAGTCCTCTGTAGAATACTAGACAGACGGGTGAGGTATATCCCAAGAGTCTGAGAAACACCACAGACCTTGGCCCCATCTTGGAAAGTCACTACATATATTAGCATATTAAAGGCTCTGAAAAGTCCTGCAGTAAAGAAATTTGCCTGGCTTTATTTACCCACTATCTGCTGAATTCATTTGATCCTGTACCTTGAGGCAATCTGTGGCCCATAAAGCTGGTATTTGTATTCTAACCCTCTGGCCCGTCCCTGGGCTTCAAGTATCTGCTTCTTTCCTGCCTCAGCACCCCAACCCAAATGCCCAGTGGGGGCTGCAGGTTGGTCCAGCCTCAGTCAGAGTTCTTCCAGAGACCAGCTATGCTTGAGGGATAGGAGACAAATCCATGGATGCCCCTTCAGAAGGGGCAGTGTGTGTGTGTGTGTGTGTGTGTGTGTGTGTGTGTGTGTGTGTGTATTAATTACAGGCGGGTAATTACCAATACAGAGGAGAGGGCTGGCAAATACTCCCCACTATGACCACCATACCACAGACCCCTTCTCATGGAACCAGGGGCAACATCCTATGTCAACCCATGTGAGAAACACAGCTTTTGAGAGGGCCTCTCGACTCCCATCCAGCTCTGGCTTTTTTCGGGGGGTGTTTCCTCTGTGGGCCAAGGCTCTGGGTACAGCTGGGAAAGGCTCTTGGCTCACCGCCTAAGGAGCCCCCAAAATCCGAGCCCCTAAACAGGGTCTGCCATGAAAATAAACTTTGAAATGACTAAACAAGATGGCCTCTCAGGTCCCTTCCTGCGGGGCTGCCGTGCTGAGTGCGATGGAGGGGATTTGGTCAGTGTGGCAAAGGGGCTGAATTTATCAAATCTGATATCATCTTCTGATCTGTTCATTCATTTGTGGTCAGAACATCAGCTCCACGAGGACAGGGACGTGGTCTGTTTGCTAATGTGGCCCCGGAGCCTAGGACAGTCCAGACACACAGGAGCGCCTCGGTCAATATTTGTTGCACAAAGAAATAAATATTTCCAGTCACAGGCCTTTGATTTACTATAGCTTTTATATACCACGGGATATGTTTCCTGTGTCCAATGTACCTTAGCATTTTTGTAAACATGCCTATGCCTCAGGGAAACTTTGGGTAATTGTTGTGAATCCTGGAACAATGTTGCACCTTTTTCACTTTTGTTCACTCCGTGTTTTTTTATTTTTATTGAAACCTCCTCTGCTTACCAAGTTTGTCTCTGGCTTTACGAGGACTGCCTTCCTCTCTCGATCACTTCTGTGTACGACAGCACAATTTTACTACTTTGGGGGCATTTAAAAAAATGATTCTATCTGCCCTTTTTTTTTTTTTTTAAGATTTTATTTATTTATTTGACAGAGAGAATGAGAGAGCACAAACAAGGGGAGCAGCAGAAGGAGAGGGTAAAACAGGCTCCTGGCTGAGCAGGGAGGCCGATGTGGGACTTGATCCCCGGGATCATGACCTGAGCCGAAGTCAGATGCTTAGCCAACTGAGCCACCCAGGCGCCCCTCTATCTGCCTTCTAAAGTGTTTTACCTCTTAAATTCATTTTCTGTTTATGATTTTCATATTCATTTTCAGTCCACTCTACCTCCTTAACCATTTTTCACTATTTTAGAATTATCCTTTTTTTACATTTTAGCAATTTGGATATAGCTTTCCAGATACAGAAAAGGATCCAATGGAATGGAAATCCTGATAGGTTTGTTTGTTCATTTCTCCTAAAAAGAGTCAGATTTCAAGTGTTGTTTTAAAACACAACTATGAAAGATAAGCAGGGAGCACACGGGAGATGTATTTTCAACCCCCACACTATTAGGTATTATTTTATCTTTCACTTCTCAGTGCACCAACATGTGGGCTGAGAAGGGGCTTTGTGTTTCGTCCTAAATGCAGAACAGTGGGGTCCACTGTGGCCCCAAAGTCAGCAGACCCCAGGGCCCTGGGCAGGTGGGCTCATCTCTCCATGCCTCAGTTTCCCCATCTTTAAAGTGGACACAGTAATCGTACCCGCCTCCCAGGCCGGTTGCCGAGAATCAATGAGACAATGAAGCGGAGACCCCAGCAGGGCCTGGAACACGGCGCAGGCAAGGGAACTCGGCGGCTCACCTCCCTGCAAAGAGCTGGGTCCTCCCTTTGACAAACTGGTGTCTGAAAACTTAAAAATGGCATCTCAGGCTGAAATGGTCACATTGAACCAACTGTCATCTTGGCCTTGCTTTTGGTGGATTTAAAAAAAATATAGACACAATTTCTAAAATTGCGGAAGGTATGTCCATCACCTCGTGGATGGGTAACCAAAATGTAGTGTATCCATACAATGGAATGTTATTCGGTCAGAACAAGGACAGCGGGACTAATACATGCCAGGACACGGAGGGACCCCGAACGCTGCGTGCCGAGTGAAAGAAGCCGGTCACAAAAGGCCACGTGCTCCAGGATTCCATTCACATGAAGTGTCCAGAGCCGGGAAACCCACAGACTAGTGGCCCCCGGGGGGTGGGGGGCAGGGAGGACTGTGGGGTAGGAAGGGAGCACTAAAGCACACGGGGGTGTCTTTCTCGCCTGAGGAGAAAGTTCTAAAACTCACTGCGGTGAGGGCTGCTCAAAGCTGCGAAAATACTAGAAACCACTTAGCTGTACACTTTTCAGTGGGTGAACTTACGTCATCTCGGTCAAGCAGTTAAGTTTTTAAAAAATTACGTGGGTCGTACATGTTAATTATGGAAAGGATAGAAAATACAGAAGAGTGAACAGAAGCAAGAAATTTCAGCCATCTCAATCTCCCCACTGGGAACGTGGGGCGACTCTCGTTCCTTTACTTTTCTCAGGCTTAGACATAGCTATAGAGTATTTTTTGTGTGTTTGGGTATTTATTTATTCACTCGCTTATTATTTTTTTCCTTAATGTTTATTATTTACGTATCCTCTGACACCAACATAGAATTTTATGGAAGTGGAAGCTGGGGGAGCTGGTGTTTGTTTTCTAACCTTCTGGCCCGTCCGCCTCTGCCTCTGGCGCATGTGTTTTCCCATCTTCTCCATGGGCCAGGCGCTGCCGAGCTTATTCTGGGCACAAGCACAGGCCCAGGCTTCTGGCCTCCCGACTTCCCAGGGAACTGGAAGCAGGTATGGACCAGCCCACCCCCAGCGCCTCCCGCCCCGCCTGGCCTGGGCGCCAGGGGTGACAGGCAGGAAATTTATGAGCAGTTGGAGTTGGCTGCTATTTTCCGAGGGCGGGAACATGGTGTGAATCAAGGATCCCACTGTGTCCGGGCTGGGAGGGCCCTCCGAGGTCCCGGCCATCTAAGCGTTGCAGAGTTGGGGCCTAAGGCCCTAGTGAGCCAGGAGAATCTTCCTGGGGACCGTGGATTGGGAGAATTCATTTACTCAACAAAGATGTACTGGGTCCCTACTGGGTGCCAGCTCTGTGACAGACATGGAGTCCAAGTCCCAGCCCCAGGGCAGCTGATACTGTGACCCTAGAGTGAGGCTGAAAGTCACTGGGGCTGGTCGGTGCTGTCAGGCGGCCCAGTCGCTGTCGTGTTGGCTCCACGAGCGGCCGAGATGGCCAGGGGTTCTAGGTTACAGCGTGCAGACAGCTGTCTACGCAGCTAAGGGGCTACCCTGCCCGGCGCGCCCCAGCCCCCCAGGCCAGGAGCATGGGTGGGTCCGGCAATCTAAGCCCCTCATTTCCTGAGGCCCGTGGATCCATTCAAACCTGAGTCAGCCCATGACATACAGAAGCACTTCCCTACCAATAAGAAAGAGCAAACCAGGGGCGCCTGGGTGGCTCAGTCGTTAAGCGTCTGCCTTCGGCTCAGGTCATGATACCAGCGTCCTGGGATCGAGCCCCGCATCGGGCTCCTTGCTTGGCAGGAAGCCTGCTTCTCCCACTACCATTCCCTCTGCTTGTGTTCCCTCTCTCACTGTGTTTCTCTCTGTCAAATAAATAAAATCTTTAAAAAAAAAAAAAAAAGAAAGAAAGAGCAAACCACATCAGACAATGAATGCAGAGATGAGAGCAGGCACCTGGAGGCCGGTGGGGGGCGCCATCCTGGGCTAAGCACTGAGAGGGCACTGTCCACGTACCCCACACTGTCCTAAAGGCTTGCTCCGGGGCGGGGAGGGCGGGGTTTCCTGGCTGGGTCCCTGCTGTCTCCCCAGTCTGGGAGACCCCGGGGCTAGCTGCAGTCCAGCCTCGTAACCCGCCGGCCCCCACCTGCACTACAGGCTGAGAGAGATGTGCTTCTCTGCGCTCCCCACGCACCCTCTATGGACCCCGACATCCCTGCGTCCATGAATTATTGGTGGTATGATGACCATCATCCCCTTGCTACCCCCAAGCACCTCCAGCACGAGCTCCTGAGGGAAGGAGAGGCCAGGTCGTCCTCGGCGCCCCTGTCCTCCCAGGCTGTTATTTATTTACCGAGGGTGGCCTCGGGCCAGGTGCCACACTCCACTCCTTTGCATGTGCTGTTTTACACACTCCCGTTTTGCAGATGAGGAAATCGAGGCTGGCGCAGTTTCCTGGCTTCCCTACGTCCCCCCGCTATGATGCAGGACAGCAAGGCAGACCCCTCGACTTCTGGAGAGCTCAGCTTCTTTGCCAGCAAGCGGGACTGGCAAGTGCCCAAGCCATCCCCCCAGCCACCAGCTTCCTGGGTCCTAAGAAAATCTCAGTCTTTGCCCCTTGAGGCCTGGCACTCCCAGAGCCAGGGCCAGAGCCCATAAGGAGCACACCAAGCCTGCAAGGACGGCTAGCGAGACCCACAGCCCCCGCCGCACTGACGCCTCCTTGGGCCACGGGCCACCCTCCCTGGCTGCCAGTCTCTCGGCTTTTCTCTCCGTGCTTCGCCTGCGTGACTCGGTGCCAGCTTTCTCTTGGCCTCTCCTTTGTTTCTCTCTCCCCCCGTCCGTCAGCCTATCTGTCTTTCTTGGCCCCCACCCCACCCCACCCAGAGCACAGGGCACTGTGAGGGTCGAGCTGGCCTGAGGGAGGGCCTGAGGCCCAGCTGCTGCAGCTTCCCATCTGCTTCCTATTCTGCGATGTTGTCCAGCCAATTCCACTTGGCTGCACACTGCTCTTCCAGACCCCAGGAGCCCAAGGAGCCCATGACCTTGCCCCACAACCAGAGGAGGCTCTCAGACTGGAGGGGAGCTGACAGCTGGGCAGACAGGTGGCCCAGCCAGGTGAGGATGGCCCTGCTCCCCGGCAGCTTCCTGGTGGGCCGTGACCCATGCCCCCACCCCCCACTCCCACACACACTGCACATATACACTCACACCTGACCACAGTGTCGACGGATGGCTGTCAGGCCTGCTTCTTCCCCAGCTGGGGATCTCCCCCCGCCACGCCTCTGCATCCTCGGTACCTCTCTCCCCAGTCCTTACTGCAACTGACGGCCAGGGTGACGGGCACCGAGCAGACAAGCTAAGTCTCGCCCAAGTGCTGGCCAGTGAGCCTTTGCAAAGACCGCGGTGCGTCTCCCAGAGACCCCCAGGAAGGAGACTTCCAAAGGTCTTTCAGGACCAGTGGGGGAAATAATAGGTGGTCATGCGGTCCCCGGGCAGCCCCCCAAAATCAAGTGACTTCCACAAACACTATGCAAGTGCAGTTTTAAGGTGGCAAAAACACCTCCCCACCCCTTCTCATCGTCCCTGGACCCCTCACGGCTAGATCCTGGAGGCACCGTGGGATCCAGGCCAGGGTGGGGTATCTCTGATCAGGGCTCCTTACCCACTGCCACCCCGTCCAGCAGCGATGACACAAAGGTAGCTTCCAGCTGCACCAGGGACAGGCCGAGACTGGAAGAGAACCAAGTATTTTGCCCACACGCATGTGCACACACATACCTACTCACAAGCAATATAGCCCTGCAGCCGGAGTGCCTCCCACGGCCTCTGTCTGAGTCCTGACTTCCCATTCTACCAGCTGTGTGACTTTAAGCAAGTTACTTCGCCTCTCCGTGCCTCAGTTTCTCCATCTATAAAATGGTAGTAACAGTGATCTACTGCCCGAGTTGTAGGGAAGATTCGGGAACACAATGGTGGCAAGGCAAAGCGCTGGGCTTTGGGTAGCCCCACATCAGGGCACACGCGTGTGTGTCTGTGGCTCCCTGCCATTGGCCCGCTAGCTCCCTGAGGCAGGACTGTGTCTCCACCTCAGACTGCCAGGGTCCCACTCAGTACTGGGCACAGAGGAGCCGCCTGTCGGATGCTGCGGAGACCACTGGAAACCCTTCCTTTCCTCTGCTTCCTTTCCCCCATTCATTCAGCAACTCTCTCCTGCGTGTTTAGACCAGGCCTGCTCCCTTTGAGGCCATGGGGATCCTGCCGTGAGCAAAGGGGACCAGGAGCCCTGCCTCCCCACTCTGACATGCTAGAACCGGCCCCGCCCCAGGAGATTTCCCTAGAGAAAGGAAGCCTCGCGTTTTCTGTGCCAAACAGCTTGGACAGGTCCCTTCCCAATAACTGATGCACTTCCCTGCATTCTCAGTCAGACGTTACTGGATGTACTTTAGCTTCCTCTTGACAAGGCAAGGTCAAGCCCAGAAACATCAGGCCACAGGAGCCTGCCCAGGTCCTTGAGGCTTCTGGGGCCCCTCCCCCCGCACTACATGGCGCGAGCCTCCTGGCTCTCTGGAGTGTCTGGCATCGCTCTTTTTGCTTTTCTGTTTCTTCCCACACCATCAGGCCACCGGCTGTGACTCCGGGTGCTGTCCCCGCACCTGCTCCAGGAGCTGGCCTCCCACTTCAATAGGTTATTTCTGTTCAGCTGCTCCGATCTGAGACTCCCCGGAGTCAAGGCTGTAAGAACTGGCACCAGTGAAGGGCAGTGGGCTCAGGAGAAGGCCCCCTGGGGCTCTCCCATGAGCTTTTATGCGGGGCCTTTGTGTCCCCAGCTCTGCACTCCAAGGGGTGGGGCCTTTGTTTGTTTTGTTCTCCGAAGTGACCAGACATCCAGAACAATGCCTGGTACACAGTAAACACTCTAAAGTATTTATGCTTTAATAAATGTGCAGGGCCCTCATGCTTTCTTCATCGTTTTCTGCTTATGTAACTAAAGACACCGAACAAGTAAGAATCACCGTGTGTCTCTGCGGAAGGGGTGGGCGGGCCGAAGTGGGTCAACCTATTGCAAATAAGCCCACTGGCTGTGGTGGAGATGGGGGGGCAGGGGAGCGTGGCGGTCAGGCAGCAGGCGGGGGGTTCTCAGCCTCGCCTTCTATCCTCCCGGACAGGAACGCACCCCACCATGTAGGAGGCCCCTCATGCGACTCTGAGAGATGGTATCTACAGACGTACTGAGACACCTGTGTGCGTGCACACACACACATGCACACACGCTCACAACAGCAGAGGGACAAACAGGGTGTCCCCCGCCTGGGCAATGGAACCAAGTCCCCGGTGGCCAGCCCAATCTGGTATCTGTTCTCTAAATCACTGGGTGGGGAGGGGTGGCTGGGCTGACCCTCAGACCCATGTGTCCCTGCTTCTGGGGCCTTGAGCTGCTAGACACCCTGTGCAGTTCACACTCCCACCCTGGGGGGAGCAGAGGACAGAGATGGTCTAGATTCAGAAGCACTTGTGTCCCGGGGCTGAGGAGCTGGCCTCACCCCATCCGGCCTGCCCAGCTGTGTGAGCTGGGGGACTTGACCGCTAGGTCCCAGCCTCCCCATCTAGCTGCCATGGTTAGAAAAGCACATCCTGGGCGGCTGCTGTAGGAGTCAAGTGAAGAAGGGGCACGAGAGGGCTTCGCAAACTGCAGAGCACAGTGCAGAGAGGGGCAAGGTCACTAGTGGCCTGGCCTGGCCCCCCAGCTTCTTTGAACCTCAGCGCAGGCAGCCGAAAATGGAGCCGCTGGCACTGATTTTGTGGAGCCTTGGTGAGGAGTCTGTGGTTAAGGTGGTGGCACTGGCCAGCCCCACCGAGGAGGAAACCACCCTGTCACGAAACAAGGTCGATTCTCCAGGGAGGAGCCATGGGGCTGTTTGAGCCTGCTACACTCCCAGCTCAGAGATCCCGGTATCTTTCTCAGTTTCAGGGGGAGCATCCCTTCTTCCAGGGCAGGTAGGGGATGTCTGGGCAGGGAGACCGAATTGAGGAGGAGAAACGCTCTTTCTAGCAAGGTCCGCATCCGCCTTTGGATGCAGCATGATGAAGCGCTCAGTGCCATGGCAGCCACTCTGCAGCCAGGAGGCAGAGACCAAAAGAGGCCTTGGAGCCCAATGTGGATTTTGGTTGAAGGAATGGTGCATCATTATTTGGGGGCCTACTGTGTGCCAGAAGCTGGGACACAAAAATGAAGGGGCACCCAATCTGGCTAGAGAAGCAGGCACTACACAAACTGTGTGACGTGATGGACATGGGGGTTACAAAATCGCGTAATATATCACGTAATGTCCCAGTAAAAGTATAAGGCAATGACGTAACACGAGGCGATGACATAGCTCGAGGCAGTGATGTAACACGTGATGATATAACAATAGGCAATGATGCAACAGGAGCTGATGATGTAACACGAGGCAACGACGTAACATGAGGCAATGACTTAGCACGAGCCCCAGCAGGTCCCATAACAGAACATCTTATGTCGTCACTTCACAATGTATCATAGGGCACGCGGCTCAAGCAGACTAAACACGCCCCTGTGGTAAAGGCTGCCGAGTGGCCACTACGCGGCCCTGAGCAGGAGGCTGGGTAGGGGTCAGGGAGGGCTTCCAGGAGGAACTGAGCCTTCCGTAATGAGCAGGAGTCAGCCAGACAGACAGGGGAGAAGGGCATTCCAGGCAGAAGGGACAACATGAGCACAGAGACCAAAAATAGCCCCTTTGGGCGAGGAGTTCCTTGTTGCTAGAGTGTAAATTGGGACACAGGGAGTGACCGGCTGGAGCCAGGTCACTTGGGGGAGGAGTGTGGCCTGTGGGGAGCCCCTGAGGGTCCTGAGCAGGGAGTGAGGTGGTCAGACCCGCCTTGGGGCCGAGCGGCTGGGAGGAAGCTCAGGTGGAGCCTGACTGAGCCGAGCGGCTGGGCAGGTCCCAGGCGGCTGTGAATTCTGGGCAGAGAGCAGGAGGGTCTTGAAGGAAAGAGTGGCTCCCTACTTCTCCCTCCAGAAATATTTTTACTAGGAGCTCAAGGAAGGCAGGGCTTGATGTTTTCCCCTAGAACCAGCTTTCTGGTCTACTAGGGTGGGTGGAAAGGGGATAACCGGCTCAAGGGCAGGCGAGGAACCGGGGCCTGCTGGTGCCCCTCTCACCCAGGCCACCCGCTGTGCTGGGTACCGGGGCTCAGGGCCGGGCAGTGGGCAGGCCTGTCCTCCCCCTTGTCCTCTGGAGGCCTCAGGGCTGGAAAACAAATTCTGGTCACTGGGCTGCCTCCGCATTACAACAGGGGCCCGGGGCCTGTGGTCTCTCCTCCTTGACCAGGCCGTCCTCACCTTTGGCCCACGAAGCCCATTTCTCAGGCAGAAGACGCGGGAAGAGGGAGACGACAAAACAATTTCACATACTTTGTGCATCCCTCCCTGAGCAGGTCCGGGAGGCAGGCCAGGAATGTTCCAGGTGGGCCACTCGAGCAAGTGTGCCCGGGTGGGGCTGAGGCGAGCTTCAGAGCCCAGACCCCGACACCCGCCCGCTGAGACGGAGCAGGGAGAGTAGATCTCAGCCCGCTCTGAGCCCTTCAGACGGTGAGATTAATGGTCCTGAAATTGCGATAAACATAAATGTTTGGCCCTTCCGGAGCTGCCTCTTCAGCTAAAACGGGGAGGGAAGGAGCGAGGAAAGGAGGGTAAAGGAATGAAGTGCAGCGGTCTAGGCACAATGCAGGTGAGACACAGAGACGCCCTGCATCTCCGGAGTCCTTGGCTTGGGAGAAGCCAGCCCCCTACACGGGACGCCAGGCTTTCCCCACTGCTGCGGGGAGGGGCTCCGCAGCTTCTGCGGCTGTTGGGATGGGGGGCAGTGGAAAAGGGGTACAAGGAATTGCGAAAGGAAAGGGGAGAGCCCCAGTCCCCTCTCCTGGATGTGCCCCCCCCCCACGAAATCACCAGCCTCTGACCCTTGGGAGGCATCCCTTTCCCCACCTCCGCCTCCAGCCCCCCACCTGAGTCTCAGCTCTCCATCCGGGCTCCAGGGGGTGTGAGGAAGGCGGGCCTCGCCTTGCCATCTCCCTCCCCGACGCTGGCGTCCCAGCTGCCAGCCCTGCCCCAGCGCCCCGCGGGCTCCGGACAGGCCACCCGGTGACTGCTCCCAGGAGGTGCCCGGATTCCAGGCAGACATCTCCCAGAAGCTCTGGCAGAGACAGCCAGTTCTTAAAAAAGGCTTCATGTCATAGTGCAATCAGCCGAGAGGCCCGAGCCCAAGGGTGTTTATTAGCACCACTGTGTTCCCCAAGCACCTCCGTGTTGCTCTCTGAAGAGCCGACGGGGGTCTCCGCATTATCTCTGTCCCCTGCCCCCCGCCCCCCGATGCTGTCGGCATCTCTGTGCCTCTCGCCCAGGACCCTGCCCACAGCAGGCCCTCCCGGGCACCTTCCTTCCTGTCTGTCCCCTCCAGCTGCGGTTTTACAAAAACAGTCCCTTTCAACGATCCCCAACTTTTAACAGTTTCGAGAAGGAAGAGAGTCTGGCCGCATCCAGGAGAACCAATTAGGTGGTCCTCGGGCACCTTCGAGGAGGAAGAAAAGTCGTAAGGGGTGTAAGAGGAGGAAGAAACAACATAAAAAGAAAACGAGGGGAAACAAAACAAAAACCAGAGATAAAAAGTCCAGAGAAAACAGCGGCGCCTGAGAAACCAGGATCCCAGCCGCCAACTTTTACGGCGTCCAGCCCTGTTATTCATAAGTGAGTTTCCTCTCTCACAAAGGACCTTTTGCACGGTTTTCCCTTCTGCCTCCAAACCAGCTGCTCACGCTGTTGTATCCTGAGTGATGATGAGGCTCTGAAAGGGTTTTTTGGGAACAGATGGCCAGGGGAGAGCTGGGGAATGTGCCAGCAGCGGGCTGGGCGGGCGGCCAGGGCCCGCGGTGACTGAGTGCTTCGGCTTCCAGCTCGCGTGCTTTCCCTGCCCTCTGCCCTCCGTGGCGCCAGCAGGCCTTCCCAGCGAGCGCTCGGAACATCTGGAGTCTGGGGCTGCCAGGAGGGGGGGCCGCGGCGGCCGGGCGGGGGACCCTCTGTTCCCGCGGAGCTCCATGGCCTCGCCACCAGGCCTGCCTCGCAGAACAGCTAATCAAAACCACAGCGGCCCGAATGGGAACCAGGCGTGCTCCCAGCTGCAGCCAGAGGCCGCTGGGCGACTTAACCCGGTGTCAGGCCTCG
Organism: Procyon lotor; assembly: GCA_028646535.1. Lineage (NCBI taxonomy): Eukaryota > Metazoa > Chordata > Mammalia > Carnivora > Procyonidae > Procyon > Procyon lotor. Next base: position 84,306,840 of record CM053610.1, on the reverse strand, counting down.
CGGGCGGTGCAGCACTGGGGGCGCTCGGGCCGGCGACACCCCCGGCCCACCCCACTCGGCGCCACCGCCGCTCCCCCCTCACCCCCCCACCCCCCCACCCCCGTGCCACCGCCAGCGGGCTCTTGGCTCCCTGCGGCTAAATGGAGCCTCCACGTGCTGCCGCCCTGGCCGCTTACATAAGAGCCGCTGCTCCGGGCGAGGTGCGCCACCCGGCTATTTGCTGGGGGCCTCCGGGTGCAGGCCACCCCGCTGGGCAGCGTGCGGGCTCGAGGGCCCGGTAGGCCTCCAGGGTTGAAGAGCAGGATGCTTTGGGACCAAAGAGACAGGGGCTCAAACCGGCTCCACTGCTTGTTAGCCACGTGGCCCCGGGCATGTGCCCTCCCTTGGCCTCAGTTTCCCCTCTGCGCAATGGGGGAAGTGGTCCTCACTTGCAGGGTTAGTGAAACGTGAGGTACAGATAACGTACGTGGGGTGTCTGGCAGGCAATGGGCACTTAGCACACAGTTGACACAACTGCTGGCAACAGTTTATCAGCATCGTTACTGTGTACAACCAAACACTGGGCATGTTTTGTGGTTATGAACCCACGAACTTTGAAAGCCCGGGAATTTCTGGGTAGGCTGCGTGCTCACCTCCCCTTATGGGTCCAGGACCAGGGCTTTGGGCTGAAGTGCTAGAGAAGGACGGATCCCCCACTCAGAGCTATTTATCCTTATCTGCCTTCCGGCTGACCGACTGATTCAGCCACCCTCGGCATGGCCCCATCCTGAGATATTCCTTTGCGGGATATTCCCGTGAATTCCCAACCTTCCACATGAAGTTGTTACCTTACTGCTGTAAATTCCCGAGATTTCCTCTCTGGTACTCACTGAGAAAATGCCAATCCCTTCTCAAATGGGACCTCATTTAATCCTTTCAGCGATGTGGCAAGGAAGGCATATGGGTTCTCACTTTACAAATGAGAGAGGATGGGGGGATCAGAGAGGTTAAGTGACATGCCCGAGGTCACACAGCTACAAAGTGCCAGTGTCAGGACTCAAACTCAGGTCTCCGGCCCCAAAGCTCTCTACTTCTCTTACTTTACAGTCTTGCTGAGGATCTCCTTGTTTTGTTTTCATATGCCTTAAGAACGGAGAACAGACATATGCCACAGAGAACGGACGAGAACGGTAGGGTTCAACTCAACCCCCACCTACGCAAATATCCTTTCTCCAGTGTCCTGGACCGAGGGTCTCCGAGCCTATGAAGGGATTTCCAGAGGACCGCTCTGGCTCAAAGGGGTGGAAAGGTTCTCTAAAGGGTCTCTGCATCCCCAAGGATGATCAGTCAGAGCACTGGAGGGGCTTCCCATGTCTCGTGACTCTCTGATCATGAGTGGCTGGTTCTTCCTTGCTGTGCCCAAGACTCCAGGTTGGGGAGAAGGGAGGGATCTGCGGGTGCATGTCAGGGGCGGCACAGTTGGGAGAAGGGGACAGGAGGGGGGTGAAGAGGGTGTGAGAGGAGAGAGGAAAGCAGCACCTCGCCTCTACCCCACGCAGGGACCACCCGGGGAACTTCAGAGAGCCGAGCTCCGCCTTCCGGGGAAAGCTGGCCCTGAGCTCACCTGTGAGGCTCCCCAGCCAACGATCCCTCCAACCCAGTCCCTGCCAGACTTGTGGACTAATGGTGTCAAATGTGAGAGGAGAAACGGCAGCTGAGAGAACACTCCGTGTTAGAGCAAACAGCTGGCGACAAACGTCTATGTAATTGGAATGCCAGAAAAAATAAATTGCATCCATTTTTATGACTCGAAGGGAATTTGATGGTGGTTTCCCACCCACCCCCCTTTTTTTCCCAGCATAGATGGACTCTGTGGGCTTTGAAGGCAAATGGTATTTAACTCCATAACTTCGCCGGGAGGATGTGTAAAGAGAGCCTTCTCTCGCACACCCACAACCATGCGGCAGGCAGGACAGCGAAGGGCAGGGGCCCCCCCGCACACCTCTCCTACTGGCTCAGGGACCTCGGTCAAGCTCCTCAGGCCTCTGAAGCTCAGTTTTGTTTTCTGGGCAATAGGACAGCCCCGGTACCCACCTCGCAGGCTTGGCGGGAAGAGTCACAGGGCGACCCATCACAAGCACCGTGCCCAGAATGTCACCCAGTCTCTGAGAACCTCGGGTGTTATCAGTGTTCTTGGGACGCACTGCCTGGGGGTCCCAGCAGTCTCTGGGCGCACCTCTGAGATCTGCATGACACGCGCATGCAGGCAGGGGATAGTAAGAGTGACGCCTGTAGCCATTTGGACAGTCATTTAGACAGAAAAGCCTGACCCCAGAGGGCCTGAGAAACCACTTCTGGTGACAACCCGCCTTATGGAAGGGGACATAGAGGCCCCAGTGGGGGTGACTATGGACATGCAGGTGGGGATAGAGCCAGGACAGTGCCCCTCGGTGGACACTCTGGGGACACAGGAGGCCCTGCACACAGGCGACTGGGTCCAGCCAGAGCAGGAGCCCTTAAGACTCTGCCTCACGTGCTCTGGGGCTTGGGCACCAGGTCCGACATCCCAGCCCTACCCCCTAGCAGGCACAGCCCCGGGGGTCCCCAGTCGCTGCCCAGACTTCCAGAAGAGCCCTTCACTCAGTGCATCAGGATGTTTTTTTCCCTCTCCCCGTCCCAAGTGGCCTCTAAGCAACCCGCAGGCAGGGACCTGCAGGCCGTCTAGCACCAGGGCTGGAACTACACCGCCGTCAATGTCAGTAGCCGTTGTTTTCCTCTGATTAGTACTCCAGAGGTTGAAGTGGCCGGAAGGAGCCTGGATTGTGGGAGATCAATCCTTTCCTATTCTGCAGGTCTGGCAAGGCTCCCCCCCAACCCAGGTGTGAAACAGTCCTGCTGTTCTTCCTCCTCCTCCTCCTCCTCCTCTGAAGCTCCCAGGAGTTGCTGCTTTAAAAACAGGAGCTGCAGAAACATGGCCCAGAGCCAGGTGCTTAGCGTGCATTGTCTCAGCTACAGCCGGAGTCAAAACGGAGCTCTGCAGGGCCCCTCCACTCCTCCTCGCTGCCCCTGCCCCTGCCCCCATCCCCGGGCCCGGCGGCCTCCGCCACGGGCCTCGCTGCAAGACCTGGCTCCCTAACGAGGCTCTGAACCCTCAAAGTTGTGTCCCAGGAGGCCCAGAGACAGAGGAACCACGGGTCAAGGGATGCAGGTCTCAGACCCTGGCAGGGAAGGACTGAGACGTGCAAAAAGGAGGCACCTGGGCCTGGCCAGGGTTGAGGGGGGTAGAGGAGGCTGAATTCACTTTATATCCCATTCCTGACCCAGGTCTGCTGGGGGGGGGGGGGGTGAGGCAGCTCATTAGAGTTACAAGAGATCTCAGAGGACACTGTACTCAGTCTCTCACAGAGGCATCCCAAGAAAGGGTCGCCCAGTCTCCTGGGGACACATTCACTGTGAGGGCGCCATCGAGGGGGACAGCTGAAATTGCTGTCGGTCATGCTGGTGAGGGTCACCCCATCACAGCTGCCATTTACAGAGGACCTCCTCTGAGCCACTCACTTACCCTGGCACACGTTCTCCAGTTTCTTCCCTTCTTTGGTTTCTCTCTCTCTCTCCTTAGGATGTGAGCCTGGCTCACTCCCATTCCCCAAACCTGCAGTGGCCACGGGGGAAGGGGACAGAGGCTCGATCTCAGCCCCTAAACCACCCACTCTGTCTACAGGGACTGTGGAGGGTCAAGCCCCAGTGCGGAGCTCACTGCACATGCTCAATAAACACCAGACGAACGAATCATCGAGGGAATTTCCAGGGACACCAGCCCCCCAGGTTCCGGTTAACAAAACGGGGGCCTGCCCCAGCCACTCAGGGCCACTGACCAGGTCCCTGGAGACCCTCCCTGGGGACACCTCAGGACTCACCTACTTGCACGGCGACAGACACGCAGGAAAGCACAAGCCACGGAAACGGGGCAGCCCTTGAACCCCCCGCCAGCCAGAGCAGAACACTGGGGCGGGACAGGTCCTCAGATGTCCCAGCACCTCCAGGACTCTGTCCATCTATGTCCTCCCGGCAGTGCTGACTGCAGACACAGCCCCTGGGGGACAGCAGCCCTGGGCCCGCTGCAGCTGGAGGGGGTGCGGGGTGCCAGCAGCTCCCTGCTCTTCTGAGGTGAGGCAAGGCCTCCGCCTGGACACGGAGCCTGGAAAGGGCCTGAGAAATGACTGATGAGGTTCCCACCATGCCCACTCATCAGCGACAAACCACAATCTGCCACCTCAGTCTGTCAATCAGGGCGAC
>CM053610.1:84269245-84302465 GCA_028646535.1 Procyon lotor | reverse complement strand
TCTGAGGGGATTTCCGGGGAATCCATAAGCTCATCTCTGCTGGGCATCTTCACCCCACTGACCTCCCGTCCTCCACAGCCCAGGACTCCGATCGGCCCCAGTCAAGGCACAGGGAAGGGAAGGGCCGGCCCTCCTGGCTCGTGCGTGAGCGGGGACATTCGGGGGGGTGGTGGGGGGATGAGGGGTGGGTGTGGAGCAAACGTCGCCTGCCCACCCTGCCCACCCGCACCTCCGGGCCGCCCCAATGCCACGGGAAGTTCACCCAGAGTTTACAAACCTCCTTTGTCACAGAGCCCCGCATGGAGCCATCAATCACGCCCTTAATTTACCCGTGTCACTTTCCAGAGGAAAGCGGCCCTGCCAGCAGCCAGTGGCGCTTCCTCTCTCACCCACTTGATGAGGATTTCATCTAATTGGTCCACGTTAAATCACTCCCAGGAATGCAACGTACAATTACCGCAGCAGCGGCCGCGGCTGGCTGGTTGGTTGGCGGGGGGAAGAGGGGGCCCTCCCTGGCAGAGGCATAAGAGTCCATGGGGGGCCTCCCTGGCTCTGTGCCCAGAGGTCTCTGGGAAACCTGGGGAACCCAGAGAGGAGCCTCCTGGAAAGTGGGGGCTGGGGGAGGAATGTCAGGGATGAGAAGGAGAGGCAGGCCAGGAAGGAAGGATGGGGGATGCCGGTCACCGGGCTCCCCCACCCTCTCCAGCCCTGGATGCCCAGGGGGGCCAGGCATCCCCCTCCCAGCCTCCGTCCACCTCGTGGACACAGACTGGGTCCCACCCTCTGTGTCTCTTCCCCGGGCCTCATAGGAACAGAGATCCAGAGGCTTGCCATAAGCCTTGCTCAGTAATTGCCTGGCACGGACCCCCAAATGGAAAGGCGGGGGAGCACAGGCCATTCAGGGAGCATAGCTAGGCCCACCACCCTTCCTCCTGCACATCCTCCTCCAAACACATCAAGCTTTGTGCAGGCTGGTTCCTCTTTCTCGGATGCTGGGCCCTGCTTCATCTTCCCGGTGACCTCCTGGTTGTCCTTCTGGGCCCAGATCAAATACCACTTACCCTAAGATGCCCTTTCAAACTCCCTTGGGCAGCAGAAGTAAGCTGTCCATCCTCTGCCCAGCCTTCCACCGCCCTTAGCACAGACCTCCAAGACCACCTTGCCACACTCTGCCACCTGCATCCACTGGCAGAAGGTTCACTCTGACCATCCTGTGAGCTTCAGGGGGACTGGGACCATGCTTGTCACCTTTATAGGCCTGCCCGGCATGCTTAGTACAAAGCTGGAGATCAGCAAATCTTTCCAGAACAAATGAAATTACAAACATCACTCGCCTTCATGCACAGCCACAGGTAATCCCCAGGCCAAGTCACACTCCCAAAGGTGCCGAAGGGCTCTCCAGGCCTGTGACCCGGCTCAGGGTCATAGATACAATATCTATCAGAGCCCACCTGGGTGCATCGGCACCAGAGCACAGAAAACCAGAGAGAGCTCCAGACGCACCACCTGCCTCATGAAGGGAGCACACCCAGGCCCAGAGGCCCGGGGTGACTGTGCAAGGTACCTGACAGCCCCATGACCAGGAGTAGAGTCACCCCCATAATCCCAGGGAGTGACCCCAGCAAACCTCCAGGAGACTGATCTTGCTGGACCCGTCAGAGCCTGGGTGAGAGCAGGATGCCCCGATTTCCACTTCTACCTCCCCTGGCCCCCTCCGGAGGCTGCTGCCCGAGCGGCTGGCACATACCTTGCGCTTCTTGGCGCGCCCCTCGGCCTGCAGGGTGCGGGTGCAGCGCTGCACACACTCGGAGAAGCTGAGGTTGCTGTGGTCGGCACTGTAGTCGAGGTCCGCCAGCCGCGCCAGGGACAGGATGTAGTTACACGCGATCCTCAGGATGGCCAGTTTGGACAACTTCTGCCCGTAGGAGTAACACGGCACCTGGGGGTTGAGAAGGCATCAGGAGAGGCTGCCGCGGTGGGGGGTGGGGGGTGGGGTGTGGGGGGAGCTCTGAGCTGAGCACAGCCCCGCAGGGCACCCTGGCCAGGCAGACGGGGCCAGTCACAGCAACATCCTGCCGCCAGAGAGGGGACCCCCGGGCAGCCTGTTGAATCCCTGGACCCAGATTTTATCTTCTGTTCTAAGCACCCGCTGTTCTCTCACATGCGTCTCAACTCGTCCCCTCACAAACTCCGAGAGGCATCCATGTTCCTCCTTGTGCAGGGGAAGAAACTGAGGCCCGACTCATGCCCATGGGGCAACAGGAATGAAGCATGTGCGTTCCCACAGTGACAGAGCTCTGTCCCCTGCAGTCCCCAAGGAGGAGTCTCTCTGAGAGAACTGACAGGCTTCCTATTTTCTGGCTTTGATTCTCCATCCATTCACTCGCTCATTCAGCGACCCTTGTTTTGCTAGACACTCAGGGGTCCAACTATGAATAATAACTTGATTCCTGACTTCAGGGAACTCACACTGGAGAGAGATGTTACAATGTCGTAACAGAGTTAGGTACCCAGGACTCTGGGAACGTACAAGAAGGAAAGTGCCAGTGCTTAGCTGGGAGGGCTTTCCTTTTTCTTTTCTCTTTTGCTTTACGCCCTCTGGACTTGCAGGTACTGCTGGGCATGCAACAGGTGCATAATAAATATTTACAGCCCCAACCAGACCTGACACGCTTGTCGGTGACTCATCGCCAAGCAGACGCTCACTAATTTGCACAGGGGTTTGTACGGGGTGAAGAGACGGAGCGTCTAACTTTCTAACACTGTCCGCCAGTGTTTGTACTGCGCGAGCAAAAACCATCGAAGACTGTGCTGAGACGTGGAAATGACCCCACAACGTCCCTCTGACGGGTGCTAACCAACACAGCCTACCGCCTCTCTGATGCACCCCTCACCCGACCGGCTGGGCCGTGCTCATCCAGCCCCCCAGGGCTCCGGTTTCCTCCTTTCTCTGGCATTCCCGAGACACCACATCCACCCCTACCATCAACTCTAGGACCCATTAACCCCCACCCCGCAGAGTGGGCTGCCCTAGCATGTCCACTCAACAAGTACTTGGTGAGTATCCCCATATACCAGGCCCTGTTCTGGGCCAATGGTTCTCAGCTGGGGATGACTCTGTCCCTCGGGGACTGTTGGTGATACCTGCAGACAATTCTTAATTGTCAGTATTGGGGAGTGGTGGAGGGAAGGTGGTACTAGTCCCTGCTGGACAGAGGCCAGGGAGGCTGCTAAACATCCTGCAAATGCACAGGGCCCTATAAGGTCCCCACCACCAAGACCTGCCCAGCCCAAACAGTCACTGATGCAGAGACTGAGAAAGCACGGCTAAGAGAGTCCCCTCAAATGGGGACCCGAAATGCATGGTCTGCTTTGTTCTCACTTTATTCGGGAGCTCTCTCCGACCTTCCCTTCCCAATCCTAAACTAGGGGGTGAGAGGAGGAGAGCCGGAGCAGACCCCTGCCCTTAACAGTGTGCTAATAACCCCCCAACTGTCCTCAACTCCTGGTTAGTGTGACTCCTTTAATGGCCAGTCTCCCAGGGAGCTGAGGGGCGGAGGCCCACATCTGCAGGGCCTGGCACAGATCTTGCCCCTAACAGGCCCTCCAAAGGGTTTGCTGAATGAGAGAATGAATGAACAAATGATCGGTCTACCTCCATGTTCACCAGGGGGCTCTGGAATGTTTGGAAAGATGTTCAAAACCCTTTCTTCTCCCAGAGGATGGAGATTTAGCTCTTCGGGGTAGAGCTGAAGCCCACATACCTTTTGGCCATCCAGGCTCAACTCCTGATCTAGCTGTGCCAGGCTAGCAGACCCCGGGGCCACTGACCTCCTCTTTCCAAGGGCTGGCTTCCTCTCCATCTGCTCGCAGGATCGCACCCACCGCCACAGGCACACAGCACAGAGTAAGGCCTGAGACAAGGCAGCCAGTCCTTACCAGTGGGGCTGCACAAGGGCTCCGGAGGTGAGAAGCAGGACATGATGCCTGCTCATCATCGCCCCTCCCCTCACTGGCTAGGCTCCTAAAATGGCCCCCACACCAGGGGCAAGGTTTGCTGTCACCTTTCAAAATCTTCCAGCAGCCACGGAGTTGCCCCTCACCGGACTAGGAAACTGAAGGAGGGGCAGGCTGGTGACAGAGAGAATGATACCTCCTGTGCAATGCCCCTGCCCCACCCCCACCCCACCCTCCGCCCCCGGCTGGGGCTTCAAACCCATCCAAGAAAAGCCAGCAGAACAATGCACTTTGCCTGTTCCCAACCAGAGTCCAGAGAATCCTGCTTTATCAGCCTGAACAAATAAACAAGGTCAGTGGGACAGAAAGGTTCCCGGGAGTCCCAGCACAGGGGAGGGGAGTGTCTCAAGAGCCAGCCCAGCACTGGGGAGGGAGTGCCTACCTGCCAGAGGCCCTTGGGCACTGGGCACAGCTCTGGGACACAGGTCCCTCCTGGTGTTTTCACCCAGGGCCATGCTGGGAGTGACCCGGCTCATTGAGCCCTTGGCCCCTGAACAGAAGGGCTTTCCTGCCAGTGGGGACCAGGGATCTCGGTAAGGATCTGCACGTGGGGAGCCAGGGTCACTTCAGGACTACAGAGCAACAGAGGAGGCCAAGGCCAACCTAGGGGCTCCAGTCCAAGTTCTGGGCCAAGTTTTGTCACTCTGCCCCATTGCTTCTGTCAAAATCCAGATCAAGGAAACCATCTATCAGGCTCTGCTGGTATATTTGGCACTATGGGAGCTATTTACAGGTAGTCTGTCCCATTTAAAACCTTCCCCAAAATAAAGCCCGTTATCCCATCTGCACATGAAGATACAGAGAGGCAGACATCCCGGGCCCCAGTTTACTGAGCTTAGACCTGAAGCTAAGCCAGGAGCTTGTCTGTCTGGTACTCAAGGAAGGTTCATGGCCACTGAGCTCCCTAGGCTCCCTCCAGCTCAGGTGGCCATAGGTAGGAGGCCAAGGGCACCTTTTGGGTGGATCCCTCCTCCTCCTCCCCCTGCCCTGGGTGGGAGGTGCTCCTCAGCTCACCTGGTTAATTCCAGACCCTCCTGGTGCCCGTGTCCTAGGATGCTGCCCCATGGCCCCAGGAGCCCAGTTCGGAAGCCCCCTGGCCTGGCCCAGCCCCCACCAAGTCTGGCAGCAGGTCCTAGTCCTGGGAGGTAAGAGAAAGGTGGAAAGAGCTTGTCTGAACCGCAGGCACTTACCGGCGACTTTGGGAGGTGCCTTCGGTTCTCTGAGCCTTCGTTCCCTCATCTGGAGAGCGGGAACAACAATGCCTGGGTACCCAGGCCACCCCAGGGCTGCTTACTGTGATCTGCTAAGGGTATTTTTAATACAATGCCTATATTTATCTTTAAATGGCCCAGTGAGGTAGAAATGATCTCTTCCACTCTGCAGAGAAGCATCTGATGCCTTAGCTGGGCTCTTTCCAATTAGCTGGAAGCAAATGCATGTGGATTTGGATGAGCCTTTACAGCCCAAGGTCAGGGGATAGGCAGCCCACCCTTCTGACTTGGGGATGGAGAGTTCCGGACTGCTGATCCCATGGGCCTTTAGCCTTTGGGCATGACCAGCCTCCCCACCACCTGCAGAGGACCCCTCAGCAATGGTCACTTGCCTTCAATTCCTAACACTGCCCAACTTCTAGGAAAGTAAAAGGACTTGCCTTGTGCTCACCCCCTAAGGATTTTTAAGCTCCAGAGGACCAGGTCTAGGGATTGTCACAAGGTCCCATATGAACCCCAGACGTTCCATCCCACCCACCCTAGGCCAGACTCTCTCCTGGCTCCAGGAAGCAGGAAAAGGTAGGAAGGACCTGGGAGCCTGAGAACCCAGCTCTACTCCTGGCTGTCCACTGTGACCTTAGACAGTCCCATGACCTTAAAAGATCTCTGCTTCCTTACCAACAAAATGACCAGAGTCCCCACTACCTGAGAAGGGGGTGGCGGGAGGCAAACCCAGGAAGCTGCTACAGAGAAACAATGCTGAAAGCTACCAGCCGGTGCAACAAAGAGCTCAAAGCGGCCCCTGCTTCAGATCCAGGATCCAGATCCATACCCAGGATGCCCTCCTGGAAGCTCGTCAGGACTCCTGGGCCCTGCAGAGCTGCCACAGCGCTGTGGCCATGGCCCATCGCCAAGCGCCCCATTCTGCTGGAAAGTCTCCTCGAACATCTCGTGTCGGTGTGAGGGCGGGCTTCCCGGGGTGAAACCCCTTGGTGCGGAGCTGTTCAAGGTCCTTGTCGAGTTCTACCGAAATAGGTTCTCTAAAATCCCTTTTCCACACAGCCAGGAGGCAGGACCTTGAGAACCCGGGTCTTAGTAGTTGTGAGCCTTGGCCCGAGGGCCAGAAGGTAACCATAAAGACCCGTAACAACAGGCTCAGGTAGGGCACTGCCCCCCGGTGCAGGGAGGTACAGTACAGAGCCACCCCGGTGACCGGCCATAGGGGGGTCAGGGGGGACCTCCTTCACCCCTCAACCATGTGGACGGAGTCCCCACAGCAGGTCTGTCCACATTTCCTGGAGAGGCGGGTACTGACTGCTGTGAGGTCATGGGCCCCTGGCAGGCTGTGAGGTCTGTGACTGAGGGAAGGGTAGGGTTGGGGGCACCACCCCATCCCCCCTCACGGTCCATTGTGAGTTCCCTTGGTGAGGATCCCCTGGGAGACTCCAGGGGCAGCAGAGAACGGGGCCCAGCCCCAACTTGCTTGGCACCCCCTTCCTGAAGAGTCACCTTAGCAGGCCCTGTGGGCTCCTCACGGCCTCCTCTAGCCTCGGCCTTGCAAGGCCGCCATTCCTCCAATAAAGCTGAGAGGCTTCGAGTTTTGAGGGGAGAGAGGAAAGCTGCACGCACACCAGATGTCTCAATGTGCTGCCAAGAGGCCAAGGCCAGGATGCTGGCCTTTCCCCTCCCCCCCAGCCCCCCAGCAAGGCCAGGCTTTCCTTCTGACCCCCTCCCACCTGGCCCTGGAGCAGCCCTGCACACGGGCCAGGCCCAGCTGTGCACACATGGCCTTCACATGAGACGGCAGGGAGGGCCCTACGCAGCTGGGCTGGTGGCATGTGCCGTGGCCTGACCATCTGCCCCGCACACCCGCCCCCCCTCCAGACCAGAGGGCCTCACCCCACCTGCACTTCCGTTCCCTCTCTTCCCTTCCCCGTCAAGAACACAGTGGTTTGGACCAAACAGAAGGCTTCCCCGTGGGTGTGGAGGGTGGACAGCTGCGGGGCATTCGCGGGGCTGAGGAGCAGAGCTCTTGAAACCCTGGCCTTTGGAGTGACTCACCGACTCTGATTTGAATCCAGGCTCTACAGTGACAGTGACACTCAGCTCTGCCGGCCGTGACAGCCCCATGCCCAGGAGGCATAGCTCGCCCACATCTGGCGAAGGGCACGGCGCCGAGCTGGGCAGCACAGAACCCACAAGGCACCATGTGCTGGCCAAAGGCTGCGAGAGCTCGGCCGACCTAGCTAAGCTTTCTGAACCTCAGTTTCACTCTCTGTGAAATGGGGGGAGGATAATAATTACACCCATTTCATTAAATGAACTAACACAGGTAACACGCCTAGCGAGCATCTGAGAAACGGTAGTTCCTATGATTGTTATTAAAATGATTACAGAATGTTCATTTCCACATCGCTCAAGGCCTTGCCCGGCACTGAGGACACTACCCATGCTCAAGAAATATTCATTCCTCCCATAGCCCCCATTCCTTTCTTCATTTGCTTTTTGCAAAGAAGCTATGTGGGGGGGGTGGAGGGGTGGGTAAGACTTATGGCCATTTTCCAGCTTTAGCAACTGAAGCCCCAGAGAGGGAAAGTGACTTTTTGTGGTTACGGAGAAAGCATGCAACAGAGGCATGACTCAAATCCTGGCCTCTGGACTCCTTGCCCAGTGCTCTTTTACCCAACCAGGAAGCTGCTCAGGGAAACAAAACCGAAGACCAGAGTCACAATCCCAGAACTGATCTCGGTGCCTTGATGGCCAAGCCTTCATTTCAGGCAGAACCGTCCCCCCGCTTTTCCCTTCTCTGCCAAGGGCCGATTTCAAACAGTTGAACTTGAGCCTAGATCCACGGCTACAGGCTGTCTGGATTGGGGTGCGGGAGCAGGTATGTGTGCACGCGTGTGCTCGCATGTACCTCTTCCATGCGGGAGACAGAGGCCCAGAGGGGGAAGGAGCTGGGGTGGGTGTGGCCACTGCCCCAGACCCCCGACCCCCCTAGCTCCCCACCCATGGAGATTACCAGCGTCCTACCTACATTTCCTTCCTTTGCAGACAGCAGGCAGATGCCCACTCTGGCCTGGCAGCTTTCTGGGGCAGGAACAGAATGAGCGAGGAGGGAACAAACAGGAGCAGGCACCTCTGTGGCCATGTGTCTGTGTGTGCTCCCGGGCATGGGTAATGATCATGCGTGTAGGCATAGGTACGTCCCTGAATCTGTCCTTTTCATGTAGAACTGCCCCACAGAAAGGGGAGAAGTAAAAGGAGACCAGAATTTAAATAATTTCCTCTTGGACTCCGTCATCGGTAAACCAGCTTCTGACTGTTAATAAACATGATAGACACAAAGGGCACTGGGGGACACATTTGCCCAGGCAGCCATTCCAGAAACTGCTATCATCTTCCCTAACCCACTAGGTGATATTGGACAAGTCTCCTTCCTTCTTTCTCCGGGCCTCAGTTTTCCATTCCATTAACTGGAGTAATTCAACCTGACGGGATGTTAAAATCAAGCAAAATGGACTATTACCGAAAGAAGCAAAAACCACCGAGTAAATGAGGTGTTGAGTTGAGTTGAGTATGCAGAGACCAGGAATACTTTCTTGGAAATCAAAGAGGCAGCCAGAGGGACAAAAGGGGCCCTGAACTGGCAGTCAAAGGACCTAGGTGTCAGCCCTACCCTGCTACTCACCAGCAGTGACTCCCTGGGTTTGTGGCCTCCACAGTCTTCCCTAGTTGCAAGGTTTCCCTAGTGGCAAGGTAAGCAGGTGGACAGGCATCTTTCTGCCTAGACTGTCAGCCTTCCATCCTGGGTGCTGGTGGCCCGACGCTCTTTAGGCAGCCACCCTCCTCAGGCATTCAGACACAGAGCTGTTGCCCAAGAGTAAGCCTGAATGTTCCGCTGGGCCCACTGCCCAGGGTCCCAGCCGGTGTGGCTGGCCACCTCCCTGGCCAAGCATCTTACCCAAACCCAAGCAAGACACTTTGGCACAAGTCATAGAGCCTCTTTCCTCCAAGGAGATCAATTCCCTTCTCATGGATGGACACAGGGTACCTGTCCATTCTGCCCACAGGAAGAAGAAGAGAGTGGGATCCAAAAAGAAGATCATGTTTTCTAAAATGCTTTATTGTTGGCTAAAGCCCAGAGAGGTTGAGTAACTTTCCTGAAGTCACACAGGAAGTCAGCTGTAGAGTAAGCAAAAACCTGACCACCCAAACCGGTCACATCCACACCAATCCTTCCCCATTCCCTGTGGGGGTGGGGGCAGGGGGCACTTATTACCTTCTTCTTAGATCTCCCTTCTCTCTAAGAAAATGATAAGTCTAGAACCCCAGGGCAGTCTCAGTCATGTTTAAAGTGTAATTGCAAAACTGCCCCTCCCCATTAGGGGTTAATTCTCAGATAAATGTTCCTCTCCAGGCCCCTAGAGGACGCTGTCTCATGAGGGCAGCACCCACCGGCCCCAAACTGAGAAGCCCAGACCCACCAACCAACTAGACTCTGAAGATCCCCTAATTGGCCAGTCCCATCAGTAGACCTTCGTGCTTCACCGTGAGGTGAAGGGCAGCAGTGGATGGTATCCCATGAGAAGGCTTGCACCAGCCAATTCCTGAGTCTGCCCCTGGGGTGGGGACGTAGGCTTGTAGCCCAGATCCTTAAGGATACCAGGGGGTGGGCTGCAGACCCCCAAAACAGCCCGAGTGTAGGGGCATCCCTTCTGAGAGGTAGAGGCTGAAGAGGGACTGCCAAAACCAGGTCCACCCCTCAGCAGCATCTCAGGCCTCCCAAGACCCAGACCACGTTAAATGCCTGAAGACGAAGGATTCCCGCCCCCCACCACCACCACCACCGCCCCATAGCTTCCTCGCTGAAGACAAGATTCCCACATTCCCTCTCTCCGCTCCTCACCGCGCCCAAGGGACTCGGGAAGACAAATACTTGTTGCCATAAAAATGAACTCTGAGGGCTGAAGTCAGACGCGCAGAAAGGTCGCCCTGGGGACTGGGGGAGAACCAGGGCGTGCCTGGGCCAGAGATCTCGAACCTTTGCCCCCGATTTGCACCCTAAGATCCGTACCAACGCTGTGGCAAAGGTTAATGCCCTAGGATGGCTCAAACCCGCCTGGACCTTGAGGCCGGATCGGGCGAGAACAACTTGCTCCTCGCACACACCCTCATCCTCCTTAACATCTCCCCGCCACTCACCCACCCACTCCGGCTACAGTCCCCGGGCACAGTGAGGGTGTGCGGCTGGGAGCCGGTACCTGCTTCCTGAGCGCCTCGAAGGCTGCACTGATGGTGTGCACCCGCGTCCGCTCCCTGGCGTTCGCTAGGAGCCTCCGGGTCTGCTGCAGGGCTTTGATCTCCGAGGCAGCGGTGGTCGCTTCGCCCGGCCGTTTCCTAGGCGACGCAGAGGAATCCGGGTGGTTATTGTAAATTACGTGTGAAATTGACGAGTAAGAACTTTCCCCGGGGCGCGTGGGGGGCGCGGGGCGCACTGAAGACTCCGGGGGCGCAGGGGGCGCAGGGGGCGCCGAAGGCGTGGGACGTGCAGGCGGTGCGCACAGCAAGATACGGGGACGGAGGCTGGGCTCCCGGAAAGGCTGAGCCTCGGGACCCCCGGGTACTTGGCCCTGAGGCGCTGGAGGCGGCGGCGGCGGCGGTGGCGGCGGCGTGGGGAGTCCCGGCCCCACTGCGCCCAGGGCGAAGCCGCGCTTCCGCGCGTCGGAGACCTCCGGCGCCCGGGCGCCCCGGCGCTCCCCGGCCGGGTCCGCACCCCCACCTGAGGGAACTGCCGGCGCCACTGGGGCTGGCACCGGGGCCGCGACCGGCTGCAGCCTCTGGGTCCTGTCGCGCAGCCCGTTGGTGGCGGTGGCGCCGTGCTCCGGCGCTTCCAAGTCCAATCGGAAAGTTTTATAGCCGTTCGCGCGCCTCGCCGGCTCCTTGCCTTTCCGCTTGAGCTTCTTGAGGCCGTTCAGCTCCTTCACGCACACGGTCTTCCACGGCCCGTCCTCGAGAACCGGGATGTGCTTCATGGCGCGAGCAGCGCGCGAGGTAGGGGCGTGGGGCTGCCCGGGCCGCGCGCCCGCCGCACTCGCTCTGCACGCTGTGCGCCGGCTCTGCCCGGGCGGCCGCGGCGCTCAGCGCCTGGGAGTCTCGGGCTCTCCCCCCTGCTCGCGCCCGCCCTCCTCCCTCCCTTTCTCCCCCTCGCCCGGGGCAGCTGCGCCGCCGGCTCCGCGAAGCCGCCGGGCTGTCCGTTCCCGGAGCGCTCAGAGTGTCATCTGAAGTCGCTGCCGCCTTGCCAGCATTTCTGGAGAACGCCCGCTGCGCTCCATCTGTGTTTGTTTAGCCTCAGTTTACACAGAAGCCCAGTTCGCGAGATCAGTCAGCGCCGCCGCCCGGAGAGGAGGCAGCTCCCGCCGCCGCCGCCTCCCCAGCCCGGCCGCCCGGGCTGCGAGCGCCTTTAAAGAAACAGGAAGCATTTTTCAAAACAGCTGGGCTGCCGGCCGCCTCCTTTGTCCGCGTCCTCTCTACATCCCCCCACCCCCATCCCTTCTGTCCAGAACCTGCCTCCTCTGACTCTCCCTCCCCGCCCCCTCCTCAAGTCCGGGGCGCTTCTCTTTTCCCCAGAGGACCGGCCGCTCCTGGCAGAACTGCCCCGCGCACGCGGCTTTCTGGGCCCTTCGGCCCTTCCCCAGATCCGTGCTGGGCCTTCTCTACTCAGCCTAGCTGACCTCTGAGGGACGCGGAAGCGACCTTCTGCACCCAGCACCTCCCCGTCCCAAATCACCAATCGAGTAAAAAACAAACACAAAAAACGGAGCGGCGACTTCTGCGAGGGGGAAGGGGAGAGGGCCTGTTGGGGGAGGGAAGGGCCCTGGCTTGCCCAGACCCTCACTCTCACAGCTCTGCAACCCCACCCACTCCATCACTTGCTGGAGCAGGGAGGCCAGGAGTAGAAGGCCTAGGCTCTAGGGAAACTGAGGCTAGGAAAAGGCATGTGCTTTCCTGCTGTCACACTGCGAGTCATAGAGGCTGGGGAGAGTGGACACTTGGGATTCAGATAGACCCGGCATCCGTGAGATTCTGAAGACTCCTCACCCCAGGCCGCCTGCTAAGCCCCAGTTTGCTCCTCTGTGCAATGAGAAGTGTGCAGGGCGTGGTACCCAAGTCCCAGGCTTGCTGTGAGGAACTAAGCCCCAGGCACACAGGCGGTACTGGTCAAATGAGGCTCTGCTTATGAACGTTACTAATAACAGGGACAGAGTAGCTCCTAGAGGCAGATATCCTGGGTTCAACTCCAGCTGGGCAACTTACAAACTGAGAGATCTTGGGCGAGTCACTGCAACTCTCCGTGCCTCCCTTTCCTCAACTGTAAAAGGGAGGTAACAACTGAACCCTCCCTCCAAGGTGACTGTGGGAATTGAGAATATGTGTGCCGGCACTCAAGAGCCCGGCCTGGCACTAAGGGAGAGCTTTGCACGTGCCCACTCACATGGGCAGGGAGCAGAGGTCGACTTCCCAGACCTTCGGTTCTCAGTGCCTGCCCACTGGAGATTCTGGAAAGAAAAGGTCAAACTAGGGAGCCCTTACCCGAGTCTGCCCTGGAGGACAGGAACAGGGCCTCACCCCTCGCGGGTCCTTTCTCTGCAGCAGTTCCTCCTAAAGGCCGCGGCAGGCACATGGAAAAGTTTGGGAGAAGAAGATGGACCCTCCACCCTGGTCTGGGGCTCTGGCCTGTGCAGCCAGTGGGACCTCATCTTTCTGTTTCAGTCCTTCACTCTCACTCCCAGACCCACCACACTCGGTGGGGGTTCTCCTCTGAAAATGCAGGAGGGAGCAGGTGGCGTGGTGGCCTGGGGGCACACAGGGTTCTGGGACATAGGAGGGCAGGCCAGGCAGAAGGCCGAGGCAGGAGCACAGAGCTGGGGCCCAGAGCCCATGATAGACCTTGGCTTTTCAACCATGGAGCCCCATGACCATCAGCCAGACATTTCATCCCACTGGAGTTCTGTTTTCTCCTCTGTCCTTGAGGATATTTCTGTCCAGCCAACCTCTCAGGGTAGCTGGGGAAGTAAAAAGAGATCAGAGATATAAAATGACTTTGACCTAGGGCTTCAAAGACACGCTCATGTGTATACATTCACACTCACGGAGACATGCAGTTTTCCGACTATAGTAAATCCCAAACCTCATTTTTCCTACCGAGAGGACCCTTGGCTCTTGCTCGCAGGTCTTGCACATCTCCCCTCTGCAGAGCATGCTCTTCCTCACCCTTTGATAACTGGCTACGGTGTCCCCTCCTCCTGTAATCCTGGGCCGACCCCCCAGGGCCCCCTGTCACCCTTGCTGGCCTCTGCACAGGATCGCTCACAAGTCTGGCTGCAGTCTGTCCTCCACGAGGACCTGGCTGACCCCGTAGATTTGTGAGCTCCTGGAAGCCCACAGTCTCCTTCCTCCCTGTCTTCAGGAGTTGGTGCTCAGGAGTCCTTTGCTGGAGGACCGCCAGCTCTCCTGTCCTTTACATTCTCCAGAACTCAGGCAGAGGCTAAGATCCGCGCTTGCTCTCTCCTCGTGTGTCTAGTCAGTTGGTGGCAGCCATGGGAGGAAAGCCAGGAGCCCCACCCCCACCCAGAGCTGCAGGGGTACTCTCTGAGCCTCAGAGTCCTCATCTACAAAATAGAGATCATGCTATTGTGCCTCATAGGGGATTACATGAGGCTGCAGGTACAGCTTTGCTCATAGTGATGGTGTAGAGTGAGTGGTGTCCGTAGGCATCCCCTGTTAGCGCTCCGCCTTGGCTCCTTGCATTCCAGCATCTGCCCCCAGACTCGGGGGACAGTTGCAGGTTGGGGTGTCTATGGCTAGTTGGGGTGGCTAGCATGGAAGTCTCTGGCAGGACTGAAAATCATCCCTTAAGAGGCCAGGCTGTGCTCCAGGAAAAGCACTAGAGTTGGCTGAGTATCGAGGATTCCACTCATGCTGCCTGAGCCCCTCACCAACTGCCCCTCAAACTAGAGAAGTTTGCTGAAATCCCATGATGTTCATTATCTGGGCATTATCCTCTTGGTCACAAGATGACATGTACAAGAACAGGAGGCAAACTCTAAAGGGCCCGAGTGATGTGAAGGGTCCCTGTTAATGTCATTCCCAGCCCATGAGGTGGCAGATCTTCAAGGCCCAGGCTAGCTGCCCGTAGACCCCCAGCCTAAGGGCAAACCTGCTTCCCAGGGCTCCGATTCTGCCTTCCCTCAGCCTCCTTGGAATATGTGTATAGTGGGGAGAGAGAGACAGAGAGCGAAGGAGTTCGCGCGCAGCCAGGCAGCGCCTCCTGGTGGTATGATGCTGCCTGTCCCGCACATCTCCCTGCAAGGAACTTGCTCATTTTGAAGCCGGCAGTGATAGCCGTGCGCTGACAGTAGTATGGATTTTGTGAATTCATAGAGTTTCCAGGATAAAAAGACGCTTGAGGCTCAAGGTGGTCTCACCCTCTGCTTGGGATAGCACTACACAGACACCCCCAAGAAAACCTATGCCCTACATTAAGAGCATCCCCCCACTGACTCAACTGTTGGATGTTACCCTGAGCTGGCACGATGGTGCCATTGGGAGGGTCCACGTCCCTTGGATGCTGGTCCAAGGAGCAAGAATGAAGCTAGAAAGTGAAAGGAAGGTAGGAGCCTGGGGGCTTAGGACACTGGGAATAAATACTAGACAGCCAGGCAGCACTCATTACTTCCACGCAGGGATTGATGACAGGCTCTATTTCTCTAAGTCCTTATAATGACCCAAGGAGGTAAAACCATTCTACAGATAAGGAAACTACTCCCGGAGGAAAAACCTTGCCAATAGAAAGGAAATAACCAGAGTGGGCTTTGAACCCAGGGCAACTGACCAAAACTCCCAAGCTTTGTATCATTGTGCTTTGCTGCCTCCTGAGACCTCGGAGACTTGCATTTGGAGGAATGAGTAGCTAGGCTACATATAGTGCTGACATCTTCGGCATCCTGGCTGTCCCTGCACGTGCTGCCAGCCGGGGTGAGCTTCTTGCTGTCCGTCTCTCAGCTGAAGCCACTGGCCTCCCCTTGGACCAGCCCAGTGTGCCCCTGGTGCCCTTTAGGTCAGGATAAGATGCCAGGGCCCCACTTTTGGACATTTCAAGGGTCTCAGGCATATATATGGAGCTCAGATCTCGGCATCCAAGCACAGGTGCCCTCCTGGCATTGCTGAGTGGAACCTGCCCAGCAAGTCCTCGGTGCCCACGCAGCACCCATGGGTGGGGATGGAACAGCTTGGCAGGGTGACGTCCAGCGATTGCCATCTTCTTAGCCAGATGGGATAGAACCTTGGACACTTGCTACATGAAAGTCTATATTCCTGAATCTGGAGTCCTCATTGCTGGCTGCCCGGGTTGTTCCCAAGTGGGTGTGTCTGTCAGCCATTCAAGAAAGGGGGGGAAAGAGTGGAAACTGGATTGGCAGAAGGAACTATGGTGCATATGACTAGAACACCCAGAGTCGTCCTCGCAGCAGCCCTAGCTGGGGCCACCCAGGGGAGTGAGCAAAAAGTAGGATGCGGTCAGCCTGAAGGCCCCAAAACCCCTCTCTGGCTCCCAGTCACGGCCACCATTAATCAGCAGGACACGGATCCAGGGGGCGGGGATGCGACAGCCAGGCGGGAAGCTCTTTTGGACTCACTTTCCCCTCTTCCCTCCCCTATCTTTGCACTGGCTCTTCCCTTTGCTATGCTCTTCCCCCAGGTATCCTCACGGCTCATTCCCTCACCCCTTCCGGTGTTTCTGTGTCACCGTAGCGAGGCTGTCCCTGAGCGCCCAGGTAGGATTTGTATCCTTCCACTTTCTTCCCTCCTCCCTGCTTTCATTTTTCAAGCACTTAACACGAGGGCAGAGATTTTTGCCTGCCTTGTCCTCTGCTGTATCCCAGCCTCTAGAACAATCCCTGGCACCCAGTAGGCACTCAGAAAGTACTGGCTGAACGAACAGAAGCCCACTGCGCAGCTGGGACGCCGGCTCGCCCAACTAGCTGCTTTGGCAGAAAAGCAGATGGACAGAGACAGAGCCAATCATGTCCCAGCAATGGCGGCTCCGCCCACGGGAAGCTGGTGGGCCCGTCAGATTCTGGTTCTTTCCTCTGACTTTTGGCCTCTGCACTGATAAATTGAGTGGAGGAGGATGGGTTTTACTCAACAGTTGTCCACTCATTTGACAAATCTTGGGCCCATTCAGGTCTCATGACGGGACCGAGGTGAAGAGATGAAGGGTCTTCTTCATCGGGAGCTTGAGTGCAAATGACAGACCATTCCCATCCCCTCCTGGGTCTTCCTCTGACAAATCAGTTCACATTCATAGACCACCCCCTGAGGCGGGGGATGTGCCAGTGAGGAGAGCAAACACGCTTGCACTCAGGGGGTGGGCATTCTGGAAGGAGGAGGCGCAACGTGCAACCTCAAGGGGCTCCTGGTCCCACAGAAAGATAGCTCAAGTCTGACAAGAGCTGCAAGCCACGGTGCACAGGGCTCCATGCCTCAGCAAAAGCTGTGGGAGTTCTGAGCTCTGGAAGACTGCCTGGAGGAAGGGACATTTCAACCACGCTGGAGAGCACTGGGACTTGGCTCAGCAGACCACCTGCCTGACAAACACCCATGGCTTGCCCCCATGCCTCCTCCAAGCCTTTGTTGTCATGTTACTTCTTTGCTGAGGCCACCCCTTTACAACTGAACCACTGGCCCTTTCCTGCTGCTAAAACACTAGATGGTCTACTTACGCATCCTGTGCATGGTTCTCACCCAGAGGAGATGGGAAGGAGCAGGAAGGAGCAGAACCCGCTTCCTTGCAAAGCCCAACCAGAGTTCTTCCCCTGGGTGGGCAAGATGGCAGAGGAGAGGGGAGAGGGTCACATGGTACTGCCTGGACTTTGGAGAATTTGCTGAAAAGCCAGGGGATCATCTGAGCCTTGAGGGGACCTGCCCAAGGAAGAAACACTGTTAGCCCGAGGACGGGAAGCCTGCCCTGAAGGAGCTCCGGACTGTTGTCAACTTATTGATTTGTTTCGGTTGATAATTATATGACAGTTTAAAAGTGTAAAGCTTAAGAGTACGATTGTGTCACAGGGCTTGGTGACAAGGTGTTGTCTTTACAGACAACAGCATACACTTCTCAGGTTCGAGAAGCTCTGGGCTAGACTCGTCAGAGTTCTGCAGCTTTGACTCGGTGGTCTGGGAGGCAAAACAGGCATTCTCTTCCCAGGATCCACTAAGAGTACCCTCCCCTCAGGCTCCTGCCTGCCCTGCTTTCTCCTGTCCCTAGCATCTTAGCATTGGTCGTTAACCTCTGCAAAACCCAGAGCACCAGTGGGGAAAAGTAAAACATTCACTCATTGGAAAGAAAGCTCTCTTGCATGCCTAGCCTGCATTGCAGGCAAGAAAAGCTGTCTCATGGAGCCATCAAGCCCCCTGGAACATGGAGGCTGGATCAGCCAGCAGGGGACAGAGGGGGGAGGAAGCAAGTGGCTCATTAGGGCTCCGCTCATCAGCACCAAGTTGTCAACAGCCTAACAAGACCTGGCTTAAGCCGGTGATCTCCGGGGAGCGGTTACCAATCCTCACAGACATGCTCTGTGGCTAGATGTGAAACCAGAGTGTGATAACTTCTTTTAAAAAAAGGGGGGGGGGACAATTTTAAATTCCCCAAGGAGCACATTCCTTCATTGTGAAGTATTCCCTACCCATCTCCCCCATTCCCTCAGAAAAAAAGGAAACAAAAAAGGCTTGGCTGCTTCTTCTGTGCAAGCTCCTTAAAAAAACTATTTTTACAGCTCTCTGAAAAAGTCCCCACTGCTGGCGGCAGCCAGAGAACATGAGGGGGCAGAGCGGGGCTGACGCAATGCACATTTATTAGCAGTGAGGAAAATTAATAAGGCACCAGCTCAGCCCCGGCCCAGCTTGAGGGCAGCTCCACAGACCTGGGAAGCCCCAGGGACCGCTGTCGATCTGGTGGTCTCCAGGCTGAGCCCTCGGATACCTAATCAGTTGCAATCCTAGATCAGCACAGCTGGAGGGAGGCTCGGAGACCATCTAGTGCCCAGAGGACAAATGCTTTTTATCATGCATGCCAAATCTAATTGATTGGTAGGGGCTGCCCGGAGCCCAGAGGCTGCATCTTGGTCCCATGGGAATGAGTGCTGTAATTGATTAGCAATGTCTGCCATGGAAGAAAGAGGAAGAGAGTGCGCATTCACACCAGGTGTTGGCCACTCCTAATCAAGTCCAACCTTCCCATTTTATTCTTGGAGAGACTGAAACCCAAAGCTTATTGTTCATAGGTTGTTTTGTTGTTGTTGTTGTTTTCCCAGCCTTCTCAAGGGCCTGACTGTTGTTGGTAAGTAGCAGGTAGCCTAAATATGTCTGAGGACCAAAGATATCAGATCTAAAGACTGTCTCCGAAAAGCCAGAACAGTTACTGGGTTTGGTGAATTCAGTCAATTACCTGTTTCCTGGAAACAATGGTAAAATCAGTTGTCTTGTGGAATTGATAAGTTAGGTCAACCAACATAGGTGATCTGGCAGGCCCAGGTGACCCCAAGCCAATGATTACTAATACTAGTGGTCAGTTAGGTCAAAAAGAACCAATGGGGGAGACTGACCAACTATTTGACCTCAGGCCAATAAAGTCCCCAAGTGGCCACTGGAGTCCTCCTAATCTGATAGATTGCCGTCCATCTGATCTCTACCCGACAAGCTTGGGGCTAACCATGCTGAGCGTGACTCCACCTCCCTCACTCTGTCTTCTGTCCTACTGAGCCTGGCTTGTTTCCTTCTTCCCTCCTGAGCTTGTGGTGGACCCTGCTTCCTCTGCCAGAGAATCTCTCTGCGGTGGGCTGGCCACCTTAGACAAGCTCCTCTCCCTTCCCACCCCACACCTGCATATCCACTCTGCATTTGTAGGGTCTCTCCTTTCTTCTGCGGCAGCTCAGAGGCCATCCAGGCCATTCCTCATTGTAGAACTGAGAAAACGGAGACCTGAGCAGGGAGAGGGCTTGCCAAATATCTCCGGGAAGTCATGGCAGCCCTCAGTCTCCTGACTCCCGACCCTCTAGGGTCACGCTGGTTCCCTGGAGAAATCCATTCTGTCTGGTTCACCTGAGTTTCACGCAGCACCCAGAGTGGTACACATAGCTTCTGAGGACCCCCAAAATGGATGGTCCTGGAGTGAACACCTGGGGTGGGAGAGAACTTGGCTTGTGAAGGAGGTATGCTGGGGAGTGTGGGAGGGGACGTGGGTCATTGGTAAGGTGAGTCAGGCTGCAGGAAAGTCTCGGCTTGGGATGGAATCTGGTAGGACTGCCAAGGGGCCCAGCCGCCACTTCCTGGGAATGGTGAAGCCAGGCAGGGTCCTCTGTGATCTCCAAGTACTTGTCGCACCATCTCTGGGAAATCTACCTTGCCACCTTAGATCCCTACTTTGAATTTAACAGCTTTTTTATCCAGGGATGGATAGATAGATAGATAGATAGATAGATAGATAGATAGATAGATAAATAGATAGATAGAGAGAGAGAGGAGGAAATAAATAAATAAATAAATAAATAAATAAATAAATAAATAAATAAATAAATAAGCCCTTATATGGAGAACTTGGCTAAGTGGAAAAGGACCCTCAGCGTGGTGAGGAGAAATGGGACTTTAGAGTGGGACAGCCCTTGGTTGAATACTGGCTTACCACTTCCGAGCTGGGAGCTTGGCAAAGTTCCCTCATCTCTCTGGGCCTCAGTTTTCTTGTTTGCAAAGTCAGATGGGACGATGAGTGACCCTCATGGGGTTGTTGGGAGGACTGAAGGGGACTGTCAATGTAAAGGGCTTGGCGCATGATAGCCATGAACCATATCTTGAATGTCTCTCCTTTCCTTTCAAAGCACTACTTCATGCTTCAGGGCTTGGACTCTACCACACCTCCTCCAGGAAGCCTTCCCTGAACACCTTCAGTCAATCATGCAGCCTGCTCTGGGGAACTTCCAGGCTGGCCTGGCTGTGTTCTGTCCTGGCAGCCTTGTTTCCCCACCAAGGAGCCTATGAGTCCCTGGGAGCCCAGGTGGTCTGTATCTCCCCTCGCTCCCGAGGGCCCCCAGCTCCGGGCCAAGAACCCAGGGTGGGTGCTAGATGAAGTCGCCGCCATGCAGCTCCTGGCCCCAGCCTCCCATCCCCACCCACCTAATCTCCCCAGCTCCCTGATTTTCCAACCCCCTGTCTAGTTTCTTCCTAATGCTTCTGTCTCCACATTTCCAGGGCTCTGTTTGCATGAGGGAAAAAAGTCTACACACACACACACACACACACACACACACACACAGCCCAGAAAGCATCCAGTTGCTCCGGGCGGGCTGCCAGCGATTGACTGACCTGCAGCTTCCCCCCCAAATCACATTCCACTGGCACCGATCTTGCCCCGCCTGACGCCAGCCTCCGAACTCGCCCCCAGAGCAAACATTTCCAGTTGGCAGCTCAGCCTTGTTTTTCTGAGGCCCTGATTCAGGCTCCCATGTAGAAAACAGAAAACAAAATACAGGGGACCAAAAATGAATTAAAATAAAATTCGAAAGGAGGCGGGTGAGGTGGGGAGGCGTTTTCTCCGAGGCACATGGAAATCTATGAGCTTCGGCTGTGCAAAGAGTTTCTAAGAAGCAGACTCACGGGCTCCCGGCCCCTCCCCTGCCGGCTGGGAGGCTGTGATCAATTCATTCAGGCCCCTGCCTCCTGCGAAAAGACTCACTCTGTTCTCATTCACAGCTGCGAGGGAGGAGAGGGCGCGGGTGGGAGGCTACGGATCTGGGGGCGAGGGGGGTGGTTAGTGGTCGGTGTTACAGGACTGGTGTTTGTTCTAAATGGGAAATTAGAGGAAGGAAAATAAACTCGGGCAGCCAGACTTCCACGGCGCTGGGAGAGGGTGTCAGAGCGAGGAGGGGTGCGTGTGCGTGTGTGCCCGTGGGTGTGCCGTGTTTGCCTTCTCAAATCAGAGCCACTCCATGGAAAGATGTCCTAACCCAGGCTTGGGTGGCAGGGGGACAAAGCCGGCCAGGGAGGGCCAGAGCTGGTGACTATGGGGTCAGGGGAAGGCCAGGTGTCCAAAAAGGAGAGCTAAGAACTCCGAACCCGGGGCCGTTAGTCGAGGGCCAAGTGTGTGGGGATGGCACTCGGAAAGTCAACCCCAAATCGGGTGCTCGGTGCCTGGGGAAGAAGAATGGGCTCAGGCCTGGAATCCAGGTGCCCCTTTCAGCACGGGAGGGCCGTGAAGCAGGAGGGAGCAACTGGGAGAGTTCCAGGGGCAAGGAAGGGGCTAGGGCCGTGATCGGGTGGGAAAGGGGACAGCAGGAGATTAGCCCTAAATCGGGTTGAGACACGGAGCTGATCCGCTGGGCTGTAAAGAACCTCCTGCCCCGGGACAAGGGTCCTGTGAGGGCACCAGGGAGGAGCGAGGAATCCCTCAGTTGAGATGCACAGCCCCAGGCCCAGGAGAGCCCAACAAGTGGCGTCAGGTGCCAAGGGCCAGGGGTGAGTGGGCTGTCACATGAGATGCTAGGCATGTCAGGACAGCTCAGGAAGCCACAGGAGAGGGGAGAGTAAGCAGCTCAGAGCTCACACTGGGAACCATGCAGCTGGGTCCCCTCTCCTTGCTGCCAGCTTCCCCACACAAGGAAGGGCCTGGCTGTGGTGAGGAGGTCCCAGGGAGAGGGGCCTGCGAGAATCGGCAGAAGCTAGGAGCACTCAGCCGTGACGGTCCACCACTGCCACAGCAGCAAGTTACTCAGGCTACTAGGAAAGATCTAAGAACCCCGGCCCAGTGTCTCCCGGAAAATGGGGACAGAAGACCTGGGTCCAAATCACCTGGGATGCATAATAAAATGTACATTTCTGCCCTGCTTTCTACCTGCTGGAACAGATGCCATCTGATGGGGCAACCGAGGAGCTAGACTTCGGAGAGCCAGCTCAGGGTGCTCTCGGGCTCATTCAGGTTGAACAGTTCTTGCCCCTAGATGATATTGCCAGGCTCTTCGACCCTCTCACTCCTCTGCTCTAGCTGTACCCTTATCTGTCTGAACCAGGAATCATAGGACTTCCCACCTCTCCTTTATCACAATCTGTGAGGGAAGTAGTTACCAAGGTTTGGTAACTTTGGCTTTGATTCAGGACATCTCTTAACCCAAAGAAATGAATCTCTAATGGTGGAAATGCAGGCCTGGAAAAGCCAGAGGGAGAGTCTTGGGAATACATGAGAAGCCTTCCAATAAGGCCTCAAATTCACTTTATTATTGGGAGGACCCAAAGTTAGCTTTTAAACAACTTCTTTCCCTTTATCAGTTCTCAGAATAGGGAATTAGTTTCCTGTAAGCATCCTCCAAATGTCTTTTTTTATTATCATTTTGAATTTATGGATTTTTCAAATATTTGATATGTTGCAATTCATTGCAAGGTTTTTATTTATTTGTTTAGTTTCGATCTTGATGCACAAATGATTCCCTTCTGTCTAGTAGGTTCTCCTTCAAGTTGGCGCCTGTGTCCTTTTAGACACAACCCCAATAGTGTTTGATAGCTTTCTTGGCTTCCCGTACAAGACACTCTGGGCTCCTCTTGTATATTTCCTGCTCCAGACCTGGAAACAGCCAATTAACTCTCCAAGAAGCCATGGTCCCTTTGAGTGATGAAAGATGTTTAGAGACCAACTACAATCTGATCACTATACATGCTCAAAGACAGCTTATTTCCATTTATTTATTTGTTTACTTACTTACTTATTTTCTTTTATTTTCTTAATCTTCTCCAAGAAGGACTTGAGTCTGGGCCCAAGGGCATCTGAAGGATGCCACACCCTGTCCCATTAAGTGTGTTTCTCCCAGATCCTAGATTGTCCCCTCCTAGGAGGTAAGCTCTCGACCCACCTGGGGCAGGCTTTACCCTTCTTCCCTCCCCAAAGATCAATATCAGTCTCCCAGGGCTGGCCCCAAAACCCTCCTCACCATCTCTCTTGGGCGTGTCCTGTAATGTGAGCGGCACAGATACAAAAATCAGACCTCAAGGGAGTTGCTTACTCCTCTATGCCCTAGTTTCTTTACCTGCAGAGTGAGGTTGAAAGCATTTTAAATGAAGGGATTCAGATGCAGTTCTTAGCCCAGTGCCTCGCTAACAGTAAGCACTAGAAAACTTTATGGATTTGTGTTACTACCTGCCGGGGAGCCCACTAAGGGTCTGTGTGTGCAAATCGTCTCCAGTCAGTCTCCTCTGACATTCCTAAGGCAGGCAGGCCTGGGGATCCCACCTTGTTATAAAACAGAGACACAAAGGTGTTTTGTGCTGGCTTGAGGCTTTTGAGAGACAGAGTCCCAGTTGAGAAAGGAGCATTCGATGGAAATATGAGGTCCCTGGGGTGAAGTCTTAAGTTACAAGAAATAAGCAAGCGTGTGTGTGGAGGGTGGTGGACGTTGCAAGGCAAGCATGGGGCACTACGGGTGACGAAGATCTTGTGTGCGTGCAAACCCCGGGCCACAGTGAGATCCGGACCTCTGGAGTCCGAGGCGGCTTTCCAGATCCCCTTTCTCTGGACATCACTAAAGCTGACCACCAACATTCCTGTTTCTTGTCTTTGCATGCACACATTAGCATGCCACGACATTTCCACATTTAAAATTAAGCACGGTTGGGGTGACTGGGTGGCTCCTTCGGTTAAGCAGCTGCCTTCAGCTCAGGTCATGAGCCCAGGGTCCTGGGATCGAGCTCTTCATCGCGCTCCCTGCTCAGCAGAGAGCCTGCTTCTCCCTCTCCCTCTGCCTACTGCTCTGCCTACTTGTGATCTCTCTCTGTCAAATAATAAATGAAATCTTATAAATAAGTAAATAAATAAAATTAAGCACGGTTGTGAATTGTCAGTGGAAGGGTCATGTGTCACCTCTGGGCAGAAGCCTTCATAGCTGGTAAGCAGTTGGCTGGATCTCCTTCCCCTCCCTCTGCAACTGTGGAATCACCTGCCGAGGTAGAGCTTCTGCAGGTCTGAGTCCTCACGGCCCCCGAGCACACAGGGCTGTCCTTGCAGACCCGTGATGGACAGGTGGTGTGCAGTCGACATTAAACTCTGGCTGGGTCAGCCACTGGCATCTGGGAGTGTAGCTGCAAGTACACTTGCACCGCCGAGTGTAGCCTATCCTAACTAATTGCTCTCTGTCTCCTTCTCAGCGGCGCTCTCCCTCGCTCAGGGAGTCTGTTCTGCCTGTGAATCCATCTCGCCCTCTTCCGTCTATCAGCGTATTCTTGCCCTGGACTCTGGGGCAGCTTTCACCCATTCCTCTCTTCTGCTCCCACGTAACTTTTGCTTGCTGATCATTCTCCCCGGGCCCCGTCTCTGCTTCGTAGCTCTGCCTGTAACCGCTTCCTTCTTCCGAGCGTCTTGGCTCCAAGAAACGAAGACCAGTCACCCCAGCTGATCCCTTCGTGCGTGGCCACACGTGGGTGGCTGGTCAGCCTCTGGACCGGCTCTCTGGGCTAGATACCAATCCCCAGCACAAACAGCTGTGGAAGAAGGGGACAAGTGGACTGGAGGGTGTATCACAGGATGTAAAATGGGACACCTGCCTGAGGACTCATGTGGGACATGGCCACCAGGAAGGGACTCAGAGTGGGCAGGCACGGAGGTGGAGGAGGAGCAGGGAAGGAAGTTTGCTTTTAAGCATTAAATCACATTAACCTTCCATCTACGAGATGCTCAACATCTGGCTGAAACGAGAACACTTTCACGGGACATCTGGATACTCGCTCGACACAGCGTGAAACAGCTGGACCCTTGGCAGCATCTGTATGAGTAAGTGGTGTGGGGTCTCCTCTGTGTGTTTAACATCATGTTTGTGCTTTCCTTTGCCCATAACAGAAAACCAGACTCAAACTGGCTTAAATTTTTTAAAAGGAAATTATTAGCTCACTGGGCTGCAAAGTCCAGAGAGGAGGCTAGCTTCGGGTAAGCACCAACCTAGCAGCTGAACAATGTCACCAGGACCCAGTCCCTTTGGATCCCGCTAGGAGCTTTATCCCCAAACCTGCTCTCCTCAGAGGTCCCAGGAAGGCTGCCGGAGGCCCTCCGGCACAGTCACGCTTACCTTGTTCGATGACAAGAATGGAATCCCATCTATCCCGGCATCCCTCTCGAAAGGCTTGGTACATCTTCTGATTGGACAGGACTGGGTCACAGGCCACAGCTGACTTGGTCGCAGAGACCTAACTAAGGGCACTGGAATGTGCTGACAGGCTTAGTCACACACTCCACCCTTGGAACCAGCGATGGAGCCAGCTTCTTCAGAACCCCAAGGATCCCCAAGGGCAAGCTGGAGAATGTTGGGAAATGAGAAGAGGCATGGAAGGTTATGTGCTGCACACAGGGTCAGGACGAGGGGGAAGCAAGTGAGGAAGCTAGGGCACAAAATTTAAGGAGGAGTTTCACTCTCAGGGTTGGGCCTTGAATTTTGTACCCTGGGTTCCTCACTCACTTCCCCTTCATGTTCTGGCTGCAAAACAGATCACCCCAAAACTTGGTGGCTTCAAACAATCAACATTTATTATCTCACGGCTTCTGTGAGTCAGGAATTTGAAAGCGGCTTAGCTGGGGGGTACTGGCTTGGGGGCGTTCCTCAGGCTGTAGTCAAGATGTCGACAGGGACCCCAGTCATATGAAGACTTGAGTGGGGCTGGAAGATCCACGTCCAAAATGGCTTCCTCACGCGGCTGTTGGCAGATGGTCTCAGCTCCTTCCCACACCGACTTCTCCGTAGGGCTGCCAGAACATCGTCAGGGCATGGTGGCTGGCCTTCCCCAGAACAAGTGATCGGAGAGAGAGCGAGGTGAAAGTTACGCTGCCTTTTATGACACCATTCAATTACCCACACACCATCACTTCAGCCATTTTCTGTTCACGGGAAATGAATTACTAGATCAAGACCACACTCAAAGGGATGGAATTACCTGCCGCTCTTTAAAGAGTAGACTGTAAAAGTATTCTGAGATGTATGTAAAGATCCCACAGGAAGCACTGACAAGATGACTGGGTCACTGAAGATGTCCTGAATTATGACTTCTTTACTCCCCATCATCTAAGGCCAAGATGATACATGTGCTTTGTCTCCTGCACCAACTTTGTTTGATGGGTAATGACCACCTAAGAAAAAGAGCTCTAATTGATTATTAACATCTGCCTTGAGCCTAACCAGGAGCCATGGCTCCCTATTTCTCTGATAACAGAATTTGTCTTTGTTCAGGATCTAGCTGCAACGTGCTCAGAGGAGGGAGGCCCCAGATGAGGACTCGTGATTGGCCAAAACTAACCATCCCATGGGAAGGGGTGGTGATCCTACTCACCCTTGCCAGTGGTTGGTCAAAGGATAAGGATGTAACTTATTCTAGCCCAGAAAGGACTCTGATTCCAAACAATTCTGATGAAGAGGTGCTGGGAGAGGTTTCCCTCACAGATAAATGGCCCTGGTGAGGAGAATATGTCCTTCCTTTGAAAGCAGATTTAGGACAATGTGCTTGGGGGTCTAGCTACCATGTTACAACCAAAAGGAAGAGCTGTGAGGATTTCCAGGAAATGGAACCAGAGCCCAGACATCATGGAGCTGTGGACTTAATCAATCCCAGAATGGCCATCCTCTGGACCTTTAGTTTTGAGAGATAATAAATGCTCTTATCGAAAATTTGGTTGAGTTTTCTGTTATTTGTGGCCCAGAGTGACCTGATTGATACGTGATTGATCCCATTATGTATTTTCATGTATCTCGAGGAAAACTGGTCAAGTTCCTTCCTTAACAACCGGAAAGAATATTACTCGGTATGACGTCACATCCTTCTTCATGACCAGAGTGCACTTCTTGGCTAAGTGGGAAGGTAACACCCTGCACTTCATCTTGTTTCCTTTTGTTAGATGCAGACCCCTCTCCAGAGACTGTGGCCAAGGTATCCCCAACCTGTGTCAGGTCTGGGCCCAGGTAGCAGGTTAACCCATCTCTGGGAAAGGCGAGAGCTCTCAGCCTCCATGGAACCTGCTTATGACAAAGCCGTGGGGGTGGGTCCTGGTGTGCTCGGAGGTCAGGTCTGGCCATAGGTCCAAGTTGCTCCTAAGAGTCTTTCCTTCCTTCCTCCCTCTCTCCACCCTCCTTCCTCCAAGAGCTTCTCTTCCTCTTTATTTCCCTCTGTCCCAATACCCATTGTCTCCTTTCTCATGGAACTTTTTGCCCTGGACACATAGGATGCTCAGAACAAAGACCATCTTAGAGGCAGCCCTGTGACTCCATTCTGATCAGTGACACGGAGCCACGTGTGCAACTCCCACTCCGGTCCAAAAGTGAGGGCTGTGCCCTCTGCCCACCGCCCACCCACTTCCTCCACACTGCAGCTTGTATTTTGGGAAATGGTGGAAGAAAGAGGCTGGGTTCCGGTGCTAGCCCTGGACCATCACCTACAACTTTATGTAAGAGAGACGCCATCTTGTTTGAGCCACTGTTATTGGGGGTCTCTGTTACCAGAAGCCCCACCAACACTTCCTTTCACGTCTCCTCTCCTCTCTCACGTTTTTCTCTCTTGCCTTTCTTCCCGATCTTCAAATCCACTCCCCTTCCCCTTCTGTCTTCTCTCCAACCCACTGGCCCCTTCTGAAGAGGCGGCCCTCCTCTCCCCAGTCCCCGTGACGTGCCCCTGTCCCGAGGGCCCTGCCCAGCGGGGGGGGTTGTTCCCCACCCAGAGGGGCCTCCCGCCCCGTCCCGCTCTGTGCTCTGAGGATGGCCTTCTCCCAGGCAGGGGCAGAAAGCCAGCCAGGCCACCAACCCCAGGCAGCCCAGCCGTGGCCCGAAGCCCAGTGCCAGCTTCTGTCTCATGATTCCACGGTGACCGCTGTGATGCCTGGAACTGGACGCCTGCCTGGGCTGGAGACCATCTGGCTGTGCCCTCTGGCTTCCCCAGAAGGGAATGCTCTTAGATGTCGGGGACGCTGAAGCCAGCCCGAGACGGGGGCCGACCACTTCGAGCCCCTTTATCCCTCAGCCCCAGCTTCAAACTTCGCACCAGTGGCTGATGGTGGCAGAAGGGGCAAGGAGGGCTTGAAGGGTGAGGCTTTGAGGGCGCCTCACCAGGGCGCCCTCAAAACCTGCAGTGCGAGCCCCTGTGACGTCCCCTCCCAGCTCTGGCCCTTGAGCCTCAGTGCCAGCCTTCTGTCCCGGCTCAGCCCTGGCAGGCAACAGATGGTGCCTTGAAGACAAGTCCTGGGTCTGGGCCCAGGGCGTGGATGGCAGCTGGGGCAGGGCGCTCCCCTTTCATCCTCCGGCGTGCGGCTGGGGAGCCCCAGCTCTTCACCTGGCTAAGCAGGGCTTAGCGGGGCTGGAAGGCTGAGCTGCAAGACGCCACGGGCAGTGCTCTGGTGGTCCTGTGGGGTGGGGGGAGACAGTCTGGGCCCCAGGCTGGGGTAGGAGAGCCTAGAGACGCCCAGGGGGGCCTTGCCCACAGCCAGTGGCTGGAGTGCGTGGCCTTCACTGGGCTCAAGTCACAGGGGATGGAGGCATGTGTGCCTCCAGGCTGCTCCTGGAAATGGTCTGCACACCCAGAAGGCCTCTCCCTGTGCCACCCCTGGGTTCTAGATGGCCACCCCGACGCTGAGCTCCTTGATCCCAGCCAGCCCTTGACAAGAAGCAAAGCCGGGAGTGGCTTCACCTGGCCCTTCCCAGATCAGTTGCTGTCCGCAGCGCAATGTCGTGACGGTGTGGTGTCACGTCAGAATTCTCGAAACACTTTCCGTCTGCAGTCAACGCCTTCGGGATCAAGTGTCCTCCTGGAGGCTGCGCTCAGGGCAGGCTTCGGAAGAACAAAGTCCCGGCGGAGAGCTGCTGCGGGAGCGGGGAAGCACTTGTGGGGCTGAAGTGCGGGAGCTCCGAGCCTGGAGGGGAGCGGGGAGAGGCCCCTAGGGGTCAGGGCTGGGCCGGCTGCTCTGGGGGAGGGTGTCCCCGGAGCCAGAGGCCCAGGAAAGACCCGTGGACACAAATAGAAGTCTGCCTCTCTCTGTCTCTGTCTCTGTCTCTCTCTCTCTCACACACACACACACGCACACACACGCGCGCACACGCACACACACTTTCATACCCACACCATCCTCTCTGTGCTATGGACCCCCAAGTCTCTGAGCTTTGCTCACACTGCTCCCCTGCCAGGAATGCCCTCCACTTCCCTGGTGAATCTTTTTCATCCTTCCCAGGCAGCTCTAACGTCACCTCCTCGGATCCAACCCCCACCCCCCTCCCCGGCCTCAAACACGGAGCACACCCTCTGCCCTTCTCCGCTGGCAGCTTCACGAGCCGCCCTCTGAGCTCTGAGCTTGGGCAGCACCTTCCCCACACTGAGCTCGCCCTGCCCTGTTAGCGGAGGGCTTCCCAGCCTACCTGCCCATGTCCCCCACCGGCAAGGGACAAGGAGTGCCTCCAGGGCAGGCGGAAGCCTGGCAGAGCTCAGATGTGACTCAGTCCCCTGACAGACTTGTGGTCACCCAGGTCTGCCCCTCAGGACTCCCCGAGGTGGCCGAGGGCAACAGGGAGCCCACTCTGGTGACTTGTCTGTCCCCCCCCACACAGTAGGGGACTCAGACAAATAGTTGCCGATTAAATGCATTTAAACAGGCCTTTGTCCTACACCCACTTACATTCCTGGGCTCTCCAACGCTTCTCTCTCTCTCTCTCTCTCTCTCTCCCTCTTCAGCATCTTAGTTACTTGGGGGTCGGCCCTCAGTGTCAGGGAAAGATGTTTCAGAAAGCATTCTGGTTTTGTTGGAACAAACAAATGAGACAAAAGCAGCCCAGGTGTCTCCCATAACCACAGAAGCCACGTGAGGAAGAGGGAGGCTGGGGACCCAACACCAGAGAGCCCAGCGGAAGGCCTGTTCTGCCCCTCACTAGCCACCAGGCAAGGAGCGTCTTCGGTCAGAGACTCCATTTCAAATTCCCTGGTCCTGCGAGAACATTTATGGTAATTATACTCCCGGTGTCGTAAGAACCCCACGAGATGACACATGACAAAGTGTTGGCCAAAAACTAGGACACGCCAGTGGCCTAGATTCTCATTCCTGCCCCCCTTCCACTTGTTTAATTCCTAGCTCTAGAAAACTGGTGTCAGCGACGGAGGCCCTGAGGACCTCCATGAAGTCGCCCACCGTTGGCCTGAGACTCCATTAGTGGCCCGGAGAGGACAACGTGAAGATAGAGCGTGAGATCCATAGTAGGGATTCATTAAATGCTCATTGACGAGATATTTTAGAACTATTTCGAACTTTAGAAGTCAAAATCCTGAAATGTGAATAAAAATAAATACAAATAAAAATTTTTTTAAAAAGGAAAAGAAAAATTCTGCAACGTGTCGAGAGGGGCCCTTATGCAACAGGAACGATTTAACTGAAGTCTAGCCCCTGAGCGTTCTGGGGGACCAGGAAAGAATTCTCTGTGGAAAAACCTAGGGGCCGACTCAGATCAAGCATAAGATTGCCCTGTGTCCGTTGCTGCCGCATGAGGGGGACATGAAGCCCAGGGCAAGCATCACACACCTGCCAAGAGAGCCAATTTGCACTCGGGAGTTTTTTTCAGAGACTGAAAATTATCAACAAGGATTTCCCTAATTCTAGGTTGCGCATTTTTTTCATATAAACATTTCTAAAAATCTGAGTGCGTGGATATGTCTGTTAATGCGCAGCTATGTTCCTTGCTCCTAAAAACAATTTTTTTAAGTGTTCTTAAATCCGTGGTGCCTCTTGCAACTGACAGCAGTTTAGAACTGAAAAAAACAAACCAGCCATTCAGCTCCCTTTGTATTGAACTGTAAGTCGTTTAAAGCATTGTTTTTATGTTAAAGCTTGCCAAGACACACTAAAAAGGAGAAGGCGAAAGGCATGTGAACTTTAAAAAGAGAAAAAGCATGAAAGGTCCACAAAATATTTTGCTTGTGGTGGGACCACTGACTGCCGAGCCTCCCGGGGCCCCGGGGCTCTTCCCTCTCCCTGGCCCTGGGCTGTGATGAGGATAGCTGCTCCAGACCGCCATCTGGGATCAGCCTGCCAAGAAGGAAGTTGCCTGGGAATAAAATTAAAGATGGGCAAAGCAGGGGTGCCCCGTGTGACACGGCATTCTCGTGGCTGGGGGGCAGCACACCTGTGTCCACGGAGGGCAGGCCTGAGGGCTACAGGGCTAGAGGGGGCAAACTGGGAGGGGGGCAGCCCATCTCCCCTCCAATGCCCCCATCTCCCCACGCACCCCTACTCCCTTCCCGGACAATCTCAGGGGACTACAGAGCTTCAGCGACCACACACAGCTTATCAACGGAGAATGAGTCCAGATCATCAAAGACCCAGGGGTGCCTGGGTGGCTCAGTGGGTTAAAGCCTCTGCCTTCGGCTCCGGTTGTGATCTCAGGGTCCTGGGATCGAGCCCCACATTGGGCTCTCTGCTCAGCAGAGAGCCTGCTTCCTCCTCTCTCTCTGCCTGCCTCTTTGCCTACTTGTGATCTCTCTTGGTCAAAGACCCAGCCAAGGCCCATTTCAAACTCTTTTGGGAGAAGGGATATGGGCTGGATGGAGACCTGGAAACCACCCCTCCCATAAGCCTGAGAGCCTGCGCCATTCCTTAGGGTAAGGGGCATCTGGGTTGGTCCCAGCTTCCCTGTCATCCTTGGGGACAAAGGACCATGACTGCTGTCGGAAGCAAGAGGAGGTAGGCTAGGCCGGGTCTCTTCCCCACTGGCTTTGCCGTGTTCTGGAGCCCACTGACCTTGTCAACGGACCGCATAGTAACCTCCTAACCACACTCCTCTATCCTCTCTTGCCAACTTCCCGAGCCCAGGTTAGTTCTGGCTTCAACTACCCCAGCTCACATCCTGACCAAGGACTTAAGAGATGCCAACGTTATGATTGGTGGAACATTGGATATTCTCTTAGCATCCAAGAGACCCAACATCCTTCTAGACCAGAGCCTTCAGCCTCTCTCTCTGCTTCAGCTCACAGGGAATGATGACTCCTGCAGACAGGCACGCTCCCTTGGGCTCCCTCCGAGCTAAATGGCTAAGTTCTAATTCCACCCCTCTTTCCCCCACTTTGTGCTGCCACTAGATTTCACAGGCATACCTATTATGGCGCTGTACACGGTGTACCCTGGTTATTTATTTACATGACAGTCTGCCTTGGGGGCAAGACCTGTTTTTGGGTTTGGGCTTTTTTTCCTTAATCCCAGCACACAGCGCAGCATCGAACATGCCGTCTGCAGGAAGCATGTGTCCCTAAAGATTGGATGGAAAAAGTGCTCTGTGAGCAGGATTGTGAAATGATAGGGATGACGTGAGGGACTTTCGAAACCCTGGGAGGGAGTACCCATGTGAATTACAGCACCCTGCTATTCTTGGCCTCTAGCGGTTCAGGTTTTGACTGGGACAGCTGCTGGGAGGCGGCAGTCAGCTGGGGACAGGGCAGCTGGGCCAGCGCAGGCCTCTGCTGCCCCCTGGTGGCCTCCCGGGCCCTGGCTGGGCAGTATCCCTAAGGACCACCCCTTCTGCTCTCTGGGAAACTTCTGAACAGCCTCCCCCCACCCCCAATCTGAATGAAGAGAGGTTTTTCCTCCCCACTGGAGCCACACTTTAGAGCTGTCTGGGGAATGGAATACGATGTCTGGAATACGATGTTTGGAATTTTTAGAAGCCTGATCCTTCAACCACAGAGTTTGAACTCTCCAGTTCTACAAGGGAAGTCCACGAACTCATTGCTGTGAACCCCTTCAACCACATGTCCCGTGAACCTGTGGCTCTGCCTTTCCACTGCCACGAGGATTAGGATACTTTCAGTATCTGTGAGGGGTGGAGATGCGGGAGTCCTAAATATCCCCGATGAAAATGTAAACTGGTGGGCGCCTCAGTGGCTCAGTGGGTTAAAGCCTCTGCCTT
>CM053610.1:84249129-84268745 GCA_028646535.1 Procyon lotor | reverse complement strand
GTAATGGGGAATGGACTAAATAAGTTATGGTACATTCATATAACAAAGTATGATGCAGTCATTAAATAGAATAAGGCTACTAGATTTGTATTGAGATGACTGATTTCCAAATAACATTAAGAAGGAACAAACAAGGGGCACTGGGTGGCTCCATCGGTTAAGCGACTGCCTTCAGCTCAGACCATGATCCTGGGGTCCTGGGATTGAGCCCTGCATCGGGCTCCCTGCTCAACAGGGAGTCTGCCTCTCCTTCTCCTTCTGCCTCTCCCCCAGCTCATGTGCTCTCTCTTTCTCTCAAATAAATAAATAAAATCTTTAAAAAAAAAAAAAAGGAACAAACAAGTACAGAAAACTACCTATAAGATGCAACCGTTTCTGTAAAAATGACACACAGAGAGAGGGAGGGAACATACACATATGTGCTCACATCCACACTGACAATTTCTGAAATGACACGTAAGAGACAGGTGACAGGGTTTGACTCTGGGAAGGTGACATGACAGATGGGAGTGAGATGGACATTTCCCCATGTTATCCTTCCGTACCTTTCAGAATTTCTTTTTAAATGAAATTCTGGGAGTTGTTAACTCTCTGATTTAGGCAGTGTGCCCATTCCCGGTGTCCCTGCCTCTGGGAACAGGGGTCAGCATGTACTTCACTGTCTGCCGAGCTGGCACCATCTGGGGTCAGGATGCCTGCTCCCTGGGACGTGCCAGGGCTCCCAGGTACCCCAGGCTCCGGAAGGGCCACAGCCCCTCGGCACAGGCATGACTCTGCGCAGAAGTGCGGAGTAACATGGCCTGAAGTTACATGCCATTGGCAATTCCCCCCCAGTAGCTCTTGGTTTCTGTGTAAACAGTATAGCAAATACCAACTTCAACATGGGAAATTCGGGAAATTCAGATCTAACTTGCTTTAGGGAGCACCTCTTACGTTCGCCATCCAGTATCAACTCATTCTTCTGGAATGTGGGCCTTAATTTTCCTCTGGAATCAACCTCCTCGTGAAATGTCTGGGGTCACTGACCGCCCCCCGCTTTGCTCGAGGAGCCACGGGCAGCGCAGTCTAGGCTGGGACAGTCAGAGCCCCCGAGTCCCTGGCTCTGGGATCTGTTCAGGCAAAGAAAGAAACATGACCCAGTGCAAGCAACAGTAATGCTGCTGAGATTCCTTGGAATCTCCCTTCCCTTGTCCCAAGAGGGAAATGAAGCTGAGGCCACCCTCGTGCCTCCGGGGGAGGTCGGTCTGATGAGCCAAGGAATGGGGAAGAAAACTAGCTCCAGGGACATCACTTGGGCCTAGAGCGGGCTGCCATTCCCCACTCTGTTGTCCACACATGCCCTATCCATTTCCAGGCCTCCCTGAACGTGTTCCTCAACCCACAGACCTGCTCATGTCCAAGCCGGGGGTCGGGGGGCACTTTTCTGCTTCATCAGAAAGCACCTCTCAGCCACTTCTCCTTCTGTTGTTAGAAACCCTGTGCTCTCCTGCTGTGTGTGAGGCACAGTCCCCCGCTTCCCTGCCACCGTCTCTCCAGCCTCTCCCCTCTAGCTTCTCCCCTCCCCTCCCCCAACTTCTCTCATCCTCTCCCCAGCCTCACGGTGTTGGAGTTCCCAGGGCTCATCCCTGCATCCTCTTATCTGTCCACACCTTTTCCTGAGGTGCGCCCTTCCAGTCCCAAGGTGTTAGTCACTAACCTCGGGTGTCTCCTCCATGACACTGAAATTTGTCTCCAGCCCAAGCCTCTTTTCTGAGCTCCCCCAAATTTGCATCATTCAATTGCCACACCTGAGTGTGTCAACTCTCAACCTTTTATCCTGTCCTCCACTCCAAACTTGTTTCACACTCCCATGTCCTGCAAAACGGGACCACCAACCACCTAGATGCTTAAACTGCAAACCTGGGAATCATCTAGAATCTTCTCTCTGCTCCCCCATGCTTCACATATAACTCATCAGTAAGACCTGTCACTTTCACTTCCAAAACATATCTTAAACCCACGTACTCTCCATCTTCATGGGCACAGTCTGGATGGTGGCCCAGCTTTTCTCCTAGGAACGTGGTTGGATGGCACTTTCCCTGCCCCATCTGAGGTTAGACATACCCATGTGACTTCCTTGGCCAATAACATGTGAGAAGAAGAGACATCTGTGGCTTCTGGTGGGGAATTTTAAAAGCCAATTCAGTCCCTTCCACTTGCCATGGAGATTATAGAAATCATGTTGAAATGGGGACCCCGTCAGCCTGAATCTCCGAGTGATTAGGATGAGCAGAGCCCTTCTGCTGACCCACAAAAAACAGAGCTTGAAGGAGAACAAAATATTTATTATATTAGCCATCAAGTTTAAGGGTTGTTTGTTACTGCAGCACAGCCTGGCCCATCCTGTCCGACACACCAATGTCATCCCATTGTCTCACCCCCAGACCCTACAGTAACCCCCTGCTCCCACTCTTCTCTCCCACTCTTCTCTCTAACCTTCTCACCGTGGAAACCAGACCCCGTTACTCCCTCCTTGAAATCTTTTGGCAGCTTCCCATTGTATCTAGAATAAAATCCAAGCTCCTGCTTCTGGCCGTAAGATCTGAGCCCTGTCCGTCTGTCTGACCCAATCTTTTCCCCTCCCTTCCTCTTTAAGTCCAGTTCCCCTGCCTCCTTGCTATCTCTAAGGCACAAGGCCTTTCCTGACTCAGAGCTTTTGCAGATGCTCTTCCTTCTGCCTGGAATGCTTTCCTGCACTTGTCACAGGCTGGCTCCTTCTACACCTTCAAACCTCAGCTCCAACGACACCTCCTCTGGGAGGCCCCCTGCCACCACACGCTGCTCCTTTCCTGATTAGCTCTTACCACAAGTTGGAATTGTATTCTCTTTTCACGTTTATTCACTTGTTGCTTCACTGTAGGGGCCCTCAGCCCTGAGTGGAGGAATGACTGAATAAGAAGGCCATTGCCAAGGGTAACATATTACACAAAGGTAAATATCATTGACCAATTCAGACTTGCCCTGCGGGCTGCGTTCTTGCAGGTGGCAGGGGCTCAAACTCCTCTCAAGGTCTTTTATTCTCCGCAGAAGTCGAAGTGCGTCAGCGATACCAGGGCTTCTCCTGAGGACCCAGCTGGGCCCTTTGCTCCCTCTCAGCTCTGACAGCTCAGCCAGGGACTGCCCAGCATGGAGCAAGTCCAGCAAGGGCCAACAAGCGGGCAGCCAGGCCCGGTGAGGAGGCAGCCAGCTGCTGCCGTCATGGAGAACGGCCTGGCCAGCTCTAGAAATAGCCCAAGGTCAAGGTGGGGTGCTTCCGTCCCCTACAGATGCAGAAATCTGGGGAGACACCAGTCTCAGATTTCCCTCCACCCCACTACTGGGATCTTTGATCCTGGTCTAGAACTCCCCAATTTCCAGCTACCCCTCCACAGACCCCTGTGTTTATCTCTGCTCTCAAAGAACCGCCAGGCCTCCAACCCCCTGTCCTCCCAACACACTTTGGAAGTGGAGAGGGTGGGCCTTCTCCCATCTCACGGATAAGGATACTGTGACTCAGAGAAGTCTAGAGTCTCTTCCAAAGTCGTATGGTAAGTCGACAGATAAACTGGAATTCAAATTCCATCTCAGAGTCCCATCTCAGACTCCA
Source organism: Procyon lotor (assembly GCA_028646535.1). NCBI lineage: Eukaryota > Metazoa > Chordata > Mammalia > Carnivora > Procyonidae > Procyon > Procyon lotor. The sequence goes on along the minus strand of CM053610.1, from coordinate 84,265,120 downwards.
TGCCTTAGCCCACCAGAACCTTCCACACAAGAGATGCGCTTAAAAGGGCCCCACAGCCTCTGTCCAAGGACTGGTGTCATCTGTGTCTTACTTGCTTCCGAGGGCTCTTTGCCTGTGGACTCCAACCCTATTCCCTGGACAGGACAGGGTGGGCTCCTGTTAGCTTTCTACTAATCAGATGACAGCAGGCAGAGGAGATATAGGAATTCATAAAGAGTGAAAGGTGGAATGATGATGATGATGATGACGATTTTAGAAATATGCTTTGTCTTCAAAGGACATTCAATAGATCCAAGTAGAAGCTGGTGGCATGTCCTCAAATCCCTGAGGAACCCGAACAGCTCGAACATGGAGAGCACATCGAGGTCCCACGCACATAGGTCGGCAAGCACAGTACACAACTCACACCTGAGGCAGACTCATCCCAGACCTCCAAGTACTCCCACTCCGGTCAGTTTCTTCCCTTATACACCAGGGCTTCGGGCCAAGGTCTTCAAGATGCTGAATGGCTTCTGTTTCCTGGCCCTGCCCTGCCCCTGCCTTCAGGATTTCTCTGCCGTTCGGCTCTGAGCTCCAGCCTCCTCTCACCCCGGAGCCTCATGTTCCACTGGCATGACTCTCTTCCCAGCCCCGGCTCAGTACTGACCCACACAGAGAACTCAGCCCCCTTCCTGGAGCCCCCCACGGCCAAGGCAGTGGACTTCGCAGGAGGCTCAGAGGTTACCAGATGACTGTCACGTCACACCAACACCAAACAGAATGAAATTTTCAGACATAGTGGCTCTTAAAAGTTGCTCTGTCCCTTTTTTCCTACCCCTACTCACTCTCAGGCCTGCTTTGAGAGCTTTGCTAAAACAAAGGTCATCTACTCTACCTTGTAGGCATCAACAGAACAAAGACCTGCCCCACGCCTTGAAGTTCGCACTTTCCTGTCTCCATCTTCCACCAGCCTCTATAGATAGAAAGGATTCATATAGGGAGTGGTTTCCCCACCAACCTGGAATCATCCTCCCTTAGAAGGAAAAATACTGGTATACTTTGTATATCTTTCTTTTCTCCCACTCCACTAGAGTTGGTGCTTGACTTGGATGTAACTAGCTCTGAACAATATTTTATGGCAGTATGTGTTATTGGTTATCAATTGCTGTGTAACAAATTACCCCAAACTTAGCTGCTTAGAACAATGAATGTTTCCTATCTCGCCATCTTCGCGGATTAGGAATTAAGGAGTGACTTCGTTGGATGGTTCTGGCCCAGGGATTCCCATGAGGTTGCAGCCAAGATGTCGGCGGGGACCGTGGTCATCCAACGGCGTGCCTGGAGCTAGAGACTCTGCTTCTGAGAGGGTGCCCTCAGAAAGCTGCTGGCAGCTGCTGGCAGGACACCTCAGGGCTCACAGTCATGACATGGCCTTTCGCTAAGGCTTCCCGAGTGTCCTCATGGACCTGTCATCTAACTTGCCCCAGAGCGAGTGATCCAAAAGACAGAGCATTTATGATCTAGTTTCAGAAGTCACAACTGTCAGTTCCCTCCTATTCTACTCCTTAAAGATGAATCACTAAGTCCAGCCCACAATCAAAAGGAAGGGACTGAAGCTCCCCCTTTTGGAGAGAGGAATATCAAAGAATTCGTGCGTGTATTTTTAAATCACAAAAATGTGAAAAGAGTACAGGATGAGGAGTCAAAATGCTTATGTTCTCATTTTACTTCTAAATGCTGAAGGACTTAGAGCGCCTGGGTGGCTCAGTTGGTTAAGCAACTGCCTTCAGCTCAGGTCATGATCCTGGAGTCCCGGGATCGAGTCCCACATCAGGCTCCTTGCTCCACGGGGAGCCTGCTTCTCCCTCTGACCTCTCCCCTCTCATGTGCACGTGCTCTCTCTGTCTCAAATAAATAAAAATAAATCTTTAAATGCTGAGGGACTTAGGGGCACCTGGGTGGCTCAGTGGGTTAAGCACCTGACTCTTGGTTTTGGCTCAGGTCATGATTTCTCAGAGTCGTGAGATAAGCCCTTCGTCGGGGTCCATGGTCATCAGGGAGCCTGCTTGAGATTCTCTCCCTCTGCCCCTTCTCTCTCTCTCCCCCGCCCCCACACACAAATAAATAAATCTTTACATGCTCAGGGATTGAGGCATGTCTCTTCACCTTTTTGGATCTATTTCTCCATCTGCAAAACAAGAAGAATGACCTAGATGACCACTGAGGTCTCATTTTCAGTTAATATGTGTCTCAATGTTCCCTCACTCAAGACCCTGGCCTTGACCCCAGACCTCAGGCAGTCTCCACCCCCTCCCATCAAGCGTCCATGTCCCTGGTCCTGGAAGCGGCTGCCACCTGTCAGCTCCCAAGCCACCCCCAAGTTCATTGGCATCTGTAGGGTGGGAGCCAGGCATCAGCAGGCTTTCCAGCTCCCCAGTGATTCCACCTGCACGGCCACGTTTGGGAACCTCTGCTCTGACTTAAGGAGCCCCTCAAGTAGAGAAACTTTTCAACAAATAAATAACACTGCCCTTGACTAACCCAGGATCCTCCCTTTTCTTTGATGTCTATGTAGTTTGACGTTCTTACGTGGCCCAGACTACAGGTATTTCCTTCTCAGTTACTTGTTTTGGGGGTCTGATTTCTCTAAGAGACTATTTTGCTCTGTGTCGCTTCAGAGAAATAGAGAAGTTTAAAAAATTAGAGAAGTTTAGAGGAATTTTCACGGCCAGGATAGGACTCTTTACAAAATTGTTTCCCTCGCTCAGAGTTTCTCATCATGGTATTGTTTCTGTGGGAAAATTGATCCAATTTTTATCTTTTTTACTTACACCACCTTTTCCTAGAATATAACTTGCTATAAGTTTAAACAATGCCTGCCTCTCTCTCTCTCTCTCTCTCTCTCTCTTTTTTCTTTTGCTTGTGTATGTGCATGTGGGTGTGAGAAAAGTCAACATTCTTCAAGACAGGGCAGAGCCCGGCGCTGAGAGACAAGTAGGACTTGGAATGCCCTGGTAAGAGACGCCTCTAGAAGGCTGCAGGTGCAGGGCTTGGGAAGGTGCTAGAAGCAGTCAGCGGGGCTCTTCTGATCCTTGACTTAGTGTTTTCTCCCACATGTGCTCTGCCTCATGTAAGCTGCTGAGCAGGATGGCCCCCTGTCCCAGTTTGCCCAGGACTGAGGTGTTTCCTGGGATGCACGACTTTCAGTACTCAAACTGGGAAAGTTCCAGAAAACAGGACAGTTGGTCACCTTACAAGGGCTGTGCACCTATGAACACTGCCTCCACCTCTCAGTATTGCCAGAAGCTTCTGATGCACAGGATGCTCCAAAGGCCTCCCAGCTGGGTGAACGCCTACTGACAACCTGAATGCCTAGTGGAGATGGCTTCAGAGCGGGCCTGCTGGGAGGCTAGGTGGCTTCACTGACAGGATCGAGGGTGGCAACAGCACCCCTCTGCCCCACAAGGCCCTTAGATGCCACTTTGCAGAGCCCGAGGTCCAGGTAGTGGAGCAAGTTCTGTCACATTGACTCCCATTAGCTGTCTTCCATTATCCGAGGGCCTGTTATGGAGAAAAGGGGGTGACTTGTTGTCCATTGTCCAGCCTGAGTCTCTGGGAGCACATGGGAATCCCCTGGGGAGTTTATGTCCCACCTCCAGAGATTTAGGTTTCAGTGACCTGGGGTTGCGCCCAGGCTCACACACACACACAGACACATTTCTTGACCTTTCCCCACTAGTTTCTTTCTGGGCAGGAAATTCCTCTCCTGGCCAAGAAAACTGTATTCCTCTTAAACTTCTCTCATTATGTCTCTGAGGTTATCTTGAGCAAAAAGTGCCTTCTAGAGAGATCAGATCTTTTTGCTCTATCGATGGCAATCAGATTATAGATTCTCTTCAAGGGAAATTCTGACTTATAATATTCAAACTGCTCTTCATCGCCCGTGAGGTATTGTCCAGCTCACAGGTGTGGTTGCTTGGTCTGGGTTCCCCTTTCTTCCCAGCTCTGCGCTGGGTTTCTACTCACCTGGAGCCCCAGTAAGGTGGTCTCCCCGGCCCTGGTCCTGCACGTCCAGTCCTGCCCCCCACCTCCCGGCCCTCATGTCTCCCTCATTTCTGTCTCCCCTGTGTCACAGCTCCTAGAAGTGAAGCACTTCCATATCGTTCTTCTGAATCTGCCAACCCCAGCGGATGGTCTGTGCATCTCTGGCCAGCCTTGTCCAAGTACAGAATCTGGGAGTTACCCACGGGGAATCTGGGGAGCTGGTGAGGTGGGCTCCATCTGGAAGGTCAGGGGCCTCAGGGTCTATGGCTGCCATGTGGGGAAAGATCATTTGAGGCTGCTAGCAGCAATGATTCCAGTGGGAGACCAGGTCCGCAGATGTACAGCAAAGACCCAGCGGCCAGACAGCCCAGGGAAGAGGGCGGAGGTACCGACCTGGAGCCTTTGTTCTGCAAGTTTCCTGCCTCCCGTTCGTCCTCCTGCTACCCTCAGGTTCCGTGAGATCATTCCTCTAATTTCCTCTTTAGCTAAACCAGCATTAATAGATGTCTATCACTTTCCACCAACCAAGCCCTGGGAGAGTCACTAACGTCCACCGCCCCCCATAGGCACCTTCTCGAAACATCAACCTGGGCCTTTCCTGCTCCTATAAGATCCCCTGAGCCCGTTCCTTTTCTGGCTCCCTTTCGACACCACGGGCCACCAGCTCCCACCTCTGCTGCGGGGCCTTTTCCCCCGGAAGTTAGAGGAGCGACGGCCTCTTCCCGAGAAGAGCCCCACATTTCCAGTTCCCACGGTTCAGGCCTCAGCTCCCCCATCGTCCTCTACCTAGACACATTTTAGAACACACTTCGGTGAAACACTCTTGAAAACAGAGTAAACAGTGGTTTCCTCATGTTCCTGTCAGCCTTTGTTGTCCAAGACTGAAGAGTCTTAAACTGGAGAGCCCCCCACTTGCCCGCACCGCATTCCCAGGCTCTCGGCTCTACCTGGACCTTGAGGGTGGGGGGGGGTGCTGCCCGGGGCCGCTGGGCTAGGCTTTCAGCGTCTGCTTCCGCTGTCCCCCTCAGCCCTACTCGCACTCCGGACTGAGAATCAAGCCGAGGGACTGGCCGGGGCACTCGGCGTCCCCGCCAGAGCAGAGTGGCCTTGACGCCGCCACGCTCCTGCCCACAGCCCCAGGCAGACGCCCAGGGCCGCGTCCTCAGCTCCGCCACGACTTTGTCCCCACGAGGTCCCAGGGACCTGGCTTCTTCTCTTCTAGGATGTGGAGTGGGCCTCAGGGGAGAGCGAGAACAATGCAGGGCCCCTTATCAACGGCTGAGCCCATCCTGGCCGGCTCCTGGACTTCCTTCTCAGAAATGCCAACTCTTATTTTAACACATGGCGTGTTCGCTTCTGAGTCACCTCGGCCCCAATTGTGTGCAGCCAGAGCAGCGACAAGCCCTCCCCAACAGCTCAGCCAAGCTCTTCCGCGGGACGAAAAGCAAACACCTTCAAGTCCATCCGGAACAGGCCTGGCTTCCTTCTGCCCGGTCACGAGCTCCCGGCGCCACGAAATGCAAGAGCCGGAAGAGACCCTAGAAATCACCAGGTCCCGCTCCCTCGTTCACATCTAGGGTCACCAAAGCCCAGGGACAGAGTCCTGCTCAAGGTCACACAGCGAGGTGGGGACTCCTGACCCACTCCCTTACGTCCATAGCATACACTTCTCAGGGGACACGAGGGAGGGCAATTTGGGGGACACCGTGGCTAATTCAGATTCGTTGCTATTTACGTTTCCATTCTACACTTGCCCAGAAGGACGGCTTTTCCACCTCGGGGGTCAGCACAGGCCCCATCTGGCAACAGGAACAGCCTCGAGCACCCCAGGTATCAAGGATGACTTTGCCTCGAAATGGGGAGTATCAGGAATCCCCATGAGTCAGAACCTCCAAGTGTCCCAACCTTGGCACTTCACCGCAGAAAGTGCTCCGTGGCTGGAAAAATGGCTTAATAACAAAAGAGCTGGGATCTTGAAGAATTCCACGCCCCTTCCTACTCTACCTACAGCCCCGGAAACGGGAGCCAGGGCCAGCATGACCTCCCAGGGGTCCTGCGGGGGGCTTTACCATCACTGGTCTTCCCCCAAGAGGGATTGGAGGCTAACCCCCAGTCCACGTTGCACTTAGTGCCCCACAACTCACCCTACATTTTCCTTCATCAGGACGTGGGCTCTGGGGCAGCCTGCCTGGGTCCGTAGCAGCAGACCAGGGTTGGTATAAGCATTAAAGCATCTGGAACAGCGCCCGGCCTGTGATCACTTACCTACATTATCATCATCATTACTATTTCAAGCCCTCGGCAGATAGGATCTGCTTCCTTTCGCCTCTTAAGTGGAACACCTAAGGGCCGGCATTGTGAAAGCAGGAAGCGTCAGCCCTGTGGTCCTCAGGATCACTCTGGGTGCAGATCTGGGGATGTCTGTGAAATGGAGGAACATAAACCAAAAGCTGTGGTCAGGATATCCCAGAACTGGAATGGAGGTCTTGGCCCATCTGATGTGTGTTCTGTAATTTAGCTAAAACAGCTAATGCACATTCACGTGTGTGTTCCTCAGTATTTGCCCAGATATTTCCCTTCTTAGACGTCAAACAGAGATGTTCATCTGACAAAGAGACCAGAAACCAGAGAACCTGGGCTCCGGCCTGGGGCGTTTCGAACTTTTGGTAAGCAAAAACTGGATACACTTTGTAATGCTTTTTAAAAAGCGTTTTTAAAGCTATGTATATTTTATTGCATGCTTATTTTTAATTTTTCAGTTTGGGATGATTGTAGACTTTAAGAACATCACAAAACTAGTACAGAAATTCACATGTACTCTTTACCTAGCATCTCATATAACCATAGCGCCATGATCAACACCAGGATATGAACACTGTTCACTTCCTTCCAGCCCTCACTCCAACTTTTTCCGATGTCCCACCGCTGTGCCTTCTTCTGCTCCAAGATAGTCCAACCTAGGATCTCACACTGTGTAGACCATGTCTCTTCCGGTCTGGGAGAGTCCCTCATGCTTTGTCTTTCACAGTCACCACACTTTGGGCCCATTATCTTATAGAATGGTCTTCATTTTGGGTGCACCTGTGGTTTTTCCATGATGAGCCTGAAGTTCTGGATCTTGAGCACGAACACCACGGAAGGGATGTTGCGTCCTCCCTCCGGGAATCATGCCAGGGTCCACGTGAAGGTCATACATCACATTCCTGTGATACGAATTTTGAGCACTTGGATGCAGTGGTGCCTATCAGACTTATCCACGGCAACGTTACTATTTTTCCTTTGGCAATGAATGGGTATCTTGTGGGGAGATAGCTTCACACTTTGAACATGTCTTGTTTCTTGTCATACTTTTCCCCACTCATTTTAGCAGTCTGAGATTGTTCTTGCCTGAAACACTTCTTACCGTAATGTTAGCCAAATGGCAGTTTCCTATTTCCAGCATTCCTTCCACCTTTATTAATTGGAATTTTCCTGTAAGGAAGAGTTTTCCCTTCCTCCTCATTTATTTATTTATGTGATTACTTACTTCTACCAACATGATCTTTGGTCATGGATATTTGCTTTGTTCTGTGAGTTATAATCTACTACTCTCGTTATTTATTTTGTCACTAAAGTTGTCTTCAGATTTGGCCGTGGGGAGCCCTTTCAGTGTAGCTCTCATGTCGTTTTGGAATGTCCTCATGGTTTTGGGCACCTTTTCTAGCAGTGCAAAGTCTTCCAAGCACCTTTATATTTTTCCTTCTCCAGCCCTAGAATTAGCTGTTTCTCCAAGGATCCCTGATTCCCTGTTTCAGAGAATGGTGCTTAGAAGCCAAGATCTAGGGGTGAGTGTGCTCACAGCTACTGTCACATCATTATTTCCAGTCCCTCTCACAGGACGAAGCTATGACTTAGATGTCCGTATGCGTATACACACACATATACACCTGTGTCTCGTCCTAGTTCTGTGTTTCGGCCTCTGTGTCTATAAAGCCATGAGTTCACACCAATTCCTCTGCCTCCAATCCAACACTGGGTGCACACTAACCTCCTCCCTGTCTATTTTAGTTACTCTTCTGCAACAGTGAAAAACCTGGCTGTCACTATCCATCCCCTTTGCCTGATGGTGGAATACATTTGAAATATTTTCAGGATTTGTAACGCCTTTTCTTTTGAGTTTGTGTGATTTCAGTCAAATCATGAAATGCTCATGATTCAATGTTATGGGCAAAGGGGAAGCAAAGCAGCCTAATGTTTAATCAAGCGAGCTCTGGAAGTAGGCAATTATTTATTTCTCTGAATCTCACCCACCTTATGTATGAACTAGAGATAATAACAATATCTAGCTCACAGGATTGCATTGAGAATAAAAAAGTTAATGTATGTGAAGTGCTTAGCACCTAGAAAGCCCTGGATAAATAGTAATTTTTTATTATCTATTAATTAGGAAATAAAGAAAATTTTCTATTGATATCTAATAGCTTTTATGAAAAGTTGACCCATGATATCAACTGATATGAGGGAAACAAGAAAGAGGTTGGAAACTTTGCCATTTATCGAAATATTTCTTTCATACAGTTGTGATGAAAGTTAATTTTCCTCCAGTAGGTGGCAGCACTTGAACCATCGCCTTTGAGCGGGCTCTTGGTAGTAAAGTCATGGCAGTGCTCATATGAACAGGTGTCCTCCTTAATACCCATCACCTGGCTACTTCACCCCCCCACACACCCCTCCCTTCCGAACCTCTCAGTTTGTTTCCTGGAGTCCAGAGTTTCTCATGGCTTTTTATATACAACGAATCAATCATTGAACACTATGTCAAAACTAATGATGTGCTATATGTTGGCTAAGTGAACATAATAAAAAAATAAAAATTAAATAAAATTTATAATTTATATTTAGTTGTATTTATATATACTATTTGCACATTGTATTTATATATAATATTCATAAATTATATAATTATATAAATTATATATAATATATAAATAATATAAATTTATGAATTTATTTATAAATTATATAAATCATTTAATTTATGATTATATATTATATATAAATTTATATGTTTATATAGTATTTATATAAAATTTATATAATATATAAAATATATAAATTTATAATGTATATAATGTATATATAATGTATATAAATATATCATATAAATATATAATAAATATTTAATTTAACATAATAATATGCTCATTATATGTTGTGATAATATATTAATTATATATAATTATATGTTTTAAAATATATTATATAAATATTTATATACAGATATTTATATGTATTTATAAATTTATAATTACTGTACAATTTATAAGATAAGAGGTCATTGCAGTAGATCGCCTGAGCCTGCTGAAGACAGGAAGCCAGTTTTAAATTGGCAGCCTCAGACAAAATGTGAAAAATAATCCACAACTTTTTAAAAGCTAATTAGGGGACCCTGAGTGGCTCAGGTGGTAAAGCCTCTACCTTCAGCTCGGGTCCTGATCCCAGGGTCCTGGGAGGGAGCCCCGCGTCTGGCTCCCTCTTCAGCAGGGAGTCTGCTTCTCCCTCTGCCTGCTGCTCCTCCCAGCCAGCACCATGCTCTGTCTCTCTTTCACTCTCTCTCTCAAGTGAGGAAAATCTTAAAAAAATATAAAAAGCAGGGGCGCCTGGGTGGCTCAGTGGGTTAAAGCCTCTGCTTTCGGCTCAGGTCATGATCCCATGGTCCTAAGATCGAGCCCCGCATCCAGCTCCCTGCTTAGCCTGCTTCTCCCTCTCCCGCTCCCCCTGCTTATGTTTTCTCTCTCACTGTGTCTCTGTCAAATAAATAAATAAAAATCTTAAAAAAAAAAAAAAATGCCCCGCTTCCAAGCACACTTGTGAAGGGTCAGGAGAGAATTCAAGCAAGTCTGCCCAAACCCGCTAGAGGCCACAGGGCAGCTCCCATCCCGGGGGGGGGGGGGGGGGGGGGGCCCCACCCAGGTCCTTCAGTTCTCCAAATGCCATCTCTGGGGGTAAAGTTGAGGGTGGGGGGCAAACCGGACAGGACTTACTGAAGGCCCTATAGCCTGGAGAGAAGCTGGAATAGATTCTCAGGACCCTGTCCCTGCCTGGGGTCCCAGGGACTCGTAAAAGGATGCAAACCCTCATGCGCACCCTCAGGGCCTAGGGCTAGAGAAACAAGAATCTGGATCTGAGGCGAGAAACAGAGACACACTCGACTGGCTGAAGAACTGGGGGAGGACAATGGGGCCCCACAGTGGAACCCAGGGGCTGTCCAACCACAGAAGACATTCAGACTTGGAAATCAAAGTGGCTGCATGGAGTCACCATCTCCTGTCACTAACATGACCAATCCTGCTCCTTTGAGCGGCAGGAGAGGGCAAGACATGGCCTGGCTTCTAACTCCAGAGCTGCCAGTTCCTAGCTGTGGACCTTGACCAAGTTGTTTACCATCTCCAGGCCTCAGTTTCCTTATTTGGAAACCTCCCAGGGCTTTTGGGTTTTCCTGAGGACTACGTGAGAGAATATCATGAATTATCTAGAATGGAGCCCAGCAGGTAGAGAACACGTAACAGAAGTTAGCCTTTATTTTTATTACCACAAATGTTATTGTTATTATTTACATTTTCATTAACTGCGCCATTATGGTGTTTGGTCCTCCATAACTCCTGCTCACTTCCAGCCATTATGGCTGCCCCAGCCCCAAGACTAACTCTTGGCAGCCTCCTCCCTCTGGGTCTGTTAGGTCCAACTCAAGAGCCAGTCCTCTGATGGGTCCAGCACATGACTGTGCCCCAGGCCACAGGCTAGGCTCAACCCATGTGAGCCCACCCCCTCCCAGGTCCAATCAGATTTGCTGAGGGGGATAGAAGTCCCAACGACAATGACAACTCTGATCACCTCCTCACCTGCCTGAAATTTTTCGCGGGCTACCCAGAACCTTACAGGTGATGCCCCAACCTCTCCGCACAAGCCTAGCCACATGCGTGAATTATTTCGTCAGAATCCATGGCTGTCTGGGGCCTGGAGCTGTGTCCCGAGTCACAGGCTGGGGCTCAAGCCATTTTGATGGACCCCTCCATGGGCCGAGACTGGACCCTGAAGGGTGTTGCCGGAGACGAAGGTGGGCTCCCCAGGCAGTGTTTCTGCTGCTGGGAGAAGGTTCTCTCTGAGGCTTGGTTACTGACTACCAAGCGGCAGGAGGGAAGTGACTCCTGATAGAATTATTCTGTTCTTGATAAGGATGGTGGATACTTGGTACAGACAGTGTCAAAAATCCCCTAAGAGAGCACTTAGGATCTGTGCATTTCATTGTATGTAAATTGTACTCAAGCAAAAAAAAAAAAAAAAAAAAAATACTGGGGGGAGAAACCTGATTGACAGGATGCTGGACTAGAGTCCTGAGCCCCTTGGCTCCCCAGGGGTTAGATGACTGGGCTCCCTGAGCCTTTCTTTTCCCAGCTGGTAGTTCCAGGCAGATAAGCAGAACATTCTTTACTCCGGGAGTCCTTCAGGGAAGGAGGTCGATGCTGGAGAGACGCAATCTTTATTCCCTGAAAAAAGCATCTTCCTTCATCAAATGAAGCTGGTACATACAGAGGAGGGATCCATGACCGTCAGTGGGCCCAGAGCTTTTAAGTCTATAAAATGGAAACAGTATCCATCCCGCCCCGCCATGCGACCGTGATATTCACGAGCCCAGCACATCTAGAGGATGTTCCCAGAATTTCTGGGGGCAAGCTTCACCTTTCTTTCCACTCAACACGTCATATCCTACAGTGTCATTATTTTAGAGTTAACCTTGAAGCTTTTTAAATTTTTTAATTTATTTTAATTAATTAATTTTTTAAAAGATTTCATTTATTTATTTGACAGAGAGAGATCACAAGTAGGCAGAGAGGCAGGCAGAGAGAGGAGGGAAGCAGGCTCCCTGCTGAGCAGAGAGCCCCGATGTGGGCTCGATCCCAGGACCTTGAGATCATGACCTGAGCCGAAGGCAGAAGCTTTAACCCACTGAGCCACCCAAGTGCCCCCTATTTTAATTTATTTTTTAAGAAATAATCTCTATGGCTAACATGGGACTTGAGCTCACAACCCCGAGATCAAGAATCCCATGCTGTGCCCGATGAGCCAGCTGGGCACCTCAAAGTTTTTTTTTTTCCCCTAATAAATCACCCACAGATTCTGGGACCTCAACTCTAAGTAGTAACACATCCATGCAATCCCTCAATTGAAACCTTCACTCATGTTGTGCCCGAGAGCCAAAGTTGAGGGCATCGTCCCCAGGATAGAAACCATCTCCTGCTGGTTCACCGGCGGTACTCTGGATGTTTGTAGAGTAACCTCCAAGGTTCTCAGCCAGAGCATGGAGGAAAGCACATCTTACTTAAAGGCAGCCAAGCCCTCCAGAACCAGCATCTGCGGTACCTGATTCCTGTCAGTGATGTGTCTTTCTATTATGTGGTACCACAGGGGTAGGCTGGACATTTGACGTGGTTCTCCTCCTCTTTCTGACGTAACTCAGAAAGTTAGGTCAGCTTCTCCTCCTTTTTCTGACGTAACTCTAATTTCCTTTGAGGAATTATCTGGCACCTACTGTGTACAGTCTTGGCGGACAGTAATCCACCCAGGGATCCAATCTCCCACTTCGTTAGCCAAAAAGTCCCTTCAGATCTCCTGCTGCTGGCTTCTCTTTCATCACCTTAGCACAACCGAAGGCAGGTATCTGATCCAAGCTCGGCCAATTGGACTTTCTTTCCTAGGTAACAAAAAACTCGAGGGCAGAAGAATGGAAGTTCACTCCTCCCAGTGACTGAACCCGAGCAAGACCATGGTGCTGTTCCTACTTCCCAAATCCTCTGAGCTGCCTGGCTCCTGTCTTCAAGCTCTGTCCCAGGCCTTCCCCTCTGCCCCGTGGTATGCATGGTTGTCCCATCACTTCTCAGTTCTTAAATTAGCCTGAGTCAGTTTTAGTTGCTTACCATCAATGAACTTGGTTAATACACCATCGTGTATTAAAGAGTACACGTAAAGAGTACCCCACTTCTCCTCCCTGGGGAAATCCATTGTGGGATCTAAGGCCACATGTGACCCTTCTACCCCAGGGGAATGAAATTCCCAAGATTCTTGACAAAGAGAGAAGAGGAAGAAGGAGAAGGAGGAAGAAGAAGGTTGGGGGGAGAAGTCATTTACACACTTAGCTAAACCTAGCCATCTGCCAACTGGCAACTGCTGATGACATGGAAAACCACTTTTACCTGACAAAGTTATGCCACCTGTTATGAAAGTGATGGGAGGGGTGGAATTTCAAGTGTTTGTTCAACTCACAAGGAAAGCCCAGTGATTACCTACTCTCTATTGTATCATTCCTCAAGTTTGTGCTAACAACATTGCAGGGTCACGCTCAGTGCTTCAGAGGAGAGAGGAAATGATCAACTCGGTCCACTTGGTTTTCCTGTCCCTAACCATTTCCAGATGTATGCAGAGCCTTCTGGTCTTGCCGTCCCTGAAGGATATGTGCCCGGCTTATGTACTATGATGGACATTTACCCCAAATTATAAGGTGTTAAAAAAACAAAATTCAACCAAGTAAATCAGAAAGATCTTACTGGCTTTCCCAAAATACGGAAAGAGCCCAGATGGCCATCGATGGATGAATGGATAAACAAGATGTGGTATATATATATAATGAAATATTACTCAGCCCTCAAAAAGAATGACACCTTGCTATTTGCAATGAAGCATTAGTGCGGCCATTTTGATTTTTGTTCAACTTGATGCTTTTAAGTGGTTTCGGTAGCATCAGGCCACTAAACACTAAGCAACCGACTGATGCCGCAGGGCCTGTCTTCTCTGGTTTCTCTCCAGTTACACTTGTCAAAAGAAAACATCCAGGCTGCTCCAGATCTGACATACAGTGTGAGATGCTTCGTGGACCCATGACCCAGTGGAACCGGTGAAAATTGTTTTTATTTTTTTTAAGATTTTATTTATTTATTTGACAGCGAGGGAAGGATCACAAGCAGGGGGGAGTGGGAGAGGCAGAAGCAAGCCCAGGACCCTGGGATCATAACCTGAGCCAACGGCAGACACTTAACAACAGAGCCACTCAGGCAAAACAATGATCTAGGCATGACTGAGTGGCTCAGTCGTTAGGCGTCTGCCTTCGGCTCGGGTCATGATCCCAGAGTCCTGGGATCAAGTCCTGCATTGGGCTCCCTGCCCACCGGGAAGCCTGCTTCTCCCTTTCCCACTCCCCCTGCTTATATTCCCTCTCTTGCTGTGTCTCCCTGTCAAATGAATAAAAATAAATAAAATCTTAAAAAAAAAAAAACAACTATCTAAATTCTCTGGCATCTCAGTGCACAGAACAAATGAAGAAAGATTTATTCCAGAAAATCTACTAAAACTCAGCAAGAACTACATGGAGTCTGTGGTATTTGAACCAAGACCCGCCTTGTCCCTCCACAGCTCAGCAAGATAGAAACTCCCCTCCTGTCTGGTACAGACCAGAACCTAGGGCTCGCTCTCCTCCCAGATCCCAGCCATCAGGCTATCTTCCTGGCAGAGACAAACACAAGCCCTTGTCCTTCTGTCCCCAGCTGACCTGTTGCTGAGACCAAGTCTCAGGTGAGGGCACCTAAGAGGTGGGGGCTGTCATCTGCTCAGACCCTACTGATGGGACTGACACTCTGCATGGAGCATGGCAGGGCCAAGAATATTGGACCCACCACTGCCTCTTGGAAAGCCCATGGGCAAGGAATTCCCACCAGGACTGGCAAGCCGAGGAGGCCTGGGGCTGTGGCCTCCGGATCCCCTGAGCACTCAGCTACTGGAGTGGGGGTGTCATTCAGAGAGAAGTACATCAGTGTGAGACAGGGGAACTGAAAGGACCCCGGGCAAGACTCTCTTGCTCCCTCTATTCTTGCTAGGACCTAAACCTCAGCCCTATACACGCCTTAGGGTACAAGTAACGCCTGTCCTCCTTGTCAAGGTCAAGGACTTAACAATTTCTTTATAGGGTCTTCCTGCACAATAGCTAACATCTAAGGAGTGATGGGGGCGGGGGGTGGTGTCGTCAAGTTCAGGGAATGAGTCTTGCAGAGAACTCCTCTTTGTTTTGACCATTTCCTGGTTGCCTAGGAAGACAGCCTCCCAGACCACTGTCCTCGATAAAAACCCCAGACTCCAAGCAAAGACAAGACTCAAGTTCCTTTCTTTCTGAGTCTCCGAGATGCTCTGTCTTCAATAAACCCTGTGCTTACTTCCTCTCCTGCCTGAAGCCAAGGACTCCCCTGGCTGGTCCTGCAGGGCCTGCTCTGGGTCCTTGGACCCATCCAGCCTGCCTCCGTTGTCCCCACCACAGGCACAGAGCCTTGGCTCTAAGATTTCCCCCAGGAGGGAGAAGAGGGCCACGAACAGAGAGCTCCAAACTCCTCTCTAAGAGAACTGACTCTATTTGCAACAGATTGTAGCGAGCTGCAAGCTTCCGGGAGTTCTCAAAAACAATAGAGGTCATGGTGAAAGACATTTGTTAGGAGATTGATAGATTCATTAAAAATATAGGCTAAACCGGAGGCAGGCTAATTTGTTGGAGAGAAATGGGGGAAGAGGCACCGGGGAAGGGGCCTCCTAGGGTCAAAATGAATCTCTAACATTGACCTCAGGCACTATTCTTACAAAGGCATTTTGATCTGATTGAATTCCACCATGAAGAATTTAGTCCCTGAGGCATGTTGAAAACAATTGAGTCAGCAGCGGGTGTTGTTAGAGAAAGAGACAGAGAGCCCTGCCCGAACACCTGTCAGCGCAGGGTAGTTGTGGGCAAGCTCAAGGCCACAGTGACCTCAGTGACCTCCCCTGGGAGGCAGTGATGGGCGGCCACTCAAATTAATTCTTCAGTCACTAAACAAGAAAACTGGCAAATAGCAATGACAAGGTAGGGAGTGGGTGACCCGTAGCCAGATTTGCCACGATAATATAAAAAATATTTTCA
>CM053610.1:84218745-84248629 GCA_028646535.1 Procyon lotor | reverse complement strand
AAATATTTTCAACAAAAAAATTGCAAGATACAAATGAATAAGAAAGAATGACCCATTCGAAGGGGAAAGAAAAAAACAGAAAACAGAACTGCCTGTGAAAGGGAGCAGGTGCTCCCGAAGTCTAGGTCACGACACCAGTGCCCTCACGCCGACTCCTGACAGGTGACCGGAGCTGGCCCGGCCTCTGGCCTTTGCCAACTTCTACCCCTAAGGCTGAGGCCACCTTCTCAGGCTCCCACCTTATGCTAACCCTCCACTGTGCCCTGGATCCAACCTCTCCCTTCCCAAGGGCTCCCCCGAGGCTGTCCCTCGGTTCTGTCCTGCACCATCAGCCCCTCTCCGCAGCTGGGACCATTCCCGTCCACACGCACACACCTGAAACACAGGCCCCACCTCTAACCACATGGCCTCCAGCTTCGCCCCACTTCTCTCCAAGTCTTGACACGAACCCCTTCAGAAAGCTGTCCACACATACTGATTTCACATCCTTCACTTCCACTCCACAAGGGTGTTGTCCCCTCCTAGCCCTGAATGTCTGACTAAAGTCACCAAGGCCCAAAAGCACCCGAAGCCAATGGCCATTCCTCTGTCCTTTGCTTTCTTAACTTCCCGGCAGCTCTGGACATGGTCAGCCATTCCCTAGTTCCTGAAACATTTTGTTCTCTTGGCTCTTTGGCCCATGTCTGGATTCCCCCTGGGAACCCCACAGGCTCCCCCTCCGCAGTCTCCTTGCTGGCTCCCCCACCCCCACCCCAAGCTGCCAACCTCCACAGGCGGATTAGCCCCTTCCGTCCTCAGACAGGAATGTTCTCCTGCACTTTCTCCCTGTCCTTCACATCCAGTTCAAGGACTTCAAATGTGGACTTGGCCCTGATCCCGCCCCCCATTCACCTGCCTGTTGACATTTCTGCCTGCCTATGGAATAGACACACTTCTTGGGGTCAAACAGAACCCTTCCTTATTCTCTCCAAGTCCCCCCATCCAAATGTCTTCCCTGCCTCGTACATGTCACCACCATCCATCCATGAGCTAAGGTCAGATGTCTACAAGTCGTTTATTTTTATTTTAAAATCATGTCAAATTTAGGAAAAAACGTGTAAGGCTAGAACAAAGAGCTCCTTTTCACCTTCACCGGATTCCCTCAGTGACATTTTACTACATGTATGTGGTGTGCATCTCATCACGGCGTTTCTATATGAACATATTACCATTTCTTCCAAATCATTGGCAGTCCATCGCAGCCACAATGCCCCACGACCCCCTCAACGCTTCAGGGCCTGTTTCCTTACAAGAAGGACACTGTCATCCATAAACTGGCACCATCAGCCACATCAGGACACTAATGATGGCTGAATAGTATCGCCGCAGATTGCCAGTCACGTCCCTAATGGCAGGGTTATCTGCTAGAACCACATCAAGTGTCTGCTTAGTTTCCTTTGATCTGGAACCGATGGCTTGTCTTTCCTGACCTTCGCATCATGGAGAGCACAGGCCAGCTCCTGTGCAAAAAGTCAGTTTGGGTTTGTCTGAGGTTTCCTCAGTATGTGTGCATTTGGGGGGCAGGAGGGGCAGAAGGGGTTCATCACCTGTCTGCCAGTTTTCTCCACTGTCGACTTAACTAACAATGCAATTTGTTAATTAATATCAAATTACTAAGTACGTCTTAGGAATATACTTAGCAATAAGTCTACACTAATTATTTGGCCTTCTACAGTAAGGGAACATTTTCCTTTTTCCATTATATAGTAATTAACTAGTTATATAAATTCATGGATTCTAATTTACCTAATGGGTTATAATCTACAGTTGCCATTTTCTATTTTGTATTAAAATGGCCCAAGATTTCACCACTGGGAGTCCTTGACCTGCTTTTATGATTGAATGCGGCGTTGCTCCTTGTGATGGCCAACAACCCTTTGCCCCCTCCCAGTAACAATCTCTTAAAGATTTGCATGTCCATTCTCGCCCAAATGATTGGGGCGGGGAGGCGAGTATAAACCCGCATCAGCCCCAGAGGTGTGTCCTGACGTCGCTCATACTAATCAGTGTAGCCCATGCCCTCGGAACAGAGGGATGGGTTCCAAATGGGTGCCAGGCCCATTCTGGCCAGTGAGAACAGATGTGTCTGATGGGGCTTCTGGAAAAGACGCTGCCATTCTCTTCCAAGGGAGCTACTGAAAGACGGATAGCAAAGAGCTCTCCTTTCTGCTTCATGACATGGTGTATAATGTCAAGTTTGGACCCAATGGCTGCTGCCCAGAAGGAAGCCTGAGCTCAATCTCAGAATACAGCGGTGGGGGGAACAGAGAGAATGACCAGACCAGACCAGAGCTCTGGTGACCCCACACGTTTCTGGATCATTTTGTGCCGGAAGCCATCCATGGACTGTTTAATGATTTCACCCAATAAATTGCTTTATGCATTTAAGCCAGAATGAGCTAAGATTTCTGTTGCTTGCAAGCAAAAAAAAAAAAAAATCCTAAATAACACACTTCCCCAAAACAGAAAAAAAGGGGGGGGGGGCTCCCTGCAGAGAAAAGCAAAGAATGGGTTTCTGTTCCTGATGACCAAGAGCCCTCTTAACTACAAGCCTGCTGCTCTCCCCCGCTGGTCTGAGAGTTTCTGGGGGCATAGAGGAGTGTGTGTCTCTAGTGAGGGCTTCATATGCATTTCACGGCCATGTGTGTAAGAGCAGCTAACGCTGTCTGGGTCACCGCGAAATCCCTAGCCTCTAAAATAGTGGGGCACGCACAGTAAACACGTACTGAATGAGTGCCTGAGTCCCCCAGGCCCGCCTCTGAACCCCTCCTCTCCTATCCACCAAAGGAACAGAAGCTATGGCTACAAGCTTGCATGACATTTTATTCTCTGCCAGGGGAGGGCGCTGCAAAGAGTTGGGTGAGGAAACTGGAGGGCCCGCCCTGGATTTAGGGAGGCAGGAGCTGGCGACGGTTGCTGGAGATTCTGTGCTTCTCCCCAGGGTCCGGTAAAGTCCCAGAGGCTCCAAGACCTGGAGTGAAGAGAGGAGCCTGCTGTGGGCAGGTGTGTGGGGTCTCCAGGGGGGGCGGGGACTCAGAGCCACCTGCCCCTACTGAACACACCCAGAGTTACATCCTGGAACCCAGTCAGGAGCCTGAGCGGGCTGCGGAGCTTTGGAGATGAAAGGCACAGGCTCCAATACAGGAAATGGTGGGGAGCTCACTGTACGGGGTGACCCCAGATGGGCAAGTCCAAAGCCTCAGTCAGGTCTAGACGCACTGCCAGAGCCACTCGGGGGGCCCTTCCCTGCCCCACGTCCCGCAGCCCTGGTGTGATGCCCGGACACAGCCTGAGCAGCCCTGGGCGGAAGGAACTGCAGAGCCCTCCGTGCCACCGGGGTCCGTGAGCCCAGCTCTCAGGCCCCCAGGGTGCTGGGCAAAGTTGATGCCTGGCTCCCGGTCCCCGAAACTGCTGGGCAGGGGGCAGGAGATCAACCAGGGCTCTGATGTCGATAAGTATCCGGATCTGAGACCACTTCCCTGGTGTCAGCCTCCTTATGCATAATCAACTTATTCGATCTTTATTTGAAATAGGAAATAGGAATTGTTATGAGCACTGGGTGTTATATAAGACTGATGAATCACAAACCTGTACCCCTGAAACAATAATACAGTTTATGTGAATTAATTGAATTTAAATTTTTAAAAAGAGGGAAAATGATTCCAAAAAAAAAAAAAAAAAAAGGAAAGAAATAGGGATTATTATCCCCTTCACAGGGAAGGACACTCAGGCTCACCGAGGTGAAGCCACTTGCTCAAGTGTCTGGCTGACCACGGATTGAGACCTGCTGTCACCCCAGGATTGCCTGCAAGAAAAGCAGTGCGCTCGGGGCCGTGACCCGGGCCCTCCAGCCGGGAGTCCCTGCTGTCCTCGAGGCACTCACCTATTTCTGGTTTGCACATCCTGATTTTCACGCAGATTTTCTCGGGGGATTTGTTATCCTCGAGTCCCCGGGTGATGGCATTAAGATATTTAGTGACTCTTTCTTCACATATCTTGCTAGACTTGAGTATCTTCTGGCACACCACAGACGTAGCCTGTTTGATGGCTTCCTACAGTAACAGCACCACAGAAAGACGCAGGAGTCAGGGGAGCCCTGGTCAGGGCAGCCCCCTGCAGGCCCCGGCAGCTCGAGGCCCTGGGCACCGCTGACCGCGGGCGTGCTGGGAGTGGGACCTGGTGCCAGGTGGCCATGGAACCGGGGGCCGGAGAGCCCGGGATCGACCCTCGTGCCCAGGCTCCAGCCCAAGCCTGGCCCGGAGGGGCTGTTGAGAGAAGGACAGTTGGCCCTGTCGTGTCCCAGTCCCCTGCACATCATCACCCCAGCCCTCCGCCTTCTGTGTGGAGAATGGCACCCTCGGCCGCCAGACCCACATTGAAGGTTCTGCCTGCCAAGCTGCCTGGGTCCCGGGACTGGGGCTCATGCTCAGGACTGTGGCAGGAAGGTTAGGAGAAGAGAGCGTGGAGCCTTGGCATATTCGATGTTGAAGAATCTTCTACTGCCATCACAGTGGAGGAGGTAAAGCCGAACACCCAGGGCTGAGGGTGGGCCCGGCAGCCCAGAGGCTGAGCGGGATCAGGGAGCAAAGGGAAGGGAGGGAGGGAGGGTGAAACAAGGCTTCTTGGTACCATCAGCACTGGCTCAGGGCCTGACAGGGAGCCAAGCACATCCCATCCCCGCAGCTCCTTTAAAAGGCTTAGGCAGGGTGGTGGGGTAGGGATAGGGTGGCTGGGTTGTGGACAATGGGGAGGGTATGTGCTATTAAGTGCTGTGAAATGTGTAAGCCCGAAGATTCACAGACATGTACCCTGGGGCAAATAATACATTATATGTTAATAAAAAAAAAATTATTAAATGTTTGATTGGATTAAAAAAAAAAAAAAAAAAGGCTTAGGCAGGGGCACCTGGGGGGCTCAGTGGGTTAAAGCCTCTGCCTTCGGCTCAGGTCATGATCTCAGGGTCCTGGGATCGAGGCCCGCATCAGGCTCTCTGCTCAGCAGGGAGGCTGCTTCCCTCCCTCTCTCCGCCTGCCTCTCTGCCTGCTTGTGATCTCTTTCTCTCTGTCAAATAAATAAAATCTTTAAAATGAAATAAAAGGCTTAGGCAACTTGCAAGATGGGGATTGTTTTCCATCTCATTCTTCGGGTAGGAAACCGAGGCTCAGAAAGTGTGAGGACTGGGCCCAGCCATGCAGCTAGGGAGTGGCAGAGCTGGGGTTGATTGGTCCTGACCCAGGCCCGCCCAGAACCAGCCTCACAAAGCCCCACTGTGGACCCACGCAGTGGGTCTACAGGGGAAAGTTCCTACCTTCTCTGGGGACCAGTTTCCCTTAACGGCGGAACAGAAACCATGCACACTCTGCTTCCTACGTTCGTGCACCCAGAGCTTCACCATTTCAGGGAACTCTCGGAAGTCAGCCCCCAGATGCAGGAGGGGAACCCACAGATCCCCTGCTGACAAGCTCTGGCCCAGCGAGGGATCAGCCCCTCCCTCAGCGCTGCCCTCACCCCCCGAATCCCCACTCATGCCCTTGACCACCCTGCAGATGGCTCCCCAAACCACAAGGCCTCACCTGCGTGAGATTGTGTTTCAGGATTTTTCTCAGCATCTTGATTATATTCTTACAAGGCTTACAGAGGGAGATCATCTGGTCACCCTGTGAGAAAATGATGTCCCCTGAGGTGATCTCTCAGACACCCCCAACAGCTCTTGGCAGGGCCCCGGGAAGAGGCTCTGGGGTGCCTCCGAAGCCAGGGGGATCATCTATGATCTTTCTGTCCTCTAGGGCCTGACGCAGGCTGGCAGGCCCCTGCCCTCGCTCCCGCTAGTCTTCCTGAGACCGACACCCCACACCCTGCCCCACACCCACAGCACCTTAGCCAGCTCAGCACCTGCCCCTTTTCCGGTGTCTGGTCAGACCCCGGACGACACCAACGTGGCCCCCCACCCAGGCAGGGGTGTGCACAAAATCAGCATCTTCAGTCCCCCCGTTCTCCCACCCACAGAGAGGTGCTGCCCTGCCCGGTGCTCCCAGAGAGGAGACAATGGCGGAGAGGCCACGGGGGTCGGGGGTGCTCTGGGAGCTGAGCCGCCAACCTTGGGCTCCTCCTCGGCCAGGATCTCGAAGAACTGCTGCTCCTCATACATGTCAGCCATGGACAGGTCATGATCCTCAGGGGTCAGGCCAGAAAAGGTCAGACCTGCAGAAGAAACAACATCAGCATCCCTCCACGGGTCGAAGGGGAGGGAAAGTCAGATCTCCTGGCTGCTGGGGAGCCCGGGAGGTGGCCGGAGCCCAGGACAGGGGTGGGGCTCTGTGAGGAGTCCAGGAAGCCTGTCCTCACACTCTGCCCTGGGCCTGCTCTGCCCCCGTCTCTGTGCCAAAGCCACGCTCTCTAGTTCTTTCTGGAAAACAGGAAGAAAAAGTTATACCTCCCCTACCATCATCCATGGACCCCTCTTCTGTCTCTGTCTCTGTCTCTGTGTATCTCTATTCTCTCTCCCTTCTCAAAAGTACGCGCGCGCGCGCGCACACACACACACACACACACACACACACACACACCTTTGACCTAAAGGAACCTTCTCTCATCTCCTCTCTGAGGTCTGTCTTTTTCTCTGCCTTCCCCAAATAATTCAATCAGCCGGCCCAGCCCGGCCCAGCCCGCTCTCCAGAACCGTCCTTACCCTCAGCTGAGGAGGCACTGGGATGTCCTACATGGGGAATGTCCTTACCTGGGGTGGCCAGGAGCACCGAGGCGAGAAGCAGGAGGGCCCAGGGGGTCATGGTGGTGCAGCGGCTGAGGCACTGTCCACACCCCCTTTATGTAGACTGGCCGCCCCACAACGTGACCTTGCTGGGTCCTGCTTCTCGTGTGGGCCACCTCTCCAGGTCACTGGGTTTACCGCAAACACAGACACCTGCTTCTGGAGAAGTAGGGGAGGATGGGTTCTTCTGAGGTTACACACCATCTTCCACCTCTCCCCACACACACTGCTAGAACTTTCCGTGCTAAGTGGGGGGCTGGCTGGAGGGCAGCAGCTGCCATGATGCCCCCACCCTGCCCGGGATGTGCTAATGGAAGAGAAATCCCTGCACCTGAGGGCTCAGGTGGGGCCCTTGGCCAGGGAGCATCCTGCCCCTTCCCCCTTCTCTCCCCGATCTCCCGGGGGCTACGCTGGGGCCCCTCCACCAGCCGTCTCCTGTGTCCCTGCTCTCCCCCAGCCACTGCAGCCCACTGAGCACTACCAGATCCTGCCAGATTTAGAGATGGGTCCCTCCGTGTAGATGCTGACGGTTCCTCCCAGCCTGGCTTCCTCGGGGTGGTGAACCCCAAGCATGAAGCCTGCAGACTCCCTGGGTCCCCAGCTCCTTACCAGCCTTCTGGCCATCACCACGGATGCAGGCTTTTCCCTCAGAGCCCCGCCTGTCAGTGACCTGGTCCACAGGGAGAGACAGCCCGTGGGAAGGAAGGGAGCCCCGGCCGGGGATCTAGTCCCAGCTCCCCAGGGCTCTGAGTCCTTGTCTGTGCATGAAGATCACTGGCCCTCACCTGGAATAGACATACAGGCCAGCCCGTCAGCGTCCAGGACCAGATCAATCACAAATAATTATCTCATATAAGTAGGTCGCAAACAAGGCATGGAATTTACTCGAGCTAAACCGTGTGCACTGTTTTTCAGACGCTCGTATCACCCAGGGCATCCCATCTTTTGTGTGGCACCCTTCACCCTCCTCCTTCATGGCTCGGAGGAGGAGAGAGCTCGGTGCAGAGAGCAGGGCCCTGACCTCAGCCACGAGGGCTGCTGGCGGCACTGCCGGGACTGGCACTGGCTTCTTACCTCCTCTGGGGTCTTTCCCCCCAGCTGCCCAGCCGGCAGAGCCGCCCAGCCAGGACCAGCTGGCACGGTCCCCTCAGCACCTCGTAGCCCTCCATCCCCCCTCAGCGTTCGCTCTAACGGCCCCACCCCCTCCCACTGCCTAGGAATCCCATCACAGGCTGAGGACCAAGGGTCAGCCCGGCCTTTTTCTCTAAATTCTTCTATCTTCCCTGAGCTCATTCGGAGCCTGCGCTCCATTCTGCCTCTGCTGAGTGGAGCCTCTGAGAAGCCTCTTCTCAGAGAAGCCTCTGAGAAGGAAAGAAGGTCGAGTCCTAGGCCAGCAGGACTTGGACAAGCTGGGGGCACCCGAGCAAGACTCCCCATCTCTTGGAGCCTCAGTTCCCTTATCTGTGAAATGGGCATAATGTCGCCTGCGCATAGGGTGCCCATGTGGCCTGTGTGTGCATCAGGAAGCTGTTCAGCCTGTGCTGTGCTGGCCCAGGTGGGCCGGTGTCCTGGGTGGGCATCCCCCCACTCCTATGGGAGGGGGCTGGGAGGGGGTTCCTGTCCTCAGGGGGAAATGCCCCGCTGGGAATGTGCCACAGGCGTCCTCCCCACGGGACTCCTTAGCACCCTTGACATGCCAGCATCGCTGATGGGTCCCCAACTTCTCAGCCTCTCCTAACATCATTGGCCACAAAACCTTCTGGTCCAGGAGCTATTAGGGGGTCGAGAGACACTAGCTGAACTGGTCCCACTACAGCCTGAGGGCGTGTGGACGGTGCTCATCATGGAAACTCAAAACAGAAGGACTAACAAACAGGCCCCTCTCCAGACGGTCAGAATGAGGTCCTCCTCATTCTTACTTCCTTTCCTGCCCCACAGTGGGCAGCGCGGAGAGTGGGCTAAGCAGGTTTGCCGCACCCCAGGGTGGGTCAGACTGAGCTGAGAAACGTGGGCCCCCTGAGTCCTTTCTGCCTCTTCGCCCCAGCCCCAGGAGTACAGACACACCCACACACTCGCCACACACACACACACTCACTCACATCACACTCACAATGGCTCACACTCACACACTCTGCAAAGGACTCGCACACTGTCAGGCCACACACTCACACACATTGACCACACACTTGCACATATGTGCATGTGCACACACACACACACACACACACACACACCATCTTTATTCCTGCCCAGTGGCAGGAATAACACCCCTTTATTCCTGGCACCAGTGGACACCACTGAAGCCAGACTGAGGAGCACGGAATTTCAACACTTTAAGTACTTTCATCTCCTATTTCTATTTTTTATTAAAAAATACTTTAATCAGATAAGAAAATTCGAATACAATCACCTACAAGCTCATCAAGCAGATATAGTAAGCCTATTGGAGATTTACAGGACTATCCACTTACACTTTTAAATGTTTATATTTCAAAGTAAGTATATGTTTATGTATAATTATATACCATAAAAAACTATTTTTAAACACCTTTTTTAATTCAACAAAATATCACGAACATCCTTCCAGGTCCATCTATGTAGATTTCCTTCATCATTTCCACTGGTAGCTTAATGTTCTACTTTAGGGAAGAGCTATAACTTGATTCTGGGACTCATGTGTCCACCATGATGTTTTCA
The DNA here is from genome assembly GCA_028646535.1 of Procyon lotor. Classification (NCBI taxonomy): domain Eukaryota; kingdom Metazoa; phylum Chordata; class Mammalia; order Carnivora; family Procyonidae; genus Procyon; species Procyon lotor. The sequence continues at coordinate 84,239,124 of CM053610.1, read as the reverse complement.
CAGGCACAGCAGAAGCTGGAAAAACCCTGCAATGGCTCCTGCAATGGTCTATATGAGTAATAAAAATGTCGTCTTCAGTTAGAGTGCCTCATGATCTCAAGATGGCTGCCGTAGCTCCTCCAGGGCTCAGAGCCTCATCCCAGGTAGAAAAATGGAAAGAGTGAAGCAGGAAGAGGTGACACCTATTTAAGAAAAGCAAATCTTTCCCAGAAACCTTCTGCTTCCATCTCATGCGTAGATCTCAATTGCAAGCCCCCGGCTGCCAGGGGCTACAAGGAAGAAAGCCGTCTGCTGGAATTTTGTTGTCACTTTGAACAAAATTGGGCTTCTGCCAGGAAGGACGAGAATGGGAACCAGGTAGACCACAGCAGTGTGGACTACAGGAGGACTTCTTGCTGAAAGACCTTTGGAAGGAAGACTTGATAGGACTTTGTATCTAATTGAACACCGCAAATTGAGAAGAGAGGAGGCCAAAGCTTTACCATATTTTGAGCCTGGGAAGCTGAGGGATTGGTTGCAAAGCAGAAGTAGGAAAAGGAGCTTGTCTGTGAAAAGTTACGTTGAGGTGTGCAGGTAGACGTGGACTGTTCCAGGGCAGGGTTGCCTCTGCTGAATCCGGGCTCGGCTGACCCCAAAGTCTGGGTTTCCCCCCACCCCCATCCCACGCTGCCCCTCTGTCTAGGTGTCCAGTGAGGAGCTGCCAGCCCTCTCCCAGGCAGCCCCCGCATTGCCTCCTCCCGCTCTCAGCAGGCTCCCTGTGCTCTAACCACATGGAAAGACTTTGGTCTAATGTGCGAAGACCACATTAGTGAAGCGGAAGAGCCTCTGGAGGGTGACTCATTGTTTGTTGTGGGTATGTGGTAAGGGCAGATGTTCCAGTAAGTTCTTGCCTGGGGAGTTGAGGGGTATAGCACAAGGTTCATGTCGTCAGTCACAAACGTCCACACAGGTGTCTGGGGTCCCACCGAAGAGCACAGGTCCTACCTTCTTCCTGCTCGTGGGGTCTCACGGATGGCAAGTCAAGCCCAGGCCCTCCAGGATTTCCTGTGTGAAGCTTAGCGCTTTGTGTATCTCCTTCAGGGAATCTTGGCTTTCTCCAAGGCCATGAAGGTATCCTCTTGTTTTTTTCTAGGTTTTATGGTTTTAAACTTTGACATTTGGCCTATGATTCATCTCAAGTGAGCTAGGTTGAGGTTCCCCAGTCTCAGATCAATTTGTTGAAGATTTTCCTTTTCCCATTGAATTGCTTTGGCACACGATTGGATGGGGGGTGTATGAAAGCAAACACCAAATATTTGGGGAGGATGTGCAGCAACTGCTGTTTCTGACATTGTTGGCAGGAGTATAAAAGGGTCAATCATTCTGAAACTTGGAATGACGGCTTTTCGTGGAGTTAAGCCTCACCTGCCCAATGACTCAGCAATGTGGCCATCTGCATTTTTACCTGCACTAAATGAAAACGTATGTACATGCAACGATTATACAAGAATGTTCAAACATATATGACCCAGCAATTATACTCCCAGATATATACTCAAAAGAATTGAAAACAGGGATTCAAAGAGGTATTTGTATATCAGTGTTCATAACAACATTATTCACAATAGACCAAAGTGGAAATAACCCATGTGTCTACCGACGGGTGTCCGTCGAATGAATCGTATGCGTCGATCGTATCTTTCGATCGTATCCATCGAAAATCGGATTTCCTTAATCCGATAAATGGATTAAGGAAATGCAGTACATACATACAATGGATTATTCAGCCATAAAAGAAACAAAGTTCTGACACATGCTATGACATGGATGAAATTAGAAAGCATTATTTTAAGTGAAATAAGCCAGACACAAAAAGATAAATATTGTGTGATGTCACTTACATGACTATCTAGACTAGACAAATTCATAGGGATAGAAAGATTAGAGTTACCAGGGGCTGGGGAAGGGGAAATGAGGGAGTTATTGCTTAATGATTACACAGTTTCTATTTGGGGTGATGAAAATTTTTTGGAAATATATAGTGGTGATGGTTGTACAATATTTTAAGTGTGATCAACACCAATGAATTGTACATTTAAAATGGTTAAAATGGGGGACGCCTGGGTGACTCAGTCGGTTAAGCATCTGCCTTTGGCTTGGGTCTCGATCCCAGGGTCCTGGGATTGAGCCCCACTTGGGGCTCATTGCTCAGCAGGGATCCTGCTTCTCCCTCCGCCTGCCACTCCCCATGCTTGTGCTCTCTCTCACTCTCTCTGACAAATGAAAAAATAAAATTGTTTTTAAAAATTAAAAAATAAAATGGTTAAAATGGCAAATTTCGTTATATGTATTTTACCACAATAAAAGATTTCAAAAAAGGAGTGTGTTCACAGAAACTTTCATAAAGCTAAAAACTATAAGTAATCCAAATGCACATCAACAGGTAAATAGATAAACAAATTAAGGGATAGCCATACGATATACTACTACTTGACACTAAAAAGGAATGAATTACTGATTTGCACAAAAAACAGATGTATCTGAAACACTGAGCAAAAAAACTACATTCTGTATGACACTATTTGTAAGATGCTCTAGAACAGGCAAAATCCATCTGTGGCATCAACAAGCAAAACAAGGGAAAGAGGCTAGAGGAGGGGGCGGGCATCCTGGGGAAGGGAGGGGCAGGGTCCCAGGTGATGACATTGTTTGTATCTTGTGGGCTGGGAATTGCCTGAGGGTGTGCACCTAGCAAATCTCCTCCAACTTTACAGGTAGGACTCACACATTTCCCTCTATGGAGGCCATACCCAGTAAGTTTACCTAACAAATCTTCCAGTTACAAATGATTTCATGGCTCCTAATGAACATGACCAAATACTTTCCAAATGGAGGGTATCAGTTCACCCTGCCAATACCAATTCCCTGTGCTCTCACCAGCATTAAATATTATCAGTCTTTATCTTGCAAACGTAACAAAAGAAAATAGCAACTATCTTTAATTTTCACTTACAACTGCAAATATTAGTTTAATAACGTCACATATGCTTGTTTACTATTAAATTTATTTTGGAGGAATTGTCTTTTTGTGTTCTTTATGCAATATCTATCGGACTCTATTATTTTTTTCAATTTGTAGGGATTCTTTATGGAATAAATATATTAATGGTATGATATGTTTGGTTCAAATATTTTGTCACTTCTTGGTTGACCTTCAAACTATGGTAAGTTTTCCTTATGTTTAGAATTTTTAATTTCTAGAATCAAATGTGTGTCTTTCTTCATGAGATCCTTTTTTCGGTTTAGAAAGTTGTCATTACCCTTTTTTCCTTGAAAAAAATGTTTTTTTCTAATTTTTGCAGTTATATCTTTTTTAAAGTGACACTTTCATTCTCTGGAACTTATTTTAATAAATTATAGGGGGATCAAAATTTATTCTTTTCAAAATGTTATCCAGTTCATAAAACCTTCATTGTATAGTATTTTCCCCTTTGCCCTGCAGATTTGAAAGAATTCTTTTGTCTTATCTTAAGTTATTCGTAGTACAATCAAATTCTGCTATGTATTTTCTCATTGACCTGAATAGCTTGTGTTCAATTAACATCATATCATTCAACCACTATGACTTCCCTTTTCAGATTGTCCTTTGATATTACTTTATTCTAAAATTATACCTAAGACTGAGAGAAGATATTTGCAAATAATATATCTGACATTGAGTTAATATCCGAACTATACAAAGAAGTTATACAACTCAATGCCAAATAATAATAATAATAATAAGCCAATTTAAAAATGGGGAGTAGACCAGAATAGACATTTCTCCAAAGTAGCCAAACAGATGGCCAACAGACACATGAAAAGATGCTCAACATCACTCATCTTCAGGGAACTGCAGATCAAAACCATAATGAGCTATCACCTTATACTTGTCAGAATGACTAGAATCAAAAAGACAAGAAATAACAAGGGTTGATGAGGATGTGGAGAAAAGGGAATCCTTGTGCACTGTTGGTGGGAATGTAAATGGTGCAGTTCCAAGTGCAGCTTGGAACTTGGAAACTTGGAAACAGTATGGAGGTTCCTCAAGAAAGTTAAAAATGGAGGGGCGCCTGAGTGGCTCAGTGGGTTAAGGACTCTGCCTTCAGCTCAGGTCATGATCTCAGGGTCCTGGGATCGAGCCCCGCATCGGGCTCTCTGCTCAGCAGGGAGCCTGCTTCCCTCTCTCTCTCTGTCTGCCTCTCTGCCTACTTGTGATCTCTCCCTCTGTCAAATAAATAAATAAAATTTAAAAAAAAAAGAGTTAAAAATGGAAATATCATATGATCCTGTAATTCCATTAATTGGGACTTACCCAAAGAAGATAAAAACACTGTTTGGAAAGATATATGCACCCCTATGTTTACTGCAGCATTATTTACAATAGCAAAGATATGGAAGCAACCCAAGTGTCCATCAGTAAATAAATGGATGAAGAAGATGTAGTATATATACACAATGGAATTTTACTCAGCCAAAAAGAGAATGAGATTTTGCCATTTGCAACAACATGGCTGGATGTAGAGGGTATGATGCTAAATGAAATAAGTCAAGCAGAGAAAGACAAATACCGTATGACCTCAGATACCTGTGGAATCTTAAAAACAGAACAAATGAATAAACAAAAGGCAGAATCAGATGTACACATAAAGGGAACGAACGGATTGTTGGCATAGGGGAGCAGTGTGGGGAGACGAGCAAAATGGAAAAAGGGGAGTGGGAGGTACAGGCTTCCAGTTATGGAATGAGTAAGTCACAGGAATAAAAGGAACAGCACAGGGAACATAGTCAATGGTGTTGTACTAGTGTTTGCAGGGTAACAGATGGTAGCTACACTTGCGGGCAGCTTGACATAAGAGACAGACTTATCAAATCAAATGTTGTACCCCTGAAACCAATGTAACATTCTGTGTCAACTCTACTCAAGAAAAAGAAATATATAAATATATAAAACATTACACTTCAAATATTTTATATGCTCTAATAATTTATATACCAAACGTATATATAAGGCATACCTTATATACTAAATCTATCCTCATGACTAAAGGTAATACTTATACCCATGAAATTATTTCAGTAAACAAATATCACATTGTAATTTTCCTTTTAAATTTCATTAGAACCAAGAATTAATAGGAAAGAAGTTTATGTATTTACAGTCACTTTTCCAACCGTGAGCATAGCACGACCTTCTGTTTTCCCAAGTCCTCTTTTGTATCACTCTGAAAGGTTACAGGAAGAACTCTCAAGCGCAGGCACCAAGCTCAAGCAGCACGGTGGCGGGGAGTGACCCCAAGACCTGCCCCCAGCCTCTCCCAGGGGAGGCCGCGGGATAGCACTGCCTTCCAAGGAAGCTGGAGCTGCTAGGAATCCAGCTCGTCCCACATGGGGACCCAGCATTGGAGCTGACTCGGGGGGCACGTGGCTTCAACAAAACCAAGGCAGGGAACCAGAAGTGAGATCATTAAAGGCAATAAAAAGGACATAAATTTGGAAGATGGTCACCAGAAAGACCCAGCGGAGAAAGCAGAGGATGGAAGAGAGGGGGACACGGGCTTCGAGCATGAGGTGTCTCAGCCGGCCGTCCCAAACTTCCCTGAACAACCCCTGCTGTTTCTGCAGCCCCGGGGGACCTGACCAGCCTCTCCCTGCTAACTGTCTGCTCCTCTTATCCTCACACCCAGAGGGAGAATAAAAACGCCTATCACAGCTTATGGGACGTGTGGACATGTCTCGAGCATTCATCCGCTTTGCCTTTCGGTGACCACTCACGGGGTCCTGTTTCCGGGATTTGGGACTTCCGGGCAGCAGCTTACTAAGCACCACACCTGCCTCTTGACTCCAATCATCTCCCAGACCCACAGCTCTTTGCACCATCCTGCTGTCCCGGTGACTGGTGCACATTACCCCCTGGGTTGCTCAAAACTCACCAAGTTCCCACTTAGGTGTCAAACTTATTTCCTCTACAGTAATTTTAATTTGGATTTCAGTCCTTGCCGATGCTTTGAGAGATGCAGCTAGTGATCAAAGCCTGAGGCACAGAACATTGTTTCTTCCCATCCTCCTTTCTCTGTGAGCATTCAGGATTCCTGCCACCAGTTTCCGTGGTGATGATTCTCTTTTTGGCTTTTGTAACCTCTGGCCAGAAGTCAGGACCTTAATACAGGCTGTTGGGGTAACTTCCTCTATGAATGGGCCTATCCTGTATTTTCCCTTTTCATCCCATCCAATTATAATGTGAGCTCCAGGAAATACACCCATCCAAACTGACTGTGGGCTCTCTTGCTACCCCGTCACCATCTGCACTACTTCCAGCAATCATCCTGTTACTTTTACTTAAAGTACACACCCTGGTGTATTTTGGGAAGACCAATCCCTGGTTGTACTTTGTCAACTGTTTCCTCATTGCAACAGTGTTAAGACACATCGAAATACTTGAGGTTCCATTTGTCAACTGGAAATGCTGCTTTGTTCCACTTACGGTGCATGATCTTGAGCAAATTGAAAAGTCTGTATCAATAATAATTAGTGAATGGCTTGACACTGATAAAAACTTACAACTACCATAAGAATCCATTTTAAAATTGGGAAAGAATGATGACTTGGGATATATAGAAAACAAACTGAACTGATGGTTTCCATCCCCCCCTGCTAAATTTTATACTTTTTCATAATGTATCGTTTGGGGCTATAATACAATTTATTAAAATAGTGGTTTTTTTTACAAATAAAATCATTCCAGGAAAAGTGTTTAGACCTGGTTGGGAACACCACATATTACCCATGTTAATTTGATATGAACACATCAGTGAAATGAGTTAACATCTGGCCATACTGATGCTTGTGTTACCCAAAAAACTACTCCATGCAAGCTTTATGTAAATAGGAGATTTGCTGTGAACTCAAAGATACAAACTTAAACACTTTTACCAAAAAAAACAGAAACAAAAACCAAGAACTTTCAACTGCAGCTTACCACCTAAAATATAAATGAGAGAAGAAAGCAAAACACAAAGACCTTCAGGTGGCTAATGTAGTTAGACTTGTTCACCCTTAGTGTTTCCTCCTCCTAGCTGGAGAGGTTGACAAGTTGTACTCACATTTCCCAGAATTCATTGCAACTCGGGTCTGGAGGAAATCAGGCTTTACAATAGAGGCAATGCCGCGGGGTTGGGAGGCTGACCCCAAGGCCATCTCTCTGGCCCTTTTCCCTGTTTGGGCTGGTAAGCAAGGTCCTGGAAATGTGAGGTTTGGGAGCAGGAGCCCTTCCAGGGTCAAAAGACTTCTTAAGCTGGACTTGTCAATCGCCACACGGCAGCTTTGCACGTGTGTCTTTGAACTCAGAGCTTCAGGGACAACCTCAGAAACAACTATGTGGGCAAGTTCTTATTGCTCTAGGACTACTCCTTGAGGCCCAAACAAAAGCACTCCTTTGGTCCTACTTACAGTTTTTGAGGACTTAGTTCCTTCTTTTAAGTCCCTTGCTCTTGAATTCCCTGGGGTTTCTTGTTTTCTGCACTGAGCTTTCGAGATCCCTGTCTTCCTCCTCTAAAAGCCAGAAGAAGTGGGGGTGTGGGCGTGGGGTGTCTAATTCACTCTACCAAAGACAAGCATCTCTGTCCTTGCACTGCGCCCTCTGTATCTTTGGGGTACCTTTAGAGTCCGGTGAACACATACGCATGCACACACACACACACGCACGCACAATTTGTTCTTTCTGTTAACCCGATGGCTGCAACTGTCAGGGCTGTGGTCAGCAGCATGTAACTGTACTTTCGAAGAGTAGATGAGTGTTCAAGGTGACTCAGATTATCCTGGGAAGCCAAATGCCCATCTTTCCCACCACTACCCATGTCCTCCCCCAAATTCCCAACTGGAGTTGGGTGGATAATGCAGCCTCTCAGTGTCCTTTATGAACTTCTCTCCATTTCATTCCCAGAAGCCCCTGACCCATGGAGTGTTGTCTCCAAGGACCCCCTTAGGCAATAGGGTGAGAAGCCACTTCTGTGGCCTCGTCAGCCCGTGGCTACATTAATTTTCTCCTGTTGCTCTAGCAACGGCCATAAACATAGTGGCTTGACCCAATGCCCATTCAGTGCCTGACAGCACCGTAGGTCCGAAGTCTGGCCGGCCTCCACCTGTTCCTCTGCTCTGGGTCTCACAAGGCCAGACCAAGGTGGTGGCTGCTCAGGCTCCTATCTGGGAAGACTCTACTTCCAAGGTCACTCAGGTTGTTGGCAGAATTCAGTGTCACGTGCTTGTAGGACTGGCCCCCTTTGCTTACTGGCTGCCAACTGAGGGTCGTTCTCAGCTTCGAGAGGCTGCTGGCCTTCCCTGGCTCATGACTCCTTCCATCTTCAAAGCCAACAATAGTGGATCGAGTCTCTCTTTGCTTTGTATCTCTCTGAAGTCCCCTCTGCCTGTGTCCCACTCCACACACACATATTCACAAATACCCACAAGCCATCCTTCTGGGTCTTTCTTCTACTCTGCTTGGATCCCCACTTCACCTCCTACTTATGATTTAAATTTTGGACTTCTATTTATGAACAACATGAGGAAATTCTTCAAATTGTTTTACTTACAAAAAGCACAAGGAAAACAAATATAATTGTCCCCTTGAGTCCCCGCCTCCCCCAAATTCCCCACTATTCCATAGCCTATCTCTTCAGGGGAAACTACTGTTAAAACTTCCTTTTTTATCTTTCCATATGAGCATAGCATATATGCATTGCTCCATTCCTAATTACAAAATGTAAAGCATATTCAGGAATGTGCACAAAACAAAATGGACAGTTCAACTGGTCCCTATGAAGGAACCATCTGTGGAACCACCACCCAGGACAAGAACCCTGCCAGCGCCCCAGAAGCCCCACTTACCTCCCCCTCTCCTCCCCTAAAGTACACTACCCTGATCTTAATGATACTCATGTCCTTGCTGGTCTCTCTAGTAGTCATCTGAGCACAAGCTCTTAAGCAGCACAGTCCCATTTCCTCTAGCAGTGAAGTGTATATAAACGGAATGGTACATAATGCATTCTGTCATGTCTGGCTTGCTGGGATTGGGATTCATGTGTGAGATTCACACACGTTGCTGTGGGCAGAAGGCGCTGGTTCCTTTCTCTTGCTGGGCACTATGCCATTGTGGAAATATTCCAGAGCTTATCCATTCTCCTGCTGATGGATGTTTTGATTGCTATCAGTTTTGACCTTCTGATACACACTAATCACCTTCTTTTTTCCAGTTTTATTGAGATATAAAGTACAATCACTTGCATGCATTTATACTGCACAACCTTGTCTGTTTAGACATTTCTACACCTATGAAACTATCGTAGCAGTCAACACAGTGGACATGTCCATCACTTCCTTGTATCTTTTTGGATAAATGAATGGATGGGTAGATGTATGTATGTATGTATGGATGGATGGATGGATGGATGGATGGATGGTGGATGGACGGATGGATGGCGAATGGATAGATAGTGGATGGATGGATGGATGGATGGATGGATGGATGGATGGATGGATGGAGTTGGTCTGGAATGAAGAAGTGAAGGAAGGAGATCTGAATGACACATGGGTTGAATGCATGGATGGATGGATGGATGCCTGGAAAGAGGTCCATATGGCATAGCTTCCTCTCACATTTTTGCTGCAATTCCCTGGATAACTTCTAAACTACATGTTACAGGGGCACCTGGGTGGCTCAGTGGTTAAGCATCTGCCTTTGGCTCAGGTCATGGTCCCAGGGTCCTGGGATCAAGGCTCCCCGCATGGGGCTCCCTGCTCAGCTGAGAGCCTGCTTCTCCCTCTCCCACTCCCCCTGCTTGTGTTCCCTCTTTCTCTGTCTGTCAAATAAAATCTTTATTAAAATAAATAAGTAGAAATAAACTACATGTTACAGGCACACTTCGTGCATCGACTGACTGTAGGGGACCCTCCCAGTGCCTGGGCCTGGAAGCCTGACCAGTGGTTGAGAGATGACAGGCACATCTCCTTTGTGTTTTGGACAGAAGCTACTGGATAGAGCACTCTGGCCAACCAGACAGATCAGGTGGGGAGGGCTGCCTCACGAACCTCTCATTAGTGTTCCCGATCAAAGCTGAGGTCACACTCCTGACCACAGGCCAACACCATCGAGTGACACCTCAGAGTGTGACACTAAAAGAGATAAGGAGTTTCTCACAAAGATAACAAACTTCATCGAAACCACACAAGACCAGTTTCTCAAGTTCCCAGGCCATGAGAGGGGCTCGGCTCCAGCCAGACTTCTGCTCTCAGAGGCTAATGCTTCTACATCACCTTTTCTCCCTTGTGTCCACCTTCTGCTCGTAACTTCACAAACTTTTCATAATCTCCCATCCCAGACTCATCCCTACCTGGGTCCTTCCTTTTGAGAATCCCCAAAGTCACTGGCAACTTCCATCTCTGGCTTCTGGGGTTGATGAGACTTGGATCCAGAGACCTTTAAAATTGGGGCATCTTACACCCCCCTCTGCGTCCTGCCCAGCTGCATCCCAGAATCACCCCAATGAGTCCGGTTTCCCCTGCGGCCTCACTTAGACGTTGGCTTTTGCCACTGGGTACCCTGATACCCGACCCTTGCCTCACCCACTGCCCTGCTACAGTGCCTTGACCTGAGCTTTCCAAGAAAGCCACCTGTCCCATAGAAATGGCAGCTGGGGGGGCGCCTGGGTGGCTCAGTGGGTTAAAGCCTCTGCCTTCAGCTCGGGTCATGATCTCAGGGTCCTGGGATCGAGCCCCACATCGGGCTCTCAGCAGGGAGCCTGCTTTTCCCTCTCTCTCTACCTGCCTCTCTGCCTACTTGTGATCTCTCTCTCTGTCAAATAAATAAATAAAATCTTTAAAAAAAACCAGAAGTTTTTATCTAAATGCTAGTTAGCTAATATATATGGTAAAATTGGTTTTAAGGGAGGTATTTATTTTTAATGAATGCAGACTTCATTTCTTGAGACCAACAAGCTAGTTGCACAGCAGGGTGATTGTACTTAATACTCCTGAACTGTGCACTTAGGAATGGTCACGATGGGACAGTCTCTTAGGTGCGTTTTACAATTCGGGAAGAAAGAGTCACAGTTAGAGGGAGGAGAAAGTCTCCTCCTCCCCCATGGGGGCAAAGGTCAACGGACATCTTTGAAGAGCTGTTGGCAAAGCTCAGTAAAGTGTAAAGATGCCGGCCTTCTAGCCGGTCTTAGATTGAGCTGAGCTGAAAACACTCCCAACAAGCCCCCAAACACACATGTGAAGGGGAGTCTTTGAGACGTTGTCCCTGACCCTGAACACCTGAAAATAATCCACGCTTGGGGGAACGAGTACATAGGCTATGGCGGAGTTCACAAACTGACACATTATGCGGGCGGGGAAGAGAGGGAAAGCCCTGTTCTCGAACTTGAAAAGATGTTCAAGATGAACGAACTGGGGAACCAGTTAAGAACGGCAGGCATAGGACAATCTCTTTTTAGGAAAGGAATGGCTCCCGATCTCATGAGCGTGCCATAGCTGCAAACCAGATCACACCCTCACTGGCTGGAAACAACACCCATTTAGGACCTCGAAGTTCCAGAGGCCAGGAGTCCGGGTGGGCCACAAGGCCAAAATCAAGGTGTGGGCAGGCTGGACTCTCCTCTGGAGGCTGAGTAGAAGCCACTCCCAAGTTAGGTCCCGGGGGGCTTTCCCCTCTCGCTCGCTCGCCCACTGCTCGCGGGTTCCCCGCAGTGACCACAGCACTCAGTTCTTGTGTTTCCTCCCGCTCCCCCTTTGCTGCCCCCTTCCTCCTGCTCCCCACTCCCCCTTCCATGTGTCCCAACATCATGGCACAATCATCGGCTCAGGGACGGGTCCACACCCCAATCTGACCAGGCAGATGCGAGCTATGTACTGTGGCTTCAGGGAAGAAAGGGTCCCTCTGACCATCGGCGGGACTTCCACAGGGGCCCCCCTCCTGCCGCGACAACATGGGGCGGGGGGAACTGGGACATCTGCAACAGCCACCACATTTCCCTCCCTGAGGGGAGAGAGAGAGGTGCAGGACGACCCCGCAGAAAGCAGAGGACAGGCACAGAGAGAAGCCAGGTCTCGGTGACAGCGTGGGAGCCTACGGACCAAGCTTTGCCTACAACTACTTGATCAATGCCTGGACTTGCCTTTCTGGTCGAAGTCGTTTGAATCAATTTCACGCTAGTCTGTAACCAAAAAATTCCCATACACATATTTTTGGAAACAGAAATTCACTGATGAACGCAAAAATCACAGAAATGGTCCCCGAAGTCAAACTTTCTCCTGCTAGCGTTAAGAAAGCTGCCGTTAGTTCATCCTCTGCCCCCAGATATTTCTACGTCCCGGATATAATACAGAAGGGCTGTGCGGGGAGAGCTACGCCGCCCTGAGCGGGACTAATCCGGCAGCACTACTCAGGTCAGGAAATCTGTTTCCACAGCCACCAGACAGAGCCCCGTGGGGGGGCCTGAGAGCCACACAGAGGAATTAAACCGGCTGCCTGACCCTGGGGCCCACAGGTCGAGGAGAGAGACATCCACCCCTGTAACAGCACCCAGCGAGAGGAAGCCCTCTAAGGCCAGGGTATTAGTGTAGGTAATTATATAGTTCAGGTATTATATAGTTTACTATATCTCCAGGGAGCACGGGCTTAACGGTGAGCTTAAAAATGGAGTCAGTGTGGGGCGCCTGGGAGGCTTAGTCCTTAAGCGATTGACTCTGGGTTTCTGCTCAGGTCGTGATCCAAAGATTCTTGAAATCGAGCTTTGCCTCAGGCTCTGTGCTCAGTGGGAAGTCTGCTTAAGGATATTCTCCCTCTCCTTCTCCACCCTACCTCAAATAAATAAATAAATTTTTTTTTTAAAGATTTTATGTCTTTGACAGAGAGAGAGAAATCACAAGTAGGCAGAGAGGCAGGCAGAGAGAGGGGGAAGCAGGCTCCCCGCTGAGCAGAGAGCCCGATGTGGGGCTCCATCCCAGGACCCTGAGATCATGACCTGAGCCGAAGGCAGAGGCTTTAACGCACTGAGCCACCCAGGCGCCCCTAAATTTTTTTTTAAAAAATGGAGTCATTTGCCAGAGTAAAAACTGGAACTTGTAGGGTCCCTCCCTTCTAGCCACAGCAAGAATCTCATCTCCTACTGTCTGCCCCGTTCCCAAGCTTTTCTGGGTGTCACAGGGCCCATCCTGGTGTCAATATTCCAGGAAATTCCCGTTTCTGCTTCTCCTGGGGGTCTGCTCTACCTAACCACTTTACACCCTAGTGTCTCCCAAAGGTGTTAGTGGGGCAGTTCCCTACTGTCTCCTCTCCTACGACCCAGGCCTTTGTTGAGGGGGCAGGGCTGGGCCGGGGAGTGGCTGATGCCACGAGAAGTTCAGGTCCCCACTTCTCTTGTGTCTGGGGCTTTGTCAGAGGGACAAGTCCGGCCAGCTGACTCCTTTGTCCCTTAGGGAGCGGGTTCTCCCCAGAGGCTCCCCAGTCCCCGCTGCTTCTGTTCATCCCGGCACACAGGCAGACCGAACTGTGTGTGGCCCCCAGGACGTGTCATTGTGAGGCTCCAGCTGTGGCCTCCAAGCCAGAGTTCATGCAAGTCTACCAGTGCTGAGAGATGTCACAAAGAACAGAGGGTCGGTGGGGGCAAGAGGAGGAGGGGAGATGGACTCCAGCGGGGACAGACGGGGAGGCCTCTTTGGAGGTCATGGAATTTAATCTGCATTGAAAGAATGGAAAGAATCCACGGACTCCTTCTTCCCTTGCTTCCTCCCTAGGTCTTTCTTCCCTTCTGCCTTTGGTTAAGATGATGCGGGCTGCACACAAGAAAATGTGTGACTAGAAATTGTATAAGCAGAACAGAAAAGGCTCGGGAATGTAAATGGGTAGTAATGGGAAGTAAATGGGCAGCTCAGCCAGGTCAGGGCTCTGAACTGCTTCTCTGTGCTTCTCCTGTTTTTCCCTTCTGGGACAGAATGGCTGCCGATTCTCCAACATCGCATCATTGTGTGGGAACGTCCAAAAGGAGACAGAGGCATTTGTCCCCATCGGTCTCCTAACCAGGAGGACACATTGCCAAGAAATACACCCACCCCTGCAGCCCCCAGCAGATTTCTGCAGGACCAGAACCTTAACACATGCTTACTCCAAAGTAATTACTGGCAAAGGGGACTGGCGTGGGCGACTCGTGGGCCATCCACAGGGCTGGGGCAGAGACACAGCTCTCCTAACACCCAGGAACCGTGTTCTTCCCGCAGGCCTCTACCACTCTCAGACCCTCGGGTCACAGAAAACAAAACCACGCACAGCAGCATTGACCAGCACCGGGCGTCCATGTACCTGGCGGCCCTGAATTCAGATTTGCAAAGTGTAGGCGTAGGCTGCCAGTGTAGGAGAGGGAGAAATGGAGCGGGCTGAGTATGGGGGCAACGGTAGTGCTATGTTAAAGCTCCCCTATGGATTCCCAAACTGAGTGACTTAAAACAAAAGAAATGGAATCCCTCATGGGGCTGGAAGCTAAAAGGTCAGCCATGACCCTGCACTGAGCCCCACCATTCTGAACTCACTATGGGGAAAGGGGCCTCAGGTGTCTCCTCCATCAAAAAGGATCAAAATAACCCCCAACGCTCCCTGTCCCAGGCCTGTGCAGGAGCCATCCCCTCTGCCTGGAGCTCTTCCCAGTCACACCCCCAATTTGTCCAGCCCCACTCCTAGGCTTCCTGAAATCTCTGCCCTGCTGTCCCGTGCCTCCCAGAGCCTCCCCTCCTCGCCCAGGGCCTGGGCGGTACCCCTGTTTGCTCACAGGTCTGTGGCTCCCAAAGCACTCGAGGTCCACGAGGGCAGTGACCCCTGGGCCCCCAACTCCCAGACCGTTAACCAGTGTTGGGGTCAAATGGATGCATCAGCGAGAGCTCTGGTATAAAGGCCAAGCTTCCCCGCCCTCCCTTCTAAAGAAGGAAATTCCTTCTTTTGAAAGAACTGAAGACAGAAGAAAGGGGCAGAGCTAGGAAAGGCTGCCATGAGGCCTCCCAAGCTGGCCTGTGCCGGGCATTCCCTGGGTTTTACCCCCAGACCACACAGCGCGGTGGAATAGTCAAGTCCAGAGCGGGGATGCCCATGGGCATGGGGATGGCCAGGAAGGGCAGTCTTGGGTCCCTGGGGAGCAGCCCCAGGGGGAAGGCACAGAGACACAGCCCAGAGCCACAGAGTGACAAGGAAGTCAGTGGACTCTTCACCTCCACCCCTCCAAGGAGACCCCAGAGATTTCCACATGTAACCTGTGACAGCACTCCGCGGCTCCCTGTCTTGGCCCCCAGTTCTCTACACCCAGACTTCCGGCCTTTTCCACAGTCAGAGAAACAAGGCTGCCAACTACACTGTGGTAAAAAATGAATTCATTTTCAAAAGAAAGAAAACAAACTTGGCTCTACCCCAGCTGGCTTCCTTCTCCCTCTGTCTTCGTCCTGCCCTCGATGTTTCAAAACTGTGGTAAACTATCCACAAACAGAACTGACCGTTCTCACCATCTGGAAGTGTATCGCTCAGTGGCACTAAGTACACCGACGGCGAACTGTTTTGCACACACTGCTCTTCCAGCAACCACACCCTTTCGCACTCTGCCAGCAATGCCTGGGGTTCCCATTCCCCACCAACACTTGGCATTGCCTGCCTTTTACTAACAGCCATCCTGGAGGGTGTGAAGGGTGTGCTCCGGCCCCTGGGCCTTCAGCAGCTGGGGCCCCTGTCTGCCCGCACCACCAATTCGACTGGGCTTCGCACCTTCGCTCCTCTGCTGTCCCACCACCAGGGACGCAGCCCTGATCTCCCAATTCGAAATCCAATGAGCTCCCCCAAGCCTGTGGCTTGAACCTCTTGGGGGCAGCTGTCTAGCCTGGTCTAGCTGGCTCTGGCAGGGAGTGAAGGGAGGTGGCGCACGGGCCTTCCAATTCCAGGAGTGTGACGAGGCCACTTTCTTTCTTTCCTTCCTGCCTGCCTTCCTTCCTTTTCTCTTACTTTTTCTTTCTTTTACATCTCTCTCTCTCTCTTTTTTTTAATGATGTCATTTATGTATCTGAGAGCGAGCAACTTGGGGGAGATGCAGAGAGAGGAAGAGGAAGAAGCAGACTCCCTGCTCAGTGGGGAACTCGACTCAGGGCTCTGTCCCAGGACCCCAAGACCATGATCTGAGCTGAAGTCAGATGCTTAACTGACTGAGCTGCCCGGGTGCCCCAAGAGGCCACTTTCTTGCTGTGGGCAGGCCAGGACAGACTGGCGCAGTGGGGACCGAGGCCGGCTGTGGACACAGCGCTAGACAGGAAACATGAGTGGAAACAGCGTGGTCACCAGAGACTGGCCCATAGAAATGACAACAGTCCACACACCTGTGGGGGGGGGCACATCCTTATCAACAAACTCAAGTTCATGAGCTCCCAGACCTTAGGTGGGTTGGTTGGTTCGTTGGTTTGTCCCAGAATGATTCTTTTCTTCATTGACAGTGAGAAATAGATGGGCCAGGAGAACAGGGGACAGATCTCTGCAGGCTCTCCCTATGTCCATGCCCCATGAAAAGCCAGACTTTGTCAGAGATTGTACTGACAGCGGTGTTGGGGCAAGAGGAACCAGAGACCCATCCCAGGGACCATGAGGCGGGAGGGCAGGGGATCTCTGCAATGGCTGGCTTTCTGTGTTTCTTTTATGCTCTGGGACGACAGTTCTCAGCAGTGGGGAGAAGCCACAGACCCACTATCCAGGAGACCCCATGCAAACCTCCGTTCTGCGCTCACTGGGCTGGATGCGAGACGATGCTTGTGTCCGACTCCATTCCCCGGTGCCCCGGGGGGCTCGGGCACATTGCATGTGCCAGCCTGCCGTGCGGTTCAGTGGGAACCCGTGCCTGAGTTCGGGACAGTGAGCTGAGGGCACAGATGATGGACAGCCCGCCGCAGCCCAGCCTCAAGCCTCTCTCGTGTCTTCTGGGCTTCCTCTCTGTGCCCTGTCGGCCAGAGGCAGATGATCCAGGGGAGGACTCACAGCCCTGGGGGATGGCGGCCAGGCAGATGGAGGGGCCGGGCCCCTGAATGACCTTGTGAACCAGAACCCGACCCTTCCTCCCCAAGATTCTGCCCTGGGATGGGAGTGAGAAACAAGCATGTGTCCTGGGAAGCCACTGGCCTCGAGGGCTCTGTATTTCTGCTGTGAGACTACACTGATCAGCGCACTGTCCCCCCAAAACGCTCTGCTGCTCAATCAGTCCTGACTGCACCCAAACCGGCTGCGTCCAGCTCAGTTCATCTGTTCCCCACCTAGTGACGCACTAGAACATGCCAGTCTCACCTTCCTGGCTTGTGCCCAAGTCACCTTGCTCCTGATCTGTGGTCCCACATTCTCTTACTGATAAGAGCTTGAGCCAACAAACTGCACAGATCATTGGGTGACCTCCAGCATGTCACTTGACCATCCCGCTCCCCCAACCCCATGAGTATCGGGACGCCTCCTGGAGCACAGAGGCCGGGATCCTCTGCTGCAGAGGGCACCCCAGTCATCAGATGCACTCCTCACGAGCTGGTGACAAGGAGTTAAGGCTCTACTCCTTGCACTCACAGAAGTGTCCTCCCCTGGCCAGGTGGCGAGCTTGTCCCCAGGTGCGCCCTGCCAGTAGGACTTGACCCCGGAGCCCCTCCCCCTGCCAAGGACACTTTCTTTCTCCTGGACCTCCAACGGTGGCCCACCCCTACCTAGGAGCGGCCCCCAGGGGACAACTGGGCTGCTCAGGAGCCACTCTGGAAATCCTATCCCCGAATCTTTGTCTCAGGCTCTTGGGGCACTTGGGGATTTTGTTTGTTTCATGTCAATGCTCTTCTGAGGAATGACAATCCTGCGTCCACAGACCCAGAGAGTTTCTGGGGAAAGGGTAAGGAGAGTATGGGAGCAGGTGGCCTAGGAAGGTCCCAGGTTTGTCCCTGCAGGGCTTGCCCTGGGTCAAGAGCCACTGAGAGGGGCACCTGGGTGGAGCAGTTGGTTAACTGTCCAACTCTTGGTTTCGGCTCTGGTCATGATCTCAGGGTTGTGAGATCCTGCCCTGCATTGGGCTCCATGCTCAGCACAGAGTCTGCTTGGGTTTCACTCTCCCTTTCCCTCTACCCCTCACCCCTGCACGTGCGCGCTCGCACTCTCTCTCTCTAAAATAAATAAAAAATCTTAAAAAAAAAAAAAAATGAGAGAGAGAGAGAGCCAGGCAGGAAGCTCTTGAGAGCATTGCTCAAGAGTGGAGGAGGCCTGAGGGGCTGGGAAGTAATGAGGCTCATTCTGGCTATCTTGGCCCTGCCTCTGTTTCCCCCACCATAGCCCAGAGAGATGTACCAGACATGGACACTCAAAAGTCCCCTGCTTGCAGGGACCCAGGAGTCCAGGCCCAGGGGATTTAGGGCAAGAAGAGAGAGGGAGCTGGAACCCGGCAAGAAGCAGGAAACAGGGTTGGGGGGGAGCTGGTGGAGTGTCACTGCTCAGAAGAGGCAGGGATCAAAGCACCTGAAGGGCTCTCCAGGACAAAGGCAAACACCAAGGTCCCTGAGGTCCCCGCTGCTCCCCGAGCCCCGCCCCCACCCCGACTCCCGCCCCCCGGCCAGGTATAAGGGCCCCCGCCCAAGCAGGGGATCCAGGCTGTGGAGGTGACATGGCCCAGTCACACCTGCTGCTGTGGCTGCTGCTGCTCCCCACGCTGTGCGGCCCGGGCGCGGGTGAGTCTCCCAGCCTCCCCTCGGCTCCCTCTCGCCTGGGGCCAGGTGCGGAGGAGACTTCCTGGCCATCTCCAGGCTCTGAGCCAGGCATTATCCTCAGTTCGTTCAATATCCTCATTTCAAGATGAGAGGCTCAGAGAGGCTCCCGGGCTTGTCCGAGGTTACACAGCTGGGGGGCACCAGAGCAGGTGGAACCCTGCTCCTCTAACTCCGGCATCTTTAACGCCCCAGTGCTCCTGGTAAAATTAGGTTTGGAGGTTGGGTGAAGTCAGAGTGCCAGGCGTGGCCTAAATTCCAGGGTTGCTCTGGCCCCAAATTGCAGCTGACTGGACCGCCTCGTCCCTGGCTTGTGCCCGGGGCCCCGAGTTCTGGTGCCAAAGCCTGGAGCACGCGCTGCAGTGCAGAGCCCTGGGGCACTGCCTACAGGAAGTCTGGGGCTATGCAAGAGCTGTGAGTACCTCCCATGGAGGCACAGGGACTGGAGGCCTGGCATGGGGGTGTTGGGTAGCCTCTGCCTGCGCCCGAGGGGATTCAAGCCCCCCCAGGGGATGGGACAGGATGGATAAGATGGGGTTCCGTGGGATGGGGGGTAGTTGCCTGTGCCTTGGCACGCTCTTGGGGGGCTGGGAGCGTGCCCCCCCCATTCAAATGCCCCACCTTGGGGCCCCCCTCCCCAGGATGACCTGTGTCAGGAATGTGAGGACATCGTCCGGATCCTCACCAAGATGACCAAGGAGGCCATTTTTCAGGTGATGAGGCCCAGATCCTGGATGAAGCTTGGGGGCCAAGAGATGGGGGACAGAACAGGGCATAGAGGTCAGCCCCCTGAAGAGACCATTTCTGGCCAAGAGTAGGGCATGGGTTTGCCTGGGGACCCCGGGAACCTCCTGGCCAGGAGAAGGTCCTGGGAGTGAGCTCAGCAGCACAGCCAGGGACAGTTTCTCGCACGGGGGAGGATCGTCCCTGTAGCCAGCTACTGAAGCCCTTGGTGCTGGCTCAACGCTGGTGCCCCAGGAGAGGGTGGCCAGCCTGCATCCAAGCGACCCGGGCAGGCACAGACCTCGGAGGGGTCAGCCCGACTGTCCCCTCTACAACCTGACTATCTCCTTGCTGCCTCCCAGGACATGGTGCGGAAGTTCCTAGAGCGAGAGTGTGACGTTCTCCCGTTGAAGCTGCTCGTGCCCCAGTGCCATCGCCTGCTGGACACCTACTTCCCAGTGGTCGTCGACTACTTCCAGAGCCAGATTGTGAGGGCGCAGCAACCTCGCCTCCAACCTGCCTCCCCGATGCCATGTCCAGCCACTCCCAGTTACCCACTCAACACCCCAGCCCACACCCCCACCCCCGACCCCGACCACTCCGGGAGACACAGCGGCCCACGGCCCGGTGGCCCAGGCAGCCCTACCGGCTCACCTATGCGGAGTGGGCCCACACATGGGCAGGCCACACGCCCCCCGCGCCCTCACACCCCTCCCACTCACACTCGTTCACATGCCCATACCCCACGGGCAGCCTCACGCAGAACCCTCACGATCGCGTACTCACACACACACACACACACTCTCACCCTCCTGCTTGCACTCGTCCATTCTCACAAACATACATGCTTGT
>CM053610.1:84202784-84218245 GCA_028646535.1 Procyon lotor | reverse complement strand
GTCTCAGTGACCGCTCCCTCCCCTGCCTTGTGCCCTAGAACCCAAAGGTCATCTGCAAGCACCTGGGCCTGTGCAAACCTGGACGTCCAGAGCCCGGGCAGGAGCCAGGGCTGTCAGACCTGCTGCCGGAGAAGCTGATCCTCCCGGGACTGCCGGGAGCCCTCCAGGTGAGGGCTGGGCCTCGTACCCCAGTGACAGAGGTCCCGGCACCGCGGGCCCCTCACACAGACCGGCAAGGCCACAGCCGACGCCCATGAGCACTTGCCCCGGAGCGGACAGAGCCAGAAAGGGGACAAGAAGCTCCAAGCAGGGCCTAAGGCAGGAGGGGGACGGGGAAGGGGAGTCAGGGGAGGCAGGGGAGGCAGAGCCTGGAGGAAGCCTCCTCCCGGTGCGCAGCCTGGCCTCACCTGGGGGTGATTCTCTCCCCCAGGATCTGTCCGAGCAGCGGTTGCCCATTCCCCTCCCCTACTGCTGGCTCTGCAGGGCTCTGATCAAGAGGATCCAGGTTGTGATTCCCAAGGTGAGCCGTCCAGGAATACAACGAGCTCGGCAGGCCCTTCCACAGCTCTCGCCTCCCCTGCCTTCCTCATACCCCATCAGGGACCACACAAGGGACCCTGGAGCTCAGGACCCAGGGGGGCCAGGACTAGAGTTCACTCAGCAATTGTAAAGCCCCCACTATTATATGCCAGGTATTGTGCCAGGCGTCAAAGAACAAAATGAACAAGACGTGGGTCTTGTCTACCAACAGCCCATCATCGGACGGCAAAGAGTCCCAGGGTTTTTAGTGAGAGAGCACACAGGGGAAGGGGGTGTCGTGGGGGCGGAGGCAGGGTGAGGAGAGAATCTTAAGCAGGCTCCATGATCAGCGGGGAGCCCAACGTGGGGCTCCATCTCACCACCCTGAAATCAAGATCTGAGCCAAAAAAATCAAGAGTTGGACACTCAAACGACTGCACCCCCGACAGGCACCCCGACAAGTGAGACTTTTAGCGACAAAAGCCCTCTTGGCCGCTAGTGCACCGATGAGACCGGCCAACAGATGGGAGAAGCGGTGAGGTGGGGAGAGAGGACAGGGCAGGGGAACGTTCTGGAGAAGGTGAGGGCAGGGGACCAGCGTACGAACCGACGGGCTGGCCTTGGGCAGAGCAAGGACCGTTTCTCTGCCATCGAAGTGGGGAGGTTAGGCAAGTGTGGGTTCTCACACAAGCAGGCGAAATGCTCAAGGATTTGGTGAAATGTTCCCGTTTGGAAGGTAGCACAGCCGAGAGACACAGTTCACTGTGTCCTGCGCGCACCTTCCAGCAATGGGGGAAGGCGCGGCCGAGCAGAGCTAGAGCCAAGCCAGCCTGGGGCGTGCAGGTTCTTGACCCGAGCTGATTTAACGAAGAAAGGAGGGAGGGAATGAGCCGGAGTGCCTGTCACCTCCACCTCTCTCCTTGCCCTTTAGCTAGGAGGCGGAGTTTGGAACCGGGGAGGGCTGGGGAAACCCCTCGCTTCCCCCAGGGGCTCGGGGAGCCACAGCTGAAAGCTGATCCTGCTACAGGGAAGTGTGGGCAAGCCCTGCGTCTGCAGGGAGAAGACACAGGTCTGCTCACCACGTGGCCCGGCTGATGCCCACCAGTCTGGGCTCTCCATGCTCCTTCCCACCATCCCAGAGCCTGTGGGGACACTGAGCTGGGATGGCGGCCTGGCTCCCACACTCAGTGACTCTGGCTGGGCCCCTTGCATGCTCTGATGCCCAGCATCCTTATCTGTAAAGGGCAAGCTCATTCCCCCTCCCAGAAGGGTGCAGGGTCAAACTACGAAACGCCCGCCGGTGCTGGGCACAGTGTAGACCTTGCCAGGGCAGGTCCCACCGTGCCCTGTGTCTGCCCCCGCCCCAGGGTGTGCTGGCCGTGGCTGTGGGCCAGGTGTGCCATGTCGTACCCCTGGTGGTGGGTGGCATCTGCCAGTGCCTGGCTGAGCGTTACACTGTCCTGCTGCTGGATGCGCTGCTGGGCCGCGTGCTGCCCCAGCTGGTCTGCGGCCTGGTCCTCCGCTGCTCCAACGAGGATGGCGCCGGTGAGCTGGCCCGGCCCCTCCCCAGCACCCGCACTCCCCCCCCCCCCCCCCCCCCCCCCCCCCACGCACCCCTGCTTGGAACCTGGAATTGAGTTCCTCTATGGGGCTGTCCTGATGGTTTTCTCTCCAGTCCTCCCAGCTCTGGACTCCCTGCCTGAAGAATGGTCACCTCAAGAGTCGGAGTGCCACGTCTGCATGTTCGTGACCACACAGGCTAGGAACAGCAGCGAGCAGGCTGTGCCGCAGACAATACGCCAGGCCTGCCGCAGCTCCTGGCTGGACAGGCAAAAGGTGAGGGGGTGGGCACACGGGGGACTTAGGACATAGGCCTGTCCCCAGTGGAGGGGGGGGAGCCCGAGAAAGGCTTCCCAGAGACACACAGAGTGGTCCGACCCCTGCCCTCGAAGGGCTCAAACAGGCAGATCATGGCCCCAAAACCTTGGAACACAGGGCAAAACCTGCTAAGGTCAGGGGTCACCCTTGGACAAAGGGCACGAGCCCCAGAGGACCTACATGCCTCCAACATGGACAAAGAGTAAGGGCCGGTTGTCTACAAGGACACGAATAACAGCAGGCCCACAGGAGCAGCAGAAGGCCTGGCCTTCTCTCCAGGGTCCCTTTCTGTCCTCACCCATCATCCCTCCTCTCACTGGGCGGACACACGCACCCACAAAGAGAGCTGGGCTTGAAGGCCCTAGAGTCCCAGGACTCAGAGTCCCCAAGCGAACTCCCTTCACAAAGTCAAGTCCTGAGGCAGGCCTACTGATGGCCTGCCTGAGAGGCAGCTTTCTACCCACCGTGCCAGGTTGCTAAGACCAGAAGCACTTTAAGATTTCTAGAACCGAAATTTGGGGGGATGGGAAGGTGGCGGCTAAGATGTTGCCCCTGCGTCTGAGTTTCAAGACCCTCCATCTCCAGTGTCTCTGGCTTTCCCAACAGAAACCCTCCCTCCGAGCCCGCACCAGCCTGTTCCCAGCCAGAACTAGTCAGTGGGGACGATGGCAGGACCTCCGGCCGGTCGGGAGGGAGTGCTGGAGTGACGCAGAGAAGGGGAGAGTCCTGCGCGGGCCCGCTTCCCCCCCACACCTGTTTCTTTCTCGTTCCTCAGTGTGAGCGGTTTGTGGAGCAGCACACACCCCAGCTGCAGACCCTAGTGTCCGGGGGCCAGGATGCCCACGCCACCTGCCAGGTGCTCTCTCCCTCCCAGCTGGTGCCGCGGCCTCCGTCAGCTCCCAGGGCCCCGCCCCCTCCAGTCCCTGGTCACCAGTAAAGGCCCTGCTCACCCCCGGGTCCAGGGCAACCCCAGGAGTGCAGGCCTAGGACACTATTTTAAAAGGGTTAAGGAAAAGCCGCCAAAGAAGGGACAAGGAGACACAGAGGAAAGGATGGGGAAGCTTTAAGGAGTGTGGTTGATGCACACTGTGGAACGGAGTTGTTTGGTGAGAGCGGGTAGGGGCTGCAGAGTGGGTGTTCTGGGCCCAGCATCCTACCTCCTCAGGCTCCAAGGCCTGTGGCTCAGGAGTGGCTCCAGAGGTCTACAGGGTCACACCAAGGGCACCCACCAGAGGCAGTCGAAGCGAAAGCTGCCCCTTCCAGCTTCCCGTCCCCCCTCAGAGCTGGAAAAGGGGAACAGGGTGCGAGGCCTCTGGGCCTAACGCGGTCCCTTTGGCAGGCCCTGGGGGCGTGTAGGACGGCCTTCAGTCCTCTCGAGTGTATCGACATTCCTCACTTCTGACGAGAACTCAACTCAACGCCATGCCAGGTGAGTCTGGGCTCCCAGTAGAGGGGAGGAAGGGGAGGGAGAGCTGGATGGGTCCTGTATCCATCGGGACAGGAGGCCCTGTATTCCCCAAGAGGGGAGAGCTAGTCACTGCTGCTCCATCTACCCCCTCACAGGCCACAACTCAAGGCTCCTGAGCGCCCCTCGCAGCACCATCTCAAGAACGGCCTCCCTCACTCCCTCTCCTCAGAATCCCACCACCTCCGGTGCTAGGCCCAGCTCCCACCTCCCTGGTCCCGTCCCAGGCCTCAGAGGGAGCTGCACTCCACCTCTGGGTTCACTGATCTTCAGTATTTGACATACCAAGGCCCATCTTTCCTGAAGTTCAGGGGAAATCACACTTTGCTGCACAAAGATGTTGTCCCCTTAGAAGCCAGGAACCCCGCCATCATCTGATGACTCCTTCCCGAGACACATTTCTCTCTTCCTGTCATTGTCTAAGTCAAGGGTAGCGCCTTAGGGTGGAGGGGTGAGTCAGATGCAGCCCCTGTGACCGGGACCCTCAGGGCAGGGAAATGATTCTGGGAAGGACAGACACAGTAACTGTGGGCTAGAAGTGTCCCTGAGAACAAAGTTGGCCCACTTCACCATTCTGCTCAGAGCCAGCCCCTAACACGATGGTCACGTATTCAGCTGTTCACTTTTTTTTAAATGTCGTGGGTGCCTATGGCCAGACCGTGTTTTAGGGGCAAGGTCTACACTGTGAAGAATATGATGAACCTACGTCCTCTTAGCCCTCAGGCCCCAGGACCCAACTCTTTCGTCTGAGTGGGGCAGCCCAGGCCTGCTGCCGAATCTGTCTAGAATCACAAGCTCCTGTGGGAGGCACCAGGGAAGAAGTGTCTGCCCCAACTCAGAGCTATCTCACAGGGACCAAATTCATGTTTCCCCTCCACCCTGATGACAGCTGGGAGATCCCGGGGGCCAGGGAGCTGCCCAGGAGACCAGGGCGGTCTCCTTTCCCCAGCTCCTAAGGCTCCCAGCACCAGGAAGAACCGGGCCTTCCAACCTGTTGGAACAGGAAAAACAATGCATTGGCCCGGGGGGCCTGGGCTCCGGTCCCGACTCTGCCATCAACGGACCATGGGTTCCCCAGCCAAGATACGTCGCCCCCTCTCTGGCTCTCATTCTCCTCAGCAGCAAAGGGGGATCAAATAAGGCGGTTTCTAGGATTCCTGAGCTCTCCCACGTGACAAGCGTCCTCCTCAGGAGGACAAGCAGCCTTCCCTCCCACAGTCACCTTGCCCATCTCCTTTAAGCTCAGGGACCATGAGCCTGCAGCTTGTAACCTCAGTCCTGTCGCCAGGCTCCCCTCTCCTGTCTCTAACCACAGCCCAAAGCAGAGCCACTCCTTCCTCTCTAGGTGTGAGGAGCAGCCAGGGCGGCACCTTCCAGAGGAGATCTGTAAGAGGGGGCTTCCGGCCAGACTTCGCACCCCACCAGAGCCAGCCCAGCTCCCACGGCACCCCAGGGCTGGGTCCCCAGGAACTCGTTGGCCACAGTCCTTCCCTGGTTCCAAGAGGACGGCGGGGTAGAAGCCGGGGCCCACCTCACTTTCATCTCCATGTGCCTCAGATATGGGCTTTTACAGTAATTTTGCTAATACTTTCACAAAACTCACATTCAGAAGAATAAAAAAATGGGAACATCAAGCACCATGAAAGATAGATATATGAAGTCAAACTGTAAAAAAAAAAAAAAAATCAGGAAATCTTTGACTTGTCAAGACAGCAGAGCTCAAGCAGGGTGGGGAGGTGATTGGACAAGCTTTCATATTTGAAATGTTCTCCTGCTCAAGAGCTATCATTTTAGGATATAAAAAGGGGTCTTCTTTTTATCTTTTTGTAAGGCGAGCTTCCAAGTTTTGGTGGAAATTCCAGCGTGATTCCATTTCTGCGATGATTTATCTCCTCAAAGCTCAGTTGGGGCACATGCTAAAAATCAGTTCCTATGTAACCCAATGCCTGTAACAATACTAATAAAACGTTATCGCTTCATACTACAGAGGAAAAGATAAGTCATTTAAATGCCCCCGAAGCCACAGCTTCACACCTAGGGCAGCTGGACTGGGCAGCACTATCACTCTGCTCCTTGAGCGAGAAGTAGGCGCCCCCAGTGCCTCTCCCTCTGGTAACCGCTTCCGGCCCGGCCCCCGCCTCTCACACTCCGCTTTCCTCAAGAACCCACTCACTGTGATGAGAGAGGTTGTTAGGGTACCCAAAAAATCAAAATAACGGCAGCAATAAAATTAAATAAACCTTAAACTTTAAAAATCTAAGTGCCTGGAAGTGTATCTTTATTTATAAAAGAACTTTTGTTATCATATGTCCTATTATAAAAGAAATACATGTTTATTATAGAAAATTAAGAAACTGCAGGCCACAGAGTGGAAATCACCCACAATCCTACCAGTCCCAGGAGAGGACGAGAGCAGGACACGGATACTTTGGCACCAAGCTATAGACACTTCAAATCCATTTTTCCCCACATCTCCACATTCAAGCTCCAGAGAAAAGCTTTCTCTACACCTGAGGCAAGGATGTACACAAATCCCTGGCCTCTGAATTTGAACTTGTAAGTGGATTTTTGTTAAATCTGTAGCAGAGGGGCGCCTGGGTGGCTCAGTCAGTTAAGTGTCTGCTTTTAGCTCAGGTCATGATCCCAGGGGCCTGGGACTGAGTCCCACATCACGCTCCCTGCTTAACAGGGAGCCTGCTTCTCCCTCTGCCTGCTGCTCCCCCTGCTTGTGCTCTCTCTGACAAATAAATAATCTTTATAAATGAATGAATGAATGAATGAATGAATATATATATATATATATATATATATTTTAAAAATAGACAAAATCTGATCCTGGAGTCTCAGGATCAAGTCCGCGTTGGGCACCCTGCTCAGCAGGGAGTCTGCTTCTCCCTTTGACCCTTCCCCCTCTCCTGCTCTCTCTCTCAAATAAAATCTAAAAAAAAAAAAAAAAAAAAAGACAAAATCACTTGTGCAAAAGGATACAGAGAACACAGACTTAGCACTATATAATTTGCTCCATGAACATTAAATTAGCAACAGAGTTTCAAGTACCAAGCATCTTCCTAGGGCTAGGCACAAAAAAAGTTCCTGTCTGCCCTTTTGGAACTTAAAGTCTAGTTGGGAAGACAGACATTAATCACAGAATCACAAGAAAAGAAAAAAAAAGGAAAACCTCGGGTGTGATGTGCTACCACTCAGAGACACACACTGAGGCATGAAAAGTCAGAGAGGTGAAGGAAGAGCAAGTTAAAAGGGAGAGAGCAATCCTAGCAGAGGAAGCAGATGACACAAAGACCTGCATCTCATGGCCCGTCTGAGCAATGGAAGGAAAGACAGGGAGCCTGGGATGAACAACCAGGAGAAACTTCCACGGGAGGCTGAAAGGCTAAGGATTTCCATCTAAGAACCAACCAAAGTGTCTTCAGTGGGAGATCAGGGTATGAGGCAGAAATAACTTGGTTAGGTGTGTGCTTTAAAGGATTGATCTGGCCTGGAACGCCTGGGTGGCTCAGCTGGTTAAGCCACTGCCTTCAGCTCAGGTCATGGTCCCAGGGTCCTGGGATCAAGTCCCACATCAGGCTCCTTGCTCAGCGGGGAGTCTGCTTCTCTTTTCTGCCTCTGCCCCTCTGCCTGCCTGTGCTCTCTCTGACATGAAAAAAAAAAAAAGGATTGATCTGGCCAAAGTGTGAAAGAATAGGGGGAAGGGGACACGAGAAGGGGCGGAGACCTGTTAGGAGACCATTGTAATCAGAAATGAGAGAGAGCTTAAACTAGAATGAGAGTGGGAGAGGGCCGGTGCCAGAGTCCCACGGGTCCTATGGAGAGTAAGGTCAGACTATCATAAACGTGATCAGGCGGCAGCTCCAGCTGACAGTTGTCCCAGATGTAGCATCTTTACTGACGATACAGCACAACCCTTGGTCCTTGGCCTGCAGCTTTGGTTCCTTTTTCTCCATAGCAATTCATAAAGATCACCAGAAATAGCTTTTTACCTGGTAGGACACCTTCACACTGTTGTCTCAGGACAATGCCAATTCTCCCCCTCTACCATCGTACTGCTCAGACATCTCAGTCATCTTGACATTCCACAAAACATCACACGGAGTCCGCTACTCTGACAACATCATGATGACGCTAGCCAATGAGCAGGAAGTGACAAGTACTTTATTTTTTTTTTTAAGATTTTATTTGAGAGAAAGAGGAGAGCGTGAGTGAGGGGAAGAGCAGAGCGGGAGGGAGAGGGACAAGAAGACTCCTTGCTGAGTGCAGATCCCGATGTGGGGCTCAACCCTAGAACCCCGAGATCATGACCCAAGTCCAAACCAAGAGTCAGACAGTCAATAGCCACCCAGGCGCCCTGGGACAAGTACTTTAGATGTCTTAGTAAGACATAAGCAAACAAGAGGGTGGGATTTAACCCTAAAACAAGTAAGGGGCCTGCTACCTCAGAAGTTTCCAGGGATCTACAGTGTGGTCTAGAGTACGTCAAAGTATCCCCTCCTTTGTGAAAGACAAGCTGCTGTACCTCATATCACTTACCACCTGCTCCACCTGCTTGGATGGAAGCAATGGATGGAAGGCTTTTTGGCCTCTGGAGACAACATATACCACATTAGAGTGCGCTACTTTAACTCAGCTAGAGACAGCTCTAGAGCTATTAGTTTCAAACGGAGGCCAGGACCAAGAAAAGTTTCCAAAGTTCAAGCAGTTGGGCAGACTCCTCTATTCTTTGCACCTTACATCCAGGCTGGCCGATATTTTGAAGTGTCCTTGGCGAACAGGACTGCCATATGGAGCCTCTGGCAAGAACCAATAGGAGAATCACAGGGCAGAACTTCCAGATTTGGGGACAAGTCTACGCTCTTATCTTCTGTAGATACCTATTCTCCAGAGAAACAGCTTCTGGCTAGCTATTGGCCATAACAGACTGAGTATCCAAACACGGGTTAACGGGTGACCATGCAAACGCAATCTCCTGCACTCGTGAACCCTCTGGGGTCTGACTCAAGAAGCCCTAATGCTGGCCAAGTGCAGCTACAAGCTACCACCACATGGGTAGTCTGTTAAACCAACCTCAGGCGGGGCCAAAAGGCACAAGTAAGTTACATGAGCCGGTGGCCCACATTCCTTTAACCCCAACTCCTGTTGCACTGCCTCCCGGGGTGTTCCTTAAGACCAGCTGACCGAGGAAGACAAGCCTGGCTTATAGACGGATTCGTACAAAATGCTGGTACAGCCTGCAAGTGACAGCTGTAGCACTTCGTCCCCACTCACAGTGACACTGAAGGACAGTGGTAAAGGAAAATCCTCTCGTGGGCCTAACTGCAAACAGTACATTGGGTTGCTTACTATATTTGGAGTGTGAGATGGCCAGAAGTCCAGACCTCAACTAATTCATGGGCAGTTGTCAACGGTTGGGTTGGATGGTCAGGGATTCAGAATAAACAGGATTATAAAACCATATATCTATTATACTGCACTATATGTTATATATACACTACATATATTACTATAGTAATGTAATACACACACTTATATTATTTTGCATATGAATGCCTCCAAAAGGGATCTGGAGAGGAGACCCTTAATGAGGTTTACACAAGTGACGTGACCTGTGGATTGCGAGCCAGCAGCCCTTCTCCAGCACTTGCCCAGTGAGCTCGTGAGCCATGCATGGTGGCAGCAACAAAGGCTCTGCGTGGGCTCGCCAAGCCGGACTTCCCCGTCCCCCGACCTGAGCAGTACTTCTGCCGAATATCTACCTGCCAAAAGCAGGAATGAACAGTGAGTGCCCGCTACAGCACTATTCCTTGCGGGCATCAGCCAGCTACGCGGTGCAGGCTGATGACATCTATTCTGGAGGCAGAGATCTGACCGCAGAGGACATAGGCCTAGCACTGAGTCCTGAGGAATCTCAACTTTTAACGGCCGGAGAGAGGAAGAGGAGTCAGCAAGGGACATCCTGAAGCTGTCAAAGAGGTAAAGGCAAACCCGGACAGCACTGACCCCCAGAAGTCAAGGGGGGCAGCCACAGACGCGCAGGGCTCTCACCTCCCTTTAAGGAACCTCACTGTGGATGACCGACTGCCACCAGCGGCTGTGGCTTTATATCGCCAACGTTTTCAGCTCTGCCACAGTGCTTGGGCCAAGGCCACACCTTCTCCAGGCTGGTCCTCATCAACAACTGAGCCTGAAGAAAGCCATTTAGGCTGGATTCTTCTGACTGGCAAGCTTTGCTCTGCGCCCCACAATGGCCTGGCTGAGACTTTCTCAGAACTGCGCTGCAGTCCGATGTCCCTCCTGCCCGCCTTCCCCCCACTTCCCTCACACAGCCCTGCACCCCAGCCTGAAGCTACCCACCTCCACACTTCTAGTTAAGCACAGGAATTTACTGCTTTAGTCAGATACTTTGCTACCTAGAGACAAAATGCATCCCAAATGACACACCACCCACAAGCTGCCAATAGCCTAAGGGAAGGATATAAAACAAGAGGCTGGTTTAAAAACAGGAAAACATTTAATCCATTCCAAAATACACATCAGGAACTGAAGTGAACCACAGGAAAAACACCTATGATGGAAGAAGGACATTACTGGCTTCATGCTCTTATTCCTAGAACCCTGAGGCTGATGCGGAGAAGACATTATCTTGTCCTTCAGATACTCCCAGAGGCCCAGAAAGAAATCACACACATCTGTTGCGGAGTTCTGGCCTGCTGAAGCTAGAGAGGAGCTAGACAGGAAGGAGAAGGGAGCATCGATCTATGACCAACTGATCAGAGAACAGCTGGGTGACAGAGCCACCCCAGGTGGGTGGGCCCCTCCGATGCCCTGGGGTGAGCCCGAACCCACAAAACTGGTTGGCTCAGGGAATGTGCCAGTCAGCCTATGGTCAGCTACAGTTTTGGTATTATTACACCTTCAGCCAAAGCCCTGGGGAGCAAAACCCTAAACTCCTCCTTCAAGCCCCCTGCTGGTTGGTTTCATCATTATCTCGCCTCTTCCAAATCTGTAAGAAATGAATACAACAGACATGTAGGAGCTGACACTCGATCCGCACACACATTTATCACGTCCCTGTTCTACCCCAGGCGAAGGACAGCCCGTCGCTCCACATCCATATATTGTCTCTCCCCTGAAACTAACCCCATTCTCTCTCAGAAAATACCCTTCTGCTTGATTTTTACCCTCTCCTTACCTTCCATGCCAAACTTGCTTTCTAAAAAAGAACTCCTAGTTAAGCCTAGACACAGACAAATAGACAAAGTCATAGACCACAAAGTCACTAAAGAGTTATCTCTAGAACTAACACAAAAGAGTTATCTCTATCTCCATTCTTTTTTACAAAGCTATAGGTTTTTGACACCAGGGAACAAGGTCATGGAAAGAGCAGGACGTGGTGTGGTGCTGCCATTTCTGTCTTGGATCTCTGCACCTTTCGCAGAACTTCCAAGAGCCCTCGGTTGGGACAGAGCAGCCCGAGGCGCGTGCTCTGTGCTCTGGAGGAGCCCCTGTGAGGAAGACCCAGACAGGCAACTGCCATTTCAGTGGAACACAAGTGGCAGTTACTAATTATGATGACTGTACTTTGGATCTGGATTTGCTGCACCTTTTTTTATAGTAAGATACCAACTGCTTAATAAAGATGTTTTATTTAACCCATTAAGCAGATATGAAAAGGAGCATTTTAAAGAGAATTCCTCCTCTTTGAAAAATGGATCAAATTCTTGAACTCAACATACTCAGTGTGTTTGTAAACAAACTTATGGCGTGACAAGACAAGACAAAACAAAGCTATAGCTTTTTCTTAGTCTCTGTCTTCCTTCTTTGCCAGGTACCATGACAGTTATAAAGAGAAATAGAGATACTCTGCTCATGAGCTCTCAATCTAATTGAGAAGATGTTAAAATACTAAGGTCAGTGCTCTGGTAAAGACATGCAGAAAGCGCTGTGGGGTCACGAAGAGCGCTAACTTGGCCTGGGATGCTGGGCAAAGCTTCAGAGCCGACTCCTGGTTAGGGTCCTGATAATTCTGGGCTCTTCCTTCTTGAAACCAGATCACACACCTCTGCAAAACTCACCTGACCACATATATAACCTCCTTGCTCATCCATAAATCTTCCACGTTTCTCGGCCCTTCTCTTTTCTAGCGATCACGCCTGGAATCTCAGGGCCATGTAATCTGGCCCCACCTCACTCCTGTGAGCACCCCAACAGGTCCCCAGCCTAACCAAGGGTTTAACTCAATCCTACTTCCTACCTTCACCCCCATCATTCCTCTCACTGGCCCCACACCCTATCTGTTCAGTGCACACCAAGTTCGTGGCCAACCCACCTGAATGTAAGCCTCTGAGAGTGTGATCATCTGGGGAAGAATGTCAGTCACCTGCAGGTCTTGTAATTCATACCATTTGCCCGTGCCCTGCAAAAAGTAAAGCGATGGGTTAGTCTGCTCCCTAAAACCAAAAGGTGTAGAAGGAAAGGACCGTAGCAAAAAGTGAGAAAAATCAGAACAGCCACTAGACCACCACTCAGCAAGAGTCATAATTAAGAGGGTACATGGCTTCTGCTTGGCATCATTCAATTTAAAGAGCTTTTGGGGTGCTGACTCGAGTTTCCCCTCAGGTCATTATCTCAGGGTGATGAGATCAAGCCCTGTGTTGGGCTCTGACTTAGCACGTAGTCTGCTTAGGATTCTCTCTGCACCCCTCCCCCCCTCTCAAATAAATACATTTTCTTAAAAAAGATACAAATGAGCCAAACATATGTTAAGCACCTGGCATATTTTCTAAGGCACAGTAAAATGCTTGATAAACATAGTTATTACACAGTCTCAGAAGACTACTCAAATTAAAACAGTCTGTGTTAATAATCTGTGTAATACCAAATATATCTTAAGTACACGTTTCGTCCACTTTCAGCTTAAGACAAATTCAAAAGTATTTTTAGCTGAAAAAAACCTTTAGACCAGTGCTTCATAAACTTTAAGTCTCTAGTCTAGGACAGTGGTGCTCAACCTTGACCGCACAATGGAATTCTCCTGGATAGTTTAACACCATGCTGCCTGGTTCCCACCTCCAGATAATCTAATGCAGTCTCTCAAGTCTGACTGACATCTTGAGCCAGATAATTCTTCGTTATGGGGGCTGCCTGTGCAATACAGGATATTGAGCAGCAGTCCTGGCCTCTATTTCAGGTAAAACCCAATAGGCATAAATTACATTGTTCTAACGTAATTGGCCTGGAGTGGCCCAGACAGTGGGATTTAAAAATCTCCCCAGGTGAGTGCAACGTGGGGCCAAAATTGAGAACCACTGCTGAAACTAACCACTGACGACTGACAACTCTATTACTTGCAGAACACCAAAGTCAAGGCCAAGACCAGGCAAACTGAAACTGTCCACTGAAATGCCAAAGGAACAAGCACCATTTCTGCTACTCACGTGATGAAGCACGTGGATCCGGTAGGAGCCCTCCGAAGGCTTGCCGTCATGGACAATGTTGGCAATGAGGTCGTAGGTGGTATTCTTGTGCACTGCTTGTACTTCCTCAGACAAGTACTCTCTCAGATCCACATTTCTAGGGATGATGACAATGAAGCCACAAGATCAGACAAAGGCTACGGAGATCAGGGAAATGGCCTACAGCAATGGACCACAGAGCTACTGAACCCTACTTTAGGAGCCCGGATCTAGGTAAGCCTGCAGAGCCTTGGAAGCCCAGGTTGGTGGAAATTCACATCATTTGCCACACAACCATGAGTCAAACTAGACAGACTGGCTCTATGGGGAAAGCACACTGTAAAAGCAGGTCTGGCCATCAAAGATGCAGGGCCTCACGTCATTTAGATTAGAACTGGAATAAGAGCTTCTGCCGCTTCAGAGATACGTGGGAATCTGAGGTTACAAACCCTGCGGCTCTTCTAGGATATGAAAGGAGAGTCATCATCTCCTCTGAGATGGTGAGGATTAAGGGAGACAGGACTAACACCCTGCCCTCTCTGGGAATACCACAGCTGCAGCGTTCAGGCGATGTCGGGTCCCTAGCCTCTGGCTATGGAAGGTCTGACTTCGGGATTCTGTGAGTTGCCACTGAATACAATCATTTTCACAATTTCAATATGGCAAAGCAGGCAAACGAGTAGCTTCAGCATAGAAGGGGAATTTACTTAAGGTAAAGTAGAAAAGAGGCTAGAACCAGGCCCCAGAGAAGCAGCAAGATCCAAGGGACCTGCAGGACCTTTTTTCTGCTTCTGACACTGACTTTTTCTTCACCCTTTTTCGGCAGCCCTGCTTTCTCTTCTTTAGGTGACCCACCCTGGCTACTCCATAGCTTCCCAATTTTTCAGTTCTGGTTGCCAAAAGAAACTACTGACTACCCTTCAACTGGGACTGTGAAATATCTATTTTATTTTGAATACCTGAACATTCACTTTCAAATATAGAGAAGCACTCTTGAATCTGGAATAAAATCTCTTTTGCGTTTTATGTTTTGGAATCTAACCATCATTTGAAGCATAAATGTATATACCAGTTACTGCAAAGCCAAGTGCTATGATAAATGTCAACCAAGAAAATGGGACAAAGACTAACTGTGATGAAATTTCCTATGGTTAAACAGGAAAACAGAGTGACCGTTAACATGAATAAGAGAGACCGTATCATATTTCTAATCCCTCTAGATCTGACATGCCGTCTCATGTACTACCACTCAACACATGAACTCGAATGTCATCCATGAAGGATTCACAGGAAATGCTAACATTTCCATGTCGTGTCCGTGGTCACTTCCAGATGGCTATCTCCCTCTGAATTATAGACTGCGAATATATTACCTGTCCAAAAATACAAAAACTTTTCTATGTAAACCATGTAGCAATAAACAAACACGTAACTCTGTTCTAATTACATCAGGTAGCTTTCTGTGTGTCAGTGATAGCTATTTACTTCTGCAGACTGACAGTGTACCATGCAGACTGCACCATTTATTGTTAAAGATAACCTGGACAGGAGCTGAAGGAAACCCACGTGAGTCCCAGAGGGCCAGAGGCCTGCTGGCTGCCGAGAGTGGGCTTCTCCAGCTCTCGGCCACTTTAACAACCGCTGTCCAGACTTGTCTGACAAGTCCTAGAGAATCTGCAGGAGTATTACTACTCAAGTTTTCATGACTGAACTAAAACTGTTTACTGATAAAAGGTAATGAATATATGTTTAATCATTTTGTTTTAGAAAACAGCCAGAAAAGCCCACAACACTCCTCTCCCAATCAGAAGAGTCCAACTCA
Organism: Procyon lotor; assembly: GCA_028646535.1. Lineage (NCBI taxonomy): Eukaryota > Metazoa > Chordata > Mammalia > Carnivora > Procyonidae > Procyon > Procyon lotor. The sequence continues at coordinate 84,203,094 of CM053610.1, read as the reverse complement.
GAGAACACCCAACTAGCTAGAAGTGCAGCTTTAATCCTCTGCTCCAAAAACCCTACCCCCAGATAAGCAGAGGGCACCTAATCACTGCAAGTCTGATCATTCTCTAGTAAAAAGATGTGTTATGAATCAAACACCAGAGAAAAATTAGGTATGAAAAGGTTCCTTTTCAAAAAGTGGAGACTTCAGAGGTGCCTGGGTGGCTCAGTCGGTTGAGCATCTGATTCTTGGTTTTGGCTCAAGTCATGATCTCATGGGTCATGAGATTGAGCCCAACCCGCGTCAGGCTCCTTGCTCAGCGTGGAGTCCACTT
>CM053610.1:84175408-84202284 GCA_028646535.1 Procyon lotor | reverse complement strand
CCATAAGAGACTCCTAAACTCACAAAACGAACTAAGGGTGGCTGGAAGGTGGGGGGGTAGGGATAGAGTGGCTGGGTTGTTGACACTGGGGAGGGTATGGGCTATGGTAAGTGCTATGAAATGTGTAAGCCTGACGATTCACAGACATGTACCCTGGGGCAAATAATACATTATATGTTAATAAAAAAAATTTTTTTAAATAAAATAAAATAAAATGAAAAAAAATAATTTTTTTAAAGTTTAAAAACAGGGGGGAAATAGACAGACAGATAGATAATCTCAAGAGTAGGGAAGGATTTAACACATAATGATATCATAGCCTAACATAAAGTTTCCTCAGGAGTTCCAGAAAACGTAGGGAAAGAACTTCACCACAGACAGCAGTACCACAATCAGACAGCAAGGAACAATATGGCTGTAACTACACATCACAAAATAATAGCACTGTTAATCAACTTTATTGGTTTTAAAGTTTGGTTTGCACAACTCAGAAATGTGTTATAATTTCATACTTGCTTAAAACCTATAGGTATAATGAGCTTATACCAAACTTTACATTTATACTAATTCAAGTATTATTATAGTAAAAATAAGTGTAACTCAATACTGAAGACTCAAGGGAATCTTAATATTACTTAAGTTTGAACAAACAATGATGACAGGGACCAAGAGTGACATGACTGAAAAACCCAGATGAAAAATCGTGAGTTTAGATTCCCAGCTCTGTCACTTTAAACCATAAAATAAAAGAAACTGAGCTACATGAACCTTAAGGTCTCTCTTTCACCTCCCTAAAACGAAACAAGTCTAAACAGATTAGACATCTTGGGTATCACTGTTACTAGTCTCTGTGCCTGTGAGAGAGAGAGAGAGAGAGAGAGACACACACACACACAAAACAGAGGGAGCTGCCACTGTGCACGGACGTCCAGGGCTTGTTGTGCTTACTAACCTGGCTAACAGTACCTGACAATGGACTTGGGCATTGGATGGAAACAGTGGTGGAGGTCAGAGAAGGTGTGTTTTAGAGTGCTGGGGTGGCTGTCTAGTTCACGATTCAGCCTTTTCAAGGAAAGGACCCTAGTCATAGAGTCCTGTAACAGAAAGGACACCTGAGGGGCGCCTGGATGGCTCAGGAGGGTAAAGCCTCTACCTTCGGCTCAGGTCATGATCTCAGGGTCCTGGGATCAAGCCCCACATCGGGCTCTCTGCTCGGTGGGGAGCCTACTTCCCCCCTCTCTCTGCCTGCTTGTGATCTCTGTCAAATAAATAAATAAAATCTTTAAAAAAAAAAAAAAGAAAGGACACCTGATTCAAGTGGGCCTTTTGACTCCCTCCAGGGAACCCAGAGCAGCGTGGCAGAGGCTGGGCCTTGGAGATAAGGTAACAGCAGCCTACGAGGAACAATCAATAGACGGCCACTTCTGACAACCCCCTCACTCTCCTTCTGTCCTTTCCAAGTCCTGCTCAGTTCAAGTCTCCCTAAGATCCTAAGGAGATGCCTACCAATAAAGTTTCTCTTTTAGTGAGCATTTTGTTGGTATTTAATATCTAGAAACAAAAGTACCTTAGCTAATGAAGAGAAAGGGCAGAAAGGGTTTAGAATGAGACATTAAGTTAAAAAAACCAAAAGGATTAAATTTGTCTAGCATGAAGAAAGGAATTAAACCAAGAAACAGTTAATTCAGTAGATAAAAAAATGCTTTTAACTTCTTAAAAAGTAATAATATAGGGGCGCCTGGGTGGTCAGTCAGTTAAGTGGCCGGCTCTCGATTTCGGCTCAGGTCATGCATGATCTCAGGGTCCTAGGATTGAGCCCTGCACGGGGTTCCACGCTCAGCGAGCAGTCCGCTTCCGCTTCTCCCTCTCCCTCTGCCCCAATGCCCTGTTGGTGCTCTAATAAATAAAACATTAAAAAAAAAAAAAAAAAAGGTCAAGTACAATTCTCAGCAAGACTTAGTGTCTCCAGGAACCACTGCTCCCTCTGCTCCTTTCCACCCCTCACCCAGCTTGCAGGCCTGCACACGCTCTCTCTCTCAAATAAACAAGTCAGTCTTAAAAAAGAAAAGTGATGTGATAGTAAGAACAAATTATTTCATTTATTTATTTATATCTTAGCTCTGTTTTTTTTTTCCACTGGCACTACATTTTTTAAAAGCTAGAGGAGTTTTTCCTACCTTTTTGAGTTTCTACTGTCCTAAATAAATACCCACTCCTTTCTCCAACCTACCCAGAGGCAGACGGTTTAAAGGAGCACAGGAGAAGTACAAGAGAGGGCAGAGCAAATCAAGTTAAGAGTTGGGGTGACCAGCTAGAAGCAGCAATGGAGTCTGGGAGGCTCACGGCAGACAACATGCTCTATGGTAGATGCATTCCACACATGCGGTGACTTCAAAGTAGAAAAAGAAACTAAAAAAGTCAAAGAGAAAAAGAAGCATCAGCAGGGGAGCTGGGCAAATGGGCTACCTTCTCTGTGATGCCGTTGAACTTGGCCAGGATGTTGAAGAGCGGCACCTGAGGGATGATGAGCTGCTCCTTCTCATCCTTGTAGAGGGGAGCGGTGGGGAGATCCAATGTCAGGTACATGAAGGTGGACTCCACCATTGTCTCCTGGTACTCGTCATTATGCAGCAGTTGCTCTTTCTCTTCTGCTGGCTAGAGATGAGGGAGAGGAGAAAGGAGGGAAGGAGCGTGAGCAGTACAGAGACCACCACCACCACCACCACCACCACCCACACATGGAAAGAAACAATGTTTTTGTTATATTCACTTATTTTGTTTTGAACTGAATGAAGAGGGTGCCTGAGAGACTGGGCATTTCCTGGGCAGCAGCATCACCCGGTTAGGGTAATGCAAAAACTGATAAGCTTCCATCTTCAGAGAGATTTTATTTAAATACCAGACTATTTAAAATGTTTTCAGATGAGGGGCACCTGGGTGGCTCAGTGGGTTAAAGCCTCTGCCTTCGGCTCAGGTCATGATCTCAGGGTCCTGGGATCGAGCCCCGCATCGGGCTCTCTACTTGGCAGGGAGCCTGCTTCCCCCTCTCTCTCTGCCTACCTGCCTGCCTCTCTACTTGTGATCTCTCTCCTCTCTGTCAAATAAATAAATAAAAATATTTAAAAAAAAAAATAAAATGGAATTATGGTTGGCATAATCATGTTCTTTAAAAAAATAAAAAAATGTTTTCAGATGATCTAGAAAGCTCAGCTGAGCTCTCTGAAAAATCAGGCCAGCACCACCCAGTGGCCGGGTCACTTAAGCAGGTGACTATACCCTCCCATAACTCCCACACTTCAGCACACTGGCGTGACAGGAACCAGAGGAACTGGGCCTTGGCACGTGTTTCATAGCACCTCACCGTGGGGCAGAGGCCTTGATAGATCTCTAAGCCTCTCTTGGTCAGCCCTAAATCCCCTCAGGCAAAATAAATCAGACCAAAAGTCAGGTTCGACCCACTCACCAGATCAGGATGAGGAAGCTTTTTAGTGAAGATCCTCATGGACCCCTGGAAAACATCAGTCACAATAGCTGTACAAACAGAAATCAAAATGCAAATTCTGTCAGGTTGGAAAGTGTTTCCAAATACAGTCCTAACTTCTAAATTTCTGAAATAAACCAGCATCTTCCAGTGTAAGACCCAAAGCTCTTGCCAAATGCAGAAGTAAAGTACATACTGTCATGGTACTGTCATCATTATTTGTATAAATAATTATTTTATGACTGTCTTCTTCAGAAGATGCCCTTTGACCCTCCAACACAGGGCCTGGCCCATAAGAGAAAAACTAAGTGTACCTGAAATGAATGAATGATTTATATAGCCTAGAGACTTACAAATCACAAAGAATTCACAAGCAAAACAAGACACGTCCAAAGAATTTCCCATAACCATATGCTGTGTGCAAAGGAAGAAAGAGACCACCTTGCTCTAAACATGAAAGAAAAAAGCAGACTAAGGGACAGAGCAGAAGAGAACCAAAGCAAAGAGAGAAAGCACAATGGGGTTCTAGAATCCGGACAGGACTCGAGTTACAGAACTCGGAGGCTGTGCACAGGTTGAGGACATCTGGTGGAGGTGGCAGCACCAGCCCACAATTCCACAGCAGTAAACACCAACACCAGCAGAACTGAGAAAAAGGACAAGGAAAAAACTGCATTCGGTCTCCAAAATCATTCATCTAGCTCAGCAGTCTCTAGGCTGAGAGTTATTCATAGTCTCTAAGAGTTATTCTCAGTCTCTAAGCCGAGAGGCATTCATAGAAACTAACTACTGATATGCCAACATGGATGTTAGGGGACACAGGACTTGAAGCTGAGAACCTGTATGGAGGCCACCCTCGATTCCCCAAGTACAGGCCCAGGGGGAGGACCTAGCTTTCACTCTGCTTTATTAGTCAACTGAGAAGCCAGGCTAACACTCAGTGAGCCCTCCTCACATCAACTCCTGCACTACCGGACTAGTGGCTAACAACCTGCTGCCCTGCCACTCAGTGTGGAGCTGGGTCAGGGTTTGTAGAGCATGATTCTATCCATTTCCATGTTTTAAGCATGCCACTGGATTAGCCATATCCTCTATTTTTTAAATAGAGAGGAATACATTCAGGAATAAAATTTAGTTCATGTGTACATAAACAGTATCCTAAGACCAAAAAAATCAACAGTTAAGGATGGAAAGCTACAGAGTGCCCGTAAAAGGAAACAAACAAAGAGCTCTCTTTTATTAAAAAACAAAACAAAACTTACTTTTCTTTTTCTTCTTTGTGCCACCCAGTGCTGAGTGTAGAGCATTCAGAAACCAGGACAGAAAGTCAACTCCGTCCCCTGGAAAAGAAGGAAGGCTGGAGCATGTCAGAGCTGGAAATGAGTATAACCCAAACTGTGCCCTGGTTGGCAGGACGTGACATTCCTGGTTTTCCTCCTTCCTTTCAGGCCTCTAAGACCATCCTGTCCCCCGGGCATCCTCCTGTTTGGCCATTAAATGCTGGCACTCCTCAAGGTCACTCTTAAGTCTTCCAATTTTTACTCTCTCCCCGGCCTCTCTGACCTAACCAGGACATTCGATTATCATTTCTACTTCAAGCCTGTCTCTCACCACCCACCAAAAGCCAGTATTGAATGTCTTCTCTAAATCACTCCTCAGCCAGAATCATGTTTTCGAAACTCAAGTCTGATGTCACATCTTGGCTTAAAAGCCTTCACTGATTCACCACTGCTGTCAGGATAAAACCCAAGCTCCTTCTAGTGGCACATAAACCCCATGATCCAGTCCCTCCCCCACCCACCTCGGCCCTCACACCGTCCCCTGGATTCCCAGCGCCCAGCTACTGGCAGTCTTCATCTGTCCCAGGCATGTCTGCACCGTTGGCAGTATCGTCTCCACCTGGAGTGCCCAGCCCCGACCGACCTCCGCTGTGCCTGGAACTCAGCTAGCTCTTCCTCCACCCCTATCCCAGCCGACCACCTGTGTGCTCGGCGGGGGCTCCTTGCTCCTCGCTCCCTCCCAGAGCATACCTCACTTCATCTACCACAGCACTCACACCCTGCAGTCACCTTTTTACAAAACTATCTTCCCCAATAGAATGGGGAGCTCCTGGAAGAAAATAACTGTGCTGCTACCCCCATAGCTCTAAAACCTACTAGAGCAGCAGGAAGTGGTGGTGAATAAATGGACAGGAGAGAAGAGAACACTGCCCGGAATCCAGGCGCTAAGAGCTCCAGAGTGTCCACTTTACTCACATGGTAATAACTAGTGAGCGGAACTTGGAGGGATGAAAAGAGTAAAAATAAGTCATTGGAATATCTGGTCTGCAACATGACAAAATAAGAAGGAAAGGTGAAGAGCTTCAGGGTTGGTGCCTTTCCCAGCCTCCTAGTTTTCCCCAGAACCATACAGTTTAGTTTATCAAATAAGACAGACTTTCTACCCAGTTGAGGTCTCAGGATTCTGAGCAAAGCAGGCTGATGAAAGAGAAGTGAGGAACTCAATCATACTATCAACCAAACACTCGTCCAGTTAGTACAAGGTTTGCTGCAAGCACAAATAAATTTGCTCATCAAACTAGTTTTATTGCCCTACCATCAGAAAAGATGAATGGGGGCCCCTGAGTGGCTCAGTTGTTAAGCGTCTGCCTTTGGCTCAGGTCATGATCCCAGTGTCCCGGGACTGAGCCCCAAACTCGGCTCCCTGCTCGGTGGGAAACCTGCTTCTCCCTCTCTAGCTCCTTTGTGCTTATGTTCCCTCTTTCCCTCTCTCTGTCATAAATAAATAAAAACTAGAAAGAAAGAAAGAAAGAAAGAAAGAAAGAGAGAGAGAGAGAGAGAGAAAGAAAGAAAGAAAGAAAGAAAGAAAGAAAGAAAGAAAGAAAGAAAAAAGAAAAGAAAAGAAAAGAAAAGAAAAGAAAAGAAAAGAAAAGAAAAGAAAAGAAAAGAAAAGAAAAGATGAATGACTCATTCCTTACCCTGCTTGGTGATCTGGAAGGTCTTCTTGCTGCAAAGGACAACAGCCTGCAGCATCTCATGGGGAGAGACATGTGCCTTGAAATTCCGAGGGTTCCAGAGCTTTCTCATCAGCTCTCCAAAACGCTGGACCAACAAGAACATGATATCCCCTGGAGGACGCTTGATGTTCTTATAATTGTCTTCTTCCAGGAAGTAGTTGCGGAGAGGAGGAACATTAGACAAAGCCTGGAAGTCAAACACTCCAATTAATCCAGAGCCCCTGTGCACAATGCCGGGGACAAGCTCTTCTACTAGAACTGGGCCTGTAATGGCCTTCAAGAGACAGAAGGAAATGCTCAGGATTAAAGTTCACGTTACAGAAACATCCTCTGTACTAAGTTTCACATAAAGTCCAGTTCTGCAGACATTGTACTGACGTAGATATGACGAAGTTTTGTTAAGGTTTTTTTTTTTAAATCTGACCTTTTGTTTCTTAAGATTTTATAATCCATTTGTCAGAGAGGTGGGGGAGCACACGAGCAGAGGGAGTGGCAAGCAGAGGGAGAAGAAGACTCCCCAGTGAGCAAGGAGCCCGATGCAGGACTTGATCCCAGGACCCTGGGATCATGACCTGAGCCTAAGGCACTCAATCGACTGAGCCACCCACACATTTCAAGATTTTACTTTTTTTTAAGCAATCTTCACCCCCAACATGGGGCTCAAACTCACAATCCCAAGATCCAGGATCACATGCTCCACCAACTAAGCCAGCCAGGAGCCCCAGGGAAGTTTAAAAAAAAAAAAAAAAGTATTCAAGTCCCTATCCACCGATCAACTTTTTTTTTTTAGATTTTATTCCCACTTTTTTTTTTTTAAAGATTATTTATTTATTTGATAGAGAAAGAGGGAGAGGGATCACAAGTAGGCAGAGAGGCAGGCGGGGGTGGGGGGAGTAGGCTCCCTGCTGAGTAGAGAGCCCGATGCCGGGCTCAATCCCAGGGATCATGGGCAGAGAGCCCGATGCCGAGATCAATCCCAATCCCTGAGATCATGACCTGAGCCGAAAAGGCAGAGGCTTTAACCCACGGAGCCACCCAGGCGTCCCTTATTCTCAGACTCTTAACCAACTGAGCCACCCAGGCACCCTCACTGACCAGCTTTTTTTAATAATATCCTTTATTTACTCTTAATTAGGCCTGCGACTATGTTTAAAATCATCTTAAAATTTGATGTTTTTCCCAAATGTGGTATTTACTGAGAATGGTAATAAAATGAAAGAAAAATGAATTATATATATAAACGACACAAAATGAATACATATAAAAATGATTAATTCTATTAGGATCAAAGTGTGCCTGGGTGGCTCAGTTAAGCATCTGCCTTCAGCTCAGTTCATAATCCCAGGGTGCTGGGATTGAGCCCCACATTGGGCTCCCCATGCTCAGTGGGGAGCCTACTTCTCTTTCTCCCTCTACTCCTCCTCCTGGCTCGGTGGTTGCTCTATCTTGTTCTCTCTCTTGCTCTCAAATAAATTTTTTTTTTAAAGGTTTTATTTATTTGGCAGAGAGAAACACAGCGAGAGAGGAACACAAGCAGAGGGAATGGTAGCAGGAGAAGCAGGCTTCCCACCGAGCAGGGAGCCTGATGCGGGGCTCGATCCCAGGATGATGAAGATCCCCTGGGATCATGACCTGAGCCAAAGGCAAACGCTTAATGACTGAGCCACCCAGGTGCCCCTCAAATAAATTTTTTAAAAAATTCTGTTAGGCTTGAAATGGTCAAAAGATTTAGGAAAACAAAAATACATTTTACCTCATTAAGCAAAAAGATAAGACCAACCATGTTGGTTCAGGAAGAAATATATGCTCATTAGTGTGAGCTACGAAACTGGGAGAAACTGTTCTGACCACAGAACAGACCCCAAATAAATGTAGTTTCCCTGCAGGCCCCTCCTGATGGGTTTGTGAATCCTTACCAACACTGCGCTTACTATAAGCACAACTTTCTTTGGTTAAGTAATCCATTTAGAAAGGAAGATTTACATTTCCACTAAACACAATAAACCCAGGCATCTTCAAGGAAGACACATCAGGACATAGGGAGCACCATAACAACAGACGGGATTAGAAAAGCCCCTACATGGGCGCCTGGGTGGCTCAGTGGGTTAGGGCCTCTGCCTTTGGCTCAGGTCATGGTCTCAGCGTCCTGGGATCGAGCCCCACATCGGGCTCTCTGCTCATCAGGAAGCCTGCTTCCTCTTCTCTCCGCCTGCCTCTCTACCTACTTGTGATCTCTGTCAAAGAAATAAATAAAACCTTAAAAAAAAAAAAAAAAGCCCCTACAAGTTTAGCTCACCTAAACAAACAAAGATGTCATGCTTAGAGAATAATTATTAAAAAATGAGTTACTATCTAAAGGAAAGGAGTATGGACAAAGTTCTTCCTAGTTTTCAGTCATCCAAACTGTGGAGGGCGGTTGCTCTCAGGCTTCAGGAACAGTACAAAAGTATCATAGACAAATTATTCAGCCTCCAGATGGAGTACTTCATCCATTCAATCCCATTCTAGTGGCAATAATATCACAGACATCATAGTTCAACTACTTATTTTATAAGTAAAAACTTCTTATGGGAACTAACTAGAAGAAAATATTTGCAACGTATACAACAAAAAAAGGCTAGTGATCTCTTAAAGCTCAGTGAAATAAAGCACTAATAGAAAAATGAGCAATAGCCCAACATTGCATGAAAAAAATCTAACCAACTTTAGAAGTGAATAAAAAAAGGTACATTAAACATATCAAAATGGGGAAAAAAATAACAGTGTAACAGTGATGGTGCAAAACGAAGAACCCTCTTTTGTGTTGTTGTTGAGTTTGTGAGTTGCTAGAAACACCCTACAGCCTAGATTCTAGGGCCTAGATACATTCAAGAGGTGATGATTAAGCTGTAATTCATCCACAAAATGGATTAACATGTAATCATTAAAGATGCTGCAAAAGAACAGGTACAGGCCTATTTCAGGTACAGGCCTATTTCAGAAGTATTAATGGTTCAGTTTCAAACCACCACAATAAAGCTAATGCTGCAATAAAGAGAGTCAAATGAATTTTTTGGGTTTCCCAATGCATTCATAAAGGTTATATTTATACCAAACTGTAGTCTATTAAGTATGCAATAGCTTATGTCTAAAAAAACAACGTGCATACCTTAATTTAAAAATACTTTATTGCTAACAAATGCTAACCATCCAGGCACCTGGATGGCTCAGTGAGTTAAGCTCACTCTCTCTCATAAAATAAAAAAAAATTAAAAAAATAAAATGCTAACCATCATCTGAACTTTCAAGGAGTCACTATCTTTTTGCTGATGGAGGGTCTTGCGCCATGCTGATGGTTACTGACCAATCAATTGCTGAAGGCTGCGGTGACTGTGGCAGTTTATTAAAATAAGACAACAATGAAGTTTGCTATATCAATTGATTCTTCCTTTCATTAACAATTTCTCTGTGGCATGTGATGCTGTTTGACAGCATTTTACCCACAGCACAACTTTCAAAATTGGAGTCAATCCTCTACAACCTTGCTACTACTTTATCAACTAAATTTATGTAATATACCAAATCCTTTGTCATCATTTCTACGATCCTCACAGCATCTTTTTTTTTTTTTTATTTTAAAGATTTTATTTATTTGACAGAGAGCGAGCACAAGCAAGGACAGTGGCAGGCAGAGGGAGAGGGGGAAGCAGGCTCCCCACCGAGCAAGGAGCCTGATATGGGGCTCCAGCCCAGGACCCTGGGATCATGACCTGCGCCGAAGGCAGATTCTTAACGACTGAGCCACTCGGGCACCCCAGATCCCATCTTCACCCTTTCATCTCAAGAAACCACTGTCTGGCTCATCCTTAAGAAGCAACTCCTCATCCACTAACATTTTATGAGACTGAAACAATTCAAATATAATAATAAATTGGGAGAATTATCAAAATGTGACAACCATGAAGTGATGGGAAACTAGTGTTGAAGGACTTCCTCAACACAGGGCTGCCACAAACCTTCAATTTGTAAAAAGTGCAGTATCTGGGAGGTACAATAAAGCAGAGCACAATAAAATGAACTACCTTTTTTTTAAGATCTTATTTATTTTACAGAGCGCGAGAAAGCACATGGGGGGTGGGGGGGCGCACACAGAGGAAGAGAGAGAATCCCAAGCAGATTCTGCACTGAGCAGACAGCCTGAGGTGGGGCTCAGTCTCACAACCTTAAGATCATGACCTGAGCCAAAATCAAGAGTTGGACGCTCAACCAACTAAGCCATCCAGGCGTCCCTTTCATAATGTGCTTTTAAAGCCAGCCCACAACAGAGCACTAGAGAAAGGAAAGAATGAAGCCTTGACTTTATACTTTCTACATTTTCCACCCACCCTGTGTTTATGTGCATAAATTTTTTTTGTCAATCAAGATTAATTTTCTTAATTGTTTACCAACATTTTCTAATTTTTCTACAATGTGTGTATATTTCTCTTATCCTTTTTAAGAAAAAACAAACTCGAATTGCAAATAGGACAACTCTGGCTTTCTGCATTCCCCACTTTGGGGCCTATGCACAAGAGCAGGATCAAGACATGAGAAAACCAGTACAAGGAACATCTGCACTATCTATCTATCTAAAGATTTTATTTATTTATTTGAAGGAGAGAGAGAGAGAGAGAGAGAGAGCGCGCGCGCGCGCACTGGTAGGCAGAGAGGTAGGTGGGGGGAGCGGGGAGGGAAGCACGCCACCCCCCCCCACCCCCCCCGCTGAACAGAGAGCCCAATGCGGGGCTCAATCCCAGGACCCTGAGATCATGACCTGAGCCGAAGGCAGAGGCTTCAACCCACTGAGCCATCCAGGCATCCCACATCTGCACTATTAAAAAAAAAAAAAAAAAAAAAAAAGGCGCCTGGGTGGCTCAGCTGGTTAAGTGACTACTTTCAGCTCAGGTCATGATCCTGGGGTCCTGGGATTGAGCCCCACATCGGGCTACTTGCTCAGCAGGGAGCCTGCTTCTCCCTCTCCCTCTCCCTGCTACTCCACCCGCTTGTGTGCTCTCTGTCAAATAAATAAAATAAGCATCATCTTGCACATATGTTTCATATTTGGTACTACCAGGCCACACACACATTGTATCCTTCATTCCCTGAAAACTCCAGAGGCCATGAGCCCAGAGGCTAGAAAAGGCCTCACCATTTGGCAGCAGCCCTTAGGCAGACATAGGAATGTTGTCTGGGGAAAGTCAAGTACAGAGGCTGAGTTGGTTAAGCATCTGCCTTCAGCTCAGCTCAGGATCTCAGGGTCCTGGAATCGAGCCCCATCAGGCTCCCTGCTCAGCAGGAAGTCTGCTTCTCCCTCTCCTTCTGCCCCATGCATGCCCTAATAAATAAAACTTAAAAAAAAAAAAAAAAAAAGCTAAGTACAGTTCTCAGCAAAACTTGGTGTTTCCAAGAACCACTGACTATACCAGAAGGGAGTTACTTCTTGGCTCACCTCCATAGTGTTCTCAGGTTACCTCCTCCCCTGCTGTTCCCATCCTGATCCTACCTGAAGGACAGCGTTGGCATAGTCATTGGCCTTTATGTTATTCAAGCCCACGATGCCTGGCAGGTAAGTGGTACCATCATATGCCCGAGACAATTTGGCTTGCTTGTCCAAGTTTGCAATCTGCTGCTTTGTGAAAGTGGGCTTCAACACATACTGTAAAGCAAAAGAAAATTCCAAATTGTTATAGGTCTTTCTACAGAGTTCACAAGATATACCTGAAACAGCAATTTCTGCCAAAAACAAAAAAACACTTTGGTTATGAATGTCTCACCACACACCTAAAGGGCTCCCAACAATATTTATAAAAGCTGAGGTAACAAAGAATAGGCCCTCTCCACATTACTAATCCAGAAGATCTGTGTTTAATCCAAAATCACTGAATCCCAGGTCTTTCCTCAGACCTCAGGTCTGGCCAACCCCATGATAAAGGACTGTCAGAAACTGGAAGACACTGAAGTCTCTGCAGGCAGCAGGGTCTGAGTCTCAGGTGGGGCCTCACAAAGAGCCAGCATGGACCCAGCGCAGGCGCAGAAACGTCTCCCCATCTCTGCAAACCTGAGATCTCATGAACTCCCTGTGGCTAGAGGGGCAAGAACAAAAACTTCCCTGGTCCTAGAGCTGCAAGGGTCGTCACATAAAGGGTTGAATAGAGGTCTCTAACTCACTTTGAAACCTTGCATTTATTTCAGTTTCTTTCTCTCCAAATACTGTGACTACTTTAACCTCAACTATCAATAGATCTATAAAACTCATAAAAGCAACATAAATAACATTTCAAACACTCTGAACACCAAACTTTCCTTAAAAACGAACAGAGCATTCAGTATGAATATATAAAGACTTGCTAAAAAGGAAAATAATAATCAACAGTTCCAACATTAATCAAACCCAAGACTTTCATGCTCTCCACTGAATTACCATGACTCTGGGCACAGATCACACACCACAGACTGCAGCTGGGATGCACAGGCCATTCTGGCCGCATCAGATCAAAAGTAGACAGGAGCTGGTAGGCAGCCTGGCACCCACTGTCCTACACCGGCCCAATTCCTTTCCCTACTCCAGAGTGTGCAAGGGAATATATTTCACTAAAATGCTTTCACCCCTATTTCTTTAGTCCTAACTCTCAACCTTAAAAGCAGAAAAAACAGCTAGGCTGCAGACCATAGACCACAATTATGAATTCTGATCTTCTTACTCACGTCTCCCTGGTTCCTCCCGAAGGAGCAGAAGTCTCTCCAAGCCTCAAGGACTGAAATTCTTCCCTAACCTCATGTGAGGCAGATCCCTAGGAGCCCCAGGATGGCTCCCAAGAGAACTAGTTCCAAACCAGCCCTCCTAGACACATACTGTGATATCCTCCAGCGAGGAATCGATGATCTCATAGTTGTCTGGAAGGCAGTAGAACTTGAGGGTGTGGAGGTTGAGGAAGACATGGTGGCTAAACTGGACGCTGTGAATGTAGGCGTGAGACTTCAAGCCCCGGCCTGTAGGGAAGGATGAAAGGCTGTAAGAGGAGGGCAGATGCCAGAGAGGCACAAATCCGATGCAATTTTCCTGTCATCACTTTGTACTGAAACATGTTAATATCGGCAAAAACAGAGTGCTATGCCATCTGTGCGATGAATCTCTTATATGAACTCTTCTTATCACAAAAAATAGCAAGGAAGAATAGCTCAGACACTGGTCAGGGAAGCTAATTTCATGCATATAAATATGAAATGTGTGTGAGCATGCGGCTGTGTATGAGTTAATCCCACATTATCTAAAATTAAAACGATCTATGCACATATCATGTATAACACATGCACGGACATACACAGATACACACAACACATAAGAATATCTTATGACGGTCCATCACCATTCAGTCCTGAATTTCCAAACACCCACATTCAGGACAACCCTGCATCTACATACCTTTGTTCACTTTGCCACTGCTTTCTAGAATCTCTCGCAAACCCTCTACGTCCTGCCAGTTCAAGTCCCACCCTGACCTCCTCCGTGAATTAAACACAAACACTCCAGCTAACATTGATCTTTGCATATTTCGATTCCCAAAGTCTTATTCACACTCAGTGCCACACAGTCCAGCAGTAACCCTTATGATCTTACAGTTTGCTGATTTATGTGTTAACCTTGACTATTTATGAGCTCTTTATAAGTGCAAGGAATGTGGTTTACATTTCTTTTGAACCCTCCAGTACACTGTGTACAAGGCATTTGCTTCATCTGAATGAATTAATAAATTTCCAGACAAGAACAGAATGAAAAAGCCCTCAGAGCAAAAGGATTTTCAAAAAACAAAACAAAACAAAGCATGAGTACAGAAAACATCAGAGATTCAAAAACCCACAGACTTGGAGGTCTCCTACAGAGCCTCAGCTAGTTCTTTCTCCCTTTCATCTGTTCACAGGTTCTGACCAGAGAATCTCCAATTGATTTCCTAAGAGTATCCCAATTTCCTGGAAACAAAGATAGGGATTCTCATTCTCATTTTTTGTTTGTACTAGTAGTTAGTTGACCCTGAGTAAAGGTTTCCCGTTTTCACAGCCTGTGATGATTTTCCTTTCAGCAGAGAATGGCCACGTGGATTCTGAGGACTGGAGGAGCCACCATTGCCTGTACCTGGATACCATTAACAGGTACCATCTCAGATGTGACTCCTAACAGCAGCTTACTTTCTTTAAAAGAGAAAAAAAACAAAAAAAACCAACACAAAAAAACCTCTCTGGAGTAGACCTGTAGCTGGCACCGAAACTTAGCAAGTTCATGATACACAATGTTTACTTACCCTGAAAGTACTTGCCACACACAAGACAGGCATATGCATTGATATGTGAGAGGGAGATGGAACACAGTTTCTCAAAGTCAAAGTCCAGCACACTCCTAAAAGAACCAAACAAAAGAAAAAAACGCTTAATAGGGAGAGATGCCTAGGAAAGTACCCAGTGAAGCAGCATTGGCTCCACATCCCACAACATCACATAGCGTCCTTCAGAGACGGTTCAACAACCATATATACATAAACTGTGGGGAACACTAACTATTCCTCCCCTAGACATTTAATATAGCACCCCTACCCACCAAGCCCTAAAGCAGGGTCAAGATATCTCTAACAGACACACAATGCAATGTCCTTCTCTTTTTAAAATTTACAACCAGTAGAGAACCTTCCATTGCAGTTGCTTTCTCCGGAAGAAAAGCTTAAAACTAGGAATAGCATAAAAGGGCCCCAGTGGCATTCCAGATTAAAAGACTGAGGATGGGGGCACCTGGTCAGCTCAGTCACTTAAGTGTCCAACTCTTGATTTGGGCTCAGGTCATGATCTCAGGGTTGTAAGATCTAAACCCAGTCAGGCTCTGTGCTGGGTGTTGAGCCTGCTCAAGATTCTCCCTCTCCCTCTCCCTCTCCTTTTGCCCACCCCCTCTCTGGGGGGGGAAAAAAAAAAGACAGGTAATGAAAGGACATCAAAAGAGTGAATAAACCCTTTCATAAGAGGAAAAATCTATTTTTGTCCATAAAAATAAATGGGAAGGGGCGCCTGGGTGGTTCAGTCGTTAAGCATCTGCGCGTCTGCCTTCGGCTCAAGTCATGATCCCAGGGTCCTCAGGCTGGCTCCCTCATCAGGCTCCCTGCTCCGCAGGAAGCCTGCTTCTCCCGCTACCATTCCCTCTGCTTGCGTTCCCTCTCTCACTGTGTTTCTCTCTGTCAAATAAATAAAATCTTTAAAAAAAATAAAAATAAATGGGAAGCCTGAATATTAGGAGAATACCTACAAATAGATTATTTATTCACTGCAAAGTAATGTCATACGAGTAGTGGGCAGGCTAAGGTACAGAAAACTTTACTTCCATTGAATCCACAAGTCACAAAGAAACTTCTCCTCAAATATTAAAACTCTTAATTAATTGGTAATGGTCCCGATAAAGCTGCAATGTCCATTAAAGGAGGCAAGAGCTACAAGTGGATATTGATATTTAAATTTAAAATAATTAAGATCTGAAACTGGGTTCCTCAAGCCATGTTTCAAGTCCTCTGTAGCCATAAACAGCTTGCGCCTGTCACAATGGATAGCCCACGTAAAGAGTAATTCCACTGCTGAGAGAAGTTCTGTATCTAATCTACACATTGGACAGTACTATCTCAGAGCATAAGTTGAAAAGTATCCAAAGATGCCGACTGGGATCAGGGAAAAGAAACAGGGACGAGGTAACTACTTCTGCTTTAGAACATATTTTTTTTTTTTTAAAGATTTTATTTATTTGACAGAGAGAAACACAGCGAGAGAGGGAACACAAGCAGAGGGAGTGGTAGCGGGAGAAGCAGGCTTCCTGCCGAGCAGGGAGCCCGATGCGGGGCTCGATCCCAGGACCCTGGGATCATGACCTGAGCCGAAGGCAGACACTTAACGACTGAGCCACCCAGGCGCCCCATTTAGGACATATTTTTATCTGTTTCTCTTTTCTCTGTTGAATTCTGGCCACCTAAAGTAGTATCTAGCACACAGTGAGTGCTCAAAAGATATTTAAATTTGCTACTGTCATTTTAAGAACACCATGTACCCTGTTATTCCATCAAAGACAGTCAAGATAAACTAAAAGCTCTTTATGCACATGCCCACCCTAAAAAAAAAAAGCCCTCTGATATCTTATATTAAAAAGCAAAGATTAATAAATATTGCAAGAAGCACAATTTTCTGGGCAGAAAGCTTTAAAAGGGATAAAGTTTGTGAGCGTGTTGTTTGATGTACCTCAAAGAATTTTCTGCATAGATTCCATTGTGTTTTGCTGCCCTCAGCATCCCTGTTCTACTAACCTGTTAATGGTATCCAGGTACGGGCAATGGCGGCTCCTCCGGTCCTCGGAATCCACGCGGCCATTCTTTGCTGAAAGGAAAATCATCACAGGCTGTGAAAACGGGAAACCCGTACTCAGGGTCAACTAACTACTAGTACAAACAAAAAAATGAGAAAAACCCAACAGGATGAGCTCCTCCATAGGCGGCCCAGCAATACACCAAAAAGCTCACTAATCGCAAAAGCACCAAACTGGGAGAACATATTTGAAACACATATAACCAACAAATGATTCACTTCCAGATTACATAAAGAAATCTGGCGAAGCGATAAGAAAAAGACAAACAACCCAACAAAAAATGAGGAATATAACCCTCATCAACAATCAAGAAAATGCCAAATTTCCTTGCACAACAATATACCACTTCACACCTACCAGAGGAAAAAATAAAACCAGAAAATTCCAAGTGTTGACAAATACACAGAACAATGGAAATGCTTATGTACTGCCAGTGGGAGTGGAAATTGTTACAACCTTCTGGAAAATAGTACAGTAAGATCAAAGCTGAAAATATGCAGACCTTTGACCAAGCAATCTCTACTTATAAACCAGAGAAAAACTTATGTACACTGGGTGCTTTACTAAAAATATTTATAGCAGCGATATTTAAAAGGACTCAACCTGGAAACAAACCAAATATCCACCATGAATAAAATGGATGAACATATTTGGGTATATCATCAAGAGAACACCATATAGCCATAAACATCTATTTGGATGAACCTCAAAAACATGGCTAGCAAAAAAATAATAAAGACAAATCAGAAGACCACATATAGTATGATTCCATTTATATAAAACACAAAGCAAAACATAGTAGTACTTAGGGATACGTATATGAGTAAAAATAAAAATAAAAATAGACACGATTAGAAAAAATTCAGAATAGTGAATTCTTAAACAAGGAAGGCAGATACAACTGGGAAGGAGCCTATGGAATCTTCTAAGGTACTGGTTATTTGTCACTTCTAACGCTGAATAGCATTAGGAGACAATTCTCCGCGAGTCTCTTTGTCTCTGCCCACATTGTGACCAGAGGCACTGTCTGCCTCCAGACTACCTCGAGACTCAGAGGCACTGTCTGCCTCCAGACTACCTCCAGACTCAGAGGCACTGTCTGCCTCCAGACTACCTCGCCAGGATATTTGTATAGTAAACAGCATGGGTGGGGAAGGGTGTCTCCCTACAGTGCAAAGGGAAGACAAGTTTACAGATCATTATAGAAGATTCACATTCTGTAAGCCCAGAGTTTCTCTCCTGGAAGGCCACCCACTGTGAGTATAAGTTCTCTTCAAATTGTACTGTGGAAAATGACACTACAGGAACTTGTCCCATCTTCATTAGCATCCAGGAAACTGTGGCAGGCTAACTAAGCAGCTTGCAAATAAAATCTCAAACCCTTCACAGTTCTTGACAAGTGGTCTATTTCCACTCTTCTTTAAACTATACTTGTGCATTATATTCAGTCCATCTTAGCACCCGAGATCTATTTCATCATAAAAATGAAAAGGAAGGGGCGCCTAGGTGGCTCAGTGGATTAAGCGTCTGCCTTTGGCTCAGGTCATGATCCCAGGGTTCTGGGATGGAGCCCTACAACCGGCTCTCTTGCTCAGCAGGCAGCCTGCTTCTCCCTATCCCTCTGCCTGCCGCTCTCCCTGCATGTGCTCTCTCTGTCAAATAAATAAAATCTTAAAAAAAAAAAAAAGGGAAAAAAATGAAAGGGAAAAAAACCTATCACAATTACGCAAGATATCTAAGAAACGACTTCTCTTCCAAAGAAGGGGAAACCTAAAGCTGACAAGGTATTTAAGAAAAATCAAATACCCTTAAATTATCAATTATTCAAACACTTTCTATGAACAAAATGCTATCGTGGACCCTGTAATACAAAAATATGTCAAACAAAGCAAGAAAGTTTAATATTAAAGTGAAATCACACAGAGATAACCAGGACCAGAAACAAAATGCTAAAGCCTCAGAAAACTAGTACTGTCCTCACTACAATGCAGTCGAGTCTGGTCGCAGACACTAGGAGTGTGAATTCCCCAACTCCACGCCCACCTTCACCCTCAGGGAAAGCTGGAAGGAGAAAAAGGAGAACGTGAGAGTGGAGCCCGCGCCTGGCCTGGCCCGGCCCGGCCCAGCCCAGCCCAGCCCCGCGCACCTCGCACCTCCCGCTCAGGCTCAGAGTCCTCGTCGGCCTCGCGCTCCCGCTTCACCCGCACAGCCGGGGCCACGGGCGTCGGGGCCTCCCGCGCGCTCACCGGCTCGACCTCCCGTTTCACACGCACTGGGCTGCTCCGGGAGCTCGGCGCCTCGGCTTCCCGCTCCCGATCTCGCTCCCGCTTAACGCGACCCGAGCTGCCCCGCGACTCGGACTCGCGCTTCCCGCGGGTAGAACCACGAGATTCACGCTTGGACCGGCCAGACATCGCCACTACGGGCCGAGTCGCTCTGCGCAGGCTCCAGGCACGCAGGAGCGCGCGGCAGGTAGCCAATCAGGAGCGGGGCTGTTAGGGAGGCTGGGCTCTCTACGAGTCGCCGTCGAGGACACATTGTGCCGCGAGAAACTTCTGGGAAGTACTGCGCCTCTTGTGGCTTCCTAGCTTCTGCGTGCGCACCTGAGAAAAGCCTGCGGGGCCTACTGCCACTTTACCCATAATTTTCTGAATTAAAAAAAAAAAGTTGTCATTCGGCCCCGGATTTCTTCGAGATACTTTGTGCCCGGGAACCGGAATCGGGAGGTCGTCTCCCCAGTCGCTGCGCACCAGAAAACTAGGCGACATCCCAAACCATCCCCTTCATGGAGCGACCTGGCTACTCTATTCCTCATTTAGAGAATTGTTCTCGGCGTCACAGGAAAATGCAAACGTCAGGCAGAGACAACCTTGACGCTAATAAAGCTCAAACTTAGGGGCCTGACCTTCACGACCCCCTCCACGGCTCTGAACTAGTTTGTTTCTACAGTTTTACCAAGATGAAATTGATACGCGATCAAATGCATGTTTAAAGTGTGCAATTTGCTAAATACTGACCGGTGGGTGTATACGTATACCCTCTGAAGCAATCACCACGATCAAGATAAGGAACCTACCCACCAGCCTCAAAATTGTCCTGCCCCAAACATCTGCTTTTTGTCACTCCAGAGCAGTTTTATATAAATGGAAGCCCACAGCGTGTCCTCTTTTTTGCCTGGTCCCTTTGGCTAGGAGAATTTATTTTGAGATTCATCCACATGGTTGCATGTATCAACAACTTGTTCCTTTTGATTGCTCAGCTGTGTTCCATCGCGTGCATGTAACACTATGTCTTTGTACTAATCACAAATTTCTAATTCTGTCATTTTTTAAAAGAGGACTCCAAAACTACACTCTCAGATCCTGAAAAGCGCTGGGTCCTCCCGCGGGGACAGTTGAGATATG
The DNA here is from genome assembly GCA_028646535.1 of Procyon lotor. Lineage (NCBI taxonomy): Eukaryota > Metazoa > Chordata > Mammalia > Carnivora > Procyonidae > Procyon > Procyon lotor. The sequence goes on along the minus strand of CM053610.1, from coordinate 84,181,984 downwards.
AGTCAGGAGGGCTTGGGCGCTGGGCGGGCTGGAATGCGCACCCCCACCGCCGGCAGCCTTCGCGGGGCTGTGCGGCCAGGGTGCCACTGTGTGCCCTGCTCGAGCACTCGCCTCCTCACAACCTCTTTTGAGGTAGATGCGATCAATGGCCCCGTTTACAAATGAGGACACTGAGGCTCCGCGGGGTTCAACGGTCAGCCGAGGTTATGCAACCGGTGATGGGAGGTTCACAGTATTTTATCACCACAAAAAGGAAAGGAAGACTCCACACCGATCGCTGAGTGGTGTAATGGGTGCTTTGTGTTTTCCTGAATTTTCTAATGTATCAGCAGTAAGCCTAAGTCCTGTTTCCTAATGCTAATGTCACAAAGAAAAGCCCCGACGGGGAGTGGAAGCCGCGCATGCCCCATCCTAGCACCAGCGACGGGAAGAACTCCGCGCGCCGCGACGCTCGGCCCGGCAGGCTCTTTGAGGCGGGACGTCAGGGCGCGGGGCCGGAAGTCCGGCGAGGGGCGGCGCGGTACTCGCCCGGCCGGAGGGCGGCCGTTGGGGCTGTTGACTTCGCGGCTGATCCCAGCATAAGGCTCCAGATGGAAGCGGCGCCAGATCCCGGGCCGGGGCTCTGCTGTAAGCCTGGCGGGCGGCTGGACATGAGCCACGGCTTTGTGCACCACATCCGACGGAACCAGCTCGCCCGGTACCGCCCCTCCCCGCCGCCGCCCCCAGCCTAGCTCGGTCCGGCAGTCCCTGACTCCCGCTCGGCTCCCCGCAGGGACGACTATGACAAGAAGGTGAAGCAGGCGGCCAAGGAGAAGGCGAGGAGGCGGCATACGCCCGCGCCGACGCGGCCCCGCAAGCCCGACCTGCAGGTATACCTGCCGCGACACCGAGGTGAGGCCGCCCACCCCGCCTGCCTCTTCCAGCCCGCGCGCTCTTTCCGCCCCCAGCCCTCTGTCTCTACGCACTCTTTTCTCTACGTGGGAAAGAACCACTTCTTAACCCCCAAGGCTCAGTTCATGTCGTTCCTTTCTGGAACCCTTACCTCGACGCTCCCCCATTCGCTCTCTGATTCTCTCTGAGAACAGAAAAGGCTCGTGGCCCCCCAGTTAAGCATCTATTAACAGGAAATACCTGGGAGCTAGCAAGTAATTGTTTGTCGACCTGTCTGCGCACCATGCTGTGCTTTAGGGTTCTCACTAGCTGACGGAGAGTTTGGCACAGCTGTAGTTGACCAGGACATAGGTGTGGAATGAAACTCAAACTCAGTATTTAAAATGGCCTTTTCTCCAGCTTCCCAGGGACCTAAAGATCACAGTAGCTAAGGTGGCACTGAATTTATTTAGCGTTACTTAAAAGTGTTTTTAGATTTTGGGTACATTAATTCATTTAATTTTCATAGGATCCCATAAGACGGAAACTACTGTCATTTCTGTTTCACAGGAAAAAGGAACAGAGAGGTTAACTTGCCCAAGGTCTCATAGCTAATAAATGATAGAGCCTGGATTTGAACCCAGGTAGGACTCTGGCCACCTCTCCACTTCCTTCCAAACTTACTAGATGAAGGTGCATTGTGTATCTACCACATGATAGGATTGTGCTGGCCCCAGAGCAGGGATACAAAGGTAAATGAAACCATTGATTGGCTGAGCACTTAACACACAGGCACAGATCCCGTGAGAAGATCAGGACTTTCTTTACGGTATGTTTTCATGTGTCATCTGTGTGGGAAGGGGCTCCAGCAGCCTTCCCCTCTTCCCTCTCACTGTGATTCATCCTTCCAGATGGCTCGACCCACCTAAGCAACGCAGACTGTGAGGAGTCCGGTGAAAGCAGCAGTAGTGGCAGCTCCGAGCCAGAACCTTCTGGCCATCAGCTCTTCTGTTTAGAATATGAGGCAGACAGCGGAGAGGTCACCTCAGTTATTGTGTATCAGGTATGCCTCGTGGAAACAGCTGCAGCCTGAAGGTCTTTGGCCGTGCTAGAAATCACTGCCAGAGCCTGAGCCACTGTTTCCCTCAGGGCCAGTGGGAAGTGTCGGCTCCACATGGGAGCATAGACTTTTGGGCGGTGCTTTTGAGCACAACTCATGCCTGTCACACAGTGATCCTCAGCAGTCCCCTGGGAGGACAAGTGGCCCCCAGCTGAAAATCACTATCTCAGGGGATATCTGGGAAATGGCAGGCTCTGGCAAGAAGCCGTGAGTCACATGGAGTTCTGTGAGAGTGTTGTCTAGAGACAGGGCAGGTCGCCTTTCCAGAAGAGGCCCCGACCTGAGCTTCTTGACTCTTCCTCCACGTAGGATGATGATCCAGGAAGGGTGAGTGAGGAGGTGTCCGCACGCACGCCTCTGGATCCGCCCATGCGAGAGGCCCTCAAGTTGCGCATCCAGGAGGAGATCACAAAGCGCCAGAGCCGACACTGACCAGGCTGAAGGCATCCTCACCAGGCCAGATTCACTGCCCAGAGAGCTCGCTCCTAGTGTGGGGGTACCAGAACCAGTCTGAGCTGATCTTCACACACACACACACACACACATATCGAGTGTTACAGGGACAAACTTGCTTTGCAGGCCATTCTTTCTTGTTTGTTGGCCCATTTGACCAGCTTAGTATTCTGGAATTTGAGAATTTTGTTTGGCTAACTTGGTGTTCTAGAAGCAGGGATTCCAGGGAGAGCTGAGGTTTATGAAACCTTATGCAGACATGGTGCCTTCTTACTGAGGTCATATGCCATGGGACATCTACCCGCTGCTGCTCCACCCAGCTCAGTGAACCGCGTTTTACAGTTCCTTTGTTCTTTGAGCTTTCCAAGCTCAGTGAACCGCGTTTTACAGTTCCTTTGTTCCTTGCTTCTGCTCACTTCCATCCATGTTTTCTTAGACCTTTTTTTTTTTAGCCATTTCTTTGTTCTTTCCATTCCCTCATCTTTGTCTCAGAACCCATCAGTTCCATCCCACCTCCCAAGGTGACTGTGCACCTCCCAACTGCTCAGAACTTTGGAGGTGGGGAGTTCTGGGGGTCTACCTTTCTGACAGTTCTCCCAGTAATTCCAATACCAATAAAGTGGGAGATCTTCATTTTTGAGACTGACTTGCAAGCATGTGTCCCTCCCCTTCCATGGCTTTTGCGTGGTTCTCTCACACTGCTCTGCTTTGCACTGTCTAGATAAAGAGACCTAGGAAGATGATGCCCCAACTCAACTGCAAGGATTTCTTGCGGCAAAGCCTCCCTTGGTTAGGGCTACAGGATTCTAGTTTTCAGCCTCATCCCTAGCTCTGAACAGACCATCCTCTGCTCAAGTTAAAGGGGATTACAATTATCAAAACAAACTTGAAATTGACTCGCCAAATGTGATTTAGCAGTCTTGAATGTACGTACAAAAGGAAATTCAACATGAGCAATAATTGCCTATTTGGAGCCCTAGTTGGGAAAAAAAGGCCCATATAATGGGCTGCAAAATGAGCCTCTCTCATCTGCCCTGCCCCTTCCCCATTCTTTCTCCTTTCCTATCTCCCAAGAGTATATAGACCCTAGGAATATATCACTGTCTTCAACTCAGTGACCATTTTCCCTAATGCAGGGTCAGGCTAAGGTCTGAGAAGTCCACAAGACATCCTATGCACCGCAGTTCCAAGCCACTGCAGATTTCCAGCAATTGACCTAACCTCAGTGACTTGGAAGTACGGGGTTTAAATGAGCCCATGAACACTAAGACTTCTTGAAACCAAAGTCCCCCTGTCCCAGGGGTTTCTCTACATCAGGGTCTCAAGATCAGTCTGGCTGTTCCATCTCAGCGGCTTTTCTCTTAAAGGACACCTGAGGGCACTGTTGATTTGTGCCCTACACCCCTGAAAATCTACCACCTCAGAAATGGGGCAAGGCAGCTACTTCAACTACATCGTTAGAATCCAGTAAGCCACAGCTTGCATGCCAGAGGAATTCTGGGAAAGTGAGTGAGGTAGATAAGTTAGGTGGGCCTGGTGGTGAAAGGAACCAGGGACCAGAGTGTTCCTGACCCACAGAGCTGGCCCAAGGTTAAATGCCTTAAATTTGCCGGTCCCAGGCTCCTTTCTACTTTCAGAGGAGAAAGTCTGCCCTCCACTTACTCAGCCAGGCTAGAAGTGCCTTTTGACTCACAATGTCAACTACCCTTCAGAGTCTCCGGGACAAGGAGACTGTGCCATACTCTCTCCCCAATCTTCCGGCAGCTCAGAGGACTGGGGATTTTAGTCTTCCAGCTCTTCAAGCACTCTTCGGACTTGGACATAGGATTTCACTGGAACTCTTAGGCTTCCTAATCTGGAAATACTTTTCCGGGTCTGTCTTCTCACAACTGGATGGCCTGTTTAATGGATTTATTACAGAATTTAGAAACAAGACCAGAAGAGGAGGTTGGTGGCATGGCACCTGAAATCTTAGCCTCCATTCCTTTTTGTGAGAAGGGAAGTGTGTACCTAATGTAACCTTTTATGTCTGTCATGTAACCCTCACACTCTCAGGTAAGACGACTGATGAGAAGTCCTTGTCGGTGAACTTGTTTTCTTGCTGCATTTTGCTTATCAAGTGCATATAAAATATTTTCCACCCAAGAAAGCATCCTCATTCTTAGCTCACTTAAGCAGTAGGACTATAGAAAGCACTAAGCCTGATACTTAAATGAGAGGTTGTCCTTTCGGGGAGGCCTGTTGGTGGTGATGCTGCTACTGCTCTGGATGTGCCCGAGATGCTTCTCTGGTGGTGGCCCTCAGCCAGCAGACAGCCTTTGGACTTAGGCTCACTGTTCATGGCTGCCCCTCCTCTGGGGTCCACGATGGTACTGCTCCTGTCCAGTTTATTCACCAGACTTGCCTCCAGACATCTTCCAGCTGTTTCCAAAACTCAGTGCTTTGCCATCAAGGAGCATGTTCCAGAGCATTTCCCACAGGCTCTAGGGAGGTCACAGAGGACTGCCCCATGCTGTGGGTACCCTGGGGCTTTCAGGCAGGCTGCTTCAGGACAAACGCTCATTTGACTGGATACATTCTTGGCTGTCTTAAAAAAATCTAGTAATCTTATAGACATATCTCATGCCCATGAATGTTTTTCAATTACTGAAGGTAGGCCTTGGATTTTTAGGCTTTCTATTTCCTGGGCCACCATGGGTAATACTATAAATAGAAGGAATCCGGGGTTTTTAGGGGCATTGGGCTGTGTAAGAGTGAACACTAAAGTTTGAGTTCTAGCCAGTTCACAAGCCTAGAAATCTTTGAAGAATGTGATGCAAGAAGGAAAAAGAAGAATGTAAAGCTTTTTCTACTGAGAGTAGGAGTCTGTGGCACTTGGCCAGCCAATAGGGCCAACATGGGCAGTAACAAATGCTTCTCCCTGTGGATGAGGCTCTTGAAAGGGGCATTTCACCTCCATGGTCCACTCTGAGGGGCACCGCCAACTAGAGATTAGCCCATGGGGCTGGAAGAAACCTTCTGGGGTAGTGAGTCTCCAGCCTGCTGTGCATTTGCCAGGATGCATGGATAGTAGCGTAGTGGATCCCCAGCTGGTCCACAAGCATAAGTGAGACCTTTGCATATAGAAAGAGGAATGAGGACAGATTATTTTCCTACCTTCGAGCCTTTTAGGAGAATCAGCTTGGAATGTTAACAATTATTTGAAACATTTTCAGCTCCCTCACTGAATTCCTATCCTATCCCTGAGGACTCAAATGGTCAAGAAGCCATAGGCACCCACCCCAAATATCTCCAGTAGTTAAAACTTGAGTATATGGCTCCTTTGCCTTCTCAGAGCCTCCAGGATGAGAGGTTGGTTGCACTGGTTGTGTTAAATGTATAACAAGCCATATGTTCTTCTTGTTTTTTCACTTCCAATGTTTCTGCTGTGTGAATGGATGAAGTGTGCAAATTATTTGAAAATCTTGGAAGGGGGTGCTTTTCAAAAACAGTATTCTTTTTAAGCAATAAACTATTTTTACAGCACTGTTTTTGCCAAGGGTTTTGAAATCACTTGTGTACATAAGGAAAGTGAAGATTAAATGCCTGCCCTAAAGACATTCAGCACCACAGAATCAGCACTTGAAATCTCATCTCTTGCTTTGCCTTGACTATTTTAAGAACCGTCCTGGTTGGAGCATAACAACTAGACTCACATAGCATTAGAGCTGGAAGGGTCTGTTAAAGATGTCTGCTCCCACTTATCTGACAAGTGACTCCACCCTACCAAGTACCCACGAAGAGCCCTTCTGTAGTAGGGAGTTTGATCTTGGCGTAATTCTACTTTACGGACTGCTGAGATTATCCTATTAAGCCAAAATTTGCCTCTAAACTCTGGAGTGCCCATCTTACCCTCACTTTATGTTAGAATAGTTTAGGACCTAAGTAGCTTTTCAGGTCTTCCCCATGATAACAGTTGGAAAGGAACCCAGACCTAGTTCAGCAGAGTATAGTAAGTGCTGACTGAAACTTGCAAAGCTTCCAATGAGATAGAAAAGGCAGAGGTTTCATGGCACCATTGGGCAGGTGAGAAAAAGGTGCCTGCTCCACATGAGAACATACCTGGGCAGAAAGATGGTGCTTCTCTTTGATTT
>CM053610.1:84149779-84175308 GCA_028646535.1 Procyon lotor | reverse complement strand
AAAAAAAAAAGATTTTACTTGACAGAAACAGAAGGCACAAGTGTGGGGGGTGGTCAGGGAAAGGAGAAGCAGACTCCCCACTGAGCAAGGAGCCCTACACAGGGCTCGATCCCAGGATCCCAGGATCATGACCTGGGCTAAAGGCAGATGTTTGCTTAACCAACTGAGCTGCCCAGGCTCCCCTGCTCAGCCATACTCCTTGGCCCTGCTTTAACTATTTGTCCTTAGGCGATTGAGGAAAAGAGTCTCGGACAGATTTTCAGTTTCCATTTTTACCTTCCATTAGGTCCAAAAAAGGTTGCTCCTTCAAGCCCTTGTGTGGTTTATCTGCTCCATTTTTTCCTCACAATACACGGCCCCCTGTTTCTGTACAATACCTTTAACTCAACAATGCTACCAGATCTAAGCTTCCCCTGCTCCTGGCTGCCTGGGTCCCTATCACTTCAGTTACCGATCTGTCAGCCCTGGTGTTGTCTGACAGGGGTGCCTGCACCTGCTGGGCTTCTTAGAATGCCGACACATTTTTGGTATGTGAAAAGTAGCCCCACCCTTTTTATCAGGAATGTCCAAGAAGGCACCCTTGGCCTATACATTTTGGTGAAGCCGGTGGTAATTTATTCCCACACTATTCTGTTTCCTCTTCTCAAATTGCTCAGGGTTCCAATCCGCCTCTCCTCTCTTGCTAACCAATACCTGGCCATGTGTGACCATGGCTATCCATGGATCTCTGTGGCCTTGAAGTAAGTGTTCATCAGGAAACATGTTTTGGACACTAACTTCTGGACAGTATTCTGTGTATATGGCCCCTTGAAAATATCTGATGAAAGTAGCCCTCCTCCAGAGTTTGCTGAGCCTAGGGAAACATAAGCCAAATCCAGGGCGCTTGAACTTAACAGCCAAGGCTTTGTGCTCCCTTTCTCGCGGACCCGCCTCGCCTAGGACAGGCAGGAATGGGGCGCCGCGTTGAGCGAGGTTCCCCCAAGTTTCACTGTCGGCCGGTCCAGGCTGCAAAACTGTGCCCAGCGGCGGGGGGAGGCTTCCTCCGGGCTTTGCGCGATGCCAATCACAGCGGCGCAGCCCCAGAGCCTCTCGCTCCCGAAGCTTCCACTGCAGGAACAAGGTACGGGGGACTCCGGGTATCTCGGAGTCGGAGCCTCCGTGAGAGTCCCACCCCGCAGTCCTCGGCGCTCAGGCCCCCAGAAGAAGGGGCGCCGCCCACGCCTCCACCGCCACTCCGGCGCGGGGGCTCGGGAGTTGTAGTCTCGGGCCGGGCGCCGGCGCCGGGGCCGGGGCGGCGCGGACTCCACGTCCCGGCGGGCGGCGCGGCGCGACTGGGGCGCCAGGGGCGGGGCCGCTCGGCCCTTTAAACCTTCCAGGGCTGCTCCGAGGGCCGCAGCCAGAGACGGCGCCACGCGGGGCCGAGCGAGGCGAGGCGGCGGGGCGCTCCGGGGAGGTGCGTACTGGGCCCCTTGGTGTCCCCGGCCCTCGGGGGGATCCGCTGGGGAGGCTCGCGTCCCTGGCTCCCGGGGGGCCCCGTGCGCCCCGCCGGGCTGGGCTTCGCGCGCGAACCCGCCTCTCCCCCGGGGCCGCCGGCGGTCAAGTGGTTGCCTGCGCGCGGCCGCCGCTCCTCCGGGGCCCGCACCCGCCCGCAGGCTCTCCCTGGCGCGGCCCCCCGGACGGCCCTGACTGCAGCACCTCCCCCGGCCCGGTCCCTCCGCCGTGGGAACGGGACTCCCTCCCCAGACGGCCCGGCCTGAGAGTCTGGGCGCACCGGCGGCAGGCGGGTGGAACGTGGCCGCCCACGGGGGAGGCCACAAGGTGTCCACGTTCTGGCGCGGGCTCAGCCCCAAATGTGGGCGCTGCGAATCGGGTGTTGACCGCTTTCTCCCCCCACCTCGGCCAGTCACTGGACCCTGGACTTTGACCTGTCTCTCTCCACCAGGCCTGGGCCGCTGATGGTTTTGGTGAAGTATCTTAAGGTAGCTGGGCCGGCCCCCTCTTTCCCACCTACCTCTTGCCCTTCCCCCCACACCACCACCACCCTGGCTCCCCTCCCTCATGACCGCCTGGATCCTCCTTCCTGTCAGCTTGTCAGCATTCTCCATCACGGGCCTATGGACTGTGTGAGTAAAGAGGGGGAGGGGAGGGGGAGAGCAACTAAGGGACAAAACGGGCCGGGCCGGGCCCCAACGGGAGCTCAGCGGCACACACGGAGTCCGTTGTCCTGCTGTGGGCTCCAGGGTGGTACCCAGGATCACTCTAGCTGTCTCCAAAGCCTGGCCCGGGGCCTGGGCACACAGCCCCTTTGGACAGGCTGGCCCCACTGCTGTCCAGTAGGGTGACCCTGACAGACCTTCTAGCCAGGGCCACTTCCAGAGATCCTCCAGTCTGGGCCATGCTGGTTTCTTGTGTGGTATCAAGCTTCAGGGCCGCCTCAACCAGAGTCCCCAGCAAGGACAAAGGGAGAAGGGAGTTGGTGGGGGCAAGCTGGGCTGGGAGGGCCGTGGGTGTGGGGTGACAGCTGTGCTCCCGCAGGTATGCCATGGCCGTGATGAACCGCCACGCGTGCCCTGTGGAGAACTGGTATGGCGCACTCTGCAGACAGCCTCCCTCTAAAGCTCCCTTCATCTCTGTTCCCTCTTGGGTCAGGGCAGCTGCGAGCCAGACGGAGACCCTGGGCCTCACTGCTCTTAACTGACATTGGCAACGCCTGCCCCTCCCCAGGCATGGCTCCATGCTTATCTACCTGTTCCCACCATCTCTTCACCCCTTTGGCTTCTGTCACAGGCCGGTTCTGGGAAGTGGGCTCTTCTGTCCCTGCCAGCGGAAGTCTGGGAGGGTGGTCTCCGAGGGCCTGAGGCTATGGGCCCAAGAACCTGGCGCAACCCCTTTTCCCCAGGCTACTCTCTGTCCTGCCTACCAGGTCCTACAACGAATCCTGCTCTCCTGACCCCGCTGAACAAGGGGGCCCCAAGACCTGCTGCACCCTGGACGATGTCCCCCTCATCAGGTAAAGCCTGGAAACTGGGCAGGTCAGGGAGACCCAAGCCCCAGGGCAAAGACCTGTCCCTCAGTCTCAGGAATAATGAGTGTATTAAGATTACTTAATAACAGTCGTCCGCGCTGGTCACTGTGTGCCAGGCACTGTGCTGCATGCGCTTCCTGCATAGCGCCATGCAATCCTGCCAGCACTGGGGCAGCTATCGTTATCTCCGTCTCGTAGGCAAGAAAACAGACTGAGGTATGTCACCCGTCCAGGTCACACAGCTAGGAAGTGGAGGCACCTGGACTGAAGCTCAGGCCCTTGGATTGCGCAGCCGCAGTTCTGGCTCACCGGAAGCCAGACTGGCTGCAGGCCTCGACAGTCTCAGGGAGTCCAAGGAGTCTTGGGCTCGGCCAAGCAATCCTGGGCACTCTCACCCATCGCACACATGAGCTCTGCTTTGGGGGAGGGCCCAGCCTGGGGCCAGTTGTTTGTGATCCACAACTGGCCCTTCTCATAAATCAGTGGCTGGCCTGCCAAGGAACAGGCATGGATAAAGCAAGAGACAGATGGGCCAGAATGGGGGTGCTAGTGCTCCTGCCCCTCTCTCACTCTGTCCTTGCCCCCCACCCCCAGCAAGTGTGGCACATATCCCCCAGAGAGCTGCCTCTTCAGCCTCATTGGCAACATGGGTGCTTTCATGGGTGAGTTGTGCCCTCAGCCCCCCTAGCCAGCCCGGTCCAACCCGCTCCCCCACCCCTCTTCCCTTTGGAAAGGGCCAGGAAACCCTTGTTCAGTGTAGCCCACCCCACCAAGGGCTAAAGCGAGAGGGACGGTTTCTCTTCTGCTCCTTTAACAAGGGCCAGAGGCACAGCCTCCCTGCTGACCCGAGCCTGAGGAAACCCAGTTCACTACCTGCCCTTTATACCCTTGCAGCCCTCAGAGTGTCTGGGGGGGTGGGGGTGGGGGAGTTGGTGGGAGGAGGGCACCAGTGCCGGCCCCACCTGTGTTCTCTTCCCCCAGTGGTCCTGATCTGCCTGCTGCTCTACGGGCAGCTCCTGGAGCAGAGTCGTCATTCCTGGGTCAACACCACGACGCTCATCACGGGCTGCACCAACGCTGCGGGCCTCGTGGTGGTCGGCAACTTCCAGGTGCGCCCACCTGCCTGCCTCTTGAGCCTTCACTAGTGGGACCTGGCCGCGGGTGCCCTCAGTCTCCTGAAGGCTGACCCCAGTGGCAGAGCTAGCCCTTCGAGGCTGCGGACGGGAAGGGGGTGGAAAAGAGGGGCGGCGGAGGTGGGGCTGCTTCACAGACTGGCCCCTGTCTCTGGGCCCAGGTGGATCACGCAAAGTCTCTGCACTACATCGGAACTGGTGTGGCCTTCCCCGCCGGGCTGCTCTTCATCTGCCTGCACTGTGCCCTCTCCTACCATGGGGCCACTGCCCCCCAGGACCTGGCCATGGCCTACCTGCGGATTGTACTGGCAGCCATCGCCTTTGTCACCCTAATCCTCAGTATCCTTCCAGGACAGGGCAGCCGGGAACTCCTCCTAGTCTAGCCCAGCCTTTCCCCCGCTACCCAAGCCCTAGGGGGTGGGGTGGAGGGGAGGGGTGGGGGGTGGGCGAAGAGCTTGGCACACATACAGCCAGAAAATACTGCCCAGTGCAGTTTCCTTCTTCCCCTCCCGGGTGCTGAGACGTGGCTCTTTGCCCCAGCTTAGCTCTCTGGGAAGACAGGAGTGTCACCAGCTCCCACATGTCCTACTGAACACTTCCTTAGCCCCATTCCAGGCGGTGTCTTCTTTATGCATGAGAGCTCTCAGCTGCAGCACGGGGCAGCCCTGTGCGAGTGGGTGTTTGTGATTGACATCCTCATTTTCTACGGCACCTTCAGCTATGAGTTCGGGGCAGTGTCCTCAGAGACGCTGGTGGCGGCGCTGCAGCCTGCCCCTGGCCGGGCCTGCAAGTCCTCCGGGAGCAGCAGCACCTCCACTCACCTCAACTGTGCTCCCGAAAGCATCGCCATGATCTGAGGTCTGGGAAGGGGGGCTGGCCCAGCCTCAGCAGCTCCCCACCTCATAACTTGGCATTTATTTTGTACCAAAAACGATCTTGAGAAAGTATTCTGCTGAGATATAGGCTTCCTTGCTGCTGAAGGAACAGCCGTCCCACACCCACCTGCGCCTCAGCGGAGCGGCCCGGCGGCTGCGTGGGTGCACACGAGCTACTCCCCGACTCTGCAGTGTTGTTTTTATGTTGAAAGGTCACATATCCTCACTCACCTAGCCAGCCCTTCAGGTGCCTTCTACTCCCCAGTGCTGAGGCCACACCACTGGAGTTTCCTGCTGCGGGAATTGGGGGCTGGGAACAGCAAAAGAGATAGAAGTCAGGGGGTGGAGAGGGAACTGAGAGGGAAACTGTCCCTCCCTTAGTCTGTGGGAAGGCCCACTTTTGGGCCCACTGAGCTGCACTGGGATTCTTCACTCTGCCCCTTACTTTCTTTTGGGCAAATAATACAGCAGAACCACTTGGGTATTTTAGTACCTTTTTTTTTTTTTTTTTTTTTTTATCTATTAAAAGAATTCTAATTTGCATGTTTGTAGTCTGTTCAATAGAATCAAGTGAGGGCCTAAGCCAGGATGGCTTTCCGTAGGCAAAGGATGGGAGGAAACCCCTGCCCTCAGAGAGTCCTGGGTGCCCACTGCTCTTTGAGAGCCGGGCTGCCAAGAATAAAGGATGCCTGGTGCTATCCAAATACCCCTCAGGGGCTTGAAACCCTTTCTAGACCTTTAAACAGTCTGAAGAACTGACATGATCCTCTACTCAAAGTGTGGTTTGAAGTTTGCTTCCTTAATAAGGGATATGGGGGGGGGGGGAGGCAGTGTCACCCACAGAGCAACTTTAGAATGCTAGAAGCAATTTTCACAATGAAGCTAAAGAAAGCCTGTGGGATTCCAGGTTGACTAAAAATTGCAGGAGAGATAGATGTAGGCTAATTTTTCTTTACCATCTATAAGTAGCCAGTGGATGCCAGACCCTGACACGATTTGCCTTCCAGCACTGGCTGGTCCAGTGGCCAGATCCTTGACCCGGGCTCCACTGCTCTCAGGCCAGTAGGCTTGGCAGGAAGGGACACGCCACCTGGTGCTTTCTGTAGCTCAGGCCCATGTTCCCCAACAGCAGTAGGGACCTCATAGAGGGGTATAGAGCCCCTACCCAGGCCTCTGAGCAATGCAGTGCAGGGTGGGTAAAGAAATCTTTAATGAGGATTCAGGTGCAAGAGGAAGATGTTGTGGAAGACGGGAGCTCAGCCCCGGGCACCTCATGTGTACATGGCTCCGTGGAGGTTCTCGAGTCGGTGCTTTTGCTGCTGCTTGCGAACCTGAAGGAAAGAGGACACACTGGGCATGGGCCATCCCTGAAGGCCTGTGGGTGGAGAGATAGGACAGCTACCATGGGGCCACCTATCACTGTTTTTAGGGCCCCAGCATGTACATTGCCAAGGCCCTTGTCCCTTGCCAAAGTCACCAGGAAGACAACCAGACCCAGCGACCCTGAGGCCTACCCAGGCCTGCTAAGGTAGGGAATGAGAACACTAAGGACAGGGACTGAGGGGTCCCCATTACCACCCAACCTCTCCACTTACCACCAGCCCCTACCTTATCTCGTCTGTGCTCCTCATAAGTGTCATCATCAGTGGGCAGCTCATGGCGGCACAGGGGGCAGGAATTTGTCTGAGAAAAGGAGGGCAGTGTTCCAGAGCAGGTATGGTCTTCATAAGCTAACACTTGTCCCCTGCTCCCAGTTCCCACCCCGACCCCTCTCCCTTCTCTGATCCCCTAAAAGTCCATAAACAGAAAGAGGCCTGAGAACTGGGTCCAGGGCAGGGTGAGGGCTGAGAGAAAGGAAGCAGTACCTTGCTTAGCCAGGGCAGAATGCAGTTGGAATGGAAGAGATGATGGCAAGGCATCTCAATGGCAGTCTCCTCCTCCTCAAATTCCAAAAGACACACGGGGCACTTGAGCTCTTTGGGAGGGAGTGCTGATCAGGAAAGCTGCTACAGGCCCTACCTCCCAGCTCCCACTCCTGAAGGACATTCCTGCCCCAACTTGACCTGGAAAACTGAAGGGCCAGACCAGGGGGTGGGTCTGGTAAGCCTGCCCCAAATAGCGGAAAGAATTAGCGTTCTTACCAGCCTGAGAGCCCCTGATGACTGTCCTGGGAAGGTTCTCAACCACAGTCTTGGCAGCAGGTGGAGGCAGGTGGTGATCCCAATCTACTACCAACCCCAAGTCTTCAAAGTCCATCCTATTGAAAAGTGACCTGGGAAGAACGACACATGTTCAGAACCAAAGAAAACCATACTTTCTCTTTGCCCCCACAATCCACTAGGCAATAACAGATAAATATACCCTGAACAGCTGGTACTAGCAGCTACCCCGCAAGTTCCTCAGTAGATAAAAAGCAGTGAGAAATGGTTTACAGTTGCTGTAAGACAACCCCAAGCATCCCAGCTGTTTAGTCCCATTTTTACACATGAGGCAACAGGCTCAGAGAAGTTACTCAGTTCATGTAGAAATGACCTAGTAAAGCCAGATTCCAAGTGGCAGTGTTGACTTCCGTGCTTGCTCCTAACGAATGTGCCTACTCACACCCACAAGGCCCCTCCCCTGGCCCCATGACCCGTCTTCTCCCGTACCTGCTAGGAGCGGCTGCCCTCCCGCTCCGACTCCCCCTGTTCGCCAACTCCGGTCTTTCCCACCGTCCCCTTGCCCGGCCCAACCACGGATGATCCAAATGATCGACCTTCCTCGAATCTCATCCCCGGACTAACTCTCCAGATTATTTATCCGTCCTCCCCAAACCCCCTGCTCCATGTAATCCGCCTTCTGCAGCCAGTCCTAGCCCAGAAACCTGCTACCTGGGCCCCCACCTCCTAGCACCGCGCACCCACCTTGCGAGCTCCAGCAGCATATTGGTTCGGGCCTCCTGCGCGGAATCCAACGGCTCGCAGTCGTGTTCATCAAAATAGGACGCCATGGCAGCCGGGCTGTCTGACACAGTCCTCACACCCCGCCGGACTGCGGCCCCGCGGCTCTGGCCAATAAGCTGCGGGCCTGAGAGAGAAAGACCAATCAGAGCCTCCGAAAGGCGGGCACGGAGGCTCGTTAGGATACCGAAAGCGGAAGTATTATTTCTGCTGCCTCTCGTTGGCTCGAATGAATCAGGTGACCAAAGACTAAAGCCAATGGCAGGGGCTGAGGTCAGTCAGAAAACACCTGGTTTGGACTCCAAACCTAGGGTAGGCGACAGGGGAGTGACGTGCGGCTCTCGTCCACAACGGCCTGGAAAACCAAGTGTCGGGGCTCTAGGAGTCGTCAGTCCGTTCTGCGGCTCAGAGGGCCTAGGACGTGCAGGTGTCAGAGGCTCTCCAGACAGCCAGGCGCTGGCGCAGGTCGCAGGGTACTGTGAACCCGGAATCACGGCCTTTCCCGCTGCTCTGCCGGGTCCCCGCCGGGTACTAATGCACCTACTCCACTCTAGGTGATTCAGGAATCCGCTCTTGATTCCTCTTTGACCCGCAAAACAAAAATGTCTTGCTTATCTCTTCTGTGTTAGGTACAATAAAGGGTGGGGCAAAACTCCCCCACGGAGAGAGGGAAGATCCCTGCTGGGGACTCTGGGGCCTTACCCGCACATGGGACTCTGTTTGTGACCTTCAGCCCATTGCGCAGCCTCTCCCCCTAGCTTCTGTGAAATTAGTGGCTTGAATTCAATAAGCGGTTTGCGTCCCTGGCTACCTATGACTATGCTGGAGCGAGAACAAGGGGTTGCAGCAGGGGTTAAATAACCCTGCTTCGGGGGTGCCTGGGTGGCTCAGTGGGTTAAAACCTCTGCTTTTGACTCAGGTCATGATCTCAGGGTCCTGGGATCGAGCCCCGCATCAGGCTCTCTGCTTGGCGGGGGGCCTGCTTCCCCCTCTCTCTCTGCCTACCTGCCTGCCTCTCTACTTGTGATCTCTTTCCTCTCTGTCAAATAAATAAATAAAATCTTAAAAAAAAAAAAAAAAAAACTGCATCAGATACTTACCCTCAGAGTCTGATTTAACTGATCTAGGCCCCATAAGGCAGCTGTGTAGGCCGGTGGCTAATGTGTGGCGCCCAGACTTGGATTTAAATCTTAGCTCTGGTACTCACTGATCTAGGCCTAGGGCTGGTGTTTTTAGAAGTTCTACAGGTGATTCTAACGTGAGGCAGAGTTGAGAACTACTGCACTAAACAATTTGGGTGATAGCTACCATTTATTTGGCATCTAGAACCATTGCATCGATGGATGTTTTACACACAATATAAATAATCCTCACAGTTGTTCTGGGAGTTAAGTATGTCCCTTTTTACATATGTGAAACCCAAGCCCCAGAAGCGGCCCGAATTCACATGGCCTCTAAGTGACATTGCTGACCAACTAGGGTGCCAAGTGTTTTTCTCCATCTTTCCAAACTGAAGATGGTAACAAGCCCAGTGGAAGTAACAAGCTCTGTGAGAGGTAAAGCCACACAACTCTCAGCTTCTTTCTAGTTTTTCTGTCAGTAGCCCTCACTTTACCTAACAAGGAACTGTTTCTGTTACACACTTGACCCTGAATTCCCCTTCCATCCACACTTGAGTTTGAGGTGCAGTCAAGAAGCCCAGGCAGAGACTGCCCAGATTCTGCAGTCCTGGTAGGGTTTTCTTTCCTTCTTCCATGGCCTTTACCCAATCATCTTTCCTGTGAGCCTGAGGCCCTGCCAGCTTAGCCCTGTGTGGCCCTGGAGCTTTGAAAAGGCCAAATTCCTTCCTACAGGGCAATCTCTAGGCTATCCTTTGTGACAGTGCTTTACAGAACTGGAGAAGCTCTTCCCATTTTCACAGCTATCTGCCTCAGCTGGAATCGGGTGTAAAGCTTGAGGAAGAACGTAGGAGAGAAATTGAGGACGGAGTGTTCAGAGAAGGAAAAGTCTACTCAAAAATGAGAGACTTGGGACACTTGGGTGGCTCAATTGTGGTTATGCGTCTGCCTTTAGCTCAGGTCATGATCCCAGGGTCCTGGGATTGAGCCCCACTTTGGGTTCCCTGCTCAGCGGGGAGCCTGATTCTCCCTCTGCCCCTCCCCCCTGCTTGTGCTTGCTCTCTCTTTTGCTCTCCCACAAATAAATAAATACTCTTACTTTTTTAAAGTAAGAGCCTTGTGAGATTAAAAACCTTGGAGTTGCTTTCCTCTTCTGGAGTCCTGTTCTGAGCATCCTCAAGACATCAGAAAAAGAATAGATTTCATTCTGAGGGAAACAGGCTCAGAGGGCCTTGGCTGAAGGGTCCAGTTTGGGAACCACACTGTGTTTGCACCTGCACCCCAGAAGTATCCATCTGGGTAGGTTTCGATCAAGTACAGAAGGAAGAGGAGGGATCCCTGGGTGGCTCAGTCGGTTAGGCATCTGCCTTCAGCTCAGGTCATGATCCCAGGGACCTGGGATCAAGTCCCATGTCAGGCTCCCTGCTCAGTGGGGGAGCCTGCTTCTCCCTCTACCTGCCAATTCCCCTGCTTGTACTCTCTCTCTCTGTCTCCCTGTTTCTGGCAAATAAATAAATAAGTAAAATCTTTTAAAAAAATGAAGAAGAAGAAGGGGGGGGAGGGAGAGGGAGAAGAGAGGGAGGAGAAGGAGAAGGAGAGGAAGAGGAAGAAGAAGAGGAAGAAGAAGAAGAGGAGGAAAGGGGCCACCTCCCAGGGATGAGGTCCTTCCACTGACTCTTTAAACAACCCTAGGAGTGGAGGCAGAGAAGGATAAACCAACTTGAAGAAATTTGTGTGCACGCATGCGCGCGCGTGCACACACACACACACACACACACACACACACACACACACACTAGCATTTAACCAAACAGCAGCTTTTACTGAGCTCCAGGTGGGGCAGGCCGGGCATGCTGGTGCAGCAGGCTGCCCTCAAGGGCCAGTCTGTGGCATGATAGGAGATACAAAGGTGCACACATCAGGGTTGCTCTTCAGTGCTCAGTTGGGTGGCTCAGATGCGAGCAAACGCTGGGGTTCTCTGGAGACCAGCCAGTGGGGCCGCTCGGCCTCTCCTCCAGGCCCAGCTGGGTCAGTCCCCAGGCCCTGACGCGGCGCCTGTGTCCTGGGCCTGTGGGGCACTGCTGCCCCCACTGCTCTGTGGGAGAAAGATGGCCAGCAGCACAATCAGGAGGATGAGCAGGCCGCCGCCCACCACCAGCCCCAAGTAGATCCGGCACCGCATGTTCTCCCAGCGCTTCTGCTGGGCCAGGGTCTTGGTTGTCTTGCTGAAGGCTGAGCTCTGTGGACATCCCCAGACAGAGGGTGGGAGTTAGTAGTTTCCCTGGAGCCCCGGGGCCAGAATCTCTCCAACCCCCTCCCCTCCTCCCCCTGCCCCAGCAAGACCTAATCTCCTGCATCTTCCCAGCCTGTCTGCTCCCCTTGTCCACACAGCCTGCCCTGGGACCCTCCCAGCCTGACTGCTGGTCTCAGATGCTGCCATAGCCCTTGACTCGCACCCCTACGGGCTCACGCCCGGTTACCAATACCAGCCCTCAACCTTTAGGAAGGTTCACAGCTTCAAACCAAGGACTTCCTACTTCATGAGGCCTACTGGGGCTTATCCAGGCTACAAACCCACAGGCCCCACACTGGCCCTCAGGCAAGCCCTCAGGCCCCAGGAAGGGCCTGGAGCCCCTGAGCACAGCCTGAGAACTCTCTCTCTCTGAGGACTCCCCGCGGCCTCTCCCACCCCCATCCCTGCTTCCCCAGGCCTCACACCATGTCCAGCAGTTGGTCCGAACGCTGCTCCAGCTCCGCCAGCTTCCCATCACGCTCCAGGACCTTGTCGAAGTTGCTGAGCATGATTTCTGTCACCTCATCCGCCTGCCGCTGGCACCGTTCCAACTCTGTCCCTGCCTGGGCACCAAGCCCAAGGTCAGAACTGCATGAGGCCCCCCAGCTGGCCCTCATCGGATCCTGTGACCTAACGGCCTCCTTGTCCCCACTGTGGAGGGGGTGGGGGAAGGGGGCGTGGATGGGTAGGGGGATAGCATCTTCAGGTAAGGGTATGACATGTATAGAGTGAAGGGCTGGTCTCTTGAGTGTCTGGCTTGCCTCTGATCTCACAGGTTCCTCTCCATGCCCATCAAGGCAGGTCCTATGTCAGCCTTGGCTACAGCATCTCAGCTTCCTCTAAGATGCCCCAGGATGGAAACTTCCCAGGATCTCACCCTCCCACAAAGCAGGTACTTTGCTCACTTGCTCTAGGATGGCTTCTACCCAATATGCACACAGTGGACAATGGGCCCTGGGGCTTCCTACTGGGGCTTCCTACTGGCCTAAAGCAGCAGCAAAGAGCAGGGAACCGAGCTACATGGCTAGAAGCCAGACAGGGAAGAGATCCACCCCATAGAACTAGAAAGGTAATTTTGGACCACCACACGTCATAACCTCTGCCTAACCCCACAGACACACTCACAGAAACAAACTGAGCTCCAGGTGGGGCAGGCCCGGCATGCCCCCGGGAGTCAGATCTCCCTCTGCCTGATCAGGCCAGTTCTGCCTCCTGGCATGATGCTACTCCCACATCAGTGCTCAGAACTGATTCCCCATCTGCCCGGAAACCTTGGCCTCCTTGGCCTCTGGCCTCAGCCTTCCAGCTACCCAGGATCTCCACTGGGTCCAATTCACCAGCTGTGGGGCACTGCTGGTGACCAGCTCTCTAAGAGACCAGCTCTTAGACCTCTCAGCTTGAGCAGCAACCACACCTGACGAAAGAACCCAGCTCATTTGAGAGGACTAAGCAGGGAGGTGCAGGGTCCAAGTGTGGGGAAGGGCGTGGAGTGCTGAGAGAACGGGGGAGAGGAAGAGAGTGTGCGTCACAAGCAAGAAAGGGCCGGGGCTTTGGACACATGTAACCGAGACCCAGGGCAAGAGGCCCCAGTAAGAGCTGGAAGTCCAGGAGCAGGTCCAGTGATGCGTCAGGGAGCTGAATCCCAGCAGATTCACAAACCACAGCAGCTCCCTCCTCTAGTCTAGTCCCCAACAGCCCATCCCTGCTCTCATCTCCTCCCCCCAGAGCCAGTGCCAAGCTCCCTTTCCTGCCAGACCACATTGCCCATTGTCTGCAACAGACATTTTGGCACTTGACTGAATTCCACTTAAAACCAGAGAAAGGGGAAGGATCTGGTGGTCACAGAGGGCCACTCCTACTCAGGCAAGAATTCACATTCAGGATCCTCGCAGCTGCCTTGCCCACAGCCTCCAAGCATTCCCAGTATATGAGTCTGATCTCCCCAGCTCGACCACAAGCCCCAGAGGAAGGGTCTACCTTTGTCTGCTCCCATCCCGGTGGCCCCGGGAGGCCAGAACAGCGCTGACCATTATAAGGACTCAGTGAATGGGTCAATCACATTATAGCCTCTCCAAAAGCAACTCTTATTTATTATAATTATTATTATTTTGCAACTCTTGTTTTTTAAAGGATGTTATACCCTAGTGTGTTTATCCAGCCCAGCAGGAGTTTCGAGAGGCAGGCATCTGAAACTCAAGTAGGTCAATATTTACCCATGAGCTAGAAAAGCAACCTGCTTGGAGAGGGTGCAGGCAAACCATGCCAGACGGGTGCACTCACAGGCTGGGGGGAGCAGTGACTGGGAAACAAGGCACAATCATGCAATAGTGCCCGCATCTATACCTTTCCCTTGGTCAGCCATCATCACCACTATCTGTCCTACCGTGGTAGCCCACAAGCTCACACGGCCCGTACTCACATAGTCCCTGGTATCCCCACCTGCCTAACAGCCCAAGGCCAAAACCTGAGAACGGGCAAAGATTCAAAGTGACAATCATGGCTAGAGGTTGGTGGGCTGCTGCATATTATGTTTTCCACTATGAAAACCACAGCTGTTGTTCTCTGATGCTCCGACGAGGGAGGACACTGGGTCACGTTCTCCAGGGGAGCGGGCTGTGCTTCCCCCCACAAAGCCAGGTCTGTCCGGGGCCGAGGTGGGACCAGGTCGAAATGAACAAAGTCCAAGGAACACAGAGGCCTCAGGCTTAACTCCCTGACCCTCCTTAGCCCTCCCCAAACCAGAGGAAAAAGGACACTCTATGCACAGGTCTCCCCTGCTGGCACGGGGAGAAATAAAGAAGAACTACAGGATGTGGCCGGAGATAAGGGACCAGGGGACAGGACCACGCTCCCTCCAGCTGTGGTGAACTTAGCATAGTGCCGGGCACACAGTGGAGACAGGAAAAAAACATTTCTGAATGAATTGTGCCCATTCTTAAGAAGCTCACTACAAAAAAAAAAAAAAAAAGAAGAAGCTCACTACAGGCTGGGGGAAAGAGACATATGTGACCCCATTAGGGAAGAGTGGAGGGTTGTGCCATAAGGCACAAACACAGAGTGCTGGAGCCGCCCTCAGAGAGTGGATTCCTGCATGCTGAGACGGCCCGCATGGACGAGCCCTTGCAGGATGGGGTAGAGCTGCGGCGGCGGAGACAGACCAGGCAGAGGGTAAGGGCGGAGGGGCAGGGTGGGGCCCGAGAACACATGGAGTGAAAGTCCAGAAGAGGACACTCGCTTGGAGGGAAGACTGAAATAAGACCTACTGTAGACTTCTGAGCCAAGCGGGACACTGGAGGGGGGGCTTCCGAGTAATTTCTCTAGGGGCACCTGGGTGGCTCAGTTGGTCAGGCATCTGCCTTTGACTCAGGTAAGGATCTCAGGGTCCTGGGATCAAGCCCCGTGTCCAGCTTCCTGTTCAGTGGGGAGCCTGCTTCTCTCTCTCTCCCGCTGCTGCTCCTCCTGCCTGTGCTCTCTCTCTCTCTTTCTCTCTGTGTCAAATAAATAAATAAACTCAAGAAGAAGAAGGAAGAAGAGGAGGAGGAGGAGGAGGAGGAGGAGGGAGAGAAAGGGAATTTCTCTATTCGTGGTAGACCGGTATGGACGGCAGTGAGAAAGCTCCGCGGGGGGCCAGCCAGAAGGGGTAGAGACAAGCCACCAGCAAGGGTGTGAGGAGTTGCCAGGCTCATGGGGAGCAGAGAGTGTAGAGAGGAAGGTGGGTGAGAGGGCTGCTTCCCAGCCCTGCCCGGGGTCTGCAGGGCCCAGGGCGCGCGGGGGAGTGAGGAGCAGCCTCGTGGTTGGCAGCCAGGGTGTGGTGGTTACACAGGGAATGTTCTCCACAGACCATTACCCTCTGTACAGAATATCCTGCCTACAACCCTCAAATATCTCAGGTGTTTCCACGCCAAATCCCCTTGGTTCCTCTGAAAACAAAGCTTTCCAAACCTCCCTGCTCTAACTCTCCATCTCCCTTCTCTCTCGGCGAGTGCAGAAGAAACCCTATTCCAGCTGTCACCACTGTCCTCGTCAGAGGATGGGGCAGCGAAGGGGTGTAGCAGCACCTTCCTAGGTCAGCATCCACCTGAGCTCAGAGCTAAGGGCCGGGGCTCTGCATGGCAGCCCTGGGTTCCCTCAAATCTTGCCTTTGCCCCACACCCACTACGCAAACCCAGTGGAGGAGCTGACCCTCCACTTCCTCATCTGTAAAACGGCGACAAGAATGATATCTCCCATGTTAGCTAACGCATGTGACATGTTGCAAAGTGCTTATCACAATACCTGACACATAGTGAATGCTCAATAAATAATAGCTATTATTATGGATGGAGCCCAGGTTTCCCTCGCTGATTTTTTTTTTTAAGCAGTCAGAGCTCAAGAACTCTACAATACCTGTGGTCAATAAAACCTCTTAGAAATGAAACAGGAAGAGATGGGAAGGGAGACAAACCATAAGAGTCTTCTAGACTCACGAAACGAACTGAGGGTGGCTGGGAGGTGGCAGGGGGGTAGGGATGGGGTGGCTGGGTTGTGGACATTAGGGAGGGTATGTGCTGTTAAGTGCTGTGAAATGTGTAAGCCTGACGATTCACAGACATGTACCCTGGGGGCAAATAATACATTATATGTTAATAAAAATTAATTTAAAAAAAATAAAACCTCTTAAATAAATTTACAAAATACACAGCCGAGGAAGCTCTTCCTTGTTGCGAACATGTGCCCTTACTTATCTTGAACCTAAATACAGAACATCACCTGGGCCTTCAATAACCTGCCTGGAGTTCATTTCCATCAGGCTCTGTAGGCTGTTGAGAAGGTTTTATGTCTTGACATAAAATAGCCACCATTCAAAGGGCACGTACTCTGAGTTAAGCACTGTGCTGCCTGCTGTTTGCTCACCTGATCTTAATTTAATCCCCGCAAAATCCACGGAAGGCATGCTATTATCTCAGTTTTGTAAGAAACTGAGGCTCAGAAGGGTGGAATCATCTGTCCAAGGTCATATAGCCAGTAAGTAGACGATCTGGGAGTGGAGCCCATGTAGACTCCAAGAATCACATTCTTAACCATGGTGCTAGAGTGAATGCAGGTAAAGGGGGGGGGGTGTCAAATACTTTTCCTGGCTGGCCAAAGACTCCCCAGACTTTTTAATGCGACCAAGTCAACCTATATGCCTATGAGGGGAGCCCATGGCTCAAAATCCACATTCACTGGACTGCGCATGAGAGAGAACCACCCACAGGATGAAGGAATTCAAGCCTTTACGCATTCAGGTTTCATCTTTCCCATCACTATTTGTTCCTGCTCTATCCCCTACAGCTGTCACCACATCTGGCACTGAAGCTTGTTGACTGGATGAATCAGAGGAGAGGATGAAGAAGAAAGACCAGGCAGGGAAGGGGTGGGAAGAAGAAAAGCAAAGAGGTGGGGCCAGAGAAAGGGACAGGTGGGAAAGATACAGAGAGGGATGGGGCTAGGAGCCGGGAGGGGAGGGAGATCAAGCTAGCCCCCTCCACCGCCAGGCTCTGATCCACTGTTGGCCTCAGATGAACCTGTGAGAGTGCCAGAATTTTCCAGTCCAACCCCCCCCAATAAATTATCCTGGCCTCAGCCTTCATTTCAGGAGATTCCTCTTCCCCCCAGGTGCTCAAGCCCAATTGGAAGCCCACCCCTAGCCCTGCCTGATCCCTTGCCCTGCATGCTGGGAAGTGGGCTCCGAGCTTTGTCCCATTCTTGGAGCCTCCCTCAGTTTCCTGGCATGGCCTTAGAGCTCAGTGCAACCTTCCTGCCCCGCTTCCCCTTCCTGCCTCCGGTTCCCTAGAGATGAGGCCATCCAGGCATCACGACCCCCTCCAGCCAGGGCACATCCCTCACACCTCCGCCAGCTTCTCCAGCGCAGAAGCCTAAAGCCCAAGCCTGCTTCCTGCCCAGCCCATCTTCCCCAGAGTCCAGGGGATGGAGGAAAGCTACTGGCACCACCTGTTCCTGACACCTTTGCCTTAGACATGGCAAGTGAGGACACAGGCCAGAGTCTGCAGCAGGAGTGGGGGATGACTCACTTCAAGAATGTGTCCCTGGGTAGAGGTTAGGAGAGAGCCAGGACTGTGCCATAGTCTGATAACTTCAGGGGAACTTTTATGGGCAACATCTCCCTTTATCTTCCCGCAGAGAAAGGAGTGTGCCCTCCAATACCCTGCTTTGGGGCTGGCGAGCCCTCTCCCAGCCCATCTGCTCAGGTTTCCAACTCCCCGGCCACACTTGGCTTCTCACAGCTCCAGGAAGGGCTGAAGAGGTCATCACATTACCTACCCCTCCTCAGGAGCAGGTTCTGAGCACCAGGCGAGGCTCTGCCATTGTATCTCCCTTCATCTCTCCAAGACCCAGTAAGGCAGGCATTGCTGACCCCCCTTCACAGATGCGGAAAAGAAGGCTCAGCAAGGTTAAGTGACTGGTGACTGGCCTGGAGTCAAAGAGCCAGTAAGAACCACCACCAGGATCTCAGCCTGGAGTCTGACTCCGAAGCTCCCAAGACCGAAGCTCACTGCTAACCACTTGGCTCGGGGAGAGGAAAGCCAGAGTCCTGCACACTGCACGCAGGCGGCCAAACTTTCCCTTCCCAGCCTGCGCGCCCCCAGTGGAGGCTCTGGCCCCCAGCCGGCTCCTGGCCGCAGCCACCTCACCGGGGGGAACCGGTGTGGGTCCCGGACGACATCCCCGCCCTCGAACTTCAGCCTCCGGCCGCGCACCCCTACGTCGCCCTCTGCCCCCCCAACCGCGGCCGGCCAGCCGGCCAGCTCCACTCGCCGAGCCCTCACCATAGCTGCTGCTGCCGCCTCGCCAGCTCGGGCTCCTCTGTCGCCCGTCGGCCGCGGTGCCAGACACCCGGGAGGAAGCGGAGGGGCGGGGCCGCGGCCGGCGGGGGCGGGGGGCGCGCCTGCCCGGAGCCCGGACCCGGACCGCGGCAAAGTGAAAGCTGCAGGCACCCGGCCCAGCCTCCGGAACTGGGGGCCTCACGCCTGAGCAGCCCGGTGCTCGCGCTGCGCGCTGGCCACACGTCGGCGGCCCAAGCTGTGACCCGGGCACAGTGGAGTGGGCTCTGGAGCTGAGGTAGCGCTCGTTGCACAAGCATCTGTATCCGTGCCAACGCTGGCAGGGTGCGGAGACGCCTCGAACAGCCAGCCAGGCCGGGTCTCTGCCACTTTGGGTGAGTGCATTCACCGGTAACCAAAACCCGACTCCCCGAGAAAAGTTTTGAATCGAAAGAAACTTTATTCACAATCAACATTGTGAATGCACTACCTGTGGCGGAATTGTATATTTCAAAACGGTACCACTGTCTGTTACAATTGTACGTACACTTACACAATGCATGTTGTGTGAATTTCACCCCAATTCCAAAAGAAAACAGACCCCCAGGGAGAATGTGCCAGTTCTGGCTTTTGGGTATTTCCTTCTTCACCACGAGGGCAGCTGCAGCCCTGCCCTCACATGACCCTGCTCCTCAGTGGGAGGGAGGATGGGGGAAGCCACCCCTCTAGAGTCTTCCTGAGCTGAATGATCCTTTCTCCTCCTCTCCTTTCAAAGCTGCAGGGGAGTCAGAGACACCTGTTCTCCACCCCACCGCAGGCCTCCCCCACCATCTCAACTGTGGTCCCTCTTGAGGGAGGGGGTTGAGCCTGCATGAGTCCAGCCCACATTCCCACCCAGGGCAATCTAGATCCCAAGGAAGAGGTTTCACCCCAGCTCTGTGGACTCTGAGTCCAAGAATGACCTGAGCAGAGAGGATGGCCACGAGTCTGTCATGGGAGGACAAAGACTGTCCTGAGGGTTTTTCTGTGCTTTTTTTTCCTCCCTGGTTTCCAGAGT
The DNA here is from genome assembly GCA_028646535.1 of Procyon lotor. Lineage (NCBI taxonomy): Eukaryota > Metazoa > Chordata > Mammalia > Carnivora > Procyonidae > Procyon > Procyon lotor. Next base: position 84,156,065 of record CM053610.1, on the reverse strand, counting down.
ATGATTCCAGAACCTGACTTGCCAGAAGGAGTCCCAAATCCTGTCTCCCAATCCTGTCCCTTCTACACTCCCTCCCCAAACAGGTTGTTTTCAATACCGGAAAGCCCATGAGAGAAACAGGGACAGAGATGGCAAGAACCCTTTCCCCAAACCAAGACTGAGGAAAGAGTGACAATGAGGTGGAACCTGGCCGGGAGGAGGGAAGCCCTAAGACAAAGAGGCCCATTGTACATGGAGGGGAAGGAGGGCCATGGGCCCTGTCCTGTGACACTGACTGGGCCTGGCCACGAGACCTGGGGAGAGATGCTCGCCCCCTCAGCTGAGACCCGGAGGCCCTGCTAAGTCCCAAAAGGGCAGGGGCAGACAAAAGACAAATAGAACTTCGCAGAACCAGGGGCGCCTGGCCGGCTCAGTGGGAAGAGCATGTGACTCTTGATTCCAGGGTCATGAGTTCAGTGCCCATGCTGGGTTTAGAGATTACGTAAATGACAAAAAAAATACAATAAAATAAAATAAACTTTGTAGAACCAAAAAGAAGGAAAAGTGGCCCAGTTCCTCCAACCCCTTGCTCTAGACTGCAACAAGGGCTACACAAGAGAGAGGGAAGGAGGCCCTCGCCTGTCTGGGCTAACACTTCCAGCAGAGAACTAATAAAAGGGACATGGCAAGACCCCAGGGGGACCCACTTAGGAGTCTTGCATACATCCTAAAATGGTTCTGAATTTTCCACATACCAAGAGCCTCAGAAAATTCTGGTTCTTGAGACCTGTGACAAAGAATGGAAAATAAGAGAAGACGCCATCTTTCTTCTCCAAACATACACTCTCTACCCTCCAACCATGGGGCCTCAAATAGGAGAATCTCAGCCAGAGGGTGTCCCCAGAGACAAAAGAAATAGAACGGCCAAAGGCAAAACAGAAGGGGAGAAATTACCTCACATGTGTAGGGATACCGAAAGGTCTTTATTGCCCACCGGCCACCATGTTTCCCAGCCACAGGCTGGGCCTTCTGGGTGTCTCTCCAACCAACTCTGAGGGCCCATGAAACAGCCACAGTCCAGCTCTCTTCTTCTGGGGGTCCTAGGTGCCCGGGGCAGACAGTGTGGTAGAGAGGCCTCAGAGTGAGGGGCAGGAGGACGCAGCAGCACTCCCTGCGTGCAAGGGTGGGAGAGAGGGCCCTTCTTGGCACCCGCTGTGGAGAGTTGCCCCGAAGAGGAGGGCGGGGGCGAGGGGCTCCCTAAGTCGGGATGGCATGGGTGGCAAAGAGCACGATGAAGAGGATGATGATAAAAACAATCACGCAGATGAGGACAATCATCTTCACGTTCTTCCACCAGAACTTCCGAGCCACCTTCTGCGACGTGGTCTTGAAGTGCTCCGACTGTTGGGGACAAGGCAGAGTGAACCAGTGCCTCCTCCCACCGCACCAGGAGGACAAAGAGTGGCCCACAGGCTATCCATCTAAATATTTACGTGAGCAGCTGAGGGAACAGACTGTCACACAAAACATGCACTGTCCTCCTACCTTGACAGGTATACTTTCATGATGCTCTGATGGGCCAGGCTCCAAATTAGAATTCTTGGGCTCCCCTTGACCCCCTGCCTCCCCCCTTGCCTCCTTACCCCTGCCCCATCACACACAGGGAGGGGTCTTTTACACATGCTCACACAGAGGGGTGCGACACTGTTTGTACAATCCGCCCTTGGAAGGGTACACACGGGCCGAAGGGTGTGAGCTCCAGGTGGCTACCTCTCCCTGGGTCCACGACTCCTTGCCCCACGGGGACTGCTGAGCTGGAGGACAGGCCAGGGCAGCAGGGAGCTTGGAGGTGAGAGAAACTGCTCTTCCTCCTCCATATGAGTTGCAGAAGTTACATCTCCCTCGGCCGTGCCCCCCAGATTAGGCTGTGGCAAGAAACACTAAGTCCCGGGGAGACTAGACCCAAGATTACTCCCTGGACTTGAAAAGCCACAGCCAGTCTCTCCCTGTGGACATGGAACCTTGGGCTCCAACCTTTGTTGGAGTATTTTGTTAGAGTTACTCCCTCTCCGAGCAGCTGGCTTCAGCCCCTGGCTAGAGAGAGAGAGGAATGAGGTCTAGTAAGATGTGTGGGAGATATTATTCTAGCCTTCAGCTAGCAGAGGACCCCTGGATCAAAGAATTTCACTGCTCTTCCCAGCTTCTTTTTAAAGCAGACTCAGCACAACCCTAGCAGTTTTCCACCCCCCTGCCTAGTAATGCCTAGAGAAGGCCAAAGGCCCTGGGAGGATTTTCCAGAGCCAATATTTTTGCCCTGGGGAGGTAAGGTCCAAATGATTGTCAAGGGCAGCCTTCAAAGGGAAAAATCAGTTTCATGGGAAAGAAGCCTAAGAATGCGAGGGCTGACTGGGCCATCTCATCTGTCTCAGAAAACACCTCCAAGAGTCAGCCCCATCCATTCCCCCCTCCCCAAGTCCTTGGAGCCATTCCCTGGACCCCAGTACCAATCAGTGGAATAGAGCAGAATCAGACCTGGGGACTTACTTATTACTTCCCCAAACAAGAGACAAGGCAGACTTCCTTCCTATTCACTTTGCCCCCAACACCACCAACCCCCCCAAACCCCAACAATCCTCCCTCCCTCTCTTCTCTACCCTACGCACCCCCACTCCCCCCTGCCATGGGCTCCCCATCTCACTGTGGCTTCCAGATCCTCTGTCTTGTTGCGGAGATGTTCCAGGTTTTCTCCTCGGGCCAGGATCCGCTCCACATTCTGGGTCATAATGTTCTTGACTCCCTCCACCTCACTCTGCAGGTTCCGAACCTGATCATGTCCCCGACCTCCACTGGCCTCCTCCTGGGCAGCAACACAGGGGTTAATTAGGCCAAGTGGTGGAGGAACTGAGACTCAGCCTCAGAGGCCAGGGGAGGGGAAGGCCTGAGGTGGACTTTAGCTTTTTTTAATGCCTCAGCTGTTTACAAAGAGAATGTTTTCATGTATTACTCATGTAATCAAAAACAAATGCATTTTGAAGCCCCAGAAGGTGAGGGCTGATGCTAGATAGACTAGATGGAGTTTCTTTTCAGGTTCCTGAGGCCCCTGACGAGGAAAACAAACAGCCCTAAATCCCACTCCACAGTTGCCTCGCTCCTCAGATGGGGTCAGAGTACCGCTGAGCTGGCATCTCATGACGGGGGAAACCCACCACTATTTACCAAAAGGTCCTCATTAAAAATATCTGTGCTGGCCAGCAGCACAACTTCAGGGGGCACAACCCCCCTCTCACTGCAAGACAGCGGCTGGAAAGGGGCTCGGGCCCCACGCCTCCCGGCAGCCTCCTTGCCATGGCCCAGAGCGACAACAACCAGGCTCTAAGCACCCCCCCCCCCCGCCCCCAAGCCCCCTGAGGGACGGCCATTGCGCGATGAACTTCTGCTTTCCCCACCACATAGCACCATGTGCAGGCACCCGAGCCTCCACCACCTGCTTAAGCAGATATTAAATAAAAAACAGCAGCCTGGGTGTTGGGGGAAATGGAGGGCAAGTCCTCCCCTACTGATGATAAGGTTTTTTTGAACAGGGAGGGAAAAACCAATATTAGGCTCCTCCCTCCCTGACCCACTAGAAGTCCCAAATAGGCCGGGAGCCTGGGTCCAAAGTAGACGGATTATCACAGAGAACCAACTTCTGGTTCCTTTAGAAACCCTTAGCTTTCTTCCTCCTGTTTAGAGAGAGGGGGCCACCGATTCCTTAGACTCCGCAGGGAGTCAGATTCTTGGAGTTTCTAGATAGGCATAAAGTGAAAGGCAGCGGGGCAGAGCTCCCGCTGCGGGGCTGGAATCCGCCCCGAGAACTTGAGGTGCTGCCTGGGGCGCCTGGCTGGTGGGCTGGAGGAGGAGATGCAACTCCCCGCCTGGAATTTGGACCACCCCCCATCCCCCACCGAAACCCCGCTCCAGGCCAGCAGCGAGGTCAGGGGAGAGAGGAGTGGACAAGGAGCAGGAATACCCGCCCTGGCAGCTCGGAGCTTTCCGAAGCCAAGTTGTCAAAGAAGAGCGGCCACAGTTGGCGCTGGCCTGGCGCTCTGCCTTTGCCACCAGCTCCCCCGATCTCCGGGCCCCCCACCCCACCCCCAGCCCACTCTGGCTCGTCTTTGAATCAGCCCCTTTCTAGTTCCCGGCGCGCTCACCATGTCTCCCAGCGGCTCAGGCCTGTCGGCGGCGGGACTCGCCTAGTCTGTTTCCTCCCGGGCGGCCCTCGCTTCACTTCCTGCTTGCTCCAACTTTCAGCCTGCCCCCGCCCGCCTCGCATCCCGAGCCGCTCCAGCCTCACCTCGAGCAGGTTCCCCCAGGTAGGCGGGCACCCTCTGTCGCCCTCCCAGTCTCCTCCCAAATCAGGGCTCAGGTTTAAAGCCACAGGGTTCCCCGGCACCAAAGACCTAACCTGTCAGGAACAAGGAAAGAAAGATCAAGCAGCCCTCCTAGGTTTCTTTTTTTTTTTTTTTTTTTTTAAGATTTTATTTATTTATTTGACTGAGAGGAGAGAGATCACAAGCGAGCAGAGAGGCAGGTGAGGTGGGGGGGGTGGGCGGCGGGAAGCAGGCTCCCCGCTGAGCAAAGAGCCCCATGTGGGACTCCATCCCTGGACCCTGGGATCATGACCCGAGCCGAAGACAGAGGCTTTAACCCACTAAGCCACCCAGGCGCCCCCTCCTAGGTTTCTTGAGGCTGAACCTCCTGGTATAGATAGGGAGGCTGTCTCCTTTTTCTTTTCTTTTTTTTTTTTTTTATGTCCTGAATATCAGATCCCAAATCTTAGAGACTGACATCAACTGTAAGTACCCCACCAGGCGTAATTCACCTGGAAACAGAACCCAGATATGAAAATTTCTCGCTGGCAACTGCTGTTCCTATGTTCGTGGGTGGGCAGAAAGTATTAAAACCCCCCAAGTCTGGACTGCTGTGATCCTGGGCTATGGTGTCAGAAAGCTCTGGGTTACTAGCCGTGTGACCCTGGGTGAATCTCTTCACCTCTCTGGGGTTTACCGGTGCTAATGCTGACCTCAGAGTATGGTGGGGAGGTGTAAAAGGATAGCACAGGCAGTGTGCCTGGGACGGTGTCCAGAAGGAAGACCTGTCCACGGTTGGAACCAGGAAATGCTGGCTCACCAATCCCTTCTTTCTTCCCAGAGTTCAACAGTCCCTTCAGGAGCCACAAAGAGGGGTTGGTGAACCCTGTCAGAAATGGTCAGAGGCCTGCCCTATGGACAGAGAAGGGCCCCAGGGCAAAGGATTTTTCCACCACCTGGCTCCAGGCCACAGAAAATCTAGTCTTCCTGGATGATGTTTATCAAGACAGAACAATAACAGGGACATGCAAAAGGGAACAAACATTCCTGTCCCATCCCAGAAGTATCAGTGTCAGTTCTAAGAGGGAAATTTCAGCTTCTCTAACACATACTTTTTTAAAGGAATTAACAAATTTTGGACCTCTGGGTTTTTGTTGTTGTTGTTGTTGTTTTTAAGATTTTATTTATTTGTTTGACAGAGAGAAAGAGATCACAAGTAGGGAGAGAGGGAGAGAGAGGGGGGAAGCAGGCTCCCTGCTGAGCAGAGAGCTCGATTTGGGGCTTGATCCCAGGACCCTGAGATCATGATCTGAGCCAAAGACATAGGCATTAACCAACTGAGCCACCCAGGTGCCCCTAGACCTCTGTTTTGAGATGCATTATTCTACTTTATAATGAAATCTTAACTCCAATCAGATGAAATTATTGTATTTTGCAAGTCTGAAATTTGGTGGACAATACCAGCCTGCTTTCACAGATAATGTGGCTGTCCCACTTCTCACTATGCTTAGAGGTAGGTCAGAATCCTTGATCTGTCCTTGCGATGTCCAGTACAGTAGCCACTGACCACATGTGGCTGGTGGGCACTTGAGCTGTAGCTATCTGAATTGAGAAGTGACATAAGAGTACACACTGTATTTCTTTTTCTTAGGATTTATTTATTTGAGAGAGAAAGTAAGAGTATGCATATGAGGAGGGGAGGGGCAGAGGGAGAGAGAATTTCAAGCAGACTCCCCTCTAAGTACAGAGACCTACACCGGGGCTCAATCTCCCAACCCTGAGATCAGGACCTGAGCGGAACTCAAGAGTGGAACACTCAACTGACTGAGTCACTCAGGCGCCCCAAGTATTTCAAAGACTTATTATGCAAAAAAGAATGTAAATATCTCATCAGTAATTTTATACACTGATGATCACTGAAATAATGCTGTAGGTATATTGAGTTAAATTTTAAAAGT
>CM053610.1:84002217-84149679 GCA_028646535.1 Procyon lotor | reverse complement strand
CCCCCCCCCCCCCCCCCCCCCCCCCCCCCCCCCCCCCCCCCCCCCCCCCCCCCCCCCCCCCCCCCCCCCCCCCCCCCCCCCCGCCTGCCTCTCTGCCTACTTGTGATCTCTCTGTCAAATAAATAAAATCTTTAAAAATGAAAAAATAATAAAAGTTGATAACAGTAATTTCGCCCATTTCTTTTCATTTGGCTAGTAGAAAATTTAAAAGTACAAATGTGGTTCAAATTATATTTCTATTAGACACATTGTTCTATACCTTAATATTTGTGTGACCCTGGACATACTGATGGGACATCTGTGACCCTCAGTTATCTCATTGTCTGCTCCTGGCACTGTAACAAGCCGCCGTACATGGTGGCTATTATAATTCCTACGATTAAGAATTCCAGATGCTAATATGCGGTGGTGGGTAGGGAAACATGAAAGGTGCTGAGAAACAAAGGGCCAGAGCAGGATGGCTAAGAAGAGCAAAAGTACATGGAGGAGGACTTGCAGGGTGGAAATCAGGGTTACAGTCGCTGAGTAATTACCGAGGTCTAGTATGCCACTGCCAGCCTGAGACATACACTGGTGTCCCTGAGGAAGCTGACCCTTGGCCTAAACCCAGCACCCATTAGGGAGATTCTCCAGTGCCCACCATTGGGAATGCAGCCTGCTCACCCTCTTCACTGTGCAGAATCCCTGCGGGCTTGGCCTCACCTGTACAGGTCACAAAGCTTCGCTTTGTCAAAAGACCACCCTGCTGGGGCGCCTGGGTGGCTCAGTGGGTTAAGTCTCTGCCTTCAGCTCAGGTAATGATCTGAGGGTCCTGGGATTGAACCCTGCATCAGGCTCTCTGCTCAGCGGGGAGCCTGCTTCCCCCCATCTCTCTGCCTGCTTGTGATCTCTGTCAAATAAATAAATAAGACCATCTTGCTAGCGCTGTCACAAGATGAGCCATTCCATAAGGCACCGAACAATGCACTATGGTAGCAGAAATGGTCATATGAAAAAAAAAAAAAAAAAGAAATGGTAATATGGCTGGTTGTGGGGGAGGTTGCCTGGCTGGCTCAGTCAGAAGAGCATGCAAATCTTTTTTAAATAATTATGTTTTAAATAAAATATGTTTTTTTTTTATTTTTTCAGTGTTATAAGATTAATTGTTCATGCACCACACCCAGTGCTCCATGCAATACGTGCCCTCCTCAATACCCACCACCAGGGAAGAGCATGCAACTCTTGATCTTGGGGTCATGAGTTCAAGCCATTTTGAGACTGAACTTACTTTAAAAAAAGAAAAGAAGGAATGCCTGGGTGGCTCAGTGGGTTAAAGCCTCTGCCTGCGGCTCAGGTCATGATCTCAGGGTCCTGGGATTGAGCACCGCATTGGGCTCTCTGCTCAGCGGGGAACCTGCTTCCCCCTCTCTCTCTGCCTGCCTCTCTGCCTACTTGTGATCTCTCTCTCTCTGTCAAATAAATAAAATATTAAAAAAAAAAGGACTATTAACAGCCTGCAAAGCAACCAGGCAAACTTTGGGGGTGCACTGACATCTATCCCAATCTTATTTATGGCCCAAGTGGCAGTTTACTCCGGTACCTCTCTGGGAAAAGACTGGAAAACAAGGAAAAGGCACATTCAAGAGGTGCAATGGGCATAGTTCCCTGAAGGATCATAAAGCTCTCACCACTGCCAAGGCCTCTTTTGTCTTCAAACCCCTTTGTAGGCTGTTACATGGCTGGCCACCCCATCTGTGACACGACTGGCCACCCCATCTGTGACAGTCACCCCCCCATCACTCCCAATGTCTCTTTCCCTTTCTGTCTGTGCTTTTAGAGCCAGAAGTTTCCATCCGTGGCCATCTTCCCTTCAGCCATTGCACTCTCCTGGAGCAATAGTCCTCTAGGAGCTGAGGCTGATTTTGCCCTCCAAGGGACATGTGACAATATGTGGAGGCATTTTCAGTTGTCACAACTGGGGGGATGTGCTCCCGGCATCCAGTGGGTAGAGGCCAAGGACACGAAATTTCCTACATGCAAAAGACAGCCCTCCCACAACAAAGAATTATACAGACCAAAATGTCAGTAGTGCCGAGGTTGAAACTCTGGTCTCCCTAGGGAAGTGCAATGCTTTATGGTTTCAGCAGCCATTTACAGATGGGCCCCAAATCTGTGTCTCCAGCCCTGACCTTATTCTCATTTGCCTCTCCAGATGCTTCCAACAGCCAAACCAAACCCTTTATTCTCCATGTTGCTCCTGCTGGGTAATACTCCCGTTCCACCAGTTTCCCAAGCTAGGAATCCCTAAGCACATTTTGTCTTTTATAGAATGTGTAATATGTTTTGCCATTAGCTGCATACACACTGACATCCTGAGACTCTAACTTCTGTGAAGGCAGGGGCTATGTCTTTATTTCAGCACCCTTTGTTGAAAATAACACACACACAGTACTCGTTCACTAATGTTTGAGGTATTGAACCGAGAGATCTGAAAGGGGGCTTTTTTCTCTGCAGTGCAGATCAAAAGATAATTTTTATTAGCAAAGTCCCATGCATGGGCAATCATTTGAGTGTCTGCCTTTGGTTCAAGTCATGATCTCAGGGTCCTGGGATCGAGCCCCATATCGGGCTCCCCATTCAGTGGGGAGTCTGCTTCTTCTCCCTCTCCCTCTGCCCCTCACCCCCACTCATGATCTCTCTCTCTCTCAAATAAATAAATAAAATCTTTTAAAAAATAAAAAGACCCATGAAGAAATCTCTTTCCTTTTTGGAAATTTTGGACCATTTTATGGATAAATGAATAGTAAATGGCGTGAGTCTTTGTATACTGGTCCTAAAAGGATAAACTGGAAATCAACCCCCTCAACAAAAACAAAATAAGTCATGGGGTGAAGAGGTTCTGAGTTAGCACAGTTCATTTGCCAGCTGTACTTTTCTTTATGCTCTCCAGTCACCCAAGACTATACCAAGAACATTTGATTTCCCTCTCTCCTCTCAAAATGATACTCATCCTTCAAAGCCCAGTGCCAAGTTTTCAGAAAACTTTCCTGAATTCTCCAGTCATGATTCATTTCCTCTTCAGTGCTCCCAGAGCACTTTCAATCTCATTTAATACTTAGGATTTTGTACATTCTATTATTTCCATATTCTTTTATTATTATGTTTCCTTATCCTTTAACTCCTATAGGACAGAGGCGATAGCTTAATCATTTGTTTCTCTATAACCTGTCCAGTTCTGGCACATAACAGACTATAAATGCTTAATTTATTTATATTTTTAAAAAATATTTTATTTATTTGACAGAGAGAGACAGTGAGAGAGGACAAGCAGGGGATGTGGGAGAGGGAGAAGCAGGCTTCCCACCGAGCAGGGAAACCTATGCTTGATCCCAGGACCCTGGGATCATGACCTGAACTGAAAGCAGGCACTTAACGACTGAGCCACCCAGGCACCTCTATAAATGCTGAATTTAATGGAACCATCTAATTCTGAATGGTCTTAGAAGAGCTAGCCCAAACTTTCTGACTCATACTGGATTCATTTGGACTGGGGTTTGACAGCAGATTAAGAGATTCATCCCCTAAACAGATCTATGGCTTCCAATAGATCCAATAGAAACAGATGTATGGCCAAAGTGACTTGGCCTCCCTTGCCTGTTAGGATAACCTAGAAGTGGGCCAACCCCTCAGTAGCAGGAACACTGTTAACTCCATGATTCTACCTGCCAAACACATCTGTCCCTAGAAATCCCTACTTTTACATCTACTCCCGACATGCTTTTCCTTTAGCACAGTTGTTCTCAACACATGGTCTAAGAAACCCTGGGGTCTTCAAGAACAAAACTACTTCTTTAATAATACGATATATTATTTGTCCTTTTAACTATGTTGCCATTTGCACTGATGATACAAAAGCAACTGTGGGTAATAAAACTGTTGGCAACTTAGCAGGAATGAGACAGTGGCACCAAATTGTAGTAGTAGTCCTTGTATTCCTCCTGGCTGCACACTTGCATTTTCAAAAAATGGCATTTTCAACAACCCTAATGTTTTATTCATTCTTGACACTGGAGTACACACCCTTAACTACTTTATGAGAAATACACACACAGCACTTTGCATACCCAGGTATGATGGGTGTCTCCCAGTTGTTCCGAGAAAAAGAACTTGTGTAGTTAAACTGTGAGCTCAAGCAATGTTTTTAAATTAACAGAATTTGGGGCGCCTGAGTGGCTCAGTGGGTTAGGGCTTCTGCCTTCTGCTCAGGTCATGACCTCAGGGTCCTGGAATCAAGACCCGCATCAGGCTCTCTGCTCAGCAGGGAGCCTGCTTCTCTCTCTCCCTCTGCCTGCCTCTCTGCCTACTCGTGATCTCTCTCCCCCTGTCAAATAAATAAAATCTTTTTAAAAAATTAAATTAACAGAATTTATTTTTTGAGTACTGCAGACAGTTCCCACATACCCCTTAGCACTTTCCCATTTTTCTCCCATTATTAACAGCTTGCACTAGTATGGTATATTTGCTTTACAATTGATGAGCTAAGTTTGATATGTTATTATTAACAAAGTCCATAGTTTACATTAGGGTTCATATTCAATGGGTTTTGACAAATGTATAATTATATGTATGCACCACGACACCATTATAGTATCAAACAGAATAGTTTCATCTCTCTAAAAGTCCCCTGTGCTTCACCTATTCATCCCTCCCATCTTCCCCCCTAGACCCTGGCAACCTTTTGCCTTAAAACCACAGTTTTGCCTTTTTCAGGGTATCAGTTTGTATCATACAGTGTATAAGCTTTCAAGATTGGTTTCTTTCACTTAGGAATATGAATTTAAGGTTCCCCCCATCCTTTTGTGGCTTGATAGTTCATTTTGCTTTATCACTGAATATTCCGCTGTATGGATGTGCCAGTTTGTTTACCCATTCACCTACTGAAGGACCTCTTGGTTGCCTCCAAGTTTAGGCAATTATGAATAATGCTGCTATGTATTTGTGTGGGCATAATTTTTCACCTATTTGGGTCTATACCAAGGAGCATAATTGCTGGGTCATACGGTAAAAGCATGTTTAGTTTTATAAGAAACTGCCAGACTGTTTTCCAAAATGAGTGTACCATTTTGCATTCCTACCAGCAATGAAGTAGAATTCCTGTTGCTCTACATCTTCATCAGCATTTGTGATCAGTGGTGCTTTGGATTTCAACCACTCTAATAGCTATCTCATTGTTGCCTTAATTTGCAATTCCCTAATAAAATAAGATGTTGAGTATCTTTGTTTCTTCCTTTCTTTTTTTAAAATGAAACATCATTTTACTTGTGGGCAAACTATGGTTATTCAAACTGGCACATTCGGCAGGGGGTTTTTTTGTCAAAAATTAAAGAAGTGTGGCTGTTCCTCAAAGGGAAACAATAGACAGTATGTGTTGCCAAGGAATAAAGTTGAACTTTCAAATGGAAATTAGAATTTTAGAAAACTTGTATCCACCACTGTGAGCTTGGAGGCTTCCCAACATTTAAGAGACTCTGAATTTAGAAGAGCAGCATAACTCACTGAACCAATGTTTTCCAAATGACTATATGCATGATTTTGTAAAAGGTCCCAAGTGCAAGATATACCAATGATTTCAATGTGACAGAGCATAAAGTTCACATCTGATTAACCCATAAAAAAACGACCACTTTTAAGTTTAGGTGTGTTATCAAAGAAGGATACACACAATTACCTAAAAATGTTATTAAAATGCTTTTTCAGGGACGCGTGGGTGGCTCAGTTGTTAAGCGTCTGCCTTCAGTTCAGGTCATGATCCCAGAGTCCTGGGATCCCAGAGTCCCTGCTCGGCGGGAAGCCTGCTTCTCCCTCTCCCACTCCCCCTGCTTGTGTTCTCTCTCTCGCTGTGTCTCTGTCAAAAAAATAAATAAAATCTTTAAAAATAAATAAATAAATAAAATGCTTTTCCTTTTTCCAACTAAGTATCTGTGAGGCCAGATTTCCTTCACATACTTCAATCAGCAGATCAAATGCAGAAGCAGATATGAGAATCCAGCTGTTTCCAATTACTCCAGACATTAGATTTGCATATGAAACAATATAGTTCTACTTGTGCAATTTTTTTGTGGAAAACAAACTTTTTCAATAAAAGTTATTTATGTAAACGTTTTATTTTGTCAACATGGTTTATTACTGTTTTTTTAAGTCACTCAATACATATTTTAAACATTTCTCAGTATAAATTTCCAGTGGTAAATGTGGAAAAATATAACCCACATAATAAAAGCTCTTTAGGGTTCTCAATAATGTGTAGCAGTATAAAAGTGTACTGACACCAAGAAAATGTGAGAACTACTATTCTAGGATGCCTTCCTGTGATCCTGCTGGCCAACGCCAGGGCAGAAAATTAGATATCGTAGTGCTGTTCAAGACTCACCTCTGGGACTCCTCCCTGATGGAGCACACTTCACGCATTACCCCTAGTCTACATTCTCCTGCAGCTGTGTCGTTCCGGTTTCCCCAGCTGATTTCAAACCTCTGGTTCTTGGCAGGTACTGGAAGAGAGAATAAAGGAACTCGCACCCTATCCCTACGCCGGGACAGCTCTTCCAGGTGCGTCCTCAACTCGGAGGTCAATCTCTTAGGGGGAAAGTGTCTGACATTTGCACCCGCATGCTCACATCAGGGAGCACCGCAGGGACCCTACAAACTGGACAGACCTGATGGGGACGTGGGGAGGGGGGGTGCAGAGAAGTTGTCAGGACTCAGATTTATTAGGGCTGAAAGTGCCAGGGGCTTTGGGACGCTTCATGGCGACACTGGTCTGGCGACTGAAGACCGGCGTCTGCGGGTATCCCAGCTCCTCCTCGGTCACTGGGTAAGGGACACCAGCCCGAGCTCCCTCTTCCCCCACCCCCAAGGTTCCTCGCTCCGCCCTTTGCCGCCAAGCAGGGAGCAGGCGACGCCAGCGAGAGACGTTCACGACAGTCCTAGCGCTTTCCGGCCGGCCGCGCGCGTGCTGATGTGTCGGGGAGGCGGGGCTTAGAGAAGTGTTTCCTCCAGTCGCTTCCCGCTTGGCAGCTACTGCTCTTGCCGTGTTACCTCCGCGGAGCCATGGTGGTGTCTGCCCGGTCCGCGCGGGTCCAGCCAGACTCACGTAGGCTCAGAGTCCTCCCATGCGGCAGAGAGAGAGAGAGAGGGGGGCTCTGTCTCAGAGGGGTGGGGGCGGTGGGACTGCCCTGTGGGACCCCGGGAAAGGGATCTCAGTTTGGAAAGGGCTTGTAGAGAGAGACTGCAGTCCGCGGCTTTGGGGTGATGGTGACACTCGGGGCGCTTTGCCGTTAGGGGGCTATAGTCTGAAAGAGGTTCTGGGATATTGGGAGATCCAGAAGGATCTGGCACTGCGAGGACCCTGATAGGGAGAAACCCTGGGGCCTAGGGGCTGTGATTTCTGTGATTTGGGGAGGAGCCGATTTTAAAGCACTTCCGTCCCCACAGCTGCATATACACTTTAAAAAATATATATTTTTATTTATTTGACAGAGCGAGAGAGGGAACACAAGCAAGGGGAGTGGGAGAAGGAGAAGCAGGCTTCTTGCCAAGCAGGGAGCCCGATTTGGGGCTTGAATCCCAGGACCCTGGGATTATGACCTGAGCCGAAGGCAGACTTTTTTAACTGACTGAGCCACCCAGGCGCCCCGACAGATACACTTTCTATTTGTTGTTTGCAGATAAAGTACAGAAAGACAAGGCTGGACAGTCTTCGGGGCCCAGCCAGGGCAGCGCAATGGGGAAACTCTTGGGGTTTGAATGCACAGATGTTTCCAGCTGGGGAAGGCTGGTGACCCTGCTGAATCGACCAACGGATCCTGCCAGCCTGGCTGTCTTCCGTTTTCTCTTTGGTAAATGGGGTTTCTGGAGGGGCTAGTGTGATGGTGGGTGGGAGAATAACCATCCTCCCTTGCACATTTCTTGTTTACTTACTAGTGACTTGCCTCCCTTTTCTTCAGAGCTGAAGATACTGATTTCCTGGAAGAGATCTTTGTGGAGTTTAGGATCAAATCCACTTTTGTCTCCTCTGATTAGGGATTGGAGGCCAGAAATGCTTTGATTTGAGGCCATAGAAAATACAGAGGCAGATGACCAGAGACTCATCTAGCTTGTGGCATGAAGTTGCCTAGTAACTATACTCAGGACCAGACCTCAGAAACACCAGGGGCGACAGGGCAGACATTTTGGCTGTGACTCCCTAATCCAGAGTTTCTTATAGGCCACAGCTTGTATGCTTGGAATGGCTTACAGATGTGCTAAGATATTACTTCTCTTAGCCCAGTCTCAACTGGTAGCAATTTTGCTCTCCAGAGGACATTTGGCAATGACAGTAGACATTTTTATTTGTCACAACTTGGGGGAAGAGAAATAGGTGGCTACTGGTATTTACTTAGGAGCCAGGGGTGCTGCTACATGACCTGTGGTGCACAGGATAGCCCCTCCCAGCAAATAATTAACCAGCACAAAATGTGAGTAGTCCTGAGGTTGAGAAACCCTGCCTTAACTGGAACTGGCTTCCTGACCTGAGTAGCCCCTTCTGTTTGCTCTAGTATGGTAAACCAAATGCTGTTTTCTTGGTGTGCCAAGAAGTGAAAAAAATTAAGACGCACCACCCTAGAACACTTTTTATGGCCTCGTAGGACAGACCTTAATAACTTAATGTTACCTGAACAGCTTTTATAGCATTTTGTACACTTCTCTCATTTAATCCTCTTTGTAACCCTGTAAATTCTTTTTTTTTTTTTTTTTTTTAAAGATTTTGTTTATTTGACAGAGAGAAACACAGCAAGAGAGGGAACACATGCAGAGGGAATGGTAGCGGGAGAAGCAGGCTTCCCGCTGAGCAGGGCGCCCGATGCGGGGCTCGATCCCGGGACCCTGGGATCATGACCTGAGCCGAAGGCAGACGCTCAACGACTGAGCCACCCAGGCGCCCCTGTAAAATTCTTTTTAAAGATTTTTATTTATTTGAGAGAGAGATAGCGAGCAAGCTCACAAGCAGGGGGAGGGGCAGAGGGAGAGGGAGAGGGAGAAGCAGGTTCCCTGCTGAGCAGAGAGCCTGATGCAGGGCTCCATCCCAGGACTCTGGGATCATGAGCTGAGCCAAAGGCAGACCCTTAGCCACCTGAGCCATCCAGGCACCTCCTGTAGCCCTGTAAGATATTATGAGTCCCTTTCACAACTAGGGAATGAAGAATTGGCTCAGGGAGGTGCAATGGCTATCTGAGATCACACAGCTGGCATGATGCCTAGCACAGAGCAGACACTCAGTAATTATTGTTGAATGAATGAATAAATGGCCAAGCCAGGGTTAGGTAAGAAGTCTGACCCTGGAGCTGGGTGCTCTATTCCACTATATTCCAGTGTATTCCATCGCTTCCTTTGCTGAAGCCTAAGGGCCCCTCCTCAACTCCCTTCCCAGGGCTGATGATGGTGTTGGACATTCCCCAAGAGCGGGGGCTCAGCTCCCTGGACCGAAGATACCTCGATGGGCTGGATGTGTGCCGCTTCCCCTTGCTGGATGCCCTGCAGCCACTACCACTTGACTGGATGTATCTTGTCTATACCATCATGTTTCTGGGTGAGGGAAAGATGGGAGTATTGACTGGCCTCTCTAAACCACAGAAATACAAAGCATGCCGGTGAATGACCAAAGTCTTGGGTTCATTATTTCACTTCTGTTGTGACTCCTAATTTCATCCCGCTACCTGTATGTCATCGAGCTGTGACCTCATGAGTCTTTTTAAAATACTAAAATAACATTTGATTTTTCATTTGGCTTTATGATTATAAAACGTCCGGTGACTTTTCTTAATCCCACCCACAGCCTGTCCCCTGGGGAGCTGGGCCTCTGGTGACCCTTTGACCTCTTAATCCTCTCCCCCACAAATCCCAGGGGCACTGGGCATGATGCTGGGCCTGTGCTACCGGATAAGCTGTGTGTTATTCCTGCTGCCATACTGGTATGTGTTTCTCCTGGACAAGACATCATGGAACAACCACTCCTATCTGTATGGTTTGTTGGCCTTTCAGCTAACATTCACGGATGCGAACCGCTACTGGTATGATTCTAGGGGAAAGGGGAAAGGGGTCGGCTGGGTCAGGATGGTTACCAGTGATAGGGGCCCTGTGAGATCCTAGAATTTTCCCCAGCAAGCGTATTTTCAACCATGCTTTGCAAAGTGTGGTTGCAGGGTCACACTTCAGTCCGGATGAATTTGGGAGGGGGAAGGGTCAGTGAGGTTGGGGCACGTGGGATGACAAAAAGCAAAATGGCTCCATTCCCACCCCTTCACTCTTTCCCTATCTCCCCAGGTGCCTTGATCTATCCACTTCCTGTAATCCACTTAGAAGAAGAGAAGACTAAAGCCAGACATAGATGTTTTCAGATACTTCAAGGGTGGTCATGTGGAAGAGGGAGCAGACTTTCTGTGTGTGAGCCCAGAGGGGCAGAGTTAGAGCCAAGAGTAGAAGTTTCGGTGAGGCAGAGTCATGTCAGAAGGAGAGGGCCCACCAGGGCTGCTCAGCAGTGCTGTCCTGGGAGGAGGTAACCCTCCCCCACCTCTGGCTTAGGTGACCATCTCTCAGGGGAGGTGGTGAAGGGATTTGGAGACAGGGCGGCAGGGTAGATGACCTCTAGGGATTCTCCCCATTAAGTGAAAAGCAAATAGGAGCTATCAGTGAGATGGGTATAGGGGAAAAAGTCTCAAACGATGCATTTGTTAGTGATTTATCAGTCACGAATTATACCTACACATACCCCCTTATAAACCTTTAAACTCATTCAGATGTGCAGCTCTGATCATATAAAATTAAGAGACAGTTTTGACAGAATACTCGTGACACGTTTCATTTTTATAACTTTACGCAATTTGAAAAAATACTTATGCCTTACTCAGGCCTTTCCACATGGCCAGGCACTATACTAAACACTTTAAATTCTTCCTCAGTACAGTGCCATGAGGCTCTTAACCACACATGTAAGCTGCCCCTTCCCAACCTCTCTGCTCATCCATTGTCTCTTTGAAACCTGCTTTGCTTCATACATCTCGTCTTAATATCTTGGGTTTATCGCTTCTCTCCCAAGGTACCCTCCAGCACTAGATCCTGGCATCTAGGGCTCTGAGATGTCAGTTTGTTTTGGATATTGAAATTTTTTTTCTTAAATGTACTATATAGTTACATATACCTTTAGCTTTTCAAACATTCCCTCAAATTCATTCTTTTTCAAATTCAGTCATATTCTGAAGCATTATAATCGTTCTCCCAATTTGTGCCATTAAGACAGACTAGTTTACTAACTAATTAATGGTAACCACTGAACTGTGTTGTTTTAACCCACTAGTAGTATTTCTGTTATGACTGAAAATAATCAATATTAAATTTGCTCCTATACTTCTAAAAAGCCTCAGAAGATCCCAGAGGACCAGAGAGGAAATGGGAGGTGGCCTGGGATAGATAATTACACTTAAAAAGAAAGGTGGAAATGTGTGGGGCTAAGAAGCTCTCCTTAACCTTACTTCCCTCGGTGTAGGTCTGTGGACGGCCTGCTGAATGCCCGCAAGCGGAATGCCCACGTGCCCCTTTGGAACTATGCTGTGCTTCGTGGCCAGGTATAGGGTTTTAGGAAAGGGGGGTGTTCTTCCGCAGCCACTGTCGGCAGGACCATCCTGCTGTCAGGTGGCGCTGTACTCTGCCTCCCTGGAGCTTCCCTTTTTTTCCCTTTTGCTGGAAAGCAAGGCTGACTCTCGAGTTGCCAGTCCCCTAGTCTCTGGGTTCTCTCACCTCATCATGGAAAGCACAGAGCTTTGTCGCTGCTAGATGAGCATCCTTACGAGAGATTTAGGCTTCGTGACTTTCCTTGGGCCCTAATACTGTGCCTGGCGTTGGTAGAATGTCCATATGAGTGAAGATCTCAGATGAGGAAATTGAGTGAATGTAATCTTCTTTAGGGTCTCAACTCAGATAAGAACTTGGGTCATTTTATTTATTTATTTTTTAATATTTTTCTTTATTTGACGGAGAGAGAGAGACATCACAAGTAGGCAGAGAGGCAGGCAGAGAGAGAAGGGGAAGCAGGCTCCCTGCTGAGCAGAGAGCCCGATGCGGGGTTCGATCCCAGGACCCCAAGATCATGACCTGAGCCGAAGGCAGAGGCTTTAACCCACTGGGCCAGCCAGACACCCCAAGAACTTAGTTCATTTTAGATGCTGTAGAAAAGCAGGTTCTTTTTTGTTTGGAGCTCGGCTTTGCATTTTGTTTTCGCAGATCTTCATTGTGTACTTCATTGCGGGTGTGAAAAAGCTGGACGCAGACTGGGTTGAAGGCTACTCCATGGAGAATCTGTCCCGGCACTGGCTCTTCAGTCCCTTCAAGTGAGTGGCAGGCAGAGCAGGGTTCTTGCGGCAGCGGTACACAGCGGGTGACTCACCTCCCTCGGGTCTGCAGGAATGGCTGCTGTTCCTGCTTTGCCTGAATTTGCCCCATGCTTTTCCTCTGTCTGCTCCTCTTTCTCTTCAGCAGAAGGCGGAGTCAGTGATACCAAAACATCTAGGTCTTACCTGCCCCTGGGAGACGTATGGTAGGGGCCAGAACGAAGGGAAAAAACTAAAAATGAAAGAATCAGAATAAGGCACGCTGGTGAATGAGTCTGAGCCCCCAGCAGCTGCCTGGGTGGGGCCCCTGGCCTTGGGGGGCCACCCTAGCCTCTCGCCAGGGCTCCTTGGCCAGTGGACTTAGGAGATGGACAGTCCCTGCCTTGACAAAGCCATTGTTGCCACCTATTCAGAAAATTCTCCGTTTCTCCCTTCCTCCCATTTTTTCTTTCCTCCCATTTTACTTTGTTCTTTTTCCTTTTCCCTGTTATTTCCAGTTCCAAATGTTTGATTTTATTATGTTAGTCAGGCATTCACCTTTTATAGTTTCTACTCCTTTATAACCTCCGTGAAGAATCTACCCACCCCCCACCAAATACACTCACTTCTCCATCAGATTTGCCCTAGGAAATCTGCCCTTGGTGAGCACATAGGGTACACTGTAAAAAATTTGAATACCTCAAGTGTGTGGACATGAAAGGGGGTTGGAAACTGCCACGGGGTGTCTTTATGTAGAGTTCTGCCCACCTGCTGGGGTACTTCCTTTGGCAAGGACAGGGTGAGCAGAGGCACATTGGCTATGAATGTGCTGTAAATGCTGGGTGCTCCAGTGAGCTGGTGCCTGACCTTTGTCTCTGGTGTGTGCAGACTAGTATTGTCCGAGGAGATGACCAGTCTACTAGTGGTGCACTGGTGCGGACTGCTGCTCGACCTCTCAGCTGGTTTCCTGCTCTTTTTTGATGCCTCGAGGTCCATCGGCCTCCTCTTCGTGTCCTACTTCCACTGCATGAATTCCCAGCTTTTCAGCATTGGTCAGTACCTGTGGTCTGGTAGGAGGTGGGAAGCCACCGGTGTGCGGGGAACGGGAGACGGCGATGGCCACGGCAGCTACACTGAGCCCGATGCAGTCACTGAAATGGCAGTAAACGGGAGGAGAGGACTGGGGCCTCTGGGCTCAGCTCGTATGTTGCGGAGGAAGGAGTCTGGGGAAGTAAGACTCCTCAAGTTATGAGCTGCTTTCATCACAAGTGGGATACCGGGGGAGGCTTCTGAAAGGAGAGGGCTTCAGGGGATTCCCCATGTCCCCCCCAGCAAACTCCTGAAACGCTTATTGCCTCCCTCCTTTTCTAGGTATGTTCCCCTACGTCATGCTGGCCAGCAGCCCTCTCTTCTGCTCCCCCGAGTGGCCCCGGAAGCTAGTGTCTTGCTTCCCCGAAAGGCTGCAGGAACTACTGCCCCTCAAGGCTACCCCTCAGCCCAGCGTGTCCTGCGTGTATAAGAGGAGCCGGGCCAAAGGTGGCCAAAAGCCAGGGCTGCGCCATCAGCTAGGTGCTGCCTTCACCCTGCTCTACCTCCTGGAGCAGCTCTTCCTGCCCTACTCCCATTTCCTCACCCAGGTATGTGCGGCCTGGGGGTTAGCTGGGGAGGTGGCAGGGGCACAGCATGAGGGGAAGAGTCGGGCTGGCTTTGCAACCCTGTGTTGGTTGAGGATGGGGTTAAAAGGAGAACGGCTGGGCTGACCGCTGGGCCCCGCCTTCTCAGGGCTATAACAACTGGACGAATGGGCTGTATGGCTACTCCTGGGACATGATGGTGCACTCACGCTCCCACCAGCACGTGAAGATCACCTACCGCGATGGCCGCACCGGCGAGCTGGGCTACCTTAACCCTGGGGTGAGACACCTGCTGACGATTCCAGTTCTTTTTTTTTTTTTAAGATTTTATTTATTTATTTGACAGAGAGGAGAGAGATCACAAGCAGGCAGAGAGAGGGGGAAGCAGGCTCCCCGCTGAGCAGAGAGCCCGATGCGGGGCTCGAACCCAGGACCCTGGGATCATGACCTGAGCCGAAGGCAGAGGCTTTAACCCGCTGAGCCGCCCAGGTGCCCCGACGATTCCAGTTAAGAGCTCCCTGAGCATCGGGGTCTGATTTGGTCCTAAACGTAATTATAAAATAAAACACGTGCGGGTCCACTCTGCCCTTTCTCAGGAGCCAGGTTGACCCTTCTTTTGTCGAAATTGAAATAGCGCAGTGCCATTCACTTCCTTTGAATTGAAATAAGGTTTAGGAAAGGTAAGTATTAAAAAGCTCAGCAATGAAAAATTCTCCCCCAAAGACAAGTTCAGGTGCTTGAAACAGGCGCCAGGCAGGGGTCTCTTAGTGCTGTGAGCGGTGCATGAGCTGCCTGGGTGGTTGGTATCGACGAGGTGGGACTAATGTGGGGCTTTGGGGCAGGTATTCACACAGAGCCGGCGATGGAAGGATCACGCAGACATGCTGAAGCAATATGCCACTTGCCTGAGCCACCTGCTTCCCAAGTACAATGTCACTGAGCCCCAGATCTACTTTGATATTTGGGTCTCCATCAACGACCGCTTCCAGCAGAGGTGGGCAAGGGGAACAGAGAAGGGGAAAAAATGAAGTCTCGCTCCTTTTGTCGAGACGAATAGCCCATGCTCCCCAGTGTTGTCTTGCTTGAGAGGCTGTCCTCTGGTGCCTGTCCCGTTCACCTGGTTGTGGGCATAGCTGATTGCTTCCAGCAGAGGGCACCATCAACCAGAAGAAAAGGTAACTTTTTTTTTTTTTTAAGAAGCTGTTAACGCAATTCTCCTCAGGTGGCCACTAACCCCCTATTTTTCCCCTGTGCTCTGGAATCTCTTTCTTCTCTCCCTGCTCCAGAATGGCAATAACATGCTGACATACGTCATTTCCTCTATCTGGAAACAGTGATGAAAGGAACAGCACCAGAAATTCTAGTGGATAGGTGGCTATAGTCTCCTTACAACATGGTTTTCTTTCCTAAGGATTTTTGACCCTCGTGTGGACATCGTGCAGGCCGCCTGGTCCCCCTTCCAACGTACACCTTGGCTGCAGCCACTGTTGATAGACCTGTCTCCCTGGAGGACCAAGTTACAGGAAATCAAGAGCAGCCTGGACAACCACACTGAGGTGGTCTTCATTGCAGATTTCCCTGGTATGGAGGAAAACAAAGAAAGCTTTGCTGTCTTTCCATGTGGCTTCCTTGGCCAGGGACACTGCCTGTGGTAGAGAGGGGAGGAACATTCCTGGTGGGGGGAATGTTCCCGAAACCTGAGGGGTGGTAGTGGTAAAGGTGTGATGTCTCCGTTCTGGCTGGGAGTGATTTCGTCTTCCATAGGATGGGATGGGGAACTCTGTTGCCCCTGGCAGGGCTGCACCTGGAGAATTTTGTGAGTGAAGACCTGGGCAACACTAGCATTCAGCTGCTGCAGGGGGAGGTGACTGTCGAGCTGGTGGCAGAACAGAAGAATCAGACTCTTCAGGAGGGAGAAAAAATGCAGGTATTTTGCTAGAATTAACAATGGCAGAAAAATTTAGATGAATGCAGTTAATTTTTATAGACTTAAAAGTGCAGGCTCATAAAGCAAGGGCCCCTGGGGCTGTGAATAGCCTCATCCAGAAGTCAGTTCCTTTGGACTCCAAAATTCAATGAGAAGAAAGTGCCTCGGTAGGGGATGGGGGTGGATTGGGGTCCAGTGGGTAATGCAGAAAGCACATAGGCTGCCGAGGGAAAGGTTAGGAAGTGAAATATATCCATTTCCTCCCCCTTGTCAGTTGCCTGCCGGTGAGTACCATAAGGTGTATACGATATCACCCGGTCCTTCCTGCTACATGTACATCTACGTCAATACTACAGAGCTGGCGTTGGAGCAAGACCTGGCATATCTGCAAGAATTAAAGGAGAAGGTGGAGAACGGAACTGGTGAGTGTATGAAGAGTTGGGCTGAGAAAGCACCTGGTTATGAGAAATCAGGGCTGTTGAATGAAGACCTCGCCATTAAAGAATGAACTTGAAGCTTCCGGCTGATGAGAGTTTTAAAGGAATAATCTCGGTGATTTCTCTTTGTGCCATCTTCTGGACAGAAACTGGGCCTCTGCCTCCAGAGCTGCAACCTCTTTTGGAAGGGGAAGTACAAGGGGGCCCTGAGCCAACACCACTGGTTCAGACCTTTCTTAGACGCCAGCGAAGGCTCCAAGAGCTTGAACGCCGGAGAAATACCCCTTTCCATGAGCGGCTCTTCCGCTTCTTGATGCGGAAGCTCTATATCTTTCGCCGCAGGTAAGTTTTCCACAGCAGTACTGGTTGATGTCATCAGATGCTTTCGAGTTGGGTAACTTTTCTGGGGAAGGTAATGGCAGGGTGGGGAGTTGGGGGGTGGTACTTTCCCAGGAAAGGACAGTCTAGTGCTAAGTATCTCTTTCCCTCTCCATTCTTTCCCTGACTTAATGCAAGAATCAATGACTTGTGTCTGGTGACCTGCTGTCTTGTTCTGCCTCAGCTTGTCACCAACCTCTTGTGGGTTATTCCTACCCCACTCTGGAATCCTTTACCAGACCATATAAAGAGTGGGGTGCCCTTCCAGCTGGGATGGGTGGGTTACTGGGGGATATTTTCACTTATGCCTGAATGAGAGAAGGTAGGAACAGCAAGCCCTAAGGGCTTTGGGAGGAATTCCTATGTAGAAACAGGAGTTTAAACTGGGTGACCATTTTCCTCTTTTTTAGCTTCCTGATGACTTGTATCTCACTTCGGAATCTGGTATTAGGCCGTCCTTCCCTGGAGCAGCTGGCCCAAGAGGTGACTTACGCAAACTTGCGACCCTTTGAGCCAGTTGGAGAATCGAGTCATTCGAACACAGATTCTTCAAATTCTAATCCTCCTGAGCCAAATTCTGACCATGTCCACTCAGAGTTCTGATGGGGGCAGATGTTGGGTACAGATGTGGGAGCAACCAGTCATAGGACCATTAACCTATGCAGTGGGAATGTGAAGAAATTGATATTTTATACATTTTTCCTTGTCTATAGTTCTTTTAAATTCAGAGAGGACACCTTAGAGGAGCCAAGGAAGTGAAGCAAGGATAAACTTTATCAAATCAAGGTTAAGGGGCTAAGAGGGGCTTAAAAGCAATATGAAAATGCCCTTCTAGGATAAAGGGGTAAGAGTTAGATTTAACGTGACTGGCTCCTTGGGGAAAGAGATTTAATGTACCATGATGACAATATTACCTAACTGTTCTCAAATACTTGTTATATGCTAGGCACTGTGTGAAGCATTGTACCTGTGTCACTGCATTTAGTCCTTACTGACCATTAGCCCTATTTTACAGTTGGAGAAAGTGAGGCTTAGAGACAATATTAATTTGCTCAAAGACAACACCTAGTAAGAGATGTGTTGATGGTTCAACTCTCATCTGTTTGACTTAAGGTCCCATATCCTGCCTCGTAATTCGTAGAATCACTGACAATAATGAAATAATGCAGCTTCAAATTTGTTTTCTTAGTTACAGATAAGATTAGGATAGTGATCAAGTTCTAAATGCGCAGAGTAGTTTTCTCTTCCCTACAGTGGTGGTTTCCTCATTGTTCCTATTATGTTTGCAGCCAGTAGGTTTTTCCCTAGCAGCTATGAGAATAGTTAAAATAGGACAGTTAAACTTGTAAGGAAATTTAGAAGATTGGTAGTAGGTTCCTCAAGCTCAGTGTATTTAGCATTATTCTAGCCTTTGGTGAGCAGAAAGCGATGGAAAGTAGGAATTAACCAAACTTGGTGATGGATTAGGGTATGTTTGCAGTTATTTTGTAGGTTTGGATGTACAGGGTGATTGAGGAAGCATCTCAATTCCTTGAAAACTCAAAAGCCTGGCACTGGGCTAGAAGTAAGAATGCATCAAGAAAAAAGGGGTGGGGGGAAAAGCTCCTGCCCTGGGTGCTCCTGGTCTCATAGCAAAGACCAGCAGTGAATTAGCAGTCCCAGTAGCTTTGATAATGGATGGCATCTCTATTTTCGGGCTTCTCTTCCCAAGCCCCACCCCACCCCCGCCTCCTCAGTCAGTGGTTCTTTCCTAGACAGCTGTCTTTTCATTGTACACACTTGGGATGACTGTGTCCACCTCATGGTTTCCAGTGATGCTGCTTAGCCTTTTTTCCTGTACCCTCCACCTATAGATCTAACTAGCTCCACCTGGATATCCCACAAAGCTTTCAAACTCTGTCCTAAACAGAACTCACACTCATCCCCAACTCAGACCTGCTTCTCCTTTGAGTGGCAATTGCAATTTTTTGGCCAAGCCATCTGAATCCTCAGTTTTGAGTCTTCCTTTTTTCTCATTTCTTAAATTCCAAGTTGTATCAATTCTACCTCTTCTTCAGTCTCTTCATCTCTACTTCTATGTTCTTTCATCCTTAGACCAGAGCAGGTACATGAGTTGTGCAGGTTGGGCCTGAATTGAGGGCAACCCACTGAACCCCGATTCCTACAAGGCATCGTGTGGGTTAGCTAGCAGTAGCTGTGCCACGGGGTATATCACTTTGGTAAGAATGGTGTGGGGAAACACTGGTTTTCAGTAGTTTTGCAGATCTCAATGACATGGTGTACCTTGGCACAAGTTCAGCTATCTTCTGTTCCCCTGTACTACCCACCCACCCCCACTCCCCCATGCCCATTATTTGGTAAGAAAAGTAGTTCTTTTGGGGAAGGGACTCTTACAGTAGTTTTATTATAGGCAAGGGTCCTATCCCAAAACTGTTAGTGTATCACTTCTTTTTTCCCACTTTAAAAAGTTGGGGTGGGATGGAGTGGAAAGGTAGTCATCTTAATCCTGTTTATGAGAAAAGCTGTTCAATGAGTTCAGATTTCAGGAGGAATCAGGCCCTGTGCAGCTGTTATAGGAGTGGGCTATCAATGTCCTCTTTGCCAGGCTCTAAAAGTACTCCATTTCATTCTACTCCCAGCATTTGGATCTTTTGTTCCTGGCCAGGTCATCCCTTCAACACCTTGTAGAAAGTCGATTTCCTTCTAACCCAAACATTTGACCTTTCCTTCCATAACATGGCATGCAGCATCACCCCATTTGACAACTGGTTCTCTTCTCCCTGGGCTGCTTACTATTTCTGCACCTTATTTTTAGAATCTTTTTCCCCATTAGGCAGGAGACAGGGCCTTTACAAAGATCCTTTTCCAAGCTCCTTGAGGTCCAGTATTTTCCTAGCAAATACTGAACCTAGCCTTAATTTCTCTGGTGCTATCCCACCGGCCTACAGGCACCCAGCTCCTCCCAAATCATCCCCCTTATTTGACCAGCATGGTTGTTTTGACAGCAATGCGTTTGTTCCTTGGCTAAAAAAAGCTTTTTGAAACTTTTAAAGTCAGATTTAACTTTGCCTCCCCTCCTAAATTTTTAAGCTTCCAAATAGGTGTAATTAAGCATTCCTTGGAGCTCACATTTACAAGTCCACAGTAAAAAGTTGAACCATTTGATTTTCATACATGCTGGTTGGTGTAAACATGTGCCCAATGGCTGTCTGTACTTTTAGCTCCTAAGCTTAAAAAGAGATGGTTGGAGTTCTGTGTAGACCTCTACAAACTCAGAATAAAAGTTTTAGAAACTTACAGCATCTTCACTATAATTTTATGTTCAAATTTTCACTTGAGCTAGCTTATAAAATGGATTAGAACCTGGCCCCTCACCACTGTTCAAAAAATTTGCCAACTATGTCATGTACTAAACATGTAACTTGCAGCTTTTGACACCTGTTTATAATAAAGGGATTAATACTTAAGGCATATTTAAGACTCTTTTACACTGGAAAACTAAATAACGGATTTAAGACTGAACACTACCATTACATGTTTTGTCCTTGATCTTGGACAATTTTAAAACATTCTTGGTGGGGCGCTGCCTGGGTGGCTTAGTGGGTTAAGCCTCTGCCTTCAGCTCAGGTTGTGATTTTAGGGTCCTGGGATTGAGCCCCACATTGGGCTCTCCGCTCAGTGGGGAGCCTGCTTCCCCCTCTCTCTGCCTACTTGTAATCTGTCAAAATATTTAAAAATAAAAACATTCCTGGTGGTTGAGTGGCTGCTGCAGTAAGGACACATGGATCTTGGCCATTGTATCAGCCAAAAATGCACTGGACAAACAGATCAAATCTTGGGTATTTTTCTTCATGCTAGGGATAGGCTTTACAAACCTATTAAATGCTTACAGTCATGGTTGAAGGGGTGTGAGGTGATTTCCCTGAACCATGGGAAGGATTACAATTATTCAGGGATAAAGAATATATTCTCAGATCATATTCATACCAAGACCCTTTTAAAGAATAATGGACACAGTTAAGGTAGAACCTAGCATTTTATTTAGATCTTCATTAAACTGTTGGAATTGAGAACCAGACATACGTAATAAACCTCCAAAAATAGATCCTGAAAGGCACTTTCTGCTTAGGGCAAGCAGTCATGGAATAAGCATGTAAACAAGCTGGCTTCTCTGTACCACACCAGCCAAGTCAGCTTTCTCCATGGCCAGCCGCACCAGCTCTGCCCTCCCTTCTGTTAACACCAGCCAGACCCCCTGTAGGTCTAACCCAAGGTTTTTCTGTAGGACACCTTGGCCTACCTGGGAATGCTGGAAACATGTTGTTAAAGGAATCATGGTGTTGAGGAAAAAAAAAAAAAAAAAAAAAAAAGTCTTTTAAAAGCTGCCATCTGAGGTGATGGCTTCTCTGTACTTACGCCATACCCCAGAATACAATAAATAAGCAATTAGAAAATGTTCAAGTATGAAGGGATTTCCTCCTCCCCGCCAAAAGCACTGCTCTCTGAAGGAAGCTGGTTTCTCTGTAGCTACACCAGCTGTTCAGAAAGCTCATTGGACCTGGTTTTGAAAATAAAACAAAGTTAAAACCCTGGGAGGAATTATTGTGCAGTGTGGAGTACTGTCTTTCTTATAAAGAAAAAAAAAAGTTATCTGGTACCAAAGTGTGCAACCTACAGACCCTCAGGTACTGCCCTGTGACTTCTCTGTATGACATCACAAGGGTGCCAAGTGCCTGTTTTTCTAGAGCTAGGAGTTGGTGGTTTGGCTAGTGCTGAAACCATGCATAGGGTTGGTTTACTAAATAAAAACCTTATTACGTACGTCCTCCAAAAGACAGCTGAAAAGTGGAGAGATTCTGATTTGGTGCTATTTAAGAGATGGCAATTAAGAGCATAAGCACCAGGGAGATGGTTTAATGGTAACTGCCTTTTTTTTTTTTTTTGTCAGGCTAGAGCTCCAACTGGAACTTGCGTTACATGCAAGAGTGATTGGATAGGGAACACTTCCTGACAAAGAGCTACATAATTAGAAATGGATCAAGTTATAGGGAAAATAAGGGAAGGCTTCACATTCATAATAGAGCTCAAGACATTACAAATTCATGCTGACAGGGCTATGGCATTGCCAGACAGAGGCTATAATGGAACTACAAGTACTTTACGTGCACATTACAGGACATTTTCAGCATTTGGTGGGAAAGTCAATGCAATTAGGATTTTAGAAGGTTGGGTGATAGGGCACAAAGGTTCAATTTCAAAAAGCATTATTTACTACAGTGTTGTTGGTTTTTTTCTAGGCAGTTACATGGATTACCTATGCTCACTAAATTCATTATAATGGTGAACAAAACACCTAGGGACAGAATAGCAAGCCCAACTTACAGTCCCCCACACAGGCTAAAATTCATGTCATTGACTAGGAGTGACTGCAACTGATCAGGAGCTGAAAGAGGACAGGAAAATTTAGGAAGAAGGGCCCTTTCCCTCAGAGCTTGAAGGCTTCTCTGTAGCCTACGCCAACAAGTCTGGGGAAAAAAGGCTAACACTTTCAATATTTAAGCTTTTTGGGCACTTCCCATGGGAAGCTGTCCCTACCAAAGTGGCCATAGGCTGCAGTCCTCTGATAAATTGGCTTCTTCAGATCCAGATCCCTGGAATATACAAGTCCGTAACTTAATATGTAGCATTCAATTAAAATAAAGCAAAACAATCAGCAAGACTCATTTTCAAGAGTTCTGGCAAATGAGTTCAGTTCTCTGGGGTTTGCTAGGAAAAAAGTTTGTGGCAGAAGTGTTTGTTACTTCCCTGGTGTCCAAACTCCTCGCACAGTCCTTATTAGTAACTACAGTTCTTGTTTTTCCATCCTTGGCTCAACAAATATGAAAACCTGTCATTATTCTGAGAAATTCCAAGTGTCAAAAGCTCATCTGAGATCATGGTATACTTACCAAGGTCCCATGCCCACACCCTGTTTATTTTCTTTATAGCAGCCTTGAATATCCCACTTATCTGTACTAATTTCTTTTAAGTAAAATAAACATCCTTAGATAACATGAGCACCAATCCCCATATCAAATGTGGAAGACTTTCTAGGGTGGTTAGTCTAAGCCATGGAGCACTGTAATTTTAGATTGTTCTTAATATAAGCCTTTACTAAAGGCAATTTAAAGAAAGATAACATCAACAGTTTTAAGAATTAAAACATTTCCCCACTTGAGGACTCTTCAGACCTTCACCCTGATTTGAATATATCTCAAATATACGTGTGTATATATACAGACACCCACACCCTCATTTTTCACTAGCAATAGGCTTTACCATCTTTACCTGACAATGACCCCAGGGCGGAGGTCAAAATTCTTCTTCACAATCTCTAATAGCTCTCTCTCACTCTTCTGAGAGGTGCCATAATGGAAAATGGAGATAGACAATGGATGAGAAACTCCAATAGCATAAGAGACCTAAAAGGATTCAAATGTCATAAGAGTCAGTAATTAAAAGACCACACACTTAGGTAACACGCTGGTATTTAAAAAAGATAAATACTAAACTAAATGCCCTCCCACTTGCATGCCTAATCACTCCAGTTACACACACAAAAAAGTATATACCTGAACAAGAACCCTTCTGCACAGACCTCCTTTAACAAGGGATTTTGCCACCCAACGAGCAGCATAAGCGGCTGAACGGTCCACCTTGGTATAATCTTTTCCTGAAAAGGCACCTCCTCCATGAGCTCCCCAACCGCCGTAAGTGTCCACAATGATCTTCCGGCCAGTCAAACCAGCATCACCCTGAAATTATAGGATTTAAGTCACTTTATGCCTAGTGCTTTCTAAGAGACTGTTCTGTATCAGGTTTGTTAAATGCCTATTCTCTGTCACTCAGCAAATATCCTCAGAAGAGTCAAATGCAGATGCACAAAAACCTAAAAAAAAGGTGACAATATAGCCAAATTTCATGGTCACCATTACAGAAAACTCAAAAAAGTTGAATTGTATCATAAGGCCTTACCTGAGGCCCACCAATAACAAATCTGCCACTTGGCTGTAGATGATAGATCGTATCTTCATCGAGATATTTTGCAGGTACAACTGCTTTGATGACTTTCTCCTTTAGGGCATCCCTCATCTCATCAAGGCAAACCTCTTCATCATGCTGAACAGATATAACAATTGTGTGGACTCTGATGGGAAGTACAGCACCTCGATCCTGCATATACTGCACAGTCACCTTGAAGGCAAAGCAGATGATCAGAACATTGGTTTACAAGATAGACAGCCAAGACAAAGCTAAATTACAATACTAAGGATAAATACTAGTCTTTTTTCAATTAGCTTTAAACAACTTTACCGATGTTCTGTGAAGTATATCTAATCCAGCTTTGTAATCATCACTTACTTGAGTTTTAGAATCTGGGCGTAACCAAGGCAAAGTGCCATTGCGGCGTAGTTCAGCCAGTTTTGCATTGAGCTTGTGTGCTAAGACAATAGTTAAAGGCATACATTCCTCTGTTTCATCAGTGGCATAACCAAACATCAAACCCTAAAAAAAAGGAAAAAGTCAATGTCACCAATCCAAGCTTTGGAATTTAATGTTAGAAGAGATGCATAGTCTACACCAAGGTACCTGGTCCCCTGCACCAATGTCTTCCTCATTCCGGTCAAGATGAACACCTTGAGCAATATCTGGTGACTGTTGCTCCAAGGCTACCAGCACATTACAAGTCTTGTAGTCAAATCCTACGAACAAAACAATGCCTTAAGGAAAACAAAAAGGGGAGAGGGGGCAAAGCAATACCGATGCCTTCTATTTACTTACAAGTGTCTGGAATTTTAAATACCGCTAAATCAAACACAGGTATCTCCCCAATTTTCAAAAATTAGTGTTTCGCCCCTTTTAGGAAAGAAAGATCTACACCAGTACTTGTTTTCACTAATTGAAAAAAATCTGCAGAGGATTTTACAAAAAAAGCCATGTACTAACTTAAGTTTACTGTAAAAATGAAGCTTTGCATCATTTCGGCTTCCAGGTTTCATGGGAATGTCCCATTTTTGGATAGCGGGGGGGAAACTTGTACACCTAAAACTTGGAACTTTAAAGAGAATTAAAGAGGGCTTGAACAAAACAGTAAAACTATACAACTGGAATTAATGGTTTAGCAGGAACACTAACGACAGAACTAGAGAGTTGAAAATATGTGAAAATGAACTTAGAAATGCCAACTCATTAAAACACACCTTTGGAAGAATCATCATATCCAATGTGTTTAATGGTTTCACGAACCACTTTCTGGTAGTCAACAGCAGCTCTGGATGTAATTTCCCCAGCGAGAAGGATCATTCCAGTTTTAGCAACAGTTTCTAATAAAAGATAAATTCACACTCAAATGTCACTCTTATAAAGTAGTTTTCATGGTGTTACCTTTTCACCAGTTAGTAAGCAAGCAGTGTTTATAACCTACCACAAGCCACTTTGGCATCAGGGTCCTGTTGAAGGTGGGCATCAAGCACAGCATCGCTGATCTGGTCACAAATCTTATCTGTGGAAAAAAAAGATTCCCGGCTCAATCTCTATCTTCATACTTCAATGGAAGTATGCCATTCCTCCTTGTAAGTACTGCTGTACAGATCTTTGGGAGACCTTTCTTTTAAAAACTGGCAAATGGGCACCTGGGTGGCTCAGTCATTAAACGGCTGTCTCCCGCTCAGGCTGTGACCCCAGGGTTCTAGGGACAGAGCTGAGCATCAGGCTCCCTGCTCAGCAAGAAGCCTGCTTCTCCCTCTCACTACCCGCCCCCACTTGTGTTCCCTCTCTCACCGTCTATCAAATAAGTAAAATCTTTAAAAAATAATAATAAAAATTGTGGTAAAACCTAGAGAACATAAAATTTACCAATTTAATCATTTTCAAGCATAGAAATCAGTGATATTTCAAACATGGAGATCTTAACTGCTCGTCTAATTGTAAGTACTGCTTTACCAGTAACCATTTGCCTGAAGAATAAATGCAGGATATAATGCTCCATATCACTTGAAAACTTGACACCAGTCTTATTATAGCTGCACCACAAGCTCACCAAATCAGATCAGCCAGGAGAATGCCCAGCACATTTAATACATTTAAATTGTGATACATGCAATTTACACCTTAGAAGGATTTCATCCCATCTATAAAGTATTTCCTGACATTTTGAAAAATTAAGTTCCCAAGTAAAACAATTTCCACTGTTAAACAGAACAGCCACATAATTGGAATTAAGTAGGTTAAAGCAGAAAGTTTATCTTCAAACGCAAAGGCAAAGCTGGGAAACATTTTGCTTTACAGTATTATTTTTCAAGGTAAATTATACTGACATTTTATCCCCCAAAGTTAGTCTTCATTAAAAATCTAACCCAAAAGGTGAACGGTTTTCTTCCCTTATTATCAATTTCTCCTTGATCCTAAGGAATGCTAATCAGAGCAACAAAAAATGTCCAAGAGTTAAAACAATAAAAGCACACTTTACGAACAGAAGGAATATAATATTTGATTTTGCCAGAGGTGCAGTCCAGGAACATGATGAGCTGAACAAGCTGGAAAATATCCAAATGTATTCTGAATCCCTGTTTCTTCCCCACTTCATTGCCATCTATTAAGTGAGAGAACAGAAATACCTCCCCCAGAGATTCCACTTTCCTCAATTTTGTACGCTCATCCGGAACAATTAAAGCAGAATGTGTACGGCAGTCAAATCAGAGGCTCAAGACTTAATTTACAAACTGCTATATGCGCCTGTACCTTAAGTGACTAAATTAATGAAAGGTGAATCAAACACACGTCAAGTTCTCGACACTTGAGGGAAGGTGGGTAACCCACACCAGAACACATGACCTTCCCTCATCAGGATCTTGGCTTCCGTCCTCTCCCACACCACTAGGTTGCTTGTGGATTTCATCAGAGACACAGTAGCCTTACTGGAGAGAAATGGATTCTTAAAACCATTAGACTTTGGATAACTATGTCACTACGGTCATCCCAAGAAAAGGCAGAACCGGTACAGCAAAAATAGTTATCCCCACTAGATGAGGTTTTCAGGATGAGATTGAAAGTTCCTTGAAACAGCTTCACTCGTTCACGTGTAAATTGATCTCCATAATGGCGGACTAGTGGACAAAGCCCAGAGAAGAAAATGTTCAGTAAATCCCTGCCTAACGGTAAAGCACCAAAGACTTTAAAGGGAAATCCAACGCAACGGCAGCTTACACTTAATTCATGTTTCCCATCCTTTTCAAACGTGGTCCAAATAAGGAAGGCCTCCCCCCAACCTGCGCTATATTTAGTTGGAAGCTGTCACCTTGACGGCAAGGCCATATATTGCCGAAGGGCACGTCCGTCTTCTTCTGGGGGCCGTAATGGCCCAAGGTAAGGAATTAACGGAGACGGCACACGTCCCGAGGCCCGGGCCCCCCAGTCCGCACACCAGAGCGCGCCCGGAGCCCGACGACTCCCCCTCGCCCAGATGCCACATGCGGCAAACACGTGGTTGCGGCTGCAATGCGGGGCGCGCGCGCTCCCGAGGACCGGCCGCGAGCACTCAGGGCCGGTCGCCCACTCGAGGGCTTTCAGACGGCGGGGCGGAGATGAGGAAATAGTGCCCTCTCCGAGTGGAGCACAGCTGCCCCGGCCCCCGCCCTTCTCGTTTTCTGGAATCTTCTGCATGCCGAAGCGCGCGGCCGGATGGGAGGAGAGGAAAGGAGAGGAAGGGGGAGGGGAGTGGCGGCCACGCGCTCAGCACCGGCGGCGCCACGAGGAAGGCGCGCGGCCGCCGCTCTTCCCACCGCCCGCCGGGCGAGGGCAACCAGCGTGGGCACCGCCGCCGGCGGGTCCCGGCCGGCCCTGCGCTGCCCACGCCCCGCCCCTCACTTCTCTCCAGGGCCCGTCACCTCACCTGGGTGGCCCTCCCCCACAGACTCCGAGGTGAAGAGGAACGTGCCCTCTTCGATGAACGCCTCGTGAAAGCCGTTGAGCTGCCCGTTCATGTTGGTGTTCGTAGCGGTGAGTCTAAGTGGCGTTGAGGAAAAAGGGAGCGGCGAGGCGACGACTGCGAAATGCACAAGCAGAAGACGGCGTTCTACTCGGCTTGGGCGGGCGGCGCGGAGCGAACGAGGCGGCGGGCGATGCGGCCCAGTATTTATACACAGCGCCCGCGCGCGCCCGGCCCGGGCCCCGCCCCTCGGCGCCGCGCGCCAATGCGCCACTCGCGCGGGGGTAGGCAGAAGGGGCGGTGCGCGGAAGGGGAGCCCGGGCTGATCCACTCCGCGGGGCAGGGGGAGCGAGCGGAGCTAACGCGCCCCTCTTGCGAATATTTAGTCAAATTAAGCACTTCCAACAAGGGCCAAGTGGGAATGCAAGTATTTGGAGGTCCTTGTACCCTTCCGCATTCGAAGTGGAAGGAAAAGCGACGAGGATCTTGTGGGGCTCTTCCCCTTGCTGTGACATGGCACTTCCCTTCCGACCGTTGACGGAGCTGTCTGTCCGCGAGGTCGCGTCCCCCAGCGGTGACGGCGAGAATCGGCCGAGGTTTTGTCCTCAGGCTCCGCCGGAGGGTCTTTCCGGCCGGCCCCGCCTTTAGATGCCCAGGGGACAGGGAGCCAGTGGCCCTCAGCCAAGTGAAAGTGGCCATCTTGGCTGGTCAGCGCACGAGTCTTCGCACGGCCTTATTCATCCCCACCCCGCGCGCTGCTGGCGGCTGGAAATCCTGAGGGCTGCTAGTAATTTCTTGGTTAATGCCTCGGTGGTGAAAATGGCCGAAAAGCAGAATAACGGGAGTTCTGTCATCGATTGCCGTCTTTCTTCCACCCCAGCGCTAAAGTTTCTGAGAGAGGCCCTTTCCCTTTGTTGCTCCTGCAGTGCGGGTCGCACTCCAGCCCCTTCGGCTCCGGCCTTCACTCCGTCCAAGAAAGGAGGCCCTTCACAAGGCTGACCTGGCACTTGCTGACTTTCCTGTGTCTCTGACGGGAAAATAATCACTGTTCAGAGTGTCCTTTCAATCCTCTGTTCAGGAGACTGTTGAATATTTTTCTTGGGGGAAAAGCCCTGTTTTAGCCTTTGTATGTGATTAAGCAGATCTCTTGGTAAGATGAAATGGTCCATTTCATGAAGCTTTCACTTTAAAAGATCCACTTGCGTTTGTCCCAGTTTTGCCCATGAAGGGAATTATAGGGAGAGAAGAAAACAGAACAAAACAAAACTTGAGCCAACAAGGAGTAGGGAGTCGGGAACGGATTTCATGGAGTCCGCGTTTGGAAGGAGCCCACACGTGGGAAGGAGGAGGGCAGGTGTCACTTCCTCTGGTCCAGGGACTGAGAGGCGCTGCGGGTCTGACTGGGGCTTCGGTCCTGGTGGTCCCGAGTGCATTAACATCGGGTTTAATGATGTTATTAGGGAATGGCCTGCTCCTAGGATAGGATGCTCGGTACCCTGGGGAGATGAAGGAGACCCCTTGGAGCAGCCTCCAGCGGCTTTAACGCTCAGAGAATTAGCTAAATTCTGAAGAACAGTCCTGTCAGCCCGGGAGGAAAGGTGGGAGTTTGTCATTGGGAAACAATGGAAGCCCTTGGGCTGTGCTAGGGGCTTTGACAAAGGAGGTTAAGAAAAGGCTCAGGATCTCAGACTTTCTGACCACATCCATGGTGGCTCAAGCAGGCAGCGAAGTTAAATCACCGAAGAGACAACATGTATGTTTTTATTTTTAAAACTAACCACAGAAAAACAACTGTATAAGACTATTTCATAATTTTTCTTGTTTTAGTGAATTTCAACTTTTTTTTTAAAGCAGAATGCCAATTTATTAACTCACAATGAGTAATAAAATTGCCAGCTGGAACAAATTGCATGTGTAGGCTGGTCAGTGCATTATCTCCCAGCAGAAAAATCTATATGGGAAGCCAGAATATAATTAGTAGGTTATTTGGTTAATATGGAGTCAGAACAAGGGGATTAGTTAAATTTAATGATTAGCTCATTAAACCCTGATACCCCTATGCTACCAACTCCACAGTGGGGCTGTGCCTGCCAAGGAGATTAGAATCAGCTGTTCATACTTGCTTACCTACTTCTCTTTCTTGCTCATAGCATGTGTAATATAGTGGTTAAGAATAAGGGGTTTTGGAGTCAAGCCTCTGCCACTTATTAACAGTGTTGAGCAAACAACGTCTACATTTCAGTGTCCTCAGTCTGTAAAATTGGCATACTAATGGTACTATCATAGGATTGCTTCAAGGATTAAATGAAATCATGCAAGTAGTCTTTAGCTTTAGAACATAATAGGTATTTTTTTAAACATCAGCTGTAAAAAATAACCCTTCCGTGGCTTCTAATGGCTGTTAGGATAGAGAATAAAATCCCTCCATATCCTGAATATGCTCTGACTGTTCATCTTGTGCCACTTTCTCCTTCTGCTTTCGTTTTGGATATCTTTGAATTAGTAACAGTTACATTCTTAATTGATTAGTTTCAAAACAAAGTGGACACATTTTCATTGATTTTATATTTCTCCCATTGTTCCTTACTCCCACAAATATTTATGAGCACTTCTGGCAAGCAGCCCCAGAGACTGGTGCTATGGCAATCCTGCTTTCTGCCCACTTCCCTACTCCCCAGCTCTGAATGAGAGGAGATGCCTAGCTAATTCCTCCTCATCCTTCCACCCCAGCTCAGCTGCCACTTCCTGGATGAAGCCTTCACCTACACTGAGTTCTCACAGGGTCCTGTGTTTCCTACTAGGTACTATTTGAAATTACAGCATTTATTGCTATAATTTGTAAGTTCCCTGACAACGAGAAGGTGGTCTGTTTTGCTCAAGCTTTGTTACCGAGTGTCTGACACACAGAAGCTGATTGGGAATGTTTGAGGAGAGGGAGAAGAGCAGGAGAAAAGGAAGGAAACATAAAGAAGGAATAAATGTAAGAGATGGCAGAAGGAAATAGGGAAATAAATCCTAGGGATCAATGAAAAAAGCAACAGTTTTGTTTTAATTGCAAGCATTATAATGAAATTGAGGACCCTTTACTATCAGGGGAAGTTCAATGCCATCCTGGGCTGAGAAGAGATTTCTGATTCCATACATTAAGGGTAAAATAAACCAGGAGGTGTTATTGGTTTATTTCACATATAGTATTAAAGAGATTTGCTGAATGTGAAATGTTGTAAAACACAGGGAAAAATCTAATCACTGCCTAAAGTCTCCAGATTTCTCAACACAAAGAATATTAATGTTTGTAGTCTATGAAAGTGGCAAGGTCAGGATTGGATAAACTAGTGTTTGTGACTCACATAACAAATATAACAACTCCAGGTCTTATCCGTTTGCCAGTGAAGAAGAGAGTTCCAGTAACTAAGAGAAAACATTTACCGTGCAAGAAGTTGTTGAGTGGGCAGGAGAAACAAGGAAGATAACAGTAAGTATAAAAAAGAGCAATAGAGAAGGTGTGGAGATGTTGAGAAGAAAGCTGCCGGACTGTGAATCTTAAGAGTACCTTAAATGAGGTGTGATGTGATGTGATGACAGGCCAAAAAGAAGGAAATCTAGACCACATGTCTCCAAAATTGCTCCGGTCATTTAGGGCCAAAGCTCAGACATCTCAGATGCCTCAGACCCAAGCTAGCTCTAGTGGGGTCTGCAACAAACACAATGCGAATCTCCTCATTTCTAGGCTCTTGAAATTTGTTTTTGTTTCTCTTTTTCTCTCCTGATTCTTAATCAAATCTTTTGACAATTCCAATAAAAGTCAGCAGGGATGGAAGAATGGATGGGGTATAATGAAGACACTAAAAGAGACAATAGTGATGACAATATAATTTATTGTGGAAGTCACTGTTCTCATATCTATGCCTCCCGAAACTTCTAACGGAGAAGTTACTAGTTCTCTTCCTGTTTTACAAATGACGATGCTATCACCTAAGTCATCCAGCTCACACAGCAATTCAGTAGTGGAGCTAGGACTTGAGCCTAGGTCTGAGTTCTAAATTCATGTTCCTTGTTACAAGTCAAGGAAAAATACCTCACACTTCCCAAGATCACTAATGACGTTTAGTTTGTATCCAGGGCATCTGGCTGGCTCTGGTGGAAAATGTGACTCTTGATCTCAGGGTTGTGAATTTGAACCCCATTTGGGGTATAGAGATTACTTTAAAATCATAAAATTTTTACCAAAAAAATCTCGTTTATATCCTTTCATACTTTTTTCTATTAACACACACGCCCACACACACATTATGTGAAACATGGATTTTTCTCTTAAAAACTTTTATGGCCATTTCTCCAAGACACTGCAGGTAAATAATTCTATTTTTTCTTTTTCTTACTGTAGTAAAATAAACATAATATTTATAATTTTAGCCATTTTTAAGTGTACAGTCTGTGGCATTAAGTTCTGCAAAATCATTCTCTTAATAGTAAAATATACTATAGTTTGACTCTGCCATCCAATTAATTCAGCTATTCCCTTATTGGTTAGCATTCGAGTTGTTCCTCATTTTTACCCCATACACATGCTGATGAACTGAACATATTTGTACATACACTTTTGTGAACCAATGTTTTTGTTTTTGTGGAAAAGATGTCCAAAAGTGAGATTGCTGAAACAAAGGAAATGTGCATTTTTACACATTATTAGTTACAGCTGGATTACTTTCCAAATGGCTGTCAAGACCAGTAGGGTATAACAATGTCATTTCCCAGGTCTCCCACCAATGCTGAGTGTTATCACTCTTTTTAATTTTTTCAGTATGACAAATGAAAAATGTGAATATTTTTATACACTTGGGAGACTTTAGAATATCCAAAAGCCACAAAGAAAAGGTTGAAAGACTTAACTATATTAAAAATGAAAAATTACTGTATCAGTAAAATCCAAAGACAATAGGAGAAAACATTAGCAACATGTATGACAAAGGGTTAGTACCAATTGATGAGAAAATGACAATAGCCCCATGAAACCTAGGAAAAAGAATGTAACTCATCAGGGAGGAAATGCAAATCATCAATAAATCTGGAAAGAGGGCGCCTGGGTGGCTCAATTGGTTAAGTGACTGCTTTCGGCTCAGGTCATGATCCTGGAGTCCCAGGATTGAGTCCCACATCAGACTCCCTGCTCTGCGGGATCTACTTCTCCCTCTGACCCTACCCCCTCTCATACTCTCTCATTCATTCTCTCTCTCTCTAAATCTTTAAAAGAAAATAAATGTGAAAAGATGCTCAACCTCACTAATAGGTAAATGAATTAATTGATTTGTATGGTAAATTTGGGAAAAACAAGGCACATGGAGGAGGGAAGGTCAAGAGGAGTCTAAGTGATAGGATGTTCAGTCTTTAGCTCCCCTATTAGTTTGGCCTCTGGTGAAGATTTCATGATTCTGATGATGCTTTCCAGAATTTCTAATGGTGCCATTCATGGGAGTGTACAGGGTCCAAGCACTAGGATTCAAATTTCTCTCCCATGTAAATATGGATGGGGTTTTCAGGATTGAGCCAAGTCTACCTGCTGCCAAAGGCTGCAGCTCAATAGTCAGGGACTCCTGTTAAGGATTTATTCCCACCATTTCTGTTGCTGCTTAGCCCAGCCACTGGGCTATTGTCTACAGTGATGTTCACTTGACTCATCAGTATCTTTATTGGGGCAGATTGAGATTGTTTTCGCTATTGTAAAGATGTACCACTGGCCATCCTCAGCTTTTCTCTGAAAGCTAATGCCATTTCCCACAGACAAGGTATGACTTGGGGACTTACCGCTTTAGACCCTACCCCAACACTTCAGGAAGACACATACCCATCTCTTGAGACTGGTCCTAGTTTAGACTTGCCCTGAATTCAGGGCCAAATCTGCCCCTGAATGAATGCCAACTTTTTCCTATTTGTAACCTACTTGCTTATGCTTCTATCTTTGTTTGCTTGGTACCTGGGCTTCCTTGACCTGCCTTTTCATCTCTTTTCCCCCCACATTTTTTGGGGGGTCATAGTATTTTTGGCTTGACCTCCCACTAACTGATGGCCTCAAGGTCCTTCCCTTGTAAACTGCCTCCACAGGCGGCCAAAGGAAGGACCTGCCCCATGCCCCTAGAGAACTAAGGATGTTGAGGTAGAAGTAAGAAGGAACTCTTGTGGGGCGCCTGGGTGGCTCAGTCGTTAGGCGTCTGCCTTCGGCTCAGGTCATGATCCCAGGGTCCTGGGATCGAGCCCTGCATCGGGCTCCCTGCTCGGCAGGAAGCCTGCTTCTCCCGCTACCATTCCCTCTGCTTGTGTTCCCTCTCTCGCTGTGTTTCTCGCTGTCAAATAAATAAAAATCTTTAAAAAAAAAAAAAAAAAGAAGGAACTCTTGTATCCTTTGTTGCCCAACTCTGCTCTGTGGGAGGACACAACTGCCCCAGGACAGAGAATGCTGGTATGGTGGGATAACTGGGAGCATTTAGCCCTGTCTTAAGTGGTGTTGCCTTCACAATTCAGAGACCTTACACGCTTGCTGAGGTTTTTGCCATACTTTTGATAACCTTTTCAGCCCTCCAGGCTACCCAGTTCTCTAGGAAGTCTGAATAGTCAATGTTCTTACAATCCCATTTAACTGAAAAAGGCAATCCACAAAGGAGAAATGTAAAGAGACTTTGGTTAAACTGTATTCTGTGATTAAAGGCCTGGCAGTGGAAGAGAGTACAAACCAGGCCATGGTCGGGATCTACGAGGTTAAATCTTCTCAGATGCTGGGGAGCAGAGTTCCGATCTTGGCCCCCAGACACGGTATGGAGTGATGTTACTTACCCTTTACCTACACTCTCAGAGGGTTCATGGTATTTATCACAAGGAAAATGGTCTGGCAGGGTGATCATCCAGTGGGTTCTGCTGGAATGATGCTTTCCTCTGTAAAGGTTCTCAGTACCTTCCTTCCAGGCTTCCAGCTGGAAGACATCAACCCAACAGTCATGGATTAGGTTATATGCAGATTAGAACTAGCATGGTCTGGTTTTGGAGTGCTTTAACAACTGCAACAGCTGGGATTCAGAGTCATGGGCAACCTTTCTCAAATAGAAAATTCAAAGGAACAGCGTTGTGGTTTCAGCCCTGGCTATACCTTAGGATCAACTGGAGCACTTTAAATCAACAGATGCCTAGACCCACAGATTATTAAATCAGAATCTCTGGGCTTGGGACAGGGCACAGGTAGGTTTTTAAAGCAAAAAGTGATTCTAATGAACAACCAGGGTTGAAAATTATTGGGCTAGCCAATTGTTGGTTGCATTAGTGCTAATAACTTTACATCTTCAAGAGGCCTGCAAGATCCATATTATATATATAATGAAAGTGTTATTCTTCAGGACCACGGACAACTTTGTGGGAAGCAGTGGGTTCTCAAACTTTAATGTGCATACATATCCCCTGTTAAAATACACATTTTAGCAAGATTCTGCATTTTTTAAAAGATTTTATTTATTTGAAAGAGAGAGAGAGCACAAGTAGCGGGAGGAGGAGGCCTTCTTCTAGCAGGCTCCCAGTGGAGTGGGGAGCTGGATGTGGGGCATGATCCCAGGCCTCTGGGATCGTGACCAGAGCTGAAGGTAGACACCCGACAAATAAGCTACCCAAGCGCTCAAGGTTCTGCATTTCTAACAAGCTTCCAGGTGGTGCTGATCCTGCTGGACTATGAAGCACAACGAGTAGCAAGAATCTAGACTGGCAGTCTGCAAACTGGGATAGGGTACCCCTGAGATTACATGAAACTTTCCAAGGTCTATCTAGACACTGATAGTTTAATTGATCAATTTCCAGGTCCTCAACTTCTATATCAACTGTTTTCTAAGATTGATCTGTCAGAGAATAAAGGGGTTTTTTTGGTTTTGTTCTGTTTGTTTTGTTTTTAATTTTAAAGAGAGAGAGAGAGCATGAGCAGGGCGTGGTAGAGGGGGAGAAAGAGGGAGAAAGAATTTGAAGCAGACTCGGAGCTGAGCTCAGGGCCCAAACTCATGATTGAGAGATCATGACTGGAGTGGCAACCAAGAGTCTGATGCTTAACTAGTTGGGCCACCCAGGTGCCCCTGATCTGCCAGAGAATAGACCTGAGATGAGAGAGTGGATTCCCATCTTCCATGTCCCCTTTCACAATGGCCATTTTCTTAAGTGCATTAAAGAAAGGAAGACCTCTCACCCAGCCAAGTCCCATGTTGGAGTGCTAAACAAGAGAACACATTGAAATATTGGTGGAGGTATTGAGTAAATGAATGATTCTGATAACTAACAAACCTTTTTGCAAATTAAATCTTATTTAATTTATTAAAGAATTAAATTAATCTCTTGTTTTCTACACAACTGGATGACTTAATGACATTATTAGCTAATAAGTCATTACACATAATTTTGGATGATAGATTATTATATGGTTTGTTTTTTTGGCATTTAGAAGAATTAAAAACATTTAGTAAAATTGCTCTAACAAGGTTCCTTAGTGTTTATACCTGTAAAAATGAAAAATAGGATTAGAATCAATAATGAACCCTGTCTCTTTCTAGCAATATGTAATATTCCTCTATGGACTTTAAACTAATTGACGGAGAAAAAAACCCATCCACTTCATCACACACACACACTATGCACATACATGTATATTTTTCCTTTTTTGATTGATAATTATAAAATATGATACATTTATGATTTTGATGAATTGCATATTTATTGTTATATTGCTAAGTTAAGCCACATGAAATATGCCTATTCTCAAAGACTTATAATAAACATTTTATAATATATTTCAATTTATGTGGACATTTTGGAACAGAGTAGGTGATAGGGTGATCAATAAAAGACTTTCAAGATAAAATATAAAATATATTATGTAAGTATAAAATTCTGCTGGGGAAGTAGATTGGAGTTCACAGAGCAAAAGG
Organism: Procyon lotor; assembly: GCA_028646535.1. Classification (NCBI taxonomy): domain Eukaryota; kingdom Metazoa; phylum Chordata; class Mammalia; order Carnivora; family Procyonidae; genus Procyon; species Procyon lotor. The sequence goes on along the minus strand of CM053610.1, from coordinate 84,113,015 downwards.
AATAATGCAAATGTTTGCCCTATGAAAGAGGAATTTGTTCATGTATATTAATTTTTATTTATGATTACCTTTTATTCATGTATTTTTTTAAATGAATGATAGTGAGTATTAACTCTATGGTATTTAGATTCCACTGGGCATATTTAAGAGTAATGGTTTATTATGTTTTAAATGCCGATATTTACAATATGCTGAAAGTTACAACTTTTCAAATATACTTATGATGAAAAACTTCAGATATCTATTAAAAATATGCTGGTAGTAGGAGCACCTGGGCGGCTCAGTCAGTTGAGCATCAGATTCTTGGTTTTGGCTTAGGTCATGATCTCTGGGTCCTGAGATCAAGCCGAGCCCAGCACTGGGCTCCACACTCAGCAGAGTCTGTTTGTTGTTCTCCCTCCCCCTCTCCCCCTCCCTCTCTTAAATAAGTAAATAAATAAATAACGTCGATCTTGTAAAAAAAAAATGCTGGTAGCATTCACTTTTTAACATTATTTTGGAGTTAAAAAGCCACAAAATTTGGAAGAATATCTACCTAAACCCATTTGAGAGGAGAGAAATACTCCAAGAATTGAGCTTCGAATCATTTAGAGCTTATGTAGAAGAGATTGTAAAAGAAACAACTCAGGATAGTCTAGGCAGAAACTTTTTGGGAGCCGGATCCCAGTAGAACACAGAAATATTAGTAAAAGTGTGATCACTCTCTGGTCCAAAATAGTACACAGATGCTATTAATCAGATATTTTGCAGGTTTTCTCCAACCTTTGCAGTACTGACATTTTGTGCTGGATAATTGTGTGTTATGGAGAGCTATTCCGTGCATTATAGGATATAGGATATGTAGCAGTATCCTTGGACTACCCATTGGATGCCAGTAGCACCTATCACCCCCCACGATGTGACACCTGAAAATGGGCTCCCCAGTTAAGAACCACTGAGCTATTGGACACATTGAAGGATTGTTGTTTATGCTGGAGTTCATAAATCAGGGTCCAACTTATTTGTACCCTGTCTGGAAGTCAGCCTTGCCTCCATTCCCTTTGGGGATTGGAATGAAACTGTAAGTCCCTAAAAGTCATACTTGATGAAACCCACAGCCCCACTGACCATAAGGCCCTCTCTCTGTGGACTGCTACAGGCTTGAGTCTCTGACTCTGACAAGGAATAGTCTCACCTGGCAGGGCTCATGGACATTGGATATGGAAGCAACATGGGCAAAGAGGGGTGGTGAAGCAGATTGAGGCTGGCCATTGCCCTCACTGCCTGGAGGGAAACGATAGACAGTGTGGAGATGGCCTCCCAATCTGGGAACAATGAGCACTAGTGACCACGCATACTGAGCCCTGGGGTAGAAGTGAGGCACCACACAGATGCACACATGGTGCCTCACTTTTACTTCTCTAGGGGCAAAACATACTAGTGAATGCCACTATCTGCTCTCCTTGCAGGTGGTCTTGGACTTGAACAGTAAGTGACTTGGCCCTTGCTGGACAAGTACCTATTTAAGAAAATTGCTCAAGACCTGCAAATTCACTACTTGTGGTCCAGAGCCACAGAGAAATACCAACTCCCTGTGGTTCAATGGTATCTATCTATTCCAGAGATATTGCCTTAGTCATTTCTTTGGCGTGAGAATTTTACTTAGAGACTGGACCACATTCATGGTGTCTGAACTCTGGCTGGGCCCTGAGAACCATCTTCCACAAACTACCCTATGGATAGCCCTTGTACGTGTGGCCTGATATGTACAGAATCTGCTCTCTCCTTGGACTCTTGCCCATGCCCAGGTCCCCAGCTGCCACCAGTGACACTGCCAGACTCTAACCCTCTTCCCTTGGCCTCCTGCCACACTTCCATTCTAAGTTCCCTCATATACACTTGGACGCACTTGAAGTGGAGAGAGTGGGTGTTGAAGACTCTTGTACCACACTTAACTTTTGCTTTATTCTAAGCAATCACATCACCAAAGATAATTTTTAGTAATAAATGGATTCCATGTAGGTTTTCCTCTTGGGAACTAGACAATGAATACAGATATCCCTTCCTCTTTCTAGTTATTTCTTTAAGCTAATTAAAAAAAATATAAGGGCGCCTGGGTGGCTCAGTGGGTTAAGACTCTGCCTTCAGCTCAGGTCATGATCTCAGGGTCCTGGGATCGAGCCCCGTATCGGGCTCTCTGCTTAGCAGGGAGCATACTTCCCCCCATCTCTCTGCCTGCCTCTCTGCTTACTTGTGACCTCTCTCTATCAAATAAATAAATGAAATCTGCTTACCAGGGAGCCTCTTCCCCCTCTTCCCCCTCTCCCTCTGCCTGCTTCTCTGCCTACTTTCTCTCTGTTAAATAAATAAATAAAATCTTTTAAAAATATATGTATATATACATGTATATACATATATTATTTTTCATATATATGAAAGCACATTAAAGAAAGTTTGGAGGAATTGGATTGAGAGTCCAGAAATACACTCAAGGTGTCAAGACCAATCAACGGGGGAAAAAATAGTCTTTTCCACAAATGGTTCTGCAACAACTGAATGGCCACATGCAAAAGAATTAAACTAGGTGCTTACCTCACACTATATACAAAAATTAAAATAGATCAAAGATCTAAATGTAAGAACTAAAACTATACAACTCCTAAAAGAAAAATGTAGGAGTATCTCTTTATGATCTTGAACTAGAAAAGGTTTCTTGGATATGACACCAAAAGTATAAGCAACCAAAGTAAAAATAAATAAATTGGACTTCCTCAAAATTAAAGACTTTTCCGTATTAAAGGAAATTATCAACAAAATGAAAGACAACCCCCAGAACGGAGAAAATATTTACAAATCATGTATCTAGTAAGGGTCTGGTATCTAGAATATATTTTAAAAACTCTTATGACTCAACAATAAGAAGACAAGAAATATAACCTTAAAATAGGCAAAGGATTTGAATAGACATTTCTCCAACGAAGATATACAAATGCCCAATAAGCACATGAAAAGATGCTCATATCATTAGTCATTAGAGAAATGCAAATGAAACTCACAATGAGATACAACTTCATACCCGCTAGCATGGCTATAATAAAAAGTGTTGGCAAGGATGTGGAGAAATTAGAACACTGATACATCGCTGGTAGAAATGAAAAATGGAAAATTGTTTGGTAGTTTCTCATAAAGTTAAACAGGTACCATATGACCCAGCAATTCTACTCCTAGGCATATGTCCAAGAGAGTTGAAACATATTCACACAAAAACTTGTACACAGATGTTCATAGCAGTTTTTTCATGATAGTCAGAAAGTGGAAACAAATTGAACATCCATCAACAGATGAATGGATAAACAATAATGTGGCATGGCCACATGATGGAATATTATTTGGCCATAAAAGAAGTGAAGTACAGATACATAATACAACATGGATGAACATTGAAAGCATTATGCTAAGTGTAAGAATCCAGTCACAAAGGGTTATGATATCCATTTATATGAGATGTCCAGAGTAGACAAATCTACAGAGACAGAAATTAGATTAGCGGTGGCGGGGGTGGGGGGGGTGGGGGGCTGAGAAGAAAAGGCAATACAGAGTGATTGCTAATGCATATGAGGTTTCTTCTGGGTACAATGGTTGCACAAGAAGTAGGGAATGGTCAGTTGGTTGGACTGCTGGAGTGGACAGAAAGCTCCAGAAAAAGCCCTTATATGAACTTTCAGAAGCCACTCAATCCTCTGATTGCTGGAGGCTCATACATGGGCAAACATAAAATTCATGGAGTTCTATCAATCTATCAACTTCCCTGGGAGACTAGATAATGGTTCAAATACCAAATACTAACTACCAAACAGGCAGAAGATATGAGCAGTCTACAAGAAACACAAATAGCTAGTAGATCTGTGAAAATTATTCAATCTCTCTCATAGCTGAAAAAAAAAAGCATCACAAAACAATGAGATTCCGTTTGTCATCAATCAACTCAGCAAACATATATAAAAGTTTGGAAATGTCCAATGTTGACAAGATTATGGGGCAATAGGCACCCTTATATACCATCCCTGGGAATGTAAACAGATTCAACTGTCCTGGAGGGCAATTTAGCAATGTCTGTCAACATTTTGAATGCTAGTTCTCATTGACTCAGCAATTCCACCCCTAGGAATTTGCCCTATGGATAGACTGGCAAAATTATGCCAAAATCATGGGCAAAATCACGTTCACTGCAACATTGCTTATAATAATAAAAAATTGTAGAGTAGACATCCATCAGCAGGGGGTCAGTTAAATACAGCCATGTAAGGACAAAGTATGCAATCATTAAAACATGAAGTAGGGCATGGAAAGATCTTCAAATGTGTTCTTTGTTTTTTTCTTCTAAAAACAATGTGCACAGCAATACAATCTCATTTGTGTTGAGTTTTAAAATATATACAGGTAGCTGCAGACTTTCTTTTCAGGAAGGATCCATAATAAGCGCTGGTAACCTTTGGAGAATGGCTCTGGGGGGTTGGAGGGAGAAAAATAACTTTGGCTTTTTGAGTCTTTTCTATAATATTTGATTTGCTTATACCACGTGAATGTAAGACTTTCCTTTAAATAATTTAGGGGCACCTGGGTGGGGCAGTCAGTTGGGCATCTGCCTTTGGCTCGGGTTGTGATCCCAGGGTTCTGGCATCCAGCCCCTCATGGGACTCCCTGCTCTGCGGGGAGCCTGCTTCTCCTTCTCCCCGACTTGTGCTCTCTATCTCTCTCTCTCTGTATCTCTCCAATAGACGGATAGAATCTTTAAAAAATAAATAAATAAAATAAAATCAATATTTTAAAAGCAGACAAGAAACATGGAGGGATAAGAAAGAGTAAGAAGAAGGATCTCTTTGGCGGGAGACTATCGTTTGTCCTGACACAGGACCAGTTTATTTTCGCTGCATTAATAAAAGCATTGTGACCAGATCATTAGGGTTTTGGGAAGACCACCAGGGCAGCAGCCTGGGGCATGGAGCGGAGATGTGAGTCAGGGCAGAGATCTTTGCAACAGAGCAGGGCTCAAATCTAGGTGGTGATGGTGGGGGTGGAGAATGCCTCAGCTGGGAGAGTTATTAAAAAGGACAACTGACAGCCGAGGTGCCTGATTGGATGAGGAGGCCCAGCCATCTGCCTTGGGCAGCTGAGTGGGTGGCGAAGGAAGGAAGGAGGGGATTAGAGACCAGAAGAGGATGGGGAAGAAAATAATGAGTTCAATTCTGAAGGCACTGAGTTGAGGAACACATTGGATCTGATTATGTCGAATAGACAGAAGTATGGAGCTCAGCAGATTCTGAGCTGGAGATGGAACACATCAGATCAGGTGGGAGTGGAAACGGGATATAAGGAAAATATGTGACAAAAAAAAAAAAAAGGCCCGGTTCAAGGTGACACTCTACAGATACCCATTTTTGAGTGTTGAGTCGAGAAGAGGACCCAGGGTGAAGCTGAGGAGTGAGCCATCAGGGCTGTGAGAGAAACAGGAGGGACTGGGGTCCCAAACGACCATTCCCTGCTCCTGGCAGGACACTGGCTGATTTTTTAAGCTACTCCCTCACCATTGAAAATTGTCCTTCTTTTGCGACACCTGCCCAGTAAAATCCCAACCCTGGATTTTCTGGTTTTGCTCCTGAAAAGAGCAACCTTCCCAGGGAGACTGGCCCCACTCCAGGCTCATGGATTATACCTCTGTTGGGCTCTCTCTCTGCCACCCATTGATTTCTTTTTGCTTACCTTTGGTTGGCGCTGGCTGTCATCCCTTTTATTCTAACTCAGCATCATGTTCACTTCTCACATCTTACTTCCACTCTCATCTTTGTGACCTCTTTTGGCTTCTTATTTCAAGAACCAAGCAAGGCCCTCAGGATGAGTGCCTGAAACAGCTCAGCCTTCTCTCTGTAAATGTATCTAAAGCAACATTTGCCTTCTTTCCCAAATATTCAGCCTCCAAGGATGAGGTTCGGCTCTTGTTTAGTGTTAGGGGCCCTCAAGGAAGCCTCACTGACCCTCTCCCACCCCCGAGCCTTAGCGATCGCTCCTTCTTCTGTCCGTATCACTGTATCTCACATTCTATCTTCCTCTTCATGGCCTCAGTGCTGAAGTTATCTCACTGTCTCCTCCAATTACCTTGATCCTATGCACATTTCCCCCCTTAACTTCTTATTGGCAATACAATACAATACAATACAATCCAAGCAGAAAAAGGCACCTGTTAAAAAAAAAAAAAAGAAAAAGGCACCTGTTGTAAAGGTGCCACTTAAAGAATTTTCACCAACTAAACATAGTCATGCAGTCAGCACCCGGAGGAAGAAACCAAACATTACAGCCCCCCAGGGCCCTCCTTGTGCTCTCTTCACCCTCCATTTCCCTCCCCAAGGCAGCCACTATTCAGTCTTTCAAAAGCATAGATTAGTTTTGGCTGTTATTATAGATTAAAAAAAAAAAAAGCCCCAAATGGTGTGTACTCTTATGTGTCTGGCTTTTAATCAATATCATGTTTGTGAGTCACCCACATTATCGTGTGCAGTCCTAGTCGTTTCCATTGCCCTATAATAGTCCATGGTGTGAACAGACCACGATGCATGGATCTGTTCAGGTATGATGAATTGTAAACAGCAGGCACTATATTTTATTCATCTCCTAGCTCTAGCCTTTCCCACCTGTCTGCATAATGGTTTGTGCATCAACAGGTGAGAGAATTCAAGGAGCACTTTTCCACTGTATTCTTGGATGATCAGATGATGCCTGCGATCTTAGATTCAATCCTGGGTACCGTGATTAAAATGTTTCAAAAGGGCAATTAATGAATTGTCGGTGGAAGGCAAGGATGGTCCTGTGTCTGGAAGCTGTGGAAAATACTGAAGATGTTTATTATAGAAATGAAAACAGAGGGGACCTGCCATGAGCCAAGCTGCTTTAGAAGAGAGCACTGGGCCAACGGCTCACTATTTGGGGGAGGCAGCTTTCTGCTCGGTAATACTGATGATACTGGCTCATATTTAGAGAGTGCTTAACCACACCAGCCCCAGACGCGCGCTTAGGGCCTGCTGTCCATTAATTCAACACAAGAGTGACTTTTTAATGATTGAGACTTGAACATGAGCTGCCTGGTAAAACCGTGATCAATCACATCACGGCTGCAGACACTGGTGACTATGAGCCCCGGGAAGTGGCTCATGGTTTGTCCTAATAGAACTGCCTTCCTGCTAGAGAGCAACCCCCTGCAGCAGCGCCCCCCCCCCCGGGAGAGGGTGGGGGTCCCCCATCACAGCAAGCAAAGTATAAAGTGTTTCTGCCGGGGAGCTTCCTTCTGCCCCAGGCCTATCTGTCTTGGCCGGGACCCTCTCCCCCCGACCCAGGGTGCCTGGCCAGCCCTGTTCTCTCCTTCCAGGGACTAAAAAAAAAAAAATTCACCTGCAAGGACGTCGGACGAGATCTCTGGAAGATCTCTTCAGGGAGCCAAGGGTCCTTTGGGTTCTCCTAGAGTTTGTTTGAGAGAAAAAGGGAACCTTAGCAAGTGCCTGGCGGGGGGTAAGGGAAGCCGGAGAAAGCCTTCCCTAGATGTATGTATCCGGTGTAGGCCTCAGAAAGAAGAAAAGCCCAGACAAATCAATCTGGGCTGCTGGATGCAAAAGGCATTTGTTAGAAGCAGCAAAATGCTGTCATCCTCACAGGCTAGGCTGTGCTGCTGGCCCCGGGACAAGACGCTTTATCTTGCCACTGGCGCCTGAAGCCAAGGCCTGGCGGCTGCAGAACCACCAGCAAAACACTGGCCGGAGTGAGACAAGCAAGCGTTGTGAAGTGTTGGCGGACCGCGTCCCCACCCCGGGCCGCCCTCCCTCTCACTTTCTCCGCTCCATTCCCTGCCTCAGTCCCCGCTGTCACCTCACTCTTGTTTATTCTCAGAGCTTTAATCTTTTTTTCTTCAGGGAGGGGACAGAGGGAGCCCTAGATTTAGGAAGCTGGACAACAGAGGGGCAGACCCCTGAAACCTCGCTCCCCCCACCTTCCCGCAGCCACAGTTAATGTCCTCTCTTTCTTGTCTTCTGCTGGACGAAGCCCAACACACGCTAACAGCGTTAACACGATAAATATCATCAGTCCTGACCTTTGTCTGTGGGTCCTGGAGTCGTCCTGACTCACAAGCTCCGCCTTGCCTGTGCTTAAAGTGGATTAGCACTTACCGTGGGCTGCGGGGGCCTTGCGCGAGGGCTTGATGGGAATCAAAATAGAGATTACCTTATTTGACTTAAAAAAAAAAAATTTCCACTTGAAAGATAGAATCCCCCAGAGAAATACACTGGGGCTTACACATACACAACTTTAAATTGGATTTTAAAAATAGTTGGCCAGCTGTTTGCTAGGTCGTGCCTTAGGTTTTTGTCCTTGATTGATGTTGGGTCCATTTGGGAAATGAGGCCAAGAGGGGACAGAGGGACGGCCAAAGCCACAGGATCCTGGATGCCTGGGGATTTTCCCAGGAGCCCTGGCAGCTGTTGCCATGGGCCTTTAGAAACCCTCAGAGCCCTGGCACCAGGGTCTTCGTCTCGCCCAGAGCTCAAACCACCTCCCCCAGACCTCACCTCATCCCTGCATTGCTTCTTCTAGGCCAAGTCTGGGAAGAGAGAGAGAGAGAGAAAGAAAAAGGAAAAGAAAAGAATAGAAGAAGACTGTTCTCAGCTGGATGGCTCTTTCACATTTTTTGTGGTTAAATATTTATTTTAGCTCCTTGTAACACCTTCAAATGATACATACACGGGCCCTCTGCCCAGAACTCCCATCGCCCTCCTCTCTACTGGCCTGACTGCTCTTTCTCTCTCCAGTCTCAGCCAGAATGCCACTTTCTTAGGGAAGCAGGAGGGGCAGCGGAGCACGGGTTAAGAACACCAGCGTGACCAGGGTTGAAATCCTGGCTCAGCACTTCCTAGCTGTGTGACCTTGGGCTAGTCACTCAGCTCCCCTGGGCTTCAGTTTCCTCAGCTGTAAAAGGGAGATAATGATAACCCCTGTCTCATCAGGGTTGTTGTGAGGATACAATCCGTTACTCTAAGGTGTACAGAATACGTAATGCACTTAGGACACGGCCCGACACACAGTAAGCATCTCATTACTCTCTAAAGTACATAGGTGGTCGGTGGCTCAGGGGTCAGCGGCTGCCCCGTGCTCCCCCGGCTACTTGTCCTTCTGTGCATCACCTGTCCTCACATATCCATAGTGCTTAATTATCTGTCTTCTGCACGAGGGCAGGAACCTAGGTCTGTCTTGCTCACCACCGTCTCCCCTCATGACGTCAAGCGTGCCTCACTCCGGAGCTGCTCAAGAACGGTTTTTGAGTGCGATCACAAATAAAATAGAAAAAAGAAGAAATGTCAAAGGCAAATGTGACCCAGAAAGGGGGAGAAACTCAGGGCCCCTGGGTCATGCTGTGCCATCTACATCTGCTCCGTATATATACTTGGCCTTTTCGTAGTATTTGTGTGATGGTTAAACAAAGACGGGGTTGATGAGTTTCGAGTTCCAGGATTATGAGGATTAGGTTTTGTAATCACATCTTTGGCAGGAGACTTCCGCCCCATCTAGGTTTTCAAACTCTGACTAAATATTAAATGCATACCAAAAAATAAATCACATGAGCAAAATATAAAAAACAAACATCCAACTACCTACAGCCCGGCTTAGACAGAGGTTATGGCCCATGCCGCCAAAGCCCCACTGTGTATCTCTCCCCTGCCCCCTCTCCTTCCGAGCACCCTCCTAAATTCATTGATTGTCCCTATACTTTTCTTCATAATTTTACCCTAAAAAAATACCCTTCCCTGAACAACATGCTGGTTTTGCATGCTTTTGAATTTTATATGAAATAAATCATACGGTATGTATTCTTTTTTTTTTTAATATTTTATTTATTTGACAGAGAGAAACACAGCGAGAGAGGGAACACAAGCAGAGGGAATGGTAGCGGGAGAAGCAGGCTTCCTGCAGAGCAGAGAGCCCGATGCGGGGCTTGATCCCAGGACTCTGGGATCATGACCTGGGCCGAAGGCAGACGCTTACGACTGAGCCACCCAGGCGCCCCGGGTATGTATTTTTTGATCTGCTTTTCTCACCACTCAATGTGCTGTTTGTGACATTTGTCCTTGCTGCTGGTGTACAGCTGTATGACCTCCTACTACGTGACTACTCTGCCATTTTCTTCTCCATTCTCCTCTCAGCAGGTGTTTGGGTTCTTTGGCGGTTTTTGTTTTGTTTTGTTTTGTTTTTTTGTTCTTGCGGGCAGTGCCGCTGGGAACATTCCTGCAGACGACTCAAGGGACCACAGTCGAGTGTTTCTCCGGGGTTATTTCTGGGTCCTAAGGCTTATACATTTTCACCTTGTCTAGATGACACTGACTTGTTTTCCCCAGGGGTTCCCAACTTCCCACGTGGTCCCAAGCCTCATCCCTGCGATGTTTTTCTTTGGCTTCTATCAGACCTGTTGGAAAGAGGCTTTGAGGCAGGGCCAGAGAGAAACCTGCCCGTTTGCAGTGCCCTGACTCCCACTTTAGGCACAAGACGCAACAGCGTGGCCTGGGAGATCTAGACCATCTCCTCTTGTGGCCCAAGTGGCTTCTCTGCAGTTCACATGCACTACTCGGCGCCTCAGATGGGAGAGAACTCTGCTGACCCAAAGCCAAAAGCCCAGTGAGAACCAAACAGATATCGGGAAACAGCGTTCTGACCCATTTCTTTTCTTTTCAAGATAATAAGAGTTTTACTATTTCTTCAACTCAGTGAAAGTGTTATTAAAAAACATTAATTTCCTTGTTGTAAATACCTTGCCTTTGCACTCATTGTTTTTAAATCCCAAAGAGCCTTGAGTATAGCGCTCTCAATACATACTGGCTTTTATTTTGGGGCATTTAGTAGGATTATTCAGGGATCTATATGGCAAAGCCAAAAATGGAAATCCTTTCTCCTGTTTTCTCTACTCTCTTCGATGGTTTTATGTTGCCCCCATAAAAATAATTTAAAAGAAAGCTGGTCCAGGGAAACCTGATGAATCACTAAGGCTTATTGTGACTTTCTCCTGGAAACCCTTACATATTCGGTCACCCTCAGGTCAACAGGGTCTCCTGAACCAGCTTCCGGGTCTACAAAGGAGCCCAACTATTTGTCACTCATACACCCCTTTGAGAAGACCCATCGATACTTCAAGAAACTGCTCCTCTGGCAACTGTAAGTGGGCCAGTCCGTAAGCAAAGTGTGTTGCTAAAAGCAATAAGCTGTAGACATAAGCCAGGGCTCTGCATAAACCTAGTTACACTGGGCCTGGCTGAGGCCCCAGTCATTTTGACGCACGGCTGCATTCCCGTCCCGCGCAATCTCCAACGCTGGCCAATTCATCTTTTATCATATTTCTCCTGCCCATCCCATCATTGTGTTTGGGCCTTTTTCACTCCAAGCCTGAGCCACAAGGGCCTGAAGGCAACTCCTTGTTTGAGTTCCTCCTCATTCTGACCCATCACTGCTGGATTAACCTTTAAACAGTAAAAACCAAACAGCAGCAACCACAAAGAGCCAGACGCAGAACTGTTTTCCCCTCCTGACCCCTCCTTCTGGCCCCCAGACTCACTGGCTTCCACAGCATAAAATCCAGAACCAAGGCACGGTGCGCCGAGCTCTCGCCCAGTTCCTCTGACCTCCGCAGAAGCCATCACCAACTCCCCCCGTTGTCGGCACAGCTTCAGGGCTCGGGACCCCCGAAGCCAGCCACGGAGGGGAAGTTCCAGGCCCCTGCCCTGGGACATGGGCCTGGCTTCTCAGAGTTATCAGGCCCCCAGCCCCCAACACACACATCACTTCTCTGGGGCAGTGCCAACGCCCACTCCTTCAGCCTGCGTTGGCCTCCTCAGCAGCATTGCTCGGCACTCCCCAGGGCCCAGATGCCCCAGCAGAGCCCTCAGGGCCGCACCCCCTCCATACCTTCCTGGCCTTCCTTAGCCTTTGACCCTTGCCCTCGTCCAGCTTGCTGTCCTGACTGAGGATGTATAGCTTATCCCAGACAGACTGTCCCCCTGGACTGTAGACCCCCAGAGGACATGGAATCTTGACCTACGCGTAGGGCAGGGCCTCCCGTACATTCTCTGCCAACATACGTTGCATTTTACAACATTACGACACGATGGTGATTGTGACAATGCGAGGGAGAAAATTAAAACGGAAAAAACAAATAAAAGGATAAATCCCTCTTTCTCTATGTCACAGTAGGCCCACCAGCTCCCTCCTTCCTCAAAATCTGCTAACAACAAGGACAACAACAACAGAAATGCTAGGCCTGACTCCTTTATCCTGTCATATGTAAAATTAGGAAGTAAAATTCTAGGAAATAGAGAATCGAAAAAGCAAACGAATACATTTCTTTTAATGACTCAAATAGCCCAGGAAAGATAAATAAACAACTTGGATCTGAGACAAAAGGTCGTTGGCCGCTGAGGGAGGCAAACCAGGTGCTTCTGAGAGTCAACCTGGGCCTGACAGTTGCTGGGCCAAGACTGATAATAAGGGAAAGTCAATTACCAAAAATAAAAGGTGCTAAATGGACCCTCAGTGGTCATCTCTGAAATACCGATGGGTTAATATTGTGAAAGCCCCCACTTTTCTTTTTCTTTTTTTTAATGCCCACGCACCGTCATGGGCACTCTGTGGTTGTAAATCCGCAAAGCCTTGAGCAGAGACCCCATCTGACTTAGGACCTGCAGGGCTATGCCAGTCCCCTCACAGTAGAGTAAACTTGTTTTAAAGGGTAAAGAAACTTCCCTTTCTTTCTTTTTTAATATTGTATTTATATGACAGAGAGAGAGATCATAAGTAGGCAGAGAGGCAGGCAGAGAGAGGGGGGAAGCAGGCTCCCTGCTGAGCAGATAGCCCGATGCGGGACTCCATCCCAGGACCCTGAGATCAGGACCAGAGCCAAAGGCAGAGGCCTTAACCCACTGAGCCACCCAGGTGCCCCAAGAAACGTCCCTTTCTAAAGGGAAAAGAGGAGCCCGTGGCTGGCTCAGTCCGCAGGGCAAGGGATGCCAGCTCTCTGGGGTTTGAGCCCCGCATGGGCTCGGACCCTACTTAGGAGAAAAACAAAAGGGAAAACAAATATCCTCTGAAGGCCTTGTCTTCGGCAGGAAGCAGAAGCACCTATCCTAATTAATGGGTTATAATGCAAATACTTAGGTCTCTTTAAAAGAGTGAACAAAAAAATCTGATTTTTTCTGTGGGCTCCCATCACTTTATCCGGCCCATCTCTACAAAACCCGTCTTCCTAAAAAATCCACCCTCACCTCAGGACTCTCTGCTTAAAAATGTGCAGTGCTTTTCTGTTTCCTAATATGTAGAATATAAATGTTATCAAGCCTGGCTCTGAGGCCCTAGAAATCTGGGCCCTTCTTACCTTCCTAAAGTTGCTTCCCTTCCCTGCGGCCAGCCTCCTCCCTGCTGGGTGCCCGGTAGCCGCGCCCCACCCCTGCCTCCAGACTCCCCTGGAGGCCCAGCTCTTCCTCCAAGCCTGACAGAGGTACTCCAGTGTCCTGTGAGCTTGGAGCATCCTGTGAACCGCACACTTCGGCAGTTATAACCCGCTGTTAAACGATTTTCTGTGGGTTACACTTAGCTCTCTGGCTAAAAGATAAAGTCCTCCAGGGCAAAGGCTGGTCTTATTCGCCGCTGAACTCATTTCTGTGTCCAGACTGCAGCCAGTGGGGTGGCTAAAATCTCTTCACTGCTGGGCTAATCAGGACATCTGGCCCTCTTTCTGCCTTGTCCCCTGCTGTCTTCCCCAAGATCTACGCCATCCCCCGCTGAGTCTCAAATCAGAGCAGCCTTCGGTTGTCCCCACTTATCTTAATCAGATGAGAATAATGGGAGAGATGATGTATTTGAAGGAGCCAGCGGGGGAGGGGAGGGGAACAACTGCAAATAGCCCACTTTCATTTATGAAGGACTTTCACTGTTATCTCATTTATAAGTAAGGGAGGCAGGTCTCACTGTCCCCCCACCCCCCCGCCCCCACTGGTTTACAGATAAAAACGTTATGGGGTTAAAGGCTTTGCGTAAAGGATATGTAAGAACTGGCACTTAGGACCCACCTTTTAAGTCGGGCAGTATCCTTTTTCCTATACCAGGTTGCCTCACGGTAGCCAATGGTGATAACAAAGCTAGTTTTATTTATCCAAAATGAAAACTATGTTCATATTTATGCTTAGATGTTGTTCTAGTAAAATGCTAATCATTACTACCCGGATGGGTGCAAAATATTAAAAATGGTTTTGTTATATGGGTCTTCCTGAATGTGAGATCAATTTTAGGATTAAAGTATGATTAGCCATCTAACGTGTTTGGGTGCATCACAGTGAAATCTGCTTAGCCTTTGGGTACTTAAAAACCCATGTATAGTTTACAAAAACTATTCCAAGTGCCCGCTTATTGGTAGCAGCATCATGCCGTAGAAAAGACAGCAGGTTACTTTTAGGCATTCCTGGAATTGTGAAACTTGGAAAGTGTATCTATTTTGAGGACATGTTTGTGTCACGCTTTGCATTCATTTTAAACCCTAGGACCACTCTGTGGAACAAGTGTATAAGAAGGCATTTTTATTTCCGATTTGAAGAGGAGGAAATGGGGGCGCACGGGTGGTTCAGTCGGATTAAGCATCTGCCTTCGGGTCAGGTCATGATCCCGGGGTCCTGGGATCGAGCCCCATGTGCTCCCTCCTCAGTGGGGAGCCTGCTTCTCCCTCTGACCTCCTTCCCTCTCCTCCCACCAATCCTCCCATCATGTTCTTTCTCTCTTGCTCTCTCTCTCTCAAGTAAATAAAATCTTAAAAAAAAAAAAAAGAGAGAGAGAGAGACAAGTTAACCAAGGCTGGGGTGCCTAAGTGGCTGTGACCAGGGTCGCCCAGCTCGTTAGCAGCTGCAGCAGTTAGGGTCCTGGCAGGAAACTGAGGACACACTCTAACTGGGTAATTTCAGCAGAATTCAGGACTCCTTACAAAAGTGGGGGCAGAGCGTAGGGAAGCCACTGGGGGCAGCCCAGCGTTTGGCGAAGGAGAGAGGAGGGCACTGTTAGCCGAGGAGGGAGACCCACAGAGTGGGAGCTGGCCGAGGCCTGGGGAGACCTACGGAGAAGTCAGGGAACTAACACCTAGCCTGCCTCTCCTGGGGGGAGACCCTCACTGGCTGGGCACTAAAGCCAGAGTGCAAGGGAGCCTGTCCAAGTGTGCGGAGGCCAGCCTCCTGGAACCTAAGACAGGGTGGAGAAGAGCAGGGAGTGCCCCTGGGTGGGTTAAGCAAACAAAAGATAACCAGCACAGAGGTGAACAGTGGCTAACTCTCCGACTTCCTGTCTCCCGGTCCTTCCTATGCACTTTCCATAATGCTGTGGCCTCTACACACCGGGTCCTGGCAGAGAATTCCAGAGAATTTCAGAGACCACCCTTAGGCCCACAACATCCCTTGGCATTAAACTTCAAGCTAGTTCTCTAAAACTTTATATAACGTGAGTATTAGCATCTACACGAGGACAGACTACCAATCCAATGGGAGCTGCAAATGAGATCGAGCCAGGCAGCTGGTGTGCAGACCAGGGCTAGATGGGGGGGGGGGGGGGCTGGCAGGTGCAGAGCTCATTCTGAAGTCAGCACTGGTGCTTGGCCATCAAGTGATGGCCAAGTGATGCCTTAGGGCCTTTAATGCAGCTGCAATGGGCATGAGCCACAAGGCTGGCGAAGTCTCAGCAAGAGAAGATCCTACTATCTTTTGCATCTGGCAATTAAAATATCTTGAGAGAAAGACTTCATTTCACAGCATTGGCTATAAGGATATAATTTGCACTTGGCTACTGTGGCCTTATTTTTATGTAATGCCCCTGGCGTGAAACTTTATGAAAAGGAATCATCCTGGGGCTTGGAGAGTGTTCTGCTCACTTGGGTGAGTTCTTTATTCACCTTTGTCCTTGGGTTGGATGGGAGTGAAAGTCATAAAAGAGTCTGACCATGGCCTCTTCCACTCCCAGGAGCTGTGAGAACAGTGTAATGAGAAATGCAAACCAGTGTTCTCTAGAACACCAAGAGGCCATGGAGAAAGAATTTTCAGTTCCTGTCCTAGCAGAACGGTTTCCAGAGAAATGAAGCTGTGGTCACATGCGCCTCTTATTCTCTGAGTGATCACGTTCCCCTACGAAAGGTAGCCGCTAACGTCCACAGTGACTTTGCTCAGAGTGTATACAGCCAAGTCACTTTCCCAACCCCTCACCCAAATTAGACCCTATGCACTGTGTATCCGGCCCCCCCTCACGCACACACACAACTGCCCACCTCCCCAGGGAAGGTCTTTCCCAGCTCCGCTATTAAGCAGTTCCCCCGGTACCACTGGAAGTGACTGAAAAGGCACAGACGTAAACCAACGGATTCTCATGGCGATGGTTTGCAATCTCCTTGCTGTTTCTGCCTTGGGCCTTTTCTACTTGCTAATCCCTCTGTTCAGATTACTCCTGCCCCAGATTTCGGCCTGGGGTGAGTATATACCCCGAAGTGGAATTGCTGGATCCAATGGTAATACTCTGTTTATTTTCTGAGGACCTGCAGTACTGTTGGCCGCAGCGGCTGCACAACGTTACAGCCTCGCCAGCCCACCTCACCTACTTCTGCTTACATAATGTCCGTCCCTACTCTTACTTGAATGGAAGCCCCACGAGGGGAGAGACTTGCTTCCCAACTGCCCAGAACCTTACTTGGCACGTGGTAGTTGGCGATCAGTATTTAGTTTTTGTTGTCGTTGTTGTTTTTAAAAGACTTATTTATTTATCTATTTATTTGCCAGAGAGAGAGAGAGAGGGAGAGTGACAGGCAGAGGGAGCTGAGCAAGGAGCCCGGTGAGGGACTCGATTCCAGGACTCGATCCCAGGACTCGATCCCAGGACTCTGGGATCATGACCCGTGGCGAAGGCAGATGCTTAACCAACTGAGCCACCCAGGCGCCCCAGCGATCAGCATTTGTTAAATGGATGCAATGGATTCAGTGCCTCCGACTTCATTTGCAAGCCCAACCCCTTCAAGCCAGCTTGATGCCGGCGGTGCCTCCCTTAGCCCCCCTCATCAGAGGGCTCCTTCCTTTCCATTCTTCCTCCTTTCCACTTTGCATTCTGGTCATCTGGGAACTCACCCCATCTCTCCCGCTAAATCCAGAGCGGAGCTCCTAAGGTTAAGGGGCATGGTTTGTTTACTTGTTGGCCTTTTGCCGTCTTCCTGGCCTAGAGGATATGTGCTCAACACACTCTTAGCAGAGGAAAGTTCTAAATACCCAAGCTGAGGAGCAACACTATAGGAGCTGGGCTTGAGGTGCTCCAGAGCTCTCTAGAAAGAGCCCCCCAGTAAACCGTAGGCTGTGTGGCCTTGGCACATGTCTCATTCTCTGACCTGCTTCTCCTGTGTCTGATGAGGGAGTTGGACCACTGATCCCTCAGGTTCCTCTTAGATACTTAGGTGTGCTCTAGGGCCACCCCTTTGGTGGGAAGGATTCAGTCTGCGTCTCTGAGCTCCCACGGTCTGAGATGGAGAAAATAAACATGTAAGAAAGCTTAAAGACCCAGAGGAAGCTGATGCCTAGAGCCGTCCTTGCCCGGACAGACAGGTGTACGGGGCCTCCCCGAGTGCCACCCCCCCACCCCCCGCTAGAGCTTCAGGGCACCCAGCGTCCAGAAACGCAAGAGGAATGCATGACCTTTCCATCCTTGTTGAGAGAAGGAAAAAAAAATCTTTATAGCTCACGTGATTTCATTGGGTTATTTTAAACTGTTTATTTTTCTGTCCCATCCCCGGGGAATGAACATTTGCAGGCAAAAATTGTACTTGCCTTTGCTCAGTTATTCGTGTATAAATATGACTTGAGCAAAGTCTCAAAAGGACGACCAATCCTGCCTACCCCAGGCCCCTTCCCACTTTTTCCTAAGAAAGTCTTAATGAGTTTGTACCCAAGAGTGAAATGTTTCAGGGACACTTAAAGCCCTCTATGCATTTTAAAAATCTTTTCAAATGCATAAAGCATGCACTAACAACATTCACAGACTATTACTCACGACCTAACAACCCTAACACACAATCTTTAAAAATTTATTTAGTTATTTGTTTGTTTGTTTGTTTGTTTTATCAATTACCTTTCAGGTTTACCCATTTGGTAATTGGTTTTACTCATAGTTTAAATTGTAGTATTTGGACCATAATACAACCTTGGATTGTATGTTTTCCTTCTAACATCTATAAACAAATCACACATTTCCCAAGTGTATCTTTTTAAAATATCCATAAATGCAGGTCAAATCCACCGTGGACTGAATGCCCAGTGAGTGGGTGCTGGGAGGCAGAGGCTACAGAAAGATAAAAGTTGTGTCTGCCCTCAAGGAGTTTACATCCTCTTACAGAGACAGTGCACACATACATCGAACACTCTCGGAGAGTCGCCAATTAGTGGGAAGATGTGTGGGGCCAATGGCGATGCGCTCATGATAAGCAGGCATTCTAGGCAATGGGGAGTTTATCGGGGAGAGGTCTGCCTCCCCTTAAAGATGAGAGGGCCGATTTATCCACAATGAGCATCCGAGACAGGAGGAAGAGCGGGAAGAGACAGTTCAGACGGAGAAAACTGGATGAAGACACTAATGTGCTGAACATAGGGCCATACAGTCCATTTGGGGGATGCTGAGGCACTTAGCCCAACAGCTGTAGAAGGCAGATGTGTGAGGGAGCGGTGGGGCCGAGCGTAGGCAGGTGGTCACGAGAGAGGGATTTGGAGTTTCCTGAAAGCTAGACAGAAGTAGAAACCCCATGGGACTGGGATGAGGAGGGGACATGGCGAGATCAGTGCTGTAGTCCCCCCATTGGCCCAGCGGGGACTGGGCACTTCGTGTTGTCACTGTTGTTGTGTCCTGGAGATGAAGGGACTCTATCCATCTGACACAGCTGGTAGATCGGGGAGAGTTAAGGGACTGGAGAGCAGGAGGTCAAAGGGAAGCAGGGCCCGGGCCTTGGGAAGGGATAACATACCAGGACTCACAAGTAAACACCCAGGGCAAGCCAGGGCCTCACCCCTCTGGTTCTCTGCTCCATTCTTGCCTAGAACGGTGCCTGGCACACAGGGAGTCCTCATGAGGACTGAACCGAGTTTACTCTTGCAAAATTTCTGTACAGAGTTCAGCAAATCTCTCTTCCTTTTGCAGACCTCGGTGTCACCTCCCTCGGATAGGGCTATTTTTTCCAGTCTGCCTCCTGGTCATTCAGGGGCAGGTCAGGCCAGGACGCCATGCGAGTCTCAACAGCTAGCCATCCGGAGCCTCACTGAGGCCTGGAAGGATTGCCACTTGAGATCCCAATTAGTCATCCCGGCAGCTGTTTCCTGTCGCCCTTCCCTGGGTGACTTCGCTTTGGGTCTCTCTGGGGCGGTAAGAGGATATTGTCTGGACTCATCAATTATTAGCACAGGAAGGCAGCTTGCACAGAAGCACATGTCCCCTCGCCACGTCATCAGATGGATGAACGCAGTCAGGCCCGGGGGGGGGGGGGGGTTGCGCTGACCGGAACCACATGCGGCCCAACGGCAGCTCACGGTCTAGCCTCATTCATGTAGGAATCGATGTCTGGCACAGTTTCAGTGCTGGAGATACAGACAAAACTGCTGAGGGAGGGGGACCAATCATCCAGATAAGCGAGGTGGGCGGTAAGAGGGGCCAAGGAAAAAGCAAGGGGGCAGGGAATGGAGTGTGGTGGGGGTTTGCATTGGTAGAGAGGGTGGTCAAGGAAGGTCTCAGGGAGAAAGTAACATCAGAACAATGGCCTGACCAGAAAGCAGGAGGAAGCACTAGACTATCTGAGTGAAGAGTGGTGCAAAGGCCCTGTGTCAGGAGTGAGCCTGGCATGTTGCAGGAGTAGTGAAAAGCGATGTGAGAGAAAAAGAGGAAGTGAGGCTGGAGAGATACGGGGCGCAGAGGCTGTTCGAGGTCTCAGAGTGCACCGTGGGAGGCCGTGGCTTTTATTCTTCCCACTCACGGCTCATTGTTGAATTCATGATCCTGCCTTTTCCTGTTGATTCTCAAGGGTGCTAAGGCTTCTGTGGGCAGAGGGGAGAATAGGGCAGCCAACAGGATTCTTGAAAGCACATAGCAGTGGTGTGGGCAGCTGCCCGGGCCACCTGTGCTGGGCTCACCCCTATGCCCCTGCTCCAGGAGTCTTTCAGGCTGACAGGACATTGTGACCTCCCATTTCGGGATCAAGAGAGACAGCACTGATGCAAAGTCAAGCCAAATTAATTGAGTACGTAGAATCTGCAAAATGTCTCAGGGAAGCAAGTCCATAGCTAAAGCAAGTGCAAAGGGCTGAGTCCGAGGCCAGCAGTGCTGTGCCGTGGCTGTGTGAAGAGTAGAAGCAGGTACATTTATATATTAGTGCCCAGCAAAATGGCGATGCCCTAATGGTAATCCATTTCATTCTAATTCGAGTGTCCTATGCTCCCTGCCAGCTCTCTGTGCTCACATGCATGAGGCCTCTGCTCAGACTGGTTTTGCAGGCATCACCATGGATGCCAGGTCCTGGGTGGGCAGCCGAAGCAGGTGGGCGATGAGCACTGCTGTTTATAGCAAGCTCTTGCCTGCTGGGGCTCCCATCCCGCAGAAGGAACTGTTACACGTCCTAGGGCCGAGCCAGGTGGGCAGATCCATTTCCCCTGGGAAATCTCAGCCTCTCCTGGTGACCAGGCCCTTCGGCTCTGTGGGCGGCCTGAGAGGGTGTGGGCAGAGCAGAATAGAGGGCCAGACCATGTCAGAATTCAGTCAATCTGGTCTTGAACTCTGGCTCTGGCCAGGATCTTCATCTGCGTGCCTTCTCTCTCTTCCCCAGGACGATCCAGTTCTGGAGTCAAGATCAAGTCAATTTCACAATCGCTTATTAATTCCTAGCTGCTAGGCACTTTGACTTCTGCGGGGAATACTAAGATTGACAAGGCGTGAATCTTCCCTGCAGGGACACTGAATCTATTGTACACGTGGGGTGCAGGCATGCACGTGTGCACATGAACTCACGTGCTCACGGGAGGCAGCCTGGGATGTTAGAGGGAAGAAGCCCGAGTTAGAGTGAATTGGTTTTGTCCCAAGTCCCTATGCGCCTTTGGGTCTGCCACTTGTCTTCTTGAGGTTTTGGCTTCCGTTGCTATTCAACAAGGACGAAGAAGCCGGCCCTGTCTGCCTGAGGGAGCTCGTCCGGAGGGTCGGATGGGACAATGTCCGCGAGTGGTGACATCCTCCACACACACAAGGACCATACCTTCATGAATGCTCGTACCACAGGCACAAACGCACAAATGCACAGTTGTTAGTATAAGCCGATGAGAACAGGCTAGAGTCTGAAAAGGGGCACCAACGACAGCGGGAGAAGAAACGTCTGAAAAAGATGCAGGGGGTCGTTCCCGGTGCATCTCCGTGCGTGGGTGTTCCTGTTGATGTAGGCCTGTGCCCTGCCCAGACCCCTAAAGCTTAGCCCTCCAGAGTGCCCCCAGATCTCCAGCATGGCAAGAACGCCCCTCCCAACTCTCGGGAGGCTGCCCCCTCCCCAGTGGGGGGCCATCATTATCATCAGCTCCAGACATTATTAAACATGGGCTAAGGATGAGGCACTGGGGCCAAAAGGGGACTGAGAGTTATGAGGCACCCACGACCATTTATATGCAAACATTTTACGGTCATGATCTCGTTTTATTGTTGACCATAACTGTAAGATAAGCACTGTTATCTTCCTCTCATAGAATAATAATATTAAATAATACTTGTTACATGCCTCAAAGTTGTTTAACCTATATTAATGCATTTAATCCTCAAGATAACCTTGTAAGGTAAGTACTGCTGTTCTTTATCCCTACTTTTTGGAGACAACCTGAGGTTAAGTGACTTTCCCGAGGTCACACAACTGGGATGTGGTTGTGGCCAACTGCCCAAGTTTGTTCAGATTAACCCCCTGCCTTTCCTAACCTCTGTGCTATATCACAGAGGACTACATTTCCCAGGCTCACTTGCTCCCTGGCTTCCAGGTTGATTCAGTCCAAAGGGAAGCAGTAGTGGAAGCTTGGAGAGAGGGAGGAGGAGGGAAAACAGAGTATTTCCTTCCATTTCTCTCTCTCGGCTCCCTGCGGTGTCTCTGGCAACAACTATGTCTCCTACCTACATCTGCTCTACAGTCTCTCACTCTGTGGTCCCATTTTCTAACAGGCAGCCTCCATGTCCTTCTAGATTTCCCCACATGGCTCTATCTCTGGGCTCTAGCAATATTACCTCCTCTTCCTGTTGCACCTCCAGTTGAGTAGCTTCCTGTTCTTGCACTAGGCTTCTTAGTCCTTCCATCTCGGGTCACCAATTCCCCGAATTAAATATCCTCTTCTTGAAAGACCTAGAAGACTTTCTATTTTCCTGGGTGGACCATACTGATATCTAGACAAATGATTATAGAGCCCATAGTCTTAATCTTTTCAGATGAGAAAACAGACTCAGACTTATTCTAGGTTGTAAAACTAATGAAATAGCGAAAAAAAAAAAAAAGCCAAGAAGAAAATGGGAAAAAAATAAAGAAACATGAGAAGATATTTTTTTTTTTTAAGATTTTATTTATTTATTTGACAGAGAGAGATCACAAGCAGGCAGAGAGGCAGGCAGAGAGAGGAGGAAGCAGGCTCCCTGCTGAGCAGAGAGCCCGATGCAGGGCCTTGATCCCAGGACCCTGAGATCATGACCTGAGCCGAAGGCAGAGGCTTTAACCCACTGAGCCACCCAGGCACCCCAAGAAGATATTCTTTTGGATATCAAAACATACCTTGAAGCTGTAGTAATGAAAACAATTCAATGCAGACACAGAGTCAGTGAAACAAATCAATAGGACAGACTATAATCCAGAAACATCTATGGGAGTAAAAGAATATTTTACTTGTTAAAGGGAGCATTTAAATAAATGGGGAAATGCATGACTACAGGGATCAATTGATCCATAAATTTGGGGAAAGACCCTAGAATAAATTCAGATAGATTGAAGAGTAAAACCATAGGAAAGTACTAGAAATAAATAGAGGTGAACTTCTTTTTTTAATATTGGGATTATGAAAGCTCCTTCCAAGCAAGACCAAGAAAATACAGAAACCATAAAAGGATAAAACTGATGGGTTTACAATAAATATAATAATTAAAATTTTAAATTTCGGTATGGAAAGGAATTTAAACGTTCTAAATACATTCTTGTCAAACTGGCTTTGTTTGGGATCTCCATAGTGCTCTGAAAACAGGAAGAGAGGCTGGGACTTGATTTCTTGGGTGCTCTTCTTGTTCCCTGAATGGGAGAAATTATACATTTCTAGCCCTTCACCCAGTTCAAGGCACAAGGAACCACCTCACAAAGGTGGGGAGATCCTTCCTGTTCTAGGACATAGGTATCATACGGTCTTTTCTTTATAACAAATAGAAAAATTAAAAGAAGCTTGCACATATATATGTACAAAAGATCTGGAAGGACACCTGACAAGTATCCCCTGTGGTTACCCCTCGCCCCCCCGGGAGTGGGAAGGAAGCAAGCGAGAGGAAGAAGCTCTTTTTGCCTTACGCATGCCCCCCCTTTTTTTTTTTCTCCAAGAAGCACATGCTACTGTGTAATTTTGTATTCCAATGAAAAAGTATAAACCAAGCTGGCGAGGCAGAGTTGGGGTTTAAATCCAAGCTGCCCGATGTCCCTGGGCTCATCTGGTAGAGAAGACAGCACACACACCTGCAGAGAAGAACCATGGCCAAGGTCGCTGGGCAAGGACAGTGCGAGAAGATTGGTTCAGGAGTGTGGGGGTGGGAATAACCACTGAGCCATGGGGCAGATGAAAAAGAAAGACAAGGACCTTCTAGGCAAGGGGACTTTTGAGGGGAGAGAACAAAGCCCTGAAGGGTATGAGAGACAAATCCAGGGCTAGAGGGCTCAAGCAGGTGAGTGCTAGGGGGTGAGCAGAGATGTAAAGAGGAAGCAGCTGCAAGAACAAGGGACTGAAACTTGATGCTGAGGAATCGAGCAACTGGGACTTTGAGGAGAAGGATCTAGTAGGTGGTTCCCGAAGTGTGGCTCTGGGACACCCATGGGTCTTCAAGACCCTTCCAGGGGTCTGTGCATTTAAAACCATTTTCATGGTAATATTATTTGCCTTCTCTGCTCTCATGCTGAATGTGCAGTGGAGTTTTCCAGAGGCTACATGATGCGTGCCGGCATCACCACTCTGATGTTAACATGTAATGGATTTCTTTTTTTTTTTTTTTTAAGATTTTTGTTTATTTGACAGAGAGAGAGATCACAAGGAGGCAGAGAGGCAGGCAGAGAGAGGGGGAAGCAGGCTCCCCGCTGAGAAGAGAGCCCAATGTAGGGCTCGATCCTAGGACCCTGAGATCATGACTCGAGCCGAAGGCAGCAGCTTTAACCCACTGAGCCACCCAGGTGCCCCTGGATTTCTTTCATTTCATTTCATTTTATGTTATTGGGGGGAGTTCTTTTTAATGAAGTAATAGATATTTTTATAATCTCCCACTTTAACATTGAATGCAGTAACTACTGACAGATATAACCCATATAAACAAAACTCTCTGGGATCCTCAATAATTTTAGCACATTCCATACAAATCTGTGTGCACAGCTCTGTGTATGTGCACGTGCCTGTGTGTACGTCAGTGAATAAATGTGCTTTTTTTCTGGGATGGGAATCCGGAGTACTCATTTAATTCTCTAAGTGATGCTACACCAAATGCAAAAGTGGGAAATGGCCGGCTTGAAGGGGCAGAGAAACCAAACACTGTGACTGAGCAGCAGTCCGAAGGAGGTGGGATTTTGGGGCAATAGCATGGTTTTGGATGAGTACCATAGTCCCTTTGTCTCCAATTGGAGAATAATAATATTGGTCTATTGACTTCAGCAGGAAGGTGTATGTGAAAACACTTTGCGCATCAGAGATGACTCAGGGACCATCAAAATCTATGCCAATGTTAGTTTCAAAAATCCATGGAATTCAAGTTTCTGAGACCTTTGCACCCTGACCTCTACCCTTGCTGCAATGAAGAAAGAACGGGTGAAGTCTTAGGCTGGTGTTTGCAGTTTCTCTTCCAGCCACGCTCGGGGGGACGGAACCCACAGAAAAGACAAGATCTGGGCCCGCTTCTTGATTGGTGTAATATCTGCAACGTTCACACATCACTTGTTCTTACATGGTCTGGCTGAAGGCCTCCCTGGCAGCTTGGCTAGACTCCTACCTAGAAGTGGGATGAAATGAGAATAGGCTGGGACTTGTTATTTACTCCCAATGGAGACATTCCCGGAGACTTAACTTCCCTCTCTCGCCATAGGTAGCTTGCCCATTTGCTTCAATATCCTTCCCATGGGAAATGGTAATCTTATTTTCCTATGCTTCTTTCACAGGCCTCGGAGTATTGAATATTTAACAGGGAGTGTGTGCCCAGGCCAGGCCGGGTGTGGGGAAGGGGCTAGAATCAGGACTCAGGCCTCTTTAGCTAACAATTTCGGGCAAGCAAGGTAAGAATGATGAATGCCAAGTGGCCCATGACAAAGGGAGCCCTCCTCCAATAAAGGCTGCAGTTGAGGAAAAAGAGCTATGAAACCATAATGATCTCTATTTTAATGAAAACACTCTCTTTATTGATAACGAGCTTAGGAAGATTTAGCTGAGCAAATTCCTAACAATACTTCCTCCAAGTTCTAAGCCAGCTTTTTGTTCTCAAATGTCAGCTAAGAATTTCTCAATGTCATGTCTTCATGAGACATAGCAAGTTTAAACATAACCGTTCCACTACTGCCCACCTCTGAATTCCACTCTATGTTCTGAAAATGGCTAAGACCTTTCAAAAGGTGTTAATTAATCTTTCAATAGCTTTCTATTTAATAGCTAGAAACTTGACCAAGGTATGTGATCCTTATAAAACCTTAGACAGTTCAGGAGCCAGTAAGAAGATGAAGTCCAACAGATGTGAGTTTGGATTAGCTGGAGACCTAATAGTTGGTAAGCTATTTAACAATTCTAAGCTTCGGTGTCCTTGCTTGTAAAAGACGACCCAAAACGTATTCAGTAAATCCATTTTGAATGTTTGACGCATGCCAGGCACGCTTCGTGTTTCCATGGGCAAACACGACAGACAGGCCCCCTGCTCCCATTGAACTTATCACAGGACCTGGATACTAAGCAAAGATTACATAATTAAGTCATTAATTCCAATTGCAATAACGGCATCCACTTCTGCCGATGCCGTGACGGTAGGAGAGGCGAGCACATTCAAAACTGATGTCCTGATACTAGTTATTAGTTTTGCTAATAGTCCTAATTGGTATAGCTCCATGGTATGCATTTGTTCCTCCCTTATTCTTTGCATGTGCTTAAGTGGTTAGAAGCAAAAGCAGGCACACGTCTTAGATGTGTGTCCTTCACAGCAGACGAGAAGGCAAGCCCTCCTCCTATGTTGGGGACCTGGGTTTAATTAACCTAAGGAGAGAAGCTGAAATTGTTGCTCATTGCTGGCAAGAGCAGTTTAGCGTTAACATTAATCGGACTGGCCGTGCTTATGCTGTGAGCCCCGAGCCTCAGGGGAGTGGGAGGTGTAGGCACCGAGCCTGGCAAAGGGTCTCTGAATCCCCCCCCTTTTTTTTTTTGCAAAGCAAAGGTTATTGAGAGTATGAAGCTTCCGAAGAGGGAGGGGACCCGAGAGGGTTGCCTAAAGCTTTTCTGACTCCTGATATGCGTCAGGCCCGGCTCCCCCGCAGAGTGAAAGCATATTTTGCCCACATATGGACATGATTATAATCGATGTAGATGTTGATGTGATTTAAGCGGTATAGATTCCTTTAAATAAATTGTTGAAGTCTTACCAGCATTTTTGTAATTACACGCTTTCTCCATCAAATCTTATCCTGTCTCTCCCTGGCTCACACCCTTTAACAGCTCTTCATTGCTCAGGATAAAGTCCAAATTCCCTCCCGGGCACTGCCTAATTCCGCTGACCTCCCGTGGCATGCGCGCCACCCCTACCCGTCTATCCACCAAGTTCTAACATGAAGGCTCTCTCAGGCCATGGCTCTGAGCACTCACTGCTCAACTGCTCAAAGATTTGTTCTGACATGAACAGATCTAGAGCTCCTGAGTGGGGAAAAATACCCACCCCTCCTGCAGGCATCATGCCCTTGGAGGTGGGCATATGGCTCCACTCGAGTATCTGCTCAAGGGGGTCTCACACTGAGCCAGTGACTGCTCACCTAGACCACCTGTCCCTCCTCCCTTCTCCTTCTGGGAGTCATGGAGGCCCAGGCAGGGGTGAAGTCCCCCTAGCTGCTTCTTCTGTCACTGTTGCAGCAATCCCGCCTTACTGTCCGTCCAGATGAGTGCACGAGCCATTTTCTGAATTAAAGCCGTTTTCCTCTCTAGGATTTCAAAAGGAAACAATCTTGGAAGTCACAAAGCTTCTTCTTCTTTTTTTTTTTTTAGAAAGCTTCTTGATGTCAGTTTTCCACGGACTCTCTTTCTTCAGTGTTAATGGAAACCCAAACTGTAGAATGGCCCATATCTCTATAAAGCTAGGCATGAGAATTATTCAAATCTCTGGGAAAAGAGTCATTGATAAAGATGGGGAGAGGCATTTTTTAACTCCTCTAACCCTAAAACCCTGCAAAGAATGAAAAAGGGAAACAATTCCATCTTTTAAAAGATGAGAAAAAAGGAACAATCACTCCATTTTTTATTATGAAATTTCATGCTAATAGAAGAATGTACTTAACGTATATGAACAATTTAATCACAGTAAAATGAACATATGTACCTACCAATCTGCTTTTAAAAAACCTGATTTAAGTAGTGCCTTAGAAGGTCCTGTGTGGACTCGTCCTATCACACCCTTTCCTCTCCCTCCAACCAGTAACTACTACCCTGAATTGTGACTTAATCATTCCCTTCTTTTTCTTTAGAGATTTGTTCCTCATGTATGTTTTCCTACACAATATATTTTAAGTTGAGCGAGTTCTTGCATTTATGGAAATCACAGAGTATATTCTTCCATGACTTACTTTTCTTTTCACTCAACTATGTGGGTTTTTTCCTATTTTATTTATTTATTTGTTAAGATTTTATTTATTTGACAGGGAGAGAGATCACAAGTAGGCAGAGAAGCAGGCAGAGAGAGAAGGGGAAGCAGGCTCCCAGCTGAGCAGAGAGCCCGATGTGGGGCTCGATCCCAGGACCCCGAGATCATGACCTGAGCTGAAGGCAGAGGCTTTAACCCACTGAGCCACCCAGGCGCCCCTCAACTATGTTTTTAAAACCCATCTATGGTTCACTCCTTTTTGTTTTTTAAGTTCATTTATCTATTTAAGTAATCTCTTCACCCAACATGGGACTTGAACTCATAACCCCAAGATTAAGAGTCACAGGCTCTTCCAACTGAACCAGCCAGGCGCCCTAGTTCACTCATTTGTATTGATGAATTGCATTCCATTGTATGAATATGTGACACTGTGTTCACCCACCCTCCTGATAGTTATCATTCGTTTTCAGCTTTTTGTTATCACAGACAGTGTTGAACAGTCTTGTACCTGTCTCCAACTTCAATGAGACAAAGAAGCTGTAGACTGCCAAGTAAAGGCAAGGGCTGTTCTGGAAAGCTCATCTTTTTCTTTTTTTGTTTTTAAAGACTTACTTATCAGGACGCCTGGATGGTCCAGTCGGTTAAGCATCAGCCTTCGGCTCAGATGGTGATCCAGGCTCCTGGGATCAAGCCCTGAGTAGGGCTCCTTGCTCAGTGGGAAGCCTGCTTCTCCCTCTGCCTGCCACTCCCTTTGTTTGTGCTAACTCTCTCACTTTGACACAAATAAATAAATAAAATCTTTAAAAAAAAAAAAAAGATTTATTAGAGAGAGACAGAGAGAGAGAGCACGAGCATGGGCAGAGGAAGAGAGAGAATCTCAAGCAGACTCCCCGCTGATTGTGAAGTCTGACTCGGGGCTCGATGTCACAACACTGAGATCACAACCTGAGCTGAAACCAAGAATCAGATGCTTAACTGATTGCGCCACTCAGGTGCCCCAGGAAAGCCCATCTTACAGTTCACTGTTTGGAACCATAAGACAAGCAACTGGAGTGACTCCGGAGAAGTGATCCCATCAGGGTGTGGCAGGGTGTAGGCACTAGGAAGGTGGAAATCATGGAGAAGTCATTTATTGGTACCATATTCATTTTCTATGTCCCAGCCTCCTACCTGAGGGAATCTGCTGGGAGTGAGGAGAGATAAGGGCGGGGGAAGGAGGGGACAGTAATTATCAGAAAGCCTGGTATACACTGAATGTTTGTGTCCCTTCCAAATTCCTATGTTGAAACCTTATCCCCAAATTGATCATATTTGGAGGTGGAGCTTTTGGGAGGTGATTAGATGGTGAAAATGAAGCCCTCCTGAATGTGATTAGTGCCCTTTTAAAAGAGATCCCAGAGATCTCTCTCACCTTTCATACCACAGACGGATACAGCACAAAGATGTCCATCTATTAACCAAGTGGGGTCTTCCCAGGCACCCTGATCTTGGACTTCCCAGCCTCCAGAACTATGAGAAATCAATGTTTTTGTTTAAGCATCCAGTTGGTGGTATTTTTTTATAGCAGTCCGAACAGACTAAGACAAAGCCTACCTCAGGGAGTGTTACCACAGTGACTTCCTATATCCTGAAAACTGGGGGAACAAAGGCAAAAACAGATTTGGTGACAGCGACAAAGGAAAATAAACAATTTCAAACCATAGTCTGTCCAAATCACTGGCCTCATCTTTCTCAAAAGTAATTTTAACCAAGCTGGTCTCTTTCAGGAGGTGAGCAATAATCAGAAAGACGTATGCATAATGAGTGCAACTTTCCAGCTAAACAAGCTGGTATGGAGAGCCTTTCCTCCCAAAAACCCTATTAATAAAATGACAATGAAGAAATATAAAAGGGCCTCGCCCCTGAAGGAGTGCGAGTGGAGGAAGATTAGCAAAGTGGAGGAAGATACAGCTTAAAGTGTCTGTAGATCCCGTGAAGGCACGAGATACTGTGCAAATTGGGCATGATGCATAGGGAGAAAATTGCTATTAGATCTTAGGCCTTTCTTCCACCCCTTAACCCAACCCAACCACCAAACCAACAGGAAACTGTAGATTCAGTCTCTGTAGGAACTGAATCTGAAAGGCTCTTTACTTGGGGACACACATTGCAAAGGGACTGGTGATGTCTTGTGGAATTAGAAACCCAGGAATCAAGGGTAAGTCTACCCTCTCATATGACCCAGCAATTCCACTAGTGGGTATATACCAACAAGAATTAAAAATATAAGTCCACAAAAACTTATACACAAATGTTCATAGCTTTCTCACCATAGCCAAAAGGTAGGTATAAACAACCCAAATGCCCATCAACTGATGAATGGATAAAATATGGTGTATTCATACAGTGAAATATTATTTGCCCCTAAAAAGGAATAAAGTACTAACATATGCTACAATATGAGCCAATCTTAAAAGCATTATGCTAAGTGAAAGTAGCCAATCACAAAGGAGAACTTATTTTATAATTACATTTATATGAAATGTCCACAGTAGGCAAATCCAGAGGCAGAAAGTAGATTAGAGGATGCCAGGAGCTAGGAGAGAGGAGTGAGGGTGACTGCTAATAGATAATGTGTTTCTTTTTGAGGTGACGAAATGTTCTAGAAACAGATAGTAGCGATTGTTGCACAACTCTGAATATACTAAAGACCAGTGAGCTGTATACTTTAAAAGGGTAGCTTTAACGGTAGGTGAATTATAGCTCAATAAAAAAAAAAAAAGGAAAAAGTGAAAACCTGTGAAATGCTCCACAATTTTAGCTTTAAATCCAGAGTCAAAATAAGAGATTTTCAATTACGCATCAGTTTGGTTACAATATATACAAACTATACAATCAGTTTGGTTACTGGAAACAATGGAAACGTCTGCCAAGAGATTAGATTAATGCAATGCAGCTACTTAAATAATGTGGGAGAATATATTTCACGACATAAAAACATATATGGCCTGAAGAAAACAGATTGCAGAAGAGAATGTATATTGTCATTTTATTTTGTAAGGGGAAATTACGCATCTCTCTAGAAGTATATATACCAGAATGTTAACCATAGGGCAAAAGAGGAAAAAATGAAGAAAGAAAAGAACAGAGGAAGTCTGTCTCCTGAATGGTGGAACCTTCAGTCTCTTTCTCTCACTCTGCTCTAGAGCATAAACGGCCTTCATCTCCCGAAAAAAGAAGAGAGAGCCCTAAGCCAAAAGCAGATAAAAAACATACATCAGAAGAGGGATTACTTCAGGAAACAGAGTCCAACAAATAATTCTCCATGATCTTAAAGAATTGAGATGAAACAGTCTCTCTTTGACAAGAGAGCTCAAAGAAAAGATGCAAGAGTGCAAAGAAGAGATTCCAAGGCCACAGAAGGGCATGAAAAGTAGGCTGGCCTACTTCAGAAAGAAAGAAAACAAAAAAAAAAATAGTAACCGTAGAGACACATACACCAACAGAAACAATAAGACCTGGAATAAATACAACTGAAAAAAGTTTTCTGAATGAATACAGTTGAGAACACAACTGTAAGAAAAGAAAATGAAATGGAAAGAAAGCATTGTAAAAATATTTAGGGGAAGGATGATTAATATGGAAGACATGTACAAAGGAGACAAATACAGATACAAAGGTTAAAATAAGAACGACATACAGAGTACAAAAGTTGGATGGTTGACGTCCCTAAAGTAGAAAATGCAATAAATGGAACAGGAAAAAATAGTCACAGATGTTCTAGAAGCTTTCCTGAAATAAAGATTTGAATCTACATATTGAAAAGACAGACCATATCCTAGGGAAAAACTGACACAGATCGATCATAGCAAATTTTCCAGTTTTTCTACAGTGTTCATTCTCCCTTTTTCCATTACAGTGGAATGTTTTTAGCTGGATATATAGTCCCCCAGAATGAAGATTGTATTTTCAGTATTCCTGCAGTTAGGTTGGGTCATATGACCAAGTTCCATCCAATAAGATTATTGTGTGTAACTTCTGGATACATCCTTAAAGGGAAGGAATGTGATCTCTTTCTCTTTCCTCCTTCCTATTGGCTAGAGTATGCATCTTGGTAGGACAATACCCTAGGGATGGTAAAGCAACAAAATAGAAAGAGCCTGAGCCCTTGACAATTTCATTAGAGAATTGCTACTGTATCAGTTTATATCATTAAGTGAGAAACACATTTCTCTCTTTTAAAGCCACCTTTATTTTGGGTTTGTGTCTGAATTTCTACCCTAAACAATACACTGATTAAAGTATATATTGGTGAAGTTGCTGAATTTCAGAGCGAAAGAAAGAATCTTCAATATATCCAAGAAGAAGAAGCAGGTCATGCACATGGGATAAAAGTCAGTTAGCTTTTGGCTTCCCCCAAAGCAACACTCAATGTCAGAAGACAAAGGAGCAATGTCTGGAAAGATCTGAGGAAAAGAATAACCCAGGAATTTTTAATCAATGTGCCCTTTAAGGATAATGACACAGATCCTTTGAAGCATGCAAGAATCCATGAGACCTGTAGGAAAATAGACTACTTGCTGACAAAACCCCATCAAGGAAGGGATGACTCCGAACGTAGGAATGGAGAAGTCATGGAAAAAGAACACTAATGAGCACCCTTTCCATTTAGACACAGAGCCAACCAGACAACTGTGGGAATTGTGGTAAAAGAATGGAATGTAAATATTATTAACCTTTCCAATGTGAAATGATACGACCAAAAAAATTAGGGGGAGGCAAGGGAAGAGGAAATGGGGAAACGTAGAAGTATGTTAATGTCCTCCTGTTTTTGGCTGGAAGTCAACTGACATTGTCTAAAGGTGAAACATGCTTTTAAAAATGACTCAAAACTCTTAATGTCATCATTTTTCTTAATTTAAAGGGCTATTTTTAGGAACCTGTATTTCTTGGTGTCAAGAAATATTTTCTGAAGTTTGTGAATTCCTTCAAGTTTTTCCTCCTGATAAATGTCACGCTTCTGTTGAAAAGAAAAATGTGATCCCATTGGTGGGGGGGTAATGCTATTGTGAGTATTTCCATTCTCTATTTCTTTTTTTTTTTCCACCTACACAGACGCAAACACACCCTTTCTTTTATTCTCATTCCTATCTGCGTATTTGCAGATATTTGCAGATAGAAACATCTGGAACAATAGTCCCTACAGGTCAACAGTTAATTTTCTCTGAGTGGTGGAATTGGGACCAAGTTTATTTTTGTTTTTCACTTTGCTTCTTGACAATTTTTGGCATGCTTCAAATTTTGATAATATAGTAAAAGCTCAATAACCAAGCATAGATCTGACTTGGAACATGCCAGATAATTAGAAAATCTGGATTGTTAGATTTCCTGGGTATTCGTCTATATTGCTAGTCCCAGGTATCACAGCTTCCCAAGTGTGTTTGTAATGTACTTCATTAATCTGTTTTTCACCTTAAAAGTATTATGATTTGGGGCGCCTGGGTGGCTCAGTCAGTTGAGTATCTGCTATGGGTTCAGGTCATTATCCCAGGGTCCTGGGATCGAGCCCCAAGTGGGGTTCCTTGCTCAGCAAGGGAGTCTGCTTCTCCCCCTCCCTCTGCCCCTCCCCCTGCTTGTGCTCTCCCCGCTGCCCCCGCCCAGATGCATAGATAAAATCTTTTAAAAAATAAATAAATAAAAGTATAATGATTAAAGCATAATGATTTAACCTGTATACTAAAATAATATACTCCGGTTCAATCATATTAGAAATATAATCGGCTACAGTAAAAACTGTAATAATTCAGTCCCTGAAAATACAATATACATTGCAGATTATAATTAAACATATTATAGTAGATGCATTACCTGAGTGCAGTTGATCTGAAAAGTGAAATAAGGGGCAGCTGGGTAGCTCAGTCAGTAGAGCATGCAACTCAACTCTTGACCTCAAGGTTGTGAGTTCAAACCCCACCTGTAGGATAGAGATTACTTAAAAATAGAATCTCATGGTGCCTGCACCCATGTGGCTCAGTGGGTTAAAGCCTCTGCCTTCGGCTCAGGTCATGATCTCAGGGTCCTGGGATAAGCCCGTATCAGGCTCTCTGCTCAGCGGGGAGCCTGCCTCTGCCTACTTGTGACCTCTCTCTCTCTGTGTCAAATAAAGAAAATCTTTAAAAAAAAAAAATAGAATCTCAAAAAAAAAAAAAGGATTCTATCAGATGATTCTACTTGGCAAATTCTCAGTTGTTAGACAATAAGGTCATTTCCAATTTTTCGCTAATATAAACAGTTTGCTTACGTCCTTAATTATTTTTCTGAGATACATTCCTAGAAGGATCCTTGGGTCAAGGGAATGTATATTCCCAAGGTATTTTATAGTTATTGCAGAGTTGCCTTCCAGAAAGTCCTAGCTAGTTACGCACCCCTGACCTGCACTTCAGGAAAGTAAGTTCAGGCCTTCCCATGAGGTGTTATTCTTTTTTTTCCTTTTTTTTTTTTTTTTTTAAGATTTTATTTATTTGACAGAGAGAAACGCAGCCAGAGAGGGAACACAAGCAGGGGGAGTGGGAGAGGGAGACGCAGGGCAGGGAGCAGGGAGCCCGATGCAGGGCTCGATCCTAGGACTCTGGGATCATGACCGGAGCTGAAGGCAGACGCCTAACGAGGTGTTATTCTAGGCGAGTGAACTCTGAACTTTCTTCTCAGTTGCCTGGGGAAGTGTCCTCACTAACTGAAGACTTAAGAGTCTAACGATTGCACCTAGAGACCGGCCGGTGGGGGCGGGGCTTTGGGCCATTGAAAGCGTCCACGTGGCTACACCCCAGTGGACATATCGAGCCCTAATTCTCATGCCTGGCTTGTCCTTCCTCTCCCATTTCCCCTACACTGCTCTTCAGAAGCCAGCTCCACACAGGACGTGCTGGTACTTGGCACCACATTGTGTTTGAATTGCTCAGTTAATTGGCACCCCGCCCTCGCAGACAGGAGTTCCCCGAGGACCGGAAGCTCGGCTGCCTGGGCCCCGCACCGAATTTCCAGCGAGGAGAGCAGCGCCAGGCACCTTGTTAAATGTTGGGGCAGAAGAGGCTGGGAAGCAGGAGCCACTAACTAGACGCTGCAGAGTCTTCTAGTGGTCCCTGCCTCTTCCTCATTCTCCCTATAATCTGCGATAAACCAATTTGTGTTTATCACCCTTCCCTCCCCAGACCTCCCTACCAGGCCTCATTCAGGTCCTTAGGGCATATCACTTAAACAATTAGCTTGCCCCTTAGCTGAGCGCCTTGCTTCCCACACCCTCCTGTTTTAGCTCATTAATTCTCACGTTCCCTAGTTCTCTTTTGAACATAAAGATCTGCCTCCACCATATCCTGGCTTATAAACCTTCAGGGCTTCCCATTCCCTCTGGAATCCTTGCAGTGGAGGTTTTGGCCCTTTACCACCTTATCTTGGCCTTCTCTTCCACCAGGATTCTGATGACCCTATTTTAAATACGAAATGAATCAAAAATCCCTTCCCCTGCCCGTGGCCAAGAATCCACCTGTTTTTTTATTCTTTTATTTATTTATTTGACGGAGAGAGATCACAAGTAGGCAGAGGCAGGTAGAGAGAGACGGAGAAGCAGGCTCCCACCGAGCAGAGAGCCCGATGCGGGGCTCGAACCCAGGACCCCGAGATCATGACCTGAGCAGGTCATGGAGCAGAGGCTCCAACCCACTGAGCCTCCCAGGCGCCCCAAGAATCCACCTGTTTTAATGCTTTCCTTTTTGTGTGCTCTTTCCTGCACCTAGAACGCTTTCTCCTCTCTATATTTCTGTTGAAGGCCCAGCTCTGTGATCACCTTCTCTATGAATCTTTCCCTGTCTCTCTAGACAACTCATTGCTACCTCACTTCTCCTCCCAGAATTCTTTGTTCACATCTTTACAAAATGTTTTTTTTTTATGGTAGAATATTCAGTTGATCGTTAGCATTTTCCTAAAATACGTGAATTCCTGAAGGGCGAGGACTGTGTTGTCTTCATCTTTGTATTTCTTGGGCCCAGAATCACCTGCCACCGTCAGTGTTTGTAGCAGAAGCTACTTGTTGCCTAGGTCAGCATTCATTAGTGAGCCTGTTTGGGGTAGCAATCCACCCAGCTGAAAGGCATTTCGTAGATTCCTTTGTAGCTGGGTGTGCCCTTGTGACATTACACAGTATGTACATAACATGTACATTACAGTACAGTACAGTAATGTACATAACAGTACATTAAAATGTTCAGTACATTAAAATAGTGGGACTTTCTGGAATTGTCCTTAAAATTGAAGGGAAGTAGGGACACCTGGGTGGCTCAGTTGGTTAAATATCTGCCTTCAGCTCAGGTCATGAATCCAGGGTCCTGGGATCAAGTCCCGCATTGGGCTTCCTGCTCATCATCGGAGAGCCTGCTTCACCCTCTCCCTGCGTGCCGCTCCCCCCGCCGCTTGTGCTCTCTCTCTCTCCTTCCCTCTCTGACAAATCAGTAAAATCGTTAAAAATAAATAAATAAATTGAAGGGAAATACCTATCTCACTGTTCATCTGTCCTTGTTCCTCAAATGCAGTGGTGATAGTTGTGACTGGTAGAGCCATACTGAATAGTAAGGGATCTTGGTTTCCCAGTGACAAGAAAGGCTCCATACTAACCTGGGTTTCCCTACTTCTGGGCTTCTTTTACCTTCTTAAAAAAAACATGCAGTTATTAGCTTCTTCCCTCTGACATGTAGTCAAACATAAGCCCGACTGATTCAGTAGTCAATAAATATTTTTTGAATGTGGAGTAACTCCCAAATTATGTAACTTTTATTTTGTCTTACCTACAAATGAACTTGGAACAAGACTTAGCACTTCACGGCGCCTGGGTGGCTCAGTGGGTTAAAGCCTCTGCCTTCAGCTCAGGTCATGATCTCAGGGTCCTGGGATCGAGCCCCACATCGGGCTCTCTGCTCAGCAGTGAGTCTGCTTTCTCCTCTCCGTCTGCCTGCCTCTCTGCCTACTGGTGATCTCTCTCTCTGTCAAATAAATAAATAAAAATCTTTAAAAAAGAAAAAAGACTTAGCACTTCATTCTATCAATGCATCATCATCACACTTTTCTTGTGTGTGTCTTTACTTTTTTAATTGTCTTTGTCTATATTTTATTAATTTTGTAAAGTTGATTCAAATTTGTCTAAAATACAGATGGGATAAAAGTTGTAAATAAGTCAACTTTCAATTTAAACTGTAGAGAATCAGGGCGCCTGAGTGGCTCAGTCCGTTAAGCATCTGCCTTCAGCTCCGGTCATGGTCCCAGGGTCCCAGGATTGAGCCCCACATCCAGCCCCACATCCAGCCCCACATCGGATTCCTTGCTCAGTAGGGAGCCTGATTCTCCCTCTACCCCTCCCCCTGCTTGTGCTTTCTTGCTTTCTCTCTGCAAATAAGTAAATATAATATTTAAAAAAAAATAGCATGTAGACAATCAAAGCTGAAAGTCCAGGATTGGAGAGCAGCGGAATCACACCCACATACCGGAAAGTC
The DNA here is from genome assembly GCA_028646535.1 of Procyon lotor. NCBI lineage: Eukaryota > Metazoa > Chordata > Mammalia > Carnivora > Procyonidae > Procyon > Procyon lotor. The sequence goes on along the minus strand of CM053610.1, from coordinate 84,075,345 downwards.
GGCTCTGCTCTCCCCTGGCACTTCCCCCACGGATTGCCTCAGCAGTCCGTCCTCCAGGCAGGGTTTGTCAACATCTTTCTCTGTGACACAATGTGGGCCAGGGCACACACCCCCAAAGGAAGTCTCATTTGGTAAGTGGGTGTGGCAGAGAGCTGGTAGAAAGGCTGAGTAGGAGGAGAGGAGATGAAGAGGTTGACTGTTGAAAGGTGCACAGAATCAAGGACCTTGCTCTATGGGCGGGGAGCCCCAGGCCTAGGGATAGAAGCGACGAGCAAAGATCCTGTGACTAACGTTTTAGCTGCGATTCTTTCAGACTTAAGCAATAAAAAACAACTCTGACAAGTTTAAGCAAAAAAGGGAGCATGGCACCCATGGAAGAATTTCAGGTGCTCGATATAGACAGCTTATGTATGATGGCCGGTGAGGACTGACTTCCCACAGACCGCACCCCGTCGTCCCCTCACACACACATCCCAAGCCCTTCGTCATCCCTGCCAATTACGTTCCCTTTCCTTCACGATTCTATCTTCCCTAGAGTAATGTCTTGTTTTTTCACTTGCCTGGTTTTCTACATACTCTTGTTAATCCAATCTCAATCTCCTCCCTCCCCCCAGAGTGGTATAAATCTCTCATCATGTTCAAGCAATGGACGTTCCATCTGTTTCATCATCTTGAAGAAATCTCTCCAGTGCCTTTGACCCCATCTTGTCTTTTGTGGACCGCTCTTTAGGACTGCCGTGTAGGATGGTCGTGGGGTCTCACTTGACCATCACCCTGGGGATGCCTTGGCTGCGCACATATTTAAGAGTGGGGCACAGAAAAGTTCCTTAGAAACCCCATATACAGAAGTGGGGCTTGCCACCTGGGGACGTAAGTGGAGAGTGACCAGGCTGGGCCAGCTCATTGGGAAACCTCTGAGGTCAGGATCTCTAGGGTTTTTTTCTTGGACTTGTTCAGATTTCCCAGAAAAGTTTCTGCCAGTCTCATGCTCAGAGGGATTAAGTCTGTCAGTGTCCCGATTATGGAATGGCAAAGGAGGGGTGGTCCCCTTGTTTAGTATGTAGGATGTCCCTGCTTGAGCCCCCATCTCCAGTTTGCCACCTGTGCCCTCAACTGGGACTGATGTCTCCCACTCCAGAAAACCTGTTTCTTTCCTTCCCTAGTGGAATTCTCTAGTGGCTTGGGCTGAGGCAAAGGAGGGACGGCCACTCACTAAGGACAATGGAGGAAGGGCTGGGGGGTCTAACTGCTTCGTAAATCAACATTTAATCAGTCCTCCTGTTTTTATGCTCAGCTTTACCTTTACTCCAAGTGAATGCTAACTGTGGCCTCCTATCCCAAGCTCCTGGGGTTCCATGCATCGGGGGTAGTGTACTTTTTCTTCTTTTTTTTTGGCTTATGATTCCGCTTTCTCAGGTTTTCTAACTCAGTTCTCATGCAACGATCTAACTTTCCAGGTTCCAATATTTTGCTGCTCTGTCTCCTCCCAGATTCTCTTTGTTCTTGTTCATTTACTCCCTTTTCACAAATTCCTCCCCTGTCATTTTAATGGATTTCAGGAGGGAAATACTGATTTCTGCTGACTTTCATTGTTTAAAATTTTATGTGGGGAAACACACTTGCCCCTCCCCATCCCTAGGTAGTGAGCATTTGTCCAGTTTGAGTCACATGTCCCTCCTAAACCCGTTAACTTTGGCAAGGAGAGTAGAGGGACCAATAGTGTGGTGGGGGAAGAGCCATATTTTACTAAAATTTACCAGCCCCTCCTCCACTGTCCTTAGTGAGTGGCCGTCCCTCCTCTACCTCAGCCCGAGCCACTGGAGAATTCCACTAGGGAAGGATGAAAACAGGTTTTCTGGAGTAGAAGACATCAGTCCCAGTAAAAGATACATCAGCTCAGAGCACCTCTTACTCACAAGATCGCATCCGAAGACAGGAAACAAGAAAACAACAGGGAGGCAGAAAAGGGCCTTATTAGCATGCTTCTTTAAATTTATCATCGAGGTGGGGCGCCTGGGTGGCTCAGTCGTTAAGCGTCTGCCTTCAACTCAGGTCATGATCCCAGAGTCCTGGGATAGAGCCCCGCATCGAGCCCCGCATCGAGCCCCGCATAGGGCTCCTTGTTCGGCAGGAAGCCTGCTTCTCCCGCTACCATTCCCTCTGCTTGTGTTCCCTCTCTTGCTGTGTTTCTCGCTGTCAAATAAATAAAATCTTTAAAAAAAAAAATTTATCAGAGAGGAACATTTTTTTCCTCAAATTCCCCTGAAAAGACTTATCCTCAATCTCACTGGCCGGCGCTAGGCCACTAGGTCGCAGGACAGCCCATGCTGTCATGGAAGTGTCTGAAGGAGAAGGGGGAGGGGGAGGAAATGGCCATCGAGCCATTGCGTGGCTGACTGTGTGACTGCCACCTACACAAGCTACGGCTCTGGCCAGATGGTGAGTTAGGGGCAGGGGTGTGAGAGCCAGCTGTGCACATCCCTTCCCGATTCTGCATTTAGTGAGGTCCCAGGGGTAACTGGAAGTCGGCTGAAATTGACCATAGCAGGAGTAGTGATGCCAAAGAAGTTGCCTAATACTATAAATCAAGTGTTTTTATCAACACACCACGGATGAGGGATAATTTTCATTCATATACTTTCCCAAGTTTTCTACAAGAACACGAATTAATTTTATAACAGGAAAAGTGTTTTATTTTTATTTTATTTTTTAAAGATTTTATTTATTTATTTGAGAGAGAGAGAGAGAGAGAGATCACAAGCAGGGTAAGGAGCAGAGAGAGAGGGAAAAGCAGACTCCCTGCTGAGCAGAGAGCCTGATGCTAGCCTCAATCCCAGGACCCAGAGATCATGACCTGAGTTGAAGGTCAACGCTTAACTAACTGAGCCACCCAGGCGCCCCAAAAGCAGAGACCTGAAGAGACTCTCTTTATAGACCCATGTTCATAGCAGCCCAAAGGTGGAAGCAACCCAAGTGTCCAGCTATAGGTAAAGGGATAAAAAAAAATAAGGTATATACATACATGCAATGGAAAATTGTTCAGCCTTTAAAAGAAAGCCTATTTTGACACATGCTACAACATGGACGAAACTTGAAGGCATTATACTAACTAAAACCTGTCAGTCACAAAAAGACAATGTATGATTCCAATTACATGAGATCCCTAGACTAGCCAAATTCAGAGACCCAGGATAGAATGGTGGCTGCCGGGCCCCTGGGTGGCTCAGTGGGTTAAGGCCTCTGCCTTTGGCTCTGGTCCTGATCTCAGGGTCCTGGGATGGAGCCCCACAGTGGGCTCTCTGCTCAGCAGGGAGCCTGCTTCTCCCTCTCTCTCTGCCTGCCTCTCTGCCTACTTGTGATCTCTCTCTCTGTCTGTCAGATAAGTAAATAAAATCCTTTAAAAAAAAAAGAATGGTGGTTTCCAGGGGATGGGGACAGGGAGGGAAGAACAGGGAGATGTTATTTACTGGATACAGAATTTCAATTTTGCAAGATGAAAACAATTCTAGAAACCAGCTGCACAACAATGTGGATACAGTTCACATTACTGGATCATATACTTAAAAATGGCTAAGATGGTAAATTCTATGTAACATGTATTTTACCACAACTAAAAATTTTTTTTTAAATTTTCTGGGGATAGCGGCTAGAGGCATTTAGATGACCCAGCATCTGACCTGCCGTCACAGGCTGTCTTATGACACAGCCTCTGACAAAACTAGGCTGTCCCCAGCCTCTGGAAAGCACCAAAATATGTGTGTGGGGCTTCCCTGGGCCAACATCGAGGAGGTTGTACCGTGAGACCTCACCTTCCTATCAAGTTGCCTCAAATGACCAAACATGTCAGCAGGTCCGATGGTGGTTCCATGCGTGCTAAATGTGTCTGTGACGGGATCAGATGTGCTTTCCTTACTGAGGAGCAGAAGTATGAAAGTGTCGAAAGCACAGGGTCAGAAAATTAAAAAAAAAAAAAAAAAGGCTTATTTTGAGTAACAGAGATTTTTTTTTTTTTTTTTGGTGAAGGTTAATTTAAGCTTGAGGTGGAAAATGGAGTCAAAAACTATTTTGAGTCCAGGTGAATCCAGACTCCAGAACAGACTGACTTCCGAGGTCGCTGGGGAGGGCAGCCGGTAACTCGGGCTGGACCGTGAAATCCCCGAAGACCACGGGAGCTGGACTTCTTGGCGATTTGGTTTAGAAGCCCCAGATGGTTTAGAACCATCTAAACCAGAGGCTGCAAGGTTGTATGTGTAATGGTCTCCTCCCAGGCAGAGATAGATTTCTATCTTCTAAAGATGGTTTAGAAGCAAGGACAGTCCTGCCCGCCTCCAGTCTGGGGGGCTCCTTTCTGAAACAATGAAGAAAACCAGGCTAGGGTTACAACACTGTGGTCTAGTTTAAATGTTCGCCTGTAATTCCTACTTTAACATAAAAGATACAATAAAATATCATTGTAATTTTCTCACAGAATTTTAAAGAAATAGGAGTCCATTGTGCATGACAAGCAGGAAGGCCGGTCACTAAGCCACATGGTGGGCGTTTTTTTGTTGTTTTTTTTGTTTTTTTTTTTTTTTTAAAGATTTTTATTTATTTGACAGAGAGAAACACAGCGAGAGAGGGAACACAAGCAGAGGGAATGGTAGCGGGAGAAGCAGGCCTCCTGCAGAGCAGAGAGCCCGATGCGGGGCTCGATCCCAGGACCCTGGGATCTGACCTGGGCCGAAGGCAGATGCTTAACGACTGAGCCACCCAGGCGCCCCTTTTTTTGGGTTTTTGTTTTGTTTTCGTTTCTCTCAGGGCCTCTGTGTGAGTGTAATCTTATTTGGAAATAACATCACGAGTCTAAGTTTGAGACCTGTCGTGACAGTTAGACCGGAGCCTGGTGGCCCTCCTGCCAGCTGCCCAGTGCCTCCACGACAGGACAGGACCCGGAGGGAAGCCATCTGGGATCCGAGAGAGACCGCAGTCTGCTTGAGTGGCCCGGTCAGAGCCACCCTGTCCTGGGAATTGATTTCGGCTTTATGGGCGAACAGCAATGTTCTCCAGGGTCTGATCCTCAGTCTTCTCTTTTATCTTTACGCAGATTCAGCGACTGCATCCGTGTGGGTGTCTCCAAGCCCTGGCTTCCACCCGACCTCTCCGGTAGCCCTCGTCAGTCCCATGCTCCCACCTGCCCGAGAGGAAGGTCCACTTGGCTGCCTGACCAACGCGGGCCACAAAGCTCAGTGCTCCACACTGACCCATCATTCTACCACCCAGGCCTGAAACCTAGAATGAATTTCATCTCCTCCCTCTCCCTTGGCACGGGGACCCAGTTAGTCCCCACGCACAGTCCCCCGCTGCCGGTAATGGCTTTCACGCTCATCCCACCGTAGACGGCTGTGAGGTCGCTGTGGGCGCCTAACCGGTCAGGCAGATCAGGCAGAATGGGACCCCGCCTGGAGCAGGCTGGTGTCAGCATGGAAATCTGTCACTGACTGCAAGAGTGGTGTGTAACGGGAGCAACGGGGCGATGGGTGAGATGCACAGATGTGGTCAAGGTCAGTGTCAGATTCCCAGGCTAAGAGGGTCCAGACAGGCGTGGAAGGCACGAGCCCGAGCAGACCCGGGAGCTGAGCTGGTTTGGGCTCACAGGACAGAGCAGGGGCACTGTGACTGGCTTCTAAGGACAGAATTTTGCTTCGGGGGTTGGCAGTGGGATCTCTTTGTAAAGCCCAGGCCTGTACTTTCTTAGCTGCACTGTGGCCAGGCCTCATGGAACTGTGTACCCTTAAAACGCTCCTTCTCCTCCACCCTCCTATCTCACCCCAGCCCAGAGTGACTCCTTCATGGCCTTGACTTTGCGAAATCTATCTCTGCCTGGGAGGAGACCATTACGCATACAACCTTGCAGCCTCTGGGGGGGGGGGGCAACTAGCACCTGTGTGCACCTGTGAGGCCTTTTGTGTACTTTATCGAGTCATCCTGGCAGACAGATGGGCAGACACCTGAGATGGGGGGACAACTGACATTTACTCGGTGACTTAGTTTTTATTGTCGCCAACACGAACTCACTAGAGCCTATGGTAACCCATCGAAGTGGTCAGATGAGAACACTGCGGCCAGAGGGATGACGGTGACTCCCTAAAGTCACCCAAGTCCTCATCACTCCAAATGTCCATCAGCAGCACCTGGGAATTGTTAGAAACACAGGATCTTGGGCTCACCCCAGGCATCTGCATCCAAACGGGGACCCTGGGGGATTCATGGGCCCATTAAGCTGGTCTGGGAGTTGTTAGAAGAATCTAGACTAGAAAGCAACCCGACAGCTAAGTTGGCTCCAATCGGCAGTGGCGGGCACAAAGACCAGGTCACCCTTAGAATCGAGCTCCACCACTGGCCCTCGGCACAGAGGAAGCTGACAGAGCCAGGAACTGGATGGGGAGAGAAAAAAAGGGAAGTCAAGTCAAAGGGCATTTGTGGAGCTCCAGGCACACAGAGCAAGGAGGCTGGGAGCTGGGGCGTGTTTGGGGAGCCCTCCAGGGAGGCATACAATCACACAGAGGCAAGCTAAGAGGAGAACTTCCTGAGCAGAGGCAGAGGGAAGACAGGAGGAGGCCAGTAGGCCCGGGGTGTGGTGGGTCTCTTAGACCAGGCAAGTGGGTGCGGGTTCCGTCCTCCAGGCAGTGTCTTCCGAGGGTCTTGACTGGAGAATGTCCTAGTGTCTCTTTACCCTTTGCTTCCCTCATCCGCCTCCTCTTCTCAGAAGAACGTCTGCGTTTACACCATTGCAGCTGGTAGAACTGCCCCCCGTCCTTCCCCACCAACCAGAACTGAGTCCCACCAGAACCCCTTCCCTCTGAGTCTTTTTTCTTTTCAAAGATTTTATTTATTTATTTGACACACAGAGAGAGATCACAAGTAGGGAGAGAGGCAGGCAGAGAGAGAGAGGGGGAAGCAGGCTCCCTGCTGAGCAGAGAGCCCGATGCGGGGCTCGATCCCAGGACCCTGAGACCATGACCTGAGCCGAAGGCAGAGGCTTCAACCCACTGAGCCACCTAGGCGCCCTCCTCTTTCTGAGTCTTGATAAAGCTGCCACTCTTTACCCAGTCACTGGGCAGCTCACCTTGGGAGTGATCTCTGACTCCTCCCCTTCTAATGACCTTCACATTCAGTTCAGTTGCCTCTGTGAGAATTATCTCTGGTAAGAACCCTTTATCTCACAATGTCTCCCTACCTCTTGAATCTCCACCCCCCCCCACCCCCCCCGCACGCAGGAATCTCTGGAGGCTTCCTTTGTGGAGTTCAAATTCCGCAGCCTCGGCTACTGTTCTCAGCTCTCTGTGCCTTCCTCCCACTCAACCACGTCTCTCACTTTCCCCAGTGTTCCTGTTGAGACCGCCATCCCCATCAGCCCCCACCTCCCCTCCCTCAGATCCTTCTTGTCCATTCCTGCTGCCCCCGCCTGGGGAGACCTCGGGTCCTTGTGTCCTCTAGTCGAAGCCTGCTTGTCTTTCTCTGCCCATAACATGCCTTTGCTTCTCTTTCGTTGGAACCAAGGATTTGTGGCCTGGATAATAATGATGATCCCTGGTCATGCACAAATGTCACAGGAAAGACTGGAATGAGAGAGCCCTTTAGTAACCATGGTGGCCTCTGGTGTCTGGGCAATTGGTAATATGGTGGCCTCTGGTGTCTGGGCAATTGGTAATTTTGTCCTTCTTCCTCTGAAAAAATATTTTCCTATTTTCTAGGTTAAGCATGTGCTCTGCTATGACTATACAAGGAACATAAACATATGTCTTCTAGAGGATGGATTGCAATGAGAAAGAGGCCGAAGGGCAGTCTGCTCTTCAGGAGGGTGGTGGTTGGGCGGACCGAGGTGTTTGGTGTTGAGAGGATGAAAAGATAGAAAGCACTGTAGTTAATTCGGACCTGGGCTTGAATCCCAGATTTGCACCTCCCTCTGTGACCCTGGGCAAGTTAGTAACCCTCTGAGTTTCCACAGGTGCTAGCTGTGTGGCCTTGGGGAACTAATTTGACCTCTGTAAGCCTGATGATTCATTGAACAACTTTAATAACTATGGAACTATGTTCCAGAAACGGTTCTGGTTGCTGCAGTCTAGCTGTGCACAATTCACACACAGTCTCCATTCCTCATGGAGTTCCTAGAGGGGCGAGGCAGGTAATAAACACCCAAGACAGATGTCATATCTGATGTTGATGTATGCACACGCATACACAAATGCATGTGTGATATCCCAGGCGGTGATTAAAGACTCTGAGGAGAAGGTAAGGAGGGGCCTAGAGGCTGGAGTGTGGGAGGCTTTGCTGTCTTAAATAGGGTCGTTCAGGGAGGTCTCACGGAGGAGGTGACATTGGAGCGGAGATCAGGAGTGAGACAGCAGCTCTGTGAGGGCCTGCGGGAGAGAATTCCAACCCAAAAGGACGGCGGTGCCAAGGCTTCTGGGCAGGAGTGGGCCGTGGATCTGAGGAGCAGCCAGAAGGAAGGCCGGTGTGGCGGGAGCCAAGTAGGGGGAGTGACAGGAGATGAAGGTAGGGAGGTGGCAGTGGGCCAGATGTTACATGAGCCCGGGAGGCTGTGGTCAAAGCTTCCGAGGCTCAGAATAGTGGCAAGAGGGGCAGTGGTGGATGTGTCTCGAAGGCAGAGCCAATGGGATTTGCTGATATACCGACCGTGCAGTGTGAATAAAACACATCGAGGAGGAGTCCTCGAACCAGTTTGGATGCGAGCACTGGGAGGATGAAGGTGCCACGTAGCTGTTTACCGAGAGTGGGAAGACTCGGGCCTGCTTCAGCCTCTCAGGGGCCAGCGCCGTGGTGGGACCGGCCCTGCAGTTCTCACGATGACTGCCGCACACCCTTTAGCCATAACCATCAGGAAACTGTTTTTTAGAATAAAGGTCTATTACTTACGGGACCTGGAAATTACACAGCATACTTGGGGCCACAGAGTGAGGTCACAGGGGAAGAGAGAGAGAAAGAGAGAGAGAGAGAGAATGCACTGAGGTGAAGGGCGGAGGCCTAGGGTTTCACAGACTCACTCTGTGTTGGAGAATTTAAAACATGAGAGGAGAAATTTAAAGCACAAAGGGAAGACAAAGGGCAAGGGGCCCAAATGATCAGTTGTCAAAATTGACCAAAGTCTGTAAAAACAAAGGAGCCTCAGTCCAGGGAGCGGCCTGGCCCTTGATCTAGTCCCATGACTGGTAATGTGGAGCGGATGCCTCTTGGAAGTGAGACCTCGGTGATCCAAGCCGAAGTCAGGCACTCGTATTACGGAAAAGAGGAAAATCAATGGCCAGAGTTTCCGCTACAGGAAGGCTGTGGAAGGAGCAGGCAGGGGGTGCCAAATAAAGGTTTGGTTTTGGATAATGTGTTGGCAATGTCTATTAGATGTCCATGTCAAGGCGTTGAGTAGACCGTTGGGTACTCAAGCCTGGAGCTCAGGGGACAGGCTAGGGCTGGAGATACAAACATAGTTGCTGTCAGCATAGAGAGAGAGAGACCTCATTTCATGACCCTGGATGAGGTCATCTACTGTGAGCCAGGACAGAGGCCAAAGAACAACCGAGTCCTGGGGCCCTCCAATGACAGACGTCAGGAAGATGAAGAGGAACCTCCTTCTCCAAAAATATATGGAGAAGGAGGCGTCAGTGAAATAAAGAGGAACCCGACAAGAGTGGAGGCCCGGAGGCCAGGTGAGACTGCGTTCACTAACCATGAACTTGTGTTGCTGTTGCTGGTATTCTTGACGGGCTAAGTTCAGGCTCCGTGTGGCTGATTCTAGGACTACTTTCTCTGGAGGAATGCGACTATGGCTATGTTAAAGAAAGCCCACCTTTTTCAGTGGTCAGTGGTTCAATAAACCGATTCCATCCGGTTGAATGCGATAGTCTTCCCACACTCCAAGTTAAGCTTCTCCTGACCTCACACAGCCACCTGTGACGGAAATCCAGAGGGAACAAGGCAGTGGTGGGGGCTGGGTGGGGGTGGGGAGCAAGGCTTGGGAGGGGGCAACATCTGGAATCCTTGGGAAGCAGGTGGGGCCTGGGATCCCACTACGGAGCTTTGGTCTCTGGGGAGCCTGGTGAGAGTTAAGTGAGGTCCTGGGCCCAGAGCAGGTGCCCCGGTCCATCAGAATGGTGACAGCTGGAGCAGAATGAGGAAGCAGGCAAGGACGCCAGTTCTTGGAACAGACGAGTCCCTCAGTGAGTACCTTGATTTTCTGGCACCTGGTGGAACCTCCAGCTTCCTTCTCTGTGACCTCTGACCTGCCCCCCCTTAGATTTGCCATTCCCTCACCCTTCTCCGCAGCTCAGGTATCCCCCTCTCGGATTGTAGCCCCCAACTGCCACCTGTTCTGTCAGGTCAGCACCCCCTCTGGGCACGGTCACAGGCCTCCCTGCCGGCCCTCCCTCCCCGAGGCCCCTCCCCCATTGCAGAACGGAGCCTGAATTCACAGGACAGTCCTGACAGATACTTTGTGTTCTCTGAAATAAATAAAGCCTCCCTCTTGTTCCTGCTGCATCGCTGAACAGGCACAGCGCATACTTTTTTGAAGCCACTGTCCCTTGTTATGACCCTGTTTTCTCAGAGCCTAATCACTCTGGGCACATTGTAACCTTCAGAGAAACAGGCTTTACTGAAGCGAGCCTTGACGTATAAGATGGAACTGGAGGGCGCAGCGGGGCTCACCCCAGAGAAACCCTGAGGATCATGGAGAGGGGAGGGGGGAGCAATTGGGAGGAGGAGGAGGGGATCACAAAGGAGGTCACCCCCCTCAGCTAGATGACTGCGCACTTTGCATCTTGCGGGAGGGGAATCTCTTTTTGTCACCCAGTTGTAATTTGCAACACTCTATATAGTTCATGGGCAAGGAACAGAATATTTCACCATAAGATGATTCCACCCCTGAGGAGCCAACCCACGGCCTTGGCCTCCTGAGCAGGGACATTAATTAACTGGGCCAACTACGCAAGGAAAGAACTCCCAGGGCACAGGCCTGTGGTCAGTGAGCTTGGTGGCCAGACACGTGCGTGTGTCCAGGTAGCAAACTTCAGGGCCTTGGATGCCCCTGGAAGAAACAACACACCCTGCGCTTCTCTCATGGGACCTCGGCGACATCATTTCCCACTGCTGGGGTGGCTGTACAGGGCCCAGCTCCAAGTCCAGCTTGGAGGGGGTGACAGAAGATACCCTTGCTGTGTCCAGAGTCGAGTTGTAGCAAATAGATAATGAAGAACTCGAGGTGGTTTAGAAGGTGTGGGGAAGCTATCAGGGAAGGGGGGTGGTGTGGGGACACCAGGGTGCCTCAGTGGGAAGTGTGAGGCCTCGCAGCTTCTTAACCTCCTGGCTCCTCAGCTTCCTCAAGGAATGAGGCCAATGCCATCTGTCCTCAGCTCTTGCCTAGGGCATCTAGCGAAGTAACAGGTGGAGGGCAGTGAAGAGGAGAGGACCGGAACGTGGGCCTGCTGTGGGAAGCTAATCTCTGGTCACTTCCTGCCTGTTCTCAGGGAGTGTTCAAAGCAGGGGAGTTTACCCTTCTTCATCCCCAGCAGAAAAGTGAAGCAAGATGTGACCTTGCTGGGTCAGCTCTGCTAATCACAAATCCCATGGCTAATCTAGTCTGTCTCTGGAAAGATACACAAGAAACTGGTAACACTGCTTTTTTCCGGGGTGGAGAACAGGGCAGCTGAGCGAAAGGTATGGGAGGGACACTGTCTCTCTCTGTGTTAGACTCTCGTATACCTTTTTACGTTAATAGCGTGTGATTGGAATATCTGATACAAAATAAGTATAATCCCAACTGAAGAGCGGTTCTAGGAATTGGTTCGAGGTCTGGATGGAGCAGGGAGCTGCCTGTGCTCGGGGTGCTCTCCCTTAGATCCCCCTTGGGTCATCTCAGAGCGCTTCTAATGAGAGGGGCGCCCCTGCCTTCCTCTCGGCCCTCGGCAAGCAGCCCTGGGAGGGAGGACATGCGTGTGGCCACCTGGAGAGGCTCAGGCCCGAATGGAATGGGGCAGACAACAGGAGGGCCTCCTTCAACCCTGGCCTGGACGGGGAGGCCAGCAGTGGCCACGACCACTGGTCCCGAGCTGGAACTGCAGGGACCAGTCCTGAAGCCTGCTTCCGTCCCCGGGCGGCGCCCCTGACCCAGCTGGTGGCGGCCTGAGGTTGTCGTGACCCATGAGCCTTTGTCCGAGAGAGCAAGTGACACCCGGGAGCTGCGGCTTCTGGGCTCCGGGTGCCCCGCCTCCTGTTTCTGTGCTCCCACAATGTCCCCAGGCCTTTCCAGACGGGCTTGGCTCTCAGTGTAGCTCCCCAGAACCAGGAGGCTGGTTCTGCCAGCCTCCTCCGCCTGGCCCCCAGGGCCCTCGAGAAAAGTTCCTTTGCCTCGATGGGATCCCAGTATCAAGCAAGTCTGTGGGAGGCTGCTTCCCACTCAGGTGCGTGCCTGACGGGCGGGCCCATGGGCATGACTCCTGGTTCTGCCACTCGATCTCTCCGCTGGGGCTGCCCTATGTCGTGGCGTCGTCCCTTGGAGGATGTCAGCTGTGGCACACATCATCCATGTGATGTTATTACACCCCACGTTATCACTGGGCTCTTAGTGGGTGCCCCACGACTCCCCATCTTGAGCTGACAGTGCCTCGGGAGGATAAAAGGGCCTTGGCAACCCTGCCTTTGGCCTGGGCGTTGACAAAGTGAGAGTGGGTAGAGGTAAGCCAATCCTCAAATGGGACAAGAGGGTCTGATCTCCCGGGGAAGAGGAACTGGGCCGGCCTGGAGACAGTCACAGAGCTGACGTGTGCCCAGGCCCTCCCTGAGCAAGGGCCGTGGAAGCAGAGCTGGGTGCCCGCGTTGTGCACAGGCATAACATTCTGGGCCGACTCAGAAATGCCAGTGCTACCCCAGCTCCTGGCAGCACCTGTTCCCAGAGTCTTCCCTCAGGGGGCCCTGCTCTGCTTCCAGAAGGAATGGAGCGAGAGACCCAGGAGGGCCAAGGCAGAGGGGAATGAATGGGACATTTTCTAGAGCACGGAGGGGTGCAGGAGCTCCCGGTGCTGGAGCCTGGCTGAGCTCACCCACCTCCGGCCTTGCATCAGCTGCAGAGCTGGCTGGGAATTAGGCAGGAGGCTCCCTGGAGGGGAGCCTAGCCTTGCTTCTGCTCTCAGGGAGAGGCTGGCCCAGAGGAGCAGGCAAGCCTGGGGCTCCCCGGGCTCTCCATTTCCAGGTCAGCCAGCTGCCCCAACTCCCAGCTTCCCGGGCAGCAGATGGCCTGTGTGCTCAAGGACAGGCACCGCTGAGGGCCTTGGGAGGCCACCCGGCTTGGCCAAGGTCTCCTTGCTGGAAGCCTTCCTAAAGCTGGTGGTGCCTCCCAGGTAGATTCGGGGACTCTGGAGTTGCTTCTTCCCTGGCCCTGACATCACTGCTTTAAAAATGACCCTCTCCCGGGGGCACCTGTGTGGCTCAGTGGATTAAGCCTCTGCCTTCAGCTCAGGTCACGATCTCAGGGTCCTGGGCTCTCTGCTCAGCAGGGGGCCTGCTTCCCCCTTTCTCTCTGCCCGCCTCTCTGCCTGCTTGTGATCTCTCTCTCTGTGTCAAATAAGTAAATAAAACCTTTAAAAAAAATTTTTTTTAATGACCCTCTACCAGCAGCAGCAGGTGCTAGAGATACGGGCAGGACGTGGGTCATGGAGACTTGCAGTGTGGCCTTTATCTCACATTTACTCACCTCAGGGTTGAACGCGACAGGTTTGTGGAGGGATTCCAGTTCTGTTGTTCTCCCCAGTGTTTGGGGTTTGTAGACTCCGCGAGAACCGCCGGGCACCTGCCCTATCCCTGGGTCCTTCTGGGGTACGCAGTGCATGTGTGTCGGAGAGGGGAATCTGTTCTAGCTGTAAGTGTGATGCCAGCTCGCCCTCATCTCCCCTCCTCCTGGAGCCTCTCAAAAGGGCGTGTGGAGTTTCCGCGCACTCTGGGGGGGCACCCTCGGCCCTCCTCGCTCTCTAACCAGCGCTCTCTCTTGCCAGCCTCCTCCCGCTCTAAGCCCATCGGGGCTGCTGTCCGATGTCTTGAGAGCTGAGCTAAGGGCAACAGGCAAAGGAAAGGAGGGCTGGAGGGCCAGAGCAGGGAGGGCTGGGGGGGGCAGGGACACGAGGGCTCATGGGAGCCTGGGGCATCCCTGACCGAGTGCTTCTGGCCTCTCCTGGACTCAGTTTCCAAGTCTCCCTCACTTCCTCTCCATCTCCAGGCCTTACGCCCAGCTGAGGTGGTGCTAGATTAAAACAATATATATTTAATTAATTATTAATTAAAACAATATATATACACCCCACTCCCAATCATAGGCTCCTCTCCCTTCCTTGGGCTCTCATTTCCTCATCGGTAACATGAGGAGACAGGACAAGATGGCTCAGGTGCCATAGGAGTCCATGATGGCATTCTTTTGCTAGAACCTTCTCTTTCAATGCAGACCTTGTCTTGGTCAAGTTTGTTCTTGGGTTTTTGCTCCTGGTCTCTGATACTCCACCCTAACTTCCAGTCTTTTATGGAGGCTGGGCTGCTCCACTCATGATGTCAGGATAAGCATCAGGCTATTCCAAACCTACCTTGCCTTTTATAAGGTAAGGTATGTACATCCTAGGTTTTCGATTAATCCAAAGTGCACTGTGAAGGGGGCCTTTCTCTGCCAGAACACAGAAGACCAGCTCAGCCAAGAGGGCAAACCTTGCAGGGTTGGGCAGGGAGGCCTGGAGGGGGTGTGGGGAAAAGTAGAGAGTCTAGGGGGAAGCAGGCCAGGCTACCAGAGGCACCGTCCCAAGCAGCAAGCAATGAGCCCCAGGCCTGAAGATCTTGGGATATTGAGGTTGGAAAGGCCCTTGGAGGTTACCTAAGCCGAGCACCCTGCCCCTCCTATTTGACTTTAAAGATGAGGCCCAGCAAAATAAAGTGACCTAAAAGAAAGTATAATTTGATACCAAAAAAGGAGCGCGAACTTGGTTTCCCTCTAAAACATGGTCCTTTAAATGGAATAATTTTACTTTAGGAAGAGCTCACTCTGCGGGTTGTGTTTTTCTCCTTTTTTGTCACCAACTGGTGATGTCATCATCACGGTCCATGGGTGTTCTGAGGACCGGATTTGGAAACCACTGTCCCGAAGTCCTTCTGCTTCCAACAGCCCTCTCTCTCTTCAACCAGATTTGCAAAGTAAACAAATGGGACATCTGGGTCAATTGAGATCAAAAACACTTTTAAAACCACCTCAGTAACCTCTAAAGTGGTCACGGCAGCCATAAAGGAAGCAGGAACCTGTCGCTCATGGTAGGGCACAGGCAGAAACTCAGCCTTGGGGCTCTGGGCCAGGGCTAGGACTTAACTCCATGCCAAGCAGACCGCAGTAGGTAGGTAGGTAGGTAGGTAGGTAGCTGGCTGGCTTCTCTCATAACTTTGGCACACGGGGGGGATCTTGGGAGTATTGATTCTGGAAAGATCGTGAGTGTGTTCCCCCTATCCTGGTGGAGAGTGCTGTTTTTCACGTCCCCTGATTTGCAGGTCCTGAGAGAGTGGGAGTGAAGGTGGTGAGGAGGAGTCCTCCAGGAGGTGTGGAGGGGGAACGGGATGCTAGTTTGGTGCTAGGCACATAATATGTGCTCAGTAAACATTTGTGAGGGATGTGTGGGGCGTGTGGTATAGTGTATGGCCGACCTAGAGCCAGTCAGACATGTCTAAACTCTGGTTCTACCACTAATGACTCTGTGCCTCAGAAAAATCCTGACACCCCCAGACTTCAAGCATGCAAGTGCCTGTGATAGGCAGGGGTCTTTTTTTTTTTTTAAAAGATTTTATTTATTTGACAGAGAGAAACACAACGAGAGGGAACATAAGCAGAGGGAATGGTAGCAGGAGAAGCAGGCTTCCTGCCGAGCAGGGAGCCTGATGCGGGGCTTGATCCCAGGACCCTGGGATCATGACCTGAGCTGAAGGCAGATGCTTAAGGACTGAGCCACCCAGGCGCCCCCCCAGGGGTCTTGACAAATATCAGAAGCCATATTCCACTAGCTTAAACCAAAAGGGAAACTTATAGCTCACATAGCTGGGAGGGGCACTACAGCAAAAGCTGTGACCTTGGGGCTGGACCCAGTGTCTCCAAGAGTCTTGCTCCTTGTTTTTGCCTGACTTTTGCGGATCGACTCTGTCCATGTGGTGGGGAAGGTAGCCATTTGCAGTCCACATTCAGGCTTGGAGAGATGGCTTCTCTCTCTCAACATCAATATATCCATCTCAGAGCAGGCTTTGGTTGGCCCTGCTTTGGCCCCAGTCAGACCTAGATCACATGCTGGTCCCATGGTGGGGGGAGTGAATGACCTCACCCAGGAGGAGGGGAATGGGAAAGCCAGGTGGGCAGACAAAACAATAATCATAGTACCTACAATTCCTAAAGGGTGAGCGTGTGTGTGTGTAGGGGGCTGTTGGGGAAGCCTGAGTCAGAAAGAGCCCCTGAGAGGCATACAGGTGGGACCAGAACCAAGCTTGGTCTATTCACAGTACTATCATGAAGTACCAGTCATTTGGCCCCACTATATGCCGGACTCCACAGTAGGCTAAGTATATATTACATAAATCATTTCTCATTCTCACAGTAACCCTAAGAAGTAGGTATCATTAGCCCCATTTAAAAAACAAAGAGAAGGTTGCTGGAGGGGAGGCAGGTGGAGGATGGGGTAACTGGGTGACGGGCATTAAGAAGGGCACGTGATGTAATGAGCACTGGGTGTTCTATGCAACTGATGAATCACTAAATTCTACTCCTGGAACTAATAATACACTACATGTTAACTAAATTGAATTTAAATAAAGAACTAAAAAAAAAGAAAAGGAAAGAGACAGATTCTAAGGACACACAGGCAATGAGTAACTGAGCCGGATTTAAACGTGGGTCCTTCAGACTCCAGAGCCCATGTTTTTTGCCGAAGGTCAGGCTGCTGCTTTAGAAACCAAAGCTGAAGTCTTGCTGGATGGCTGCAGGGAGCACACAGCGAGCCCCAGCAGGTGTGGTCTTGCCAGGGACTTTCCCGAACTTCCTGGCTGCTCTGCCTCTGCTCCGCATCCTACAGGCCCTTTCCGGCAAACGGAGACAGGCAAACCACTCATGGTAATACAGGGGCTTTTTCACCAAATGGCATTTCTCCCAGACTTGATCTCCCAATGGGCGACCCTGCCTGGAATTTCCTAGAGTCTGGCCTGTTAGGTGAGAGGAGATGGGGCTGGGGTGTTTGGAGGGACACTAGCATGACAAAAAATCAAAGGATGTCATCTCTCATCTAAATCACAGAAATATCTGCAGCCCCTAATTGTTCTCTCTGTCCCTGTGCTGCCTCTTCAACCCATTCAGCACATCAGAGCTAGTGAGACCTTCCTCAAATACCATCCCTCCTGCATCACTCCCTCCCCTGAACCTCAATGGCTCCCCTTTGCCCACACTCATTATGGAGGCTTCCCAGGCTTCTCGGGACCTAGACCCCCCTCCCAAGTTCCCCAGCTTTCTCTTTTCCCACTGCCCCTCACACCTGGGAATGCAAAAGACTTGGAACAATAAGATAGCAAGGAACCGTGTGTGGCTATTTACATTTAAATCAATTAAAATTAATTCAGTTTAGTTAAAAATTCAGTTCCTCAGTCACACTAGTCACATCTCAAGTCCTCAATAACCTCTTGTGCTAGTGGCTACTGTACTGGACAATGCAGATATAGAATGCTCCTATGATCACAGAAAGTTCTATTGAACTTTTCTCTTACAAAGGAAGCTCTGATCAAGGAATGTTAATAGCTTTAGAGGAATCCAGGGTGGATCTGACCTATTCAGTGACTTTTTTTTCTTTCTTTCTTTTTTATTCAGTGACGCTTTCAACAAATATTTGGCACCTATTGTATTCCAGGTCCTGAATACACAATAGTGGGCAGTGGTAGCTTGGTCCTTTCCTAGGAGTGAAAAGGCAATTGCTAGAAAGTATCCTAAGTGCCTGAGTCCAGGTTTGGGGATCTGGGAAGGCTCCCTGGAACAGGGGACATCTAAGTGTGACCTGTAAGCTCAGGAAGGAACTAGCTAAACTGAGTCGCTCTTGAGACCAGGCTTTTTGGCCCTCAGTAGCCCTTATCACAGGCTCTTCCCACTGCCTGGACTATTCCTCCTCTCTTTTTTCCCAGGGAGAGAAGGGCTGAGGCTACTTCCTTAAAGTTAGTCCTCCAGCTACGACCAAGCAGAGAGTGTCAGGCCACCAACTCAAGAGCTCCGAGCTGTGGCCTCTGCTTCCCGTCACAGGCCGGCTAGCTTTGGGGCTAGGCAAATTCACCGCAAGGAAAAGCGGGCCCTGGGTAGGGGGCCCCTCAAGAGAAGTGAAAGCTGAAAATCTGGTGGGGAGATGGGGGAGTCTGTACCCTGAGGCCAACACAAGGTTGGGCTTGCCACTTTCTTCAGTCCCTAAGTTCCCACCTGAGTCAGACTGGGGAAAGTCGGGCCACACTCCCACGTAGGGCCTAGAGGGAGCCAGGACTGGCTAACAGAGCCGAGGGAGGCTGTCCTCGGGTCTCCTACCGCCTGCTTCTGCGAGGGCCTGCAGCTGCTAATCTAATCCCCTTTCCACATCGCGCAGCTGTGCCCACCCTCACCTGCCCCATGCTGCTCCCCTTCCCGGTGGCCTGGCCAGAAGGTACATCCCTGCGGGGACTTGAAAGTGACAGTCATTGACCCGGATTCCCGTGCGTGCTTATCTGGGAGACAGGCGCTAGGGCGCTGCCCTCGGCCCCTGCACTGTCCTCGCCGCTTTCCAGAGCACGCCGCACCTAAGCCTCCTCCCCCTAGGATAACTGCGTAGGGACCTCTGTCTCCACCCCTATTACAGAAATAAAGGAGAGGGTGATCTGTCAGAGCTGGCACCGCGGGGGCCGACCGCCACGACCGCCCGGCCTGGCCCCGTATCGCATTTGCATCTCACAGTGCCCGCCCCGGCCTCCGCACAATCCGATCCGGAGCCGCCCTGCCGGCGGGCGCCCGGGGTCCGTCGGAAGGCGGGGCGGGGGGCCGGCCGGGGGTAGGGGGTCCGGCCGCTCCGTGCCAGCCCGAGCGCCAGGCGGCCGCAGAGCCGTCCTTTGTTTGGCGGCGCTCGCGGCTTCTGCGCAGCCACGGTCACATGGCGCTTCCGGCACGGGGTGTTCCCGGCCCCGCGCCAGGGCTCGGACGCCCCCGCCCCTGCGCGCCCGCCGCCCCGCCAGCCCCCAGCCGGCCCGCGGATCTCGGACCCCCCAGGCTCCCGGAGCTGGAGCTGGACCTTTGCCGCCGCGTGCCGCAGGCAGATCTGCTCCCAGGCCGGGGGTCTTTTCTGAGCTCCGCCCTTGGGCCTTCCGTAGCTTTTGGTCTTAGGACCACGTGTCCAATACCCAGTTGCTTCCTGGGGTCCGCCTGTCTCCCCTACTCTAGACTCTAGACAACACCAAGTGAGCAAAATCAGCGTCATTCCTCCCTGGGGCAACGCTCTACGGCAAATAGGTGGGGGACAAGCACTTGGTTAAGCCTGTTCTCATCATTTAGTGGGGCGGCAGACAGCCCCAAGCCTTGCTCACCCTTCCCCCACTCTGACCCCCGCAAACAAAATGAAACAAAAACCAGCCACTCCAGGCTGGCCTCCACGGGACATCTAAGGGCAAAAGACCCAATGAGGGATAGAAATGGGGCTGGCCCTTCCTGCGCCGGCCTGGCCACCGCTGCTCCATCACTCTCAGACCCAGTCTGCACCCTGAGACGCTTAAGGACCTCGGAGGCTCACAAAGGCCTCACAGAGGCCACCTCTGCCTCACTCAGCAGATACAAGATTCATTCAACAAACATTTATTCAAAGCGGACTATGTACGGCGCAACCAAGCTGCCAGCCCTGTGCTAAGCCCCTAAGAGAATGTGAAAGGATTCCCTTTGTGTCCAGGCAGTACCCCCGGCAGGCCTCCTGAGGCTCAGCTTCCCTGGGAGGCCTTTATCCAGAGCAACTTTGGAGGCCCTAGTGCACAGGGCAGACCCAGCCATGCCTGGGGCCTGGGAGTGGGGGCTCTGCCTGACCCCTGCTTCCCAGCCTTGGACATGCAGCAGGGAGGGGCACAGCCAGGCTCCTGGTGAACTTGGCCTGAGGTCTCAGGGGTTCTTTCTGCTTCTAGGCAACCTATCCCAAAGCCTCTCATCCGGGTCTGCAGGGACTGCGGCAAGAGAAGGGGAGGGGCGGGAGGGATTAAGACCAGGGAAAAGTGAGACAGAGACAGCCCAAGGTGGCCAGGGCAAAGAGCAAACTATGGGGCCAGAGGTGGGTGTGTACAATCCACGATGTCATCAGGGCTTGGTGGGGAAGAGCAGGCAGGTGAGCTGCCGGCGGTGGCTGTATCTGTCCACAAGGGGCAGGGGGTGCTGTGTGTGGTGCTGGATCATGGCCGCCACGGAGGGGAACAGCTAGAAAGGATGCAGGACATCAGTGAGTCCCCTGAGCCTCATGCTGGGGAGGGGGCCTGTTGACATTTTTCTAAATCCTTTCCTTCGAGTTTGCCCCCATGAAGTTCCACTGCCCTTTTGTGCCCCATTCCAGGCCTCCTGCAACTTTCTCACCACTGCACAAGCTGCACCTGCTGGCGTGCTGTTAGCCAGGCCAGGGAGAAATAACTCTGGGGCCCTGCCTCTGCCCAGGTCCTCCAGCAAGGGAACCTCAGCAAGTGCCAAGCGCACAGTCCAGTCCTCAGCACGGACAGGAGTCTAGACCACCTGGGCCCCACTCTCCTGCTGGCTGGGGTCGTGGCAGGCACAAATCCCCCCACCTGAGGCCCTGGGCAGACTCAGCCCTGTAGCAGGGGATGCCTCCCTCAGAGGAAGGCAGACCTCTGAGAAGGAATTCAAGTTCCTAGCCTCTGTCATGTCTCCCCAGTCCAGAAAAACAGCAAAATATGGGTTTTCCCCTGGGCAAATGTTCCTGGCCGGGCCCAGCACAGCGCTCTGCTGTGCCTTCTTGCCTGCTAGTCCCTGTCCTCCTCCAGCACCTACCTCCTCGTGGTTCTTGCCTTGCCGGCCCAGGGCATAGTGGCTCCCACCGTGCAGCCGCCGGATGGGAATGTTGAAGACCCGGCCGTGGAGAAGCACCGCGAGGGTTAGGGGCTGGGAGCCGTGAGGCTCTGAGCTGGGGCGCACCGTGTAGGCCCCATCCTGTGGATGAGACCCCATCGTTCAACCCCATCTCCCACATAGTCTACCTGCAGCCCTGGCCCTCAGATGGCCAGCAACCCCCGCCCCGGTCCCCAGCTGCTCAGCCAGCCACTGCCCATGAGCAGGAGGGTTTCCGCAAAGGCCCAGGAGGGCTGCAGTCACCTACCTTTTGGAATTGGAGCAGGGCACCCTCAACAGCATGGCGGTCACAGTTTCCCGAGTACCAGGGCTGACCCAGCAGGCTGCCCTCCTGTACAGACACACACAGCCCTTCAGAGACTGGAGAGGGGCACAGAGAACCCTGGGCTGCGGTTATTTGTGTTCACATCTGCCTTCTCCAGAGTGAGTCTGCCTGCGCCAGCAGAACAAAGATGTGTCCCTGCCTGCTGCTCAGCACAGGGCAGCACGCACACGTTCAATGTGTTCCTTGCAACGCAGCCGCCAGCCCAAGGGGGCTCCCTGTTGGCCTCCTCCCAGCCCTCTACCAGCCCCTCCTCACCTCAGTAGCTGAGGTGCTCCAGGGGGGTGCTCTATAGGAGAGAGAGGACCTCCTTCCTGCCGGAAGAAGCAGATTACGGAGTTGAGGCTGGGAGGGGATTAGACAAAGAAGGCTTTGGGCCTGGCTTTGGAGGTGGGGGAGGTTAGAGGGCTGTGCACATAGGCCCGAAGCCCCAAAACAGGACATTTAGTGCTTCGCCCCTTCTCTCCAGGTCTCGGGCTCTGGTAGGACCTATCAGCTAGGCCATGTGTGACCTTCAAATGAGGGGTGATCTTGAGGTACAGGCTGGGAGTTTCCGCTTTGGTGAAGACCCTAGAAATTGCCTAGTGGGACCCCCTCAGGATAAGAGCTGCAAGGACTCCCACAGCAAAGTGGGGTCTGAGGGGTGGGCAGGGGGCTGGGGAGCAGACTTGGTGGCTGCAGGGCTGTGGCCAGGGTGGGCTGGCAGGCGTACCTGGGGTTCACGCTGAAGATGCCATACTCACCTTTAGAGGTGGCATTCGCTGCTCCCTGGGACACAGAAAGGCTGCTCAGAAGAGACTCGGTCCTGTAGCCCCATCCCCTGGGCCCAAAGTCCCTCCCTGAGCCTCCCCTCCACCCCAGGTCACGTCTCCCCTGGCTACTAGCCTCTTACTTTCTGAGCTTCCTGGGGGGCTACAGTGGGCCTGCGGGAATAAGGGGAGGGAAAAGAGCTCAGGTTTTACCTCCTTTAAGAGAAAGAGCCCAGGGAACTCAGCGATCACAGGGTCAGAGCTGGGGAAGCCTGAGTTGGCCACACACACACACCTCTGGTGGGTACTCACCTGGGCACCATTGATATCCTTGGCAGAGAGATCGGGGACATCAGGACTTGGGAGCTCAGAGTCCGAGTCAAGGCCGGGACTGAAAGAGGGAGGGCGGGCTGGGCTGGGCTGGGCACCGGGCAGGGAGATCCGCGCTGACCAGGGAGGGGAGCAGACGCCTGCAGGGCCGGCTGCCTCTCAGCAGCCTGGGCTTTCCGGGAGTCCTCCCAACCAGAGGGAGGACAGTCCTGACACAAGAGCTGGGAAGCCCCACACAGCCCTTGCCTAAGTGTCTCCCCCCACCCCCCGCCCCACTAGGCACAGCGGGGGTCCATCTGGACCAAAGGCCGAAGCGTGGGTGCCCCTGTGGGTGTCTGAAGGCAAATGTGTATTGGTGGAACAGCGAAGGAAGACAAGGGAAGAAGATGGAGCTGGAACGTGTCCTGTTTTGAGCCGCTGAGGGCGCCCCGGGCAGGAGGGATCTGGGACGGAGGGAGGTGTCCACCTGGACTGGGCTCACATTCCAGGTAGAGGTTCTCCTCAGGTTTCTTTGGAAGGCCCGGCACCTAAGGGTTTGACCAGCAAGTGGGAGAAAGGGCAAATCATCCTGTGGGGGGAGGGGTATGGGCACCTCCCTCTCCCCTCGCAAGGTGGACCTCTTTCTGAGAGCTGGCTAGAATGATTCAAGCTGCTCCTTTGCCTGGGGGAGGAGCACCCATGAGCACCTTCCCCTTCAGAGGTGCCTGTAGGCCCCAGCTCTCCTAAATGTGGGCGTCCAGGAGGAGTCCGGGAGTGAGACCTTCCCCGGTAGCGCTGGGCCGCGTGGGTAGCCGGCTTACACCCTGACAGGGGCCCTTGGCAGACAGGGATCCACTCTGCTCTGAGTCTTTCCTTGGTTTCAGGGATATTTCCTGGCCCTCCCAGGCCTGATACCCCAGCCCTGCCAACTTCCTAGCCAGAACCCTAGAGGGTGGCAGGGGGGCCACTCACCTCTCTGGCTTGTGTGGCCAGCTCTGGAAGGAAAAGGAGAAACCACCAGTCAGAAGTGCAGGGAGGAAGGAATTCAGTGAAACTTAGGCTGGGAGAGTGGAGTGTCCTGAGACCTTATCTGAGGGCTCCCTCAGAGCCAGCTCTGAAGCCCCAGGAGAAAGCCACCTGAGCTCCGATGGCCCCACTTCACAACCCTGGCTGGGGGTGTTGCCCGGCTTGACCTCCCAAATGATTTGCCAGGCTTGCCCCAGATGACTTCGGGCTGTTCCAAAAATCAAAATCACCCCCAAGCTCATGAAGGCTTACCAATTACTGAACACAGGAAACACCAATGTGCCTCAGGTTAGCTGTTTGCCCTAAGGCAGGAGGAGACTGCCCCTCTTGGGCCATTTTCAAACAAAAACACACGGGCCGAGGTCCCTCACTAACCTGACATCCCAGAGGTTCTGTGGGCACAGGCCTCGGGGCACTTAGCATGGGCAGAGTCTCTGCACAGTGATAGCAATCATGACAAGGAGAGAATCAGAGACTGGTGGCCAAAGGGCCCCTCTGATGGGGGTAACACTTAGATGTGTTTCAACAGTGAGGGTCCCCCGGGCAGGTGAGGCTGGCTTCAGATCTCCTCAGCCCGGGGTGTCCCTTGCCCGCCCCGGAGACCACAGCAGATGTATGACGGGACCTGGGAGTAAGGGACTCTGCTGCTTTGTGATCTTGGGCAAAGCATTTCTGGGCTCCAGCCCTCAGTCTCCCCCTGAACTGCTTGCCTTAGCAGGAATGGGGAACCCGCAGGCAACGAGCGGGCCTCTGAAACAGACAGGACATCCTCATTACCTTGCTTCCTGAAGGGGAAGGGCTGTCCCCGCTTCCTAGCCTCCTTCAGGCTCGGTACCACCTTCAGCTGTGGGCAGGAGGGGGCGGGGAGGGGGGCTAGGGTTAGGGAAGAAGGGGGAGGGGAACTGAGCCAGGGGGAGGGCCAGGATGGGGGTGGTGGGAATGTGGCTTTGAAACCACAGCAGCACAAGAATTCATGTGCAGAGGTGACTCTTTGCCTCTGTCCTGTGGCTCTTCCTTTGTTGTGAATTTCTCCCTGTTTTTCTTTTTATTCCAGTAAAATCTAGGATGAAAGTGGTATCTTCTCTGAGCTTCTCTCAGCCCGGCGGGCAGTGAAGTGAGCAGAGTGAGAGATCTCTTCACTCTAGGCAGGGAGGGGTCCGCAGGCTCCAGGGACCGGGGACGGGGCTCCAGCTCCAGAGGAAGTGTGAGTGCTGCGGGGTGCGGACAGCTGGGGTGGGCGTGGGGGAGGGCCGGGTGGGGCAGGTGGGGGCCGCGAGGGCTTCTGACACATCTGATTTTTCAGGGGCCTCTTTTTTTTTTTTTTTTTTTTAGATTATTTATTTCTTTGACACAGAGAGAGAGAGACAGCGAGAGAGGGAACACAAGCAGAGGGAGTGGGAGAGTGAGAATCAGGCTTCCCACCGCGCAGGGAGCCTGATGTGGGCCTCGACCCCGTGATCCCGGGATCATGACCTGAGCCAAAGGCAGACGCTTACCGGCTGAGCCACCCAGATGCCCTCAGGGGCCTCTTGAATGCAAATATGGGGGAATCTTGCAAATGAGATGCCTCTTAGATTTACTCTCTGGGAAAGGGTAGCCGGGTAGGGTGGGTGGGGAAGGAGGAACTTGGGGGGTGTTGCTGTTCACCATTGTGGCCTGGGGCTGCGGTGGTGGTGAGTTGGTTGGGCCCACGGGGCCAGGGTGATCTGGAAAAGGCCCCAGGCATCATGGGTCGGTGGGTTCCTCCCACAGAGGTTCCCATTTCCCCCCCACCCTCCACCTAGCCTCTATTTCCTCCCCCCTCCCCCCCACCGGCTTCCCCACAGCCCCGTCTCCATGGCAACTGGAGGCGCCCGGCTTTCCTGCCCCCACCTGGCCTAGTGAGGAGCCCTGGGGGTGGGAGGCCAGCCGCGGCCGGGCTCTCCTGGCACCCCTACCCTCACTCTGAGAAGTGAGGGATCTCAGAGGAGGCCCCAGGGACCCTGTCGGGCCTCCTGCTTTCCCACTGTTGCCTTGGTTACCATGCCCCTCCAGGCTCCTCTCCCCTTCCCACTCTTCCTCCTGCCTTTCTCCCTCCTGCCTCCGCCTTTCCTTCATCCTTCCCTCTCTCTGCCCAGCCCAGAAGCATCCGCAGCTGCCGGCTGAGGCCTCCCCTCGCCGCCCCAGCACAGACAAAGGGAGAAGAGGCAAGGCCTGCGCCCTCCTTCCTCATGGGGACCCTCTGTCCTGCCTGACCACCCAGCTCCCCGCCTCAACTCCCCAGCCCTTACCCAAGTACAGAGAGTCCTCCTCCGTGTCGTCGGGAAGGTGGGCTGGGGCAAGATTGAAGGGCAGAGCCTCACAGGGAGGCAGCTCGTATTTATCTTCCTCATCTTCCTCCTCCTTTCCAGAAGGCTTTCCAGAAGGGGGACGGAAGAGGGGCAGGACCAGTGGTAGGCACTGTGGCCCACCTCCCCCCACCCCAGGCTCAGCAGCTGCACTTACCTCAAATCTCCAGGTCCCCAGGGTGGCCCGAGGAGATGGGCTGGGGGCATCTTTGTTCCAGGCTGGGGAATCTGGACAGGGGACTGATGAGACTGGCCTCACCTTCCAGCACCCCCCACCCCAAGTGACTTCCTCTCTTTCCCCCATATAATGAACCATCTGCATTTTTACAGTGGGCCTCGCCCGGCTGCTCCATTCGACTCAGAGGAGCTATTCAGGATGAGCCCGCCCAGCGCTGCTGCAGGGCCAGTGAGGTTGGCATTTTGAAACCAAGGGGGCCACCGTCACTTACCTACACATCTGGGGGGTGGAACGGGTGGCTCCAACCTGCAATCAGACTCTAGTCAGCTCTGCCCAAGGGGCCAGACCCTGCACCGCTCCCAGGACATTCACGGCAGCGACTATGTGAGTGGCGCCCCCTGGAGTTGTGTCCCATAAGCTCCTGGGCCCGGGGCAGCAGGAAGAACTGGCTGGAGCAGAGCTGGTGCCTGGTCAGTACACAGCCCAATGAGCAGGTACGCCCATGAGGCCGGTGGTGGGGAGCCCTAGTGCTCACAGTGGTGTGAAGGTGGGTGGATGGTCTCACTGGGAAAGTAGGGTTGTGCCCAGGAAAGGGGCAGCGAGGTAGAGATAAGAGAGGAGATGGAGGAAAGAGAGGAGCCCGAGTACTCACCGGAGCTTGCTTCCCCTGAGCTTGTCCTGGAAAGAATCAGAGAGGGGGCATAGGTCAGTGCAGCCGGGATGCGTCTCCCTGGCAAGCATCTGGGGTCCCCAGGAGTGGTGGGCACATCTGTGCACCCGCAGCTGCCCCAGAACCAACTCTCACCATGGCCAGGCTAAAGGAGCTCTGATCCCTGGGAGCCCAGGCTCTACCACAAATGGCCTGGGGACAGAGGCCCTATTATTCTCATCATTTGCATCTCACAAGCACCAGGAAGGTGGGTTTGCTGTGGCCTCTAACCTCAGACTAAGTTGCCCCATGAGGCTCCCATAAGCCCCACGTTGCCTCCCACAGCCACGGTCCCCAGTCTCCAGCCCCTCTGCCCCCCTGTTGGAAGGGCTCGCCCCTCCGCTCCAGGGCCTCAGGCCCACAAGGCTGGACCCACGCTCAGAGGCTTCCTACAGATCTCTGATCATTGCCCCCTCTTCCCAGAGGCTCCAACTCACCCCAAGATCAGCCAGACGGTTCTTTCCCAACTCACAGAACAGAGGCCATTAAGGGGCAGATCCCCTGGAAAATCGGACACCGTCCTTGCACTTTTCTTAAACACTTTATGCTTCCTGTCCTTTCCTGGTGAATGGTGACCAATGATCAAAGAAACAGAGGTTAATGAAAAGTTCAGAAATATGCATGTGCATTTAGTTTGACAGCTTCCTCTCTGGATGGCTGTATTTATTCATCAAGTAAGTATTTATTGAACATCCTCTCTATGCCAGGCACTGTTCCAGGTGCTGAAGATGTTGCAGAAAATCCCCAAGAGTCGTGTGTATTTCCTGCTGGACCCTCACAGTAACCCCACGATGCAGATGCCAGTTTTGTCCCTGCATTTCAGGTGAGGGAACTGAGCGTATTAGAGCAAACTCATCACAGAATGCCACCGATGCGGTGCCTTTGACAACAGAAATGGCTTTTCTCGGGGCGCCTGGGTGGCTCAGTGGTTAAACGGCTGTCTTCAGCTCAGGTCATGATCTCGGGGTCCTGGGATCGAGCCCCACATCGGGCTCTCTGCTCGGTGGAGAGCCTGGTTCTCCCTCTCTCTCTGCCAGCCTCTCTGCCTACTTGTGATCTCTCTCTCTCCTGTCAAATAAATAAATAAATAAAATCTTTAAAAAAAAAAGAGAAAGAAATGGCTTTTCTCACTGTTCTGGAGGCCGGAAGCCCAAGATCAGCATGCCATCAGGATTCATTTCTGGGGAGAGGTCTCTCCCTGGCTTGCAGACGGTCTTCTCCTCGCTGTGCCCTCACACGACCTAGACTCTGTGCAGGCCTGGAAAGAGATGTCTCTGATCCCTTCTTAGAAGGACACCAGTCTTGTGGAATCAGTCCTCCACCTTTATGACCTCATTTAACCTTAATGACCTCCGTAAAGAGTATGTCTTCAAATCCAATCACCACAGGCATAGGGAAGGGGCAAATGCAGTCCAGAGCTCAGAGGCTTTGAGGAACTGAGTGGCTTTCCCAAGGTCAGACCAATAGTAAGCACTGGAGGTAGGATTCCACGCAAGGTTTGCCCAACCCAGAGCCTGTGCACCAGCCCTGGGGGCGCTCCTGTATCTCATCTAGGGTTGAGTCCTTACCCTCCTTTCCTGTCATGGAATTAGACACAGCAGGAATCATGGGTTCCTTAAACCTGAAGGAGCCCATGACCTCCAGCTGTTCTGTTACTCGAGTGAGTTCTGGAACCTTAATATCTGAGGAGTGTTGGGGGAAGGGCCTGGGGTCTGACTTGGTTTAAACCAGGGACTGAGGAAACAGACAGGAGGATCATGAACCTAAGACCTTTCTAGGGCACTGTGACTTTCCTATGTCTGTTATTTTGGTGATGTCTTGGCTGTTGGCAGAAAGGAGAAGTGAAAGCCGGGTGCTTGTGTCTTGGGAAGCCACACGGCTGGGACAGTAGGGAGGGAGACCCACAGTTGGAGCTGGCCACAGCCTTCGGAGAGGAAGACCAGATGAGTCCGGGAACCTGCGGGCCAACAGGCACTTGGGAAGCTATGAAAAATCACTGGGGTGGCTTAACAGGGAGCCCAAGTGGTGGAGTGGGAAACACTGAGAAAACAAAAACAGAGAAACAATCCTGGCCTCCGTCAGGGACAGGAGGCTCCGCCCCGACCTGCCCTCCCCATCTGACCTTTGTTCCACATTTGGACCATAATGCAGGGGGCAAGCTCCCTTACCAAAGGGACCTCCTATGGGACACAGTCAGCAGGTCAAAGTCAGCAGGAGGCTCTAGACACCACCGCACTGCTCTGGAAGCCCAAACCAGTGGGTTTCCAGTCAGCACTGCCCTGGCCCGAGCACCTCCCTCCTGTTCTGGGCTTTGCATAGGCAAATTCCAGGACCTGGGTGAGCGAAAGGGCCTGGGCACAGAGGATGGAATCGTGCCATCCTGGGCGGGGGCGCGGGCCAGGACAGATCAGGGAGAAGCGAGGGAGGATGGAAGGAAGCCTGCTTCATGGCTTTGTCTCACCCTGGCCGGCCTTGTGTGGGGTGCGGACTGTGCTTCTTACTAATCACACAGGCAGATTTGGACAACCTCTTTCTCCCCTGGCACAGGATTGCGCAGAAGCCTAGCTCTTCCCTGAGGATGAATTCCTAGAAGTGGAATTGCTGGAAGCTCACATTTTCATTGCAAGGCTCCATGGTCTGGTAGCCCCTGAGTGCCTGTTTTAAGGCCCTTCCCCGGCACTCAGTGATTCTCCACATTTGCTGGGCCTCAGCTGGGGATCTCCAATGGGGGCAGACTGTAATTTACAGGTCCAGGGTAGTCTAAATCCACCTGAAGCTCTCTAGGGCAGTGTCCCTCCTATTTGCATGATCACAAGCATCGCTGGAGAGCTTGTTCAAAGCCCTTATTCCCAGACCTTCCCTGAGATCTTTTTTTTTTTTTTTTTCAGAGAGAGAGAGAGAGAGAGAGAGAGAGTGCATAAGCACAGGGAGTGGCAGGCAGAGCCTTCCCTGAGATCTTAGGATTGGCTTCTCTGGGAGGGAATTGGGACTCTATATTATTATTATTATTTTAAAGACTTATTTATTGAGAGAGAGGGAACATACGTGTGAGCAGTGGGGAGGGACAAAGGGAGAGGAGGAGAAGCAGATTCTTTGCTGAGCGGGGAGCCCAATGCAGGGCTTGATTCCGTGACCCTTGAGACCGTGACTTGAGTTGAAACCAAGAGTGGGACGCTTAACCGACTGAGCCACCTCCGTGCCCCAGGACTCTATATTATTTTTAACAACCACCCTAGGTCAAGTTTATGATGGGTTTGGGGAAATGCTGTTCTACAGGAAACAGTCTGAGAACATGTAACTTCTAGGACATTTTTAGAACCCCATATGGACTTTTGCTCATTCAGAACACCGGGGTTCTCAGCAGAGAAAGAACTTGACATAGACCGTGTTCTCAAGGGGCCCCTCCGAGTGATGGAGAGGGCACTCCGGAGGAGATGTCCAATCTCGTAGTTTCGGCTTCCTCTTGTGTAAATGGGGATGTCAGTGGGCAGTCCTCTTGGCAGGGGAGCTTCTAAGGGTCAAATGAAGGGACGGCACAAGAAACGCACAGCAGCGCACAATAAATACCAGCTCTCCCTGAGACAGCGGTGTGGTCCCTGACGAGGTTGTTGCCAGCAGACAGGGCAGATGGTGAGGTCTAGCTGGGATCCCTGGTGTGGGAGGAGTGGGAAGCACTATGAGGAGGAGGGCGTGATTCCTGAGGACCCGGAGAAAGAATGGAAGCAGGCTGTGGCCTGAGGTCTCAGGGGTGAGGGAGTACAGTGTGTGGGGCAGGAGCCCTGAGATGGGCGTGGCTGGACTCCCAGAAAATGGAAAGGGACGTGTGCCATTCTTTCCGGCGGGGGACCATGTCCTACACTGGGGGCATTCTCCATCTTTCCAAATCCTGGTTCTAGCCATAGGAGCCCCCTGAGGCTTTCCCAGCCTCCCTTGCAGCTGGGGTACAGGCATTTGGCCAGCCACAGGCCGCCGTGTCAGACTTTGTATGTGACCTTTGGGACATGGTTCCTGGGGGTTTCTCTGGTCCTCCCGGAGCTACTGTGAGCTACAGAATATTTTTAATAAATTATTTTTCAGCCTAAACTAGCTAGGATGGGCTTGTCTTATTTTCACTTAAGAACTCTAGAGCTGAAACTGCAGAAGTCCAAACAGCAAGGCCAGATGTGGGCCTCTCCTGGAAAGGTGAGAAAAGGTAGAGGTGAGACGGTGGCATGGGACGCCCTGAACATACGGGGTGGGGGAGGGGCGCCCCGCAAGTGGTAAACAAGGTCCTGTGAGGGGTCAGGGAGAAGAGTCTCTACCTGAGCAGGTGGAGCCTAAGGCCAATGGAACTCTGTGGTTGGGTTAAAGCGAAGGTCAGGCACCCGCCCTCTTGCTCCCTAAAAGTGATACCAAGCTTGGTGTGTAGTAGGTCTCCGTGTTTTTTCCTAGTTTCCCTCAGATTTTCCAAGGGATAGGGTGGAGGCTGACGGTCGATGCCAGCTTCCTGGGTCTCTAGAAGAGCAGGGGCCGCTAGCACCCTGCTTGTGCCCGCCCCGTGGCACGCCTCTGTCCCACACCCCCTGCCCTTCCCTCTTCCGGAGCCTTTGCTCAGAGCACATTTGCTGTGTCACAGCTCTGCCTAAGACCCAGCAGCGCTCCCCATGGCTCCTTGAATGAAGGAGCCAAATGCTTCTTGTTGCCTTGTAAGGAGGCGGGGCCCCTATCTGCCTCTCGCGCCCCAGCCCCCCCATTTCCCGCACGGACTCACTCACACTCGCCTTCTCTCTGACCTTACGGAGGGAGGGGTGTTGCCCCTCTGCACCCTGTTGACTGAAGGAAATTTCAGGTGGAAGAAATTTAGATCTCTTAGAGTCCTTGGAGAAAATAACCGAGGGAGGGCCCTCTTCATGTACAGCAAAACACAGTAAAAAAGGAAAAAGGACCCTTCTCTCTTCACAGATGGTGGAAGCCCATTCTCCTTCCCTAACGCCAGCCCTCTCCCCTCCACCTGGGCCTGATGCAGATCGGCACAGCTTCTTTAGCTGCCTTTAAACTCGATCCATTTGCCACTGCCCAGATTCTAGAAGGAGCACCTGATAGAGAGCTCAGGCAGTGTCCTGGGATTCGGGGAGCCTGGGGAAGGTGGGGGCGGGGGGGGGCAGGGTGGTTGCAAATACTTATAATGTTACATGGCTTCCTTCATCCCTTTCTAGCCTCAAACAGCCTCCTTTTCTAGAGACTGCACACCTGCCATTCTTTTGCTAGAACACTCTGGTCGCTTTCTTCCCTTTTCCTTCAGGCCACAGCTTCTGTGACTCTCAGCAGAGGTCCCAGACCAGGGCCGTCTGTCTCACCCCACAGCACTTTCTCTCTTGTGACTCCCACCGTCATTAAATCTAGGGGTTTATTTCAGAGTGAGACTGTAGACTCCCACTCGACTGTAAGCACTCTAAATGGGTAGCGACTATGTCTGTTCAGTTCAGGGCCCAATTCCAAGTGCCTGGCCCACAGCCTGGCACATAGCCAGCTTTTTTTTTTTTTTTTTTTAAAGATTTTCTTTATTTATTTGACAGAGAGAGATCACAAGGAGGCAGAGAGGCAGGCAGAGAGAGAGGGGGAAGCAAGCTCCCTGCTGAGCAGAGAACCTGATGCGGGGCTTGATCCCAGGACCCTGAGATCAGTACCTGAGCCAAAGGCAGAGGCTTTAACCCACTGAGCCACCCAGGTGCCCCACATAGTCAGCTCTTAACAAATATTTGTTGTCACTACATATTCAAATCTCCCTCGAAGCCTGCCTCTCTGTAAGCACCTACTACCTGCTAGGCATTGGCCTGGGCACCGGAAATACTGCACAGAATGGCAGAAAAAATTCCCTGCCCATTGGAGCCTACATTCTACAAAGAAAGACAACAAATAAATAATAATTAAAAAAAAAAAAAAAAAGCCTGCGTCTCTGCAAACATCTCTGGTGTCTCTCTTCTGAAAGGCTATAGCTTGTTCCTTTACTGCCCATTGGACACCAGCCACTAGGCCTAGACTGAGCACAGTGTCCTACCTGCTAATGACTCCCTTCCCTAAATGCAGACGGATTACCGAGGAATTTTCTCTGGGTACCTGTGACTGACTGTGCCCTTACCCTACTGGGTCCTCTCCTCCATTAACCTTCCTGAGTATTGTGTGTGTGTGGGGGGGGGGCACCTATTCCCCCCCCACACTCCACCTCCTCATTCGACCCCGTCTCCCTGGACAGATGTAATATAGCTCAACTTAGGTTTCCCTCTTCAGCTCAGAGCCAGAGAGCCAGATATCTGCTATTCCTGTTGCTTCCTTGTTCCTTTCTCCTAGGACTGGTGAGCCGAGAGAGATTATGGAAAACCGGCCAGGCCTTTTACCTCCCCCTTCGGAGACACCAGGCACTGCCGCTAACGGATGTGTCACCATTCCACATCCTTCCTTGATGGGCATGGAGGGCCCTGAGATCACCCTTCTCGCCTCTACCAACGGAAAAATTGAGACTCAAGCAGAGATGGATGCTGGGCCTTGGGCCAAAGCCATCCAGTCGCATTATAGGCAGGACTAGAGCCCTCATTCCCTCATCCCGACCCCGTTGGCTGCAGGGACCACAGCAGTCGTTCTACGGGAAAGGGCGACCCCTGGTGGTGAGGAGAAGCGTGGCGGCCTGTCCTCTCCAGGACCGGCGGACAGGAAGGGGCGTGGCCGGCAGGACCTCCGACAAAGGTTTACCACCAGCTGTTAATGCAAGGACCTTGCTTTGAAAAAGGGCAGAAATTTGTGAAGCCCTATACAAATGAGAGCCTTTAAAATTATGTACAGATAAGATGGAAGGTGTTATTAAAACGAGTTTCTATTTATGATTTTTTTTAAAGATTTTATTTTTAAGTTATCTCTATATCCATCTCTGGGCTGGAATCTAAAACCCGGAGATCAAGAGTCACATGCTCTACTAACTGAGTCAGCCAGGTGCCCCTCTGTTTATGATTTTAAATGACGGTTTTAACAAACTTTTATTTAAAATATTCACGTACCGAGAACTCCATCAAAATAAGCATCTTGCAGCTGCACTGGGACATGTAACCAGTACACGTGCAGGTCCTTCCGTGTATAGACTATGTATGGTCCTGAATCGCTCCCATGGCCCTGAAGGGGAATGAATCCGACTTTTGGTGCACCTTACCCTTAGCCACATTCCCTGTAATGACTTAATTAACACTGCTCTGTGACTTTACCTGCATCCTGTCAGCTGGATCTTCAGGAAGCAGGGATACGGATTAAATGGCTTTTGGCACACCCCAGCCAAGTGACACAGGCTCTAACTGGTTCAAGAGGCTGGTGCTCAGCCCTGCAATGCAGAGGTCGATGTTACAGGAGAGAATGGGCCCTTATTAGAGTCCGGGGCCTGGGGCAAGGCTGTCTCCAAGTTTCTATGGTATCTATCGCTCTCGCTCTTGTGTCTCCAGGCAGAGGACTATTCAACAAAAGGCTTATTGTCTCAACAAAAGTACTTGGAAAACCCAGCCTTTGAGAACAATGGGTATGCTTAAAGACCACCTGACTAGTTAATATGACCCCTCACTCCTGCTACCAAGGGAACAGGGACGATCTACTTTGAATATCATTTCAGAAGTTGTTTTTGATTGTCCCCAAAATAAATGGAATATTTCTAGGAAACAGCTGGTCTCGACCTAAGTACAGAAGAATAAAACCTCATGAACTAGGTATTTTCCTATCAACCTTGATGATCAGGGACACGGCCGTACACGACCAGATCAGAAAGTGTATAAGCTGAGAATAGGGTTGGAGACAGAAAGTCCAATATGTTGCTGGCCACTGTGGTGTCACTGCTCCCGATACAGGTGTAACCTGAATCCCCGCTTGGGAGCCAGAAATCAGCTGAGAAGAAGCCTCTGGAGAGAGACTGTCCTGGTCCTGGAGGGTGGATGAAGTGGGGCCTCCCCACGGCTCATCCCACTGAGCAGACTGGACTGAGTTCCTGATTTGAACTGAAGGGATTGGGTAAGTCTCTTCTGGAACGCCTCAGAGAACCCTTGAGTGACATGGAAGTTAGGACAAGAGTCTGGCACCTGACCCTGAGCTGTGAGCAGGGCATTTTGAAAAAGGGCATTCTGAATGAGAATGCCCAGCTTCTAACTGACTGGCAGCCTCTCAGCCTTATCGGGCTCTGTCATGTAAAGTTTATGCCTGGGCACAGGACGCGGACAGCGGTCCGACACCGTGGCCCGAACGTCGGGACACATATCCCAGGGGCCGAAGAACCCAGGCCTTCCGCGAGCTTCTCCAGCAGATCTGCAGGCCATACAAGGACCTTAACGGGCTTAGTCCTGCCTCAGGGTCCGGGCTGCTCCTCCCTCCTGGGAAAGGACGCTCGCTCCAGGCGGAGAAGAGGTCAGGGAGGAGCCTCTGCATCCCTCTACCACAGAGGTGCCAAGCCCCCACCCACCATCCCCTTTCCCCAGCAGCCCAGGCCGGTCAGCGGAGACGGAGGGCTCGGACCGGCGGCCCCACGGTCGAGCAGTATGTGCAGCCCGACTGGCAGGGAGAGAAGACCCTCTTCTCTATAGCAGGGGGGCCCCATTCCGCGACGAGGGTCCCACCGCACGGGTCACTCTTCCGGGCCTGAGCGTCCCCATCTCTGAGGCCCCGCCCCGCAACCCACTGCTTGCTGGGATTTGTAGTTCCTGGGGGCAGAGCTAAGCACAGCCTGCGCGTGGGTGTGTCTATATGTCCTGAGGTCCCTTGTGGCGTCCTGGTCCTCGTGACCTCATGCCCGAGGGCCCACTCGACCTGGAGTTGGCACTGAAGTCGCAGGCCACAGCTCCCGAGGCCCGCTACTACTGGGACTTGCAGTTCGGGCTGGGGTTCGGGCCTGGGTAGGGCGGGGGGCGGCGGGAGGCGGGGCGGGGAGTGTTGCACCGGAGCCGAGCCCAGCATAGTGCCATCCTATTCCTCTTTGGCCTGGATCTGCACAGTAGACCTAGAGGCTCCGGTCGGGCTTCCTGTGTCCCTGTTTGCAGCCGGTCCACCGCCTCATTGGCACCTGACAGACCAGCCTCTAGGGGGGCAAATTGAGGCAGGCCGAACCAGCTGGAGTGTAAACGTGGGAGAGGAAAAGGCCAGAGTGAGGACTCGGCCTGGGATGCCCAGCCCAGGCCTGTGGGCCTTCCTGGACAAGGGGAGGGTCCGGAGCCCTTGAGTTCTTAAGAGTCTGTGATCATTGCTGTCTCGAAATGATGAACAGACTCGCCCAGGACTGGCTGAGCACATTAGAGCTGACCACCTCATAGGGTTGACAGATAAGATTTTCTTTGCCAAATCTGGCAACCCCACAGAGGGAGACCAGGGAGGAAGGAAGTTTCTCCTGAGGAGGAAAACCAAGAAATGGGACAATCTGGCCCATAGGTTTGCTTTGAGGATTAATTAAACAGGATGTGGGGGTGGGTTATTATTTTTTATTAAAGGATAGGTGACATACAATATTATATTAGTCTCGGGTGTTCAACATAGTGACAGTTCCATATATTAGGGAAGTATCGTTATCATTTAGTTACTTACCCTCTGGAGGTGGGAGTGTTTTGTAAGCTCTGAAGTCCAGGGCATGGGTAAGGAGTTTCCATCCTCAGAATCTGAACTTGAGACCCTGGAGGAAAGGTGCTGGGCCTTCCGGACACTCACTTTAAAAGGGAAGGTACACTTAGATGTCTTCATCAGGAGAAGCTGGGTGGTAGAGATGGGACCTGTCTATATTTTTTTTAAGTGGGGTGCAAATGAGTCAAGGATGGCCTTACTGCTCAAAGGTTACAAAGCCCTTTGGGTGTTTGTTTGTTGACTGCTTTATTGAGTGTACAATTCAGTGTTTTTTAGTATATTCACGGACTTGTGCAACTATTACCGCTATCTAATTTCAGAACATTTTCATCACCCCAAAAGGAAACTCGTCCCTATTGGCAGCCACCCCCTAAACCCCAACTCCTTATCCCCTCCTGCCCTAGGCAACCATTAATCTGTTTATTTCTATAGATTTGCCTGTTCTGGACATTTCATGGAATCACATGATATGTGGTCTTTTGTGATGGGATTCTTCACTTAGCATAATGTTTTAAAATTTCATCCAGGTTGTAGTGTGTATCAGTACTCCATACTGTTTCTTGCAACTTCTTGTGAGTCTACAATTATTGTGAAATACAACTTCTTTTCTTTAAAGCCAGGTATCTGGAGGGTGAACAGAAGTAGCTTGTTACCAGTGAAAGGACTCCCAGCACTAACATTTGATGCTGAGAACAGGGTGGGCCCTGGGGAAGGAGGAAGAACAGGGCCTGGTGGGGAGGAGGGGGTCCCTGACTTCCCTGGGTCCCTGGGAAGCCCAGCTTCCCCTCAGGAGCCTGTGTGCTCTGAGGGTTGGGAGGGTCCCCCCACCAGGCTCCCAGTCCACCCTCTGCTGCTCACTAAAAGGATCTTGAAGCAAGTTTTTTTGTTTGGTTTGGTTTGGTTTGATCTCACTTGGCCTCCATTTCTTCATCTGTAAAAGGGGGATAATAAAATGATCGACATTACAGAATAAATGGGAGAAATAAAGGAGAAATCATATAAATGACAGCAACTGGCATATAGTGCCAGCACTCAAGATTGTTAGCTCTTATCATGAGCTTACAGTGGTGTGAAGGACCCAGTGAGAGCCTGGCTTTGAGGGGATAAACCAGCCCTTCCTCCTGGCCCAGTCACCCAGTGCCCTTCTTATCGCCACAATGCTCCCCTGGTGCTCCTCCTGGCCCACTTATTCTTGCTGGGCTGGAAGAGTCCTACTTTCCCAGAGGTCACCAAGAAATTCCAGCATGTCACTGTCCAGAATGTGTCTGAGCACCCAACAGCTTTATTCGGAAAATATGGCTTTATTCAGACCTCTGGCCATTCCTCAGAGCTGGTCGAAATGATCTAGAAAAATTCGTTATAGATCAAATTTAAAGGCAAGATGCATTCTGAGTCAATGCCTTCAAAGGAATATTTTGGGGAATTTGATGTTGGGATTTTTAAGTATTGTAACAGATCCTTGCCAGCTTCCCAGGCTGAGGAAATATGACAGCTCAGCCTGACCTGTGCCTCTGGATTGGAGTCAGAGGACCCAGAAGGGATTCCTTCTCTGGTGTCTGCATTTTACAGATGGGAAACAGACGCAGAGAGGACCATATGGCAGGGTAGTTAGAAGCCGGGTTGGGAACTCAATTAGGGAGACTCCTTTACAATTTCAAGAAATCCTTAGCCCTGGAAATCAATTCATTAACCTGGGTCCATGGACATAGAAGCAGAGAGCTGGTCATCTTGGATGGCTCCAGACGTTGGCCAGAGTCCAAGTAGCCAAATCCAGAAGTCAGTGTCAGATGCCTCTCTCTCCTGGTGTTTTTTTCAGCCAGATGTTTGTCCTAGAAGTAGTTTATTATTAATAATGGTAATAGCAACTTGCACGTGTCCAGGCCTTTGCTTTTTTCAAAGAGATTCCCATGGGTCATCTCATTGGATGCCCACAATTCCCCAAGGTACGATGACTGGGTTATTGTCCTCCCTTCACTGGTGAGAGGAACCTGTGGCTCAAAAGGTTTAAGTGACTTTCCCAAGGTGACAAGTACCTTGGGGATGCACTAGAATGTGGGACTTTTGCTCTCTAATCTGCTAATCAGAGTAAACATCTGTAAATATCTAGTAAAAAATTTTTTTTACCTGCTAGGTGCTCTGCTGGGTGCTGAGACCTGTGGGGAGCAGGTATTTCTTGTTCTCTTCAAGGTCCTTTCAGCTGGACTAAGAATTAAATTGATGTGAGACAGATTAACAGGAAAAAATCAAATTCAAGAGCGTATCTACAAATACAATAGCGTACACACAGACATGGAAATTCCAGGGATAGGTCAGGCAAAATGAGATCTATTTGTCATTCTGAATTAAGAAAGGGGTAGGGTTTTGGGACTTCAAAGGGAAAGAATGCAACTCACAGGAGGATGAAAAAGAGTAAATGTTTGGTCAACAAATGTTTTCTAGGCCGCTCAGAAACAATAGGACACAGAGGACTTTGATCAGATGGGCCTGGGCTAGGTCCCTTCCAGTCTACCATACCTGGTTCATAGTATAATGTAGTTGTTGATGGGGACAGGTGTCTTCCTGGAACGGGTCCTCTACCTAAATTCTTTAGGCATTTGGGAGGGGAAGGGGGTAAAGACCTTTTCCTGAAACTGCTGGGTTTTGATTGCTTTGTAACTCAATATGACCTTCATTTGGTGTGCCCTGCCTTTGGACTCTTCATTTCACAAGAATAACCTGATGTAGCCTTTGGCTGAAGGAGCCAACGGTGTGCTGGGAGAGGCACAGGTGTAGCAGATGATCAAAAATGATGGCAAGGGAACTTTCCAGGAGAGCGGAAGTGTTTTTTTTTTTTTTTTTAAAGATTTTACTTATTTGACAGAGATCACAAGAAGGCAGAGAGGCTGGCAGAGAGAGAGGGGGAAGCAGGCTCTCTGCTGAACAGAGAGTCCAATATGGGGCTCAATCCCAGGACCCTGAGATCATGACCCGAGCTGAAAGCAGAGGGTTTAACCCACTGAGCTACCCAGGCGCCCCCGGATGTGTTTTATATCTTGGTAGGATACAGGTTTACATGGGCGTTTGCATATGCCAAAACTCATTATGTGTATGTTTTGTGCATTTCGCTGTAAATTTCACCTAAAAATGTGGAAAATGAGAATGCAGTGGGAAGACTATGTCTAGCCAGGTGTTGGCAGGACGCAAGTGTTGGGAAGTGGGCCAGAGGCAAACTAGGTTGCCCGTGGGTACAATTCCACCGTTCCTTGAGGGGTGTGATTGAAAATTTTTCCCGTGGAGGCTGTAGACCAGATGGCCTGGTAGCCTTGATGCCCAGAGCACCTGGGGACTACAGAGGAGGGAGATAGGGATCGCTGCATGTTTCAGGGGACCAGTATTTCGCCTGGGTCTGCAGGGTGAGCAGTTGGTGAGAGGATGGTGGACAGGTGAAGGGTGGTTTCTGAGCACTGCTCAGGGAAGTGTGGTTGCCTAGCATGGTCCAGATAGAAAGGGGTAGAACCAGGCTTTGAAATGCTTCCCTTACTCCAAGCCCTATCAGTAGGCCTCAGAGAAATTCAAGCTGGTTGGAATATCTTTTTTTTAAAAGAGGGGCGCCTGAATGGCTCAGTTGGTTAAGCGGGTAAGCGTCTGCCTTCTGCTCAGGTCATGATCCCTGAGTCCTGGGACTGAGCCCCATGTCCTCGGCATGCTCAGTGTGGGGTCTGCTTGGAATTTTTTTTCTCCCTCTCCCTCTGTCCTCCCGCTTCTCATGTGCTCTCTTCCTCTCTCAGATAAAATAAAATCCTTATTTATTTATTCATCTAAGAGAGAGAGAGCACAAGGGGGGAAGGGACAGAAGGAGAGGGAAAAGCAGACTCCCCACTGAGCAAGCGCTCCCTCCCAGGACCTGGCCTGAGCCAAAGGCAGATGCTTAACTGACTGAGACACCCAGATGCCCCTAAAATTTTTTAAAAATAGATTTTATTTATTAATTTTTAAAATAAACTCTCCCAACATGGGTCTCAAACTCATGACCAGGAGATTAAGAGCCCCAGGCTCTACTGACTGAGCCATCCAGGTGCCCCTAAGCTAGTTGGAAGTTTTTAGGTTTTTTGTTTTTCAGATTTATTATTTGAGAGAGAACACCTGTGCTCCTGTGCCAGCAGGGGAGGGGGAAGGGGCAGAAGGAGAAAATCTCCAGCAAACTCCCTGCTGAGCAAGGACCCCCCCCCCAACCTGGGACTTGATTCTACCACCCATGAGATCGACCTGAGGCGAAACCGAGAGTCACCCACTGAGCCACCCCGCACCCCTAGTGGGAAGTGTTGAAGCTGCTTCCAAGAAAGGAGAACAATGTCCTGTTACCACCGCGTCAGGAGGCCAGGTCCGGACCCTGATTGCGACGCCTTTTGTCAGCTGACATCTCTTGGGGTTTGCTGCCGCTCAGACTCTGCACTCAGGATCCAGGGTGGGAGTGTGGCCCGCGTGTGCCTGACTCACTTCCTGGAGGGCACGCCCGGCTCCTGCAAACACTGGCGGGCCTGTTTTCCTCCAAATGCGGAGAAGGGTGAGAGGCACTGCAGGTCTAGCCCCGGCTTTGAAGCCAGCCCAGGGGCGCCTCGGTGGCTCGGGGGTTAAGTCCTCTGCCTTCGGCTCAGGTCATGATCTCAGGTCATGATCTCAGGGTCCTGGGATCGAGCCCCGCATGGGGTCCTCTGCTCAGCAGGGAGCCTGCTTCCTCCTCTCACTCTGCCTGCCTCTCTGCCTACTTGTGATCTCTCTCCAATCTGTCAAATAAAAAAAAAAAAAAATCTTTATGAAGCCAGCTCAGCCTGGGCTAGAATCCTGGTTCGCGGCTGAACTGGCAGCGTGACCCTAGACAAGCCACCCCCTCTGAGCCTCCCTGACCCTTCCCGGTCCTTGAAGCGTAACTATGAGGGCAGTAGGGCTGAGGACAGAACCACTTCGTGGGTAAAGCACCGAGTCCGTAGCAGGCACTCAAGGGACAGGCAGCCCCTGTCGGAGCTTGAGCGAGGCCCAGGCTCTATCAGTGGACTGCGGCTGTGGACACCGCCATCCCTCAATTCTAGGTCCGCGTGTGCCACCCTGGCTCCCGGTGAGGAACGGGGGCGAGGGGCGGCTCAGCAGCGCCCCCAGCCGGCTCAGGCCGCCGGGACCCCTCCTTCTGAGCCCCCGGGGCTTTCAGGGCACCGGAACTACCCCGGAGGCGCTGGCGGGCGAGCAGCTTCTGATCGCTCCGAGCCGGCTGCGCTCTGCGGGTCGAGGGCTCAGCTGGCCCTGGGCCCCTCCTCGGGGCGGTCGCTCCCCCTCTCCTCTTTGGGGCACACTCGCTTGCCTTATCGCGTCTTCCCGCTTCCCGAAAGGAGGAGCCTTCCCGAAAGGGGAGGCGGGTGAGGGCGGATCCTTGCTGAAGAAATGCTTTATGTTACTCCATCTGTGACAAACTGAGCCTTCCTGCTGGAGCCTGGAGGGAGAGGGAAAATGTGAGTCTGATTAAAAGAAAACCAAACACACACACACACACACACACACACACACACACACACACACACACACACA
Source organism: Procyon lotor (assembly GCA_028646535.1). Lineage (NCBI taxonomy): Eukaryota > Metazoa > Chordata > Mammalia > Carnivora > Procyonidae > Procyon > Procyon lotor. The sequence continues at coordinate 84,033,412 of CM053610.1, read as the reverse complement.
CACACACACGTTTTAGAGTCTGGTAACCAAACACACACACACACACACACACACACACACACGTTTTAGAGTCTGGTTACCAGATGTTTTTAAGTTCACTGAGTGCTTAACACGCTTGGGATTCCCAGGCTGAGCGACCAGCTCTTTTGTCTCGCTGTTGATTCGCAAACTTCGTTTTATTTTGGTGGTGATGGGGCCACCATTCTCCAAGTGAGCCTCGAATGTGGAGAACAGCGACTCCCATTCATCCTGTGTCCTTGGTAATGCACAGAGTCAGTCCAGAACCCAAGAGCCCCCCGGGGCAGACTAGAGTCTGTAAACCTTGCTAGGGTGGGAGTAAGACGTGGGGGGCAGGCGGTGAGGTGAGCCGTAACCTCCCATCCACCTGCCAGCTCCACCGAGCTCCTGGTGGGAGGGTCGGGGGCATCATTTCCTGAGGTGCCCAGCACACGTGCTGGGGTCCCCCTAGCAAATTCTCTTTGTGGGGAAGAAAAAATGAGTCTAGGTTTATTAAGCATCTATTTGTTGATTAATTTTATGATCTCATTTAATCTTTGCCTTTATCTTTCTGCCCATTTACAGATCGGGCACAGTGAGGCTCCAGATTAAACACAGCAAGTAGTCAAATTATTCAACTCTTTCTACTCTGCCAGGTTACCTGCCCGGCCATGGGTTCTTGTGCAGAGGTTCTTGCTGGTGTTACAGCCCAAATTACCTTGTGTTTAAGGCCAGCAGTTTGACCACAGAGACACCCAGATGCCCGCTAGCCTGCATTCTCCAAATAGAATTTACCATCTTGCTCTGGTCCTGAAATTTTAACACATGGATTGACTTAGTTCTGCCCAAATTGCTGCCTCCTGGGTGGGGCCTTGACTCTAAAGGTTGAGCCTTATCTTTAATGAGCCTGTTGACCAGCGCTGGGCCAGGGCAGGCCCGTGTCCCGAGAGCCCCACGTGTGGCTGAGTAACTGGGTGCTCACTTTCTCCTGGAGCACACGCAGACTGCATCCCTCCGCATGGATTCAGAAAGAAACGGAAGCTTCCCTGACACTGCCCCTGCCTCCCATTCCTGTGTGGTCGGCGTCTGGTCGCACAGGACTGTGGGCAAGCCACTTGTGCTCGCAGGGCCTCAGTCGCTCCTCTAGAGAATATGCAAGCAAGTTGGCCAGACTAGCTCTAGGGTCCTGTGATGTGATGTGGGCAAGATGGCCTCTGGGTTGAGACAGAACCACTCTTTTTTTTTTTAAAGTAGGCTCTACACCCATGTGGGGCTCAAACTCACAGCCCCGAGATCACGAGTCGCATGCTCTATCCACTGAGCCAGCCAGGTGCCCCAAAGTACCCTTCCTTTTATTGCTGTCCCTCAGAGCGCCGGGGGCCAAGACTGTGTGTCAGTAAACATCTGGTGAACGAGAAGATGACCCAGGGTAGACTCGGGAGGCATTTTGAATGCAGGACACAGCAAAGAATGTTTTCCAGACCCCAGACACTCCTTCATTAGTGAGCTTTTAAAAAAAAGAAAGAAAGAAAGAAAAAAAATCAAGTGTATGCATTCAGGGCAAGGAGAAAGACAAGTCTGGGGGAGGAGGAAAAAGTCACTGCAGAAGCAGTGACCCCACCCAGGAAATATGACTAACCCTGCTGAGGCTGGCAGAGACCACTGCCCTGCGGCTGGTGAGTGGGGTAGTTTTCCTGGGGCTCTCCTCGCAGGTCCCAAACTCAGAGGCGACTCTACCCTGCAGCCGGCTGAGGCCACTACAGGGAGCACCCCCCTCCCCGGGTCGGGGTGGACTTCAGCCCCCACCCTCCACCCCGGGGGTCCCGGCGAGAAGCCAGGCTGACGGCATCCACTGCTGACCCCCAGCGCTCGTCCTCCACCAAGGCCCACCGGGCCCTCAGCACTGTCCCCCCGGGTGGGAGGGGGACCAGGCTCTGCCGGGGGGGGGGGGGGGGGGGGGGGGGGGGGGGGGGGGGGGGGGGGGGGGGGGGGGGGGGGGGGGGGGGGGGCGGAGCCAGGCGGGGCAGGTGGGCGGGGCAGCCCGGGGCCGGGGCCTCGGGACGGAGAAGCTGGGTGGGGCGGGCCTGGGAGGAAGCACCAAAAAGCAGAAGTGCGAGGAAGGAGCGCTGCGAAAAGGTGAAAGTGGCTGGGGGGCTGAGGGCGAACCGGCCCCTGGGACTTCTGCCTGGGACCCTCTAACGCGGGCAGGTGAGGGCTGCCTGCCAGGGTCTCGAAACAGAGACTCACGTTTCTGGAAGCTTGCTTTGTCCGGGACCCGTGTCCCCGCAGCCCGCTGTCCTGGCAGCTTTGTGCCAGGCTCCAGGTACATTTATGGTCTCTCTGGAGCCCCTCGGCTGCCCTGGAGGAGGGCAGGTTGTGCCCAGGATAGGGAGGAGCCACTGCTGGGTCAGGCGTGACCTGGCTGGCGGGAGAGGGGGCGCGGAGGGCCAGGGCCAAGACGGTGTGTCAGTGGACATTTTTGAGGATGCCGGTCCCTGAGACTGCACTGGCGTGATTGTAGATGGGTGGGCTGCAGTGGTTGGGGGAGGGAGCAGAGCATTTGACTTCAGACTGTAGCACAGCCCATTATTTTGCAGATTCGAGGATACTCAGCTGAGGGTCTGGTCTTGGTCCTGGGATAGGAGAACGGGAGGAGGAGGGAGGGGAAGGTGGAGGAGGGAAAAGGTAGGAGCTCCACTTGCTGCCAGGGGAAAGAGCACTAGAGGGAGTCCCCTCTGGACCTAGTCCTCCCCCCCACCCCACCCCTGTCCCCGGAATGCCCGCATCCCAGGCTGGGAGGACCTGCTGTCATTCCTAGTGTTGACGCTCACCCCTCTGCCCTTTCTTGAAGAGAGAGGTAGGGCTGTTTCATGTCACAACTAGAGGCAAACAGACTGTGTGAGGTGAAGGGACCTATAGGGCTCAAGAGTCGGTGTCTGAGGAGGGCGGAGATAGCCCTGGAAGGCAGGCAGGGACAACTGCTCTGACAGTTGTCAAGCATTGCCTTAAAGGTATGCATCACAGCGACCCCTCCCCGCCACATCCCCCAGGCTGTCCTCAAAGGCAGGTTCCTAACGAAGTCTGGGCTGTAGGACGGCCAGGCCAGGCCAGGCCAGGCCGGTGTGCGCCCTCCCCCACTCCTGGCCCCAAGAGACTGTCTCACTGGATTCCCCAGCCTCTGCTGTCGGCCTCCAGGGCTGTTGCAACCTGTCCCAGCCTGTGAAATCCCACGCTCTCTCAGGATTCCTGCTGCTCCAGGAATCACGGCCCCACAAGTCCTGTGTGTCCCATACACCCTCTGAGTGCCTGCAGGGTGCCCCACACAGGGTGGGATTTATAGCGGCAGAAAAGTTTTCCGTTCTTCCCTTCTAGATTCTCTGGCTGGTCTATTAAATTGATATAAGACAGATTAACAGGAGAAAAACAGAAAGTTTGATAACAGGTATACCTCCTGTATACTTGGGAGAGATCCAGGAAAACTCCCTGAAATGGTTGAAGCCATCGCCTTTATCACCATCTTATGTTAAAGAAAAAAGATGGTGTGAGTCAGTTACAGGATGTTACCAGGAAAAGCATAGTGAACAAGGGTAAGATTGTTACAGAGATCTAAGTGGCTGCTTCCCCCTTTGATAAGTTGCTACAATCATCCCCCTCCCTTCCTGATGCAGGGGGGAGACTCCCTTACCAAGGGAGATTTCCTTTATGTGTACATGTCTCTTATGAAGGGCGAATTCTACTTGGTTTTCAGAATGTCACCTGTGTCTGCTGCTTCTTAAAGATAGCCGGTTTAAAATAACCAACATGCCAAAGAGGCTTATTTTGGGGTGGTATATTTTGTTCCCCTTCCGGTTCCAGCTACATCCACAGCGGCAAAATACAGTCTCCACCCAAAAGGCCTTTATAGTCTAGTAGGGGACTGGGCTGGGCAGATCCATAACTCAGAGTACTCTGAGAGTGGGAAGAAGCAAAGGTTTTAATGTAAGAGGTATGTATGGAAGAGGCTGTCTTGTGAGGTGGTGAGTTCCCCATCACCAGAAGTGTTCAAGAAGAGGATGGTTGAGGGTGCTCTAGAAGGGATTCCTGCACTGTGTGCACATGGGTATGTGTTGGGAGGTAGATGCGGAGCTGGATTAGATAAGTATTTAGGCTCCTTCAACACTGACATCCGTGATTCTGTGACATTCTTCACCTAGGGGAAGATTGTCTGTGGCCCCACTGGGTGTGATGGCTTCCTACTGCTCTGCCTCCTCCAGGCAGACCGTGAGGCACAGGTTGTTCTTTCTCATTTCTGTGCCCCCACCATCACTCTGCCCTGTGCCAGGCTCCCAGTGTAGACTTTGCATGGAACTGTGTAGAGCCCATCGTGGGCCACCGGAGGAACGCAGGACTGTCAGAGAGTCCGAGGCTCTGGCTGAGACATGAAGCTGTCAGGTCATCCTAATAGACAGGCTGCACGTGGAGACTGGAGTATCTGCTCCAGAGTGAGAGGGCTGGGAGCACTCCCAGAAAAGGCTGAGGCTACTGAACGTCCTGGAAGCCTCCTTGGACAGCTGGGGTTTGGTCTGGGCTTCACTGGACTTGAGGGCGGGCGTGCACACGGGGGAAGCTCCAGCTGCTGTGGCCTTGGGCAGAGCGGCTGGAAGGAAGAGGTGTCAGGTGGTCCCTGGAGCAGAGCCTGGAGCAGAAGGCCAAGGGGCAGGGATCTGATGGGACAGCAGGGGTTCCCGCCCCGCCCCTACCTGAGCCTTAGAGTCTCCTGCGACTTCTCCCTCCCAGCTCCAACCCAGGGACTCTGGTTTTAACTGTTCTGGTGTGTGGCCTGGACATTGGGATTTTTTGGGGGGCTCAATGATTCTAACGTACAGACAGTTGTGAGATGCCATCCGGAACAGTTAACTGGTAGCAGAGAATCACCTGGAACATATGTCCAAAATGCAGATGCACAGGCCCCACCCCACACCTCTGTGATAGAAATCTCCAGGCCTGGGGCCAGGGCATCTGTGTTTTTATAAGATCCCAAGCTAATTTTAATGGGCAGCCAGGGTGATGAAGAAGCAGGTGGCCAGGTGGGTCCCAGAGACCTGTAGTCCCGAGGGGGCGCTGCCTGCTTCTGAGTTATGGCTCGAGCTCCCAGGTCAGGAACAGAGAAGGAAAAATAATAAAGCTGACAATTGACACCGCTGTTCACACCGTCTCTCCCCACTGGCTGGGGCGTGGGACAGCCGCCCCACCATTTCAGACCTGAGTCACAGGCTGAGCAGCCTGTGGCAAGGGATGTGGGCAAGCACGTGACCTTCTGTGGAATGGAGGAACATTAAAGGTTCCCTCCCCCAAACTTCCCCCTCACCGCCTCCTGCTTTGGGAAAGAGTGGTTCCAAAAAATGCCTTCAGCTCTGTTGTGAGTTAGGAATGGAAGAGAAGTCATGATTCCCATGGTTTTTGACATCCATTAGCACTGCTCCTGTTTTTCTCTCCGTTTTCTGCTCAGACCCAACACGCTCTGCTCTCCTGCCCATCCCCTGAGGATGGCTCTTGGCCCTTCCTGCTTCCCCAGGCCCCAAGAAGCTCCCCATGGTGCCAGTTTGTCTCTTTACCCTGAAATCCCTCAGGCCCTTACCCTGAGTCCCAGAGGCTCACTTTACAAAAATGCTGTTCACCTGCTCAGCGTGGATTGTGTTACAGTGCTGGCTAGTGTGGGCTGTGCATTTCAAGCCAAAAAAAAAAAAAAAAAGAAAAGAAAAGTTGTGCAGTAATAGGAACATAGGAAAGATGGTGAGTGAAGCTTACCATCACTATTGCATTTGCTGAATTTTTAAAAAAATAATATGTATTTTTAAATTATTTGCCTTTGCCATTTTCCCTGAGTAACTTGTCCAAAAAAATTGCTCTTACTGACCTATAGAATAACATGACGTTTGAGGTGTGGGGGAGGAAAAATTTCCTCTGTCCCTCAAGATCCTTCTAGCTGGACTTAGAATCAAATTGACAGGAGACAGATTAACAGGAGAAAATTAAATTTAATAGTGTACATATGGAGAACCCACACAGATATGGAAATTCCAAAGACGGTGAGGCAACAAGACTTTTAATTGGAGCTAAGGAGGGGTGCAGTTTGGGGAGGAAGATCACCAGCAGGAAGGTGAGAGGAGATGCCTGGAAAACAAAGGTTGCCCCATTATGTAGTAATTTTAGGTAAAGAGGAATCTGTTAAGAGCTCTCTTCCTAGTATAAGCAGGCAGTTAAAGGGTAAACTACTTTTATTGAATCAGTTGGGTTTTGATTGCTTTTAAATCAAAATAATGTTCATGCCAGAGTGCCCCCTCTTGGGGTGGCCTGCGGTTGTCCCCTACAGAGGCATTTGAAGAGAGCTGGGCATACAGAAGTGATTGTTGATGCTGGGGAATCAAGAGTCTAGAATTAGGGAGGGCACTAGTGTAATGTTCCCTCTAGGGATTTTGTGTTTCTGTGTTTGTTTTTGGTAGGTGCCTTTTATTAGTTTGAGAAAGTTCCCTTCTTTTGCTAGTTTGCTGAAAGGTTTTTTTTTTTTTTTTTAAGTAGAAACGGATGTAGAATTTCAGTAGATGCTTTTTCTGCATCTATTGAGATGGATATATATGTATATACTCACATATATTGTCACTGCAATTTGTATAGTTGATGCCAAATGAACAAACCTTTTAGAATCTCTGAAAGAAGGAAAGAGGGTTTTATTTGAGCCCAAGTTAGGACAGTTGCCCGGGAAACATGCTCTTCACAGGGAAGAATGTGCTCCAGAGAATGGACAGGTTTTACAGGGTTATGTACTTTTCTACATCTTGCAAAAGTTCAAGAGATTATAGATTAGCATATAGGTAGGAACCATGAGTTTTAATGTCAAGGAATGCAGGAAGTAGGAGCATTGATCCATATCTTAAGGACAAGATGGTTTCTTTCAGGCTACTCATTTACAAAGCACTTGTACAATATATGTTTGGTGGGACATAAATCAGGCTTTTGGTTTAAGCAAAGTTTATGTTCAGTCATGCTGACTTAGAAAGAAATCTAAAATGGGGGGGTGGTGCCTGAGTGGCTCAGTGATTGGGCTTCTGCCTCCGGTTCAGGTCTTAATCCCGGGGTCCGGGGATCAAGTCCCATATGGGCTCCCTGCTCAGCTGGGAGCCTACTTTGCCCCTTGCTTGTGTTCTCTCTCTCTCTCTCTGTCAAATAAATAAATAAAATCTTAAAAAAAAAAAAAGATTTAAAATGGCTTCCTTTTAGAGAGTTTTTTTCACATGTATATAATTTGTTAATAAGGTAGATTGCATTGATTTTCAGATGTTAAACTAACTGCATTCTTGGGATAAACTCCATCTAGTCATGGTGTTTGGTTTTTTTTTTTAATATTTTATTTATTATTTATTTGACAGAGAGGGAGAGAGAAAGAGAGAGAGATCACTAGTAGGCAGAGAGGCAGGCAGAGAGAGAGAGGGGGAAGCAGGCTCCCTGCTGAGCAGAGAGCCTGATGCGGGGCTCGATCCCAGGACCCTGAGATCATGACCTGAGCCGAAGGCAGAGGCCTTAACCCACTGAGCCACCCAGGTGCCCCTAGTTATGGTGTTTTATCCTTTTTCTATATTATTGAATTCCATATGCTAAAATTGTGATAATATTTTTTGTGTCTATGTTCATGAGGGATGTTGGTCTAATTTTTTTAGGTATATATGTATGTATGTATGTATTTATTAATTAGAGTGAGAGAGCGAGCATGGGGGAGAGGGGCAAAGGGAGAGGGAGAGAGAGAATGCCAAGCAGACTCCTGACCTGAGCCAAAGCAGGAGTCAGACATTCAACTGATTCAGCCACCCAGGTGCAGCCTAATCTTCTATCCTATAATATATTTATCTTGTTTGTTATATCAGCATAATGCTGGTGGCATAGAATAAATTGGAAAGTGTTCTCTCCTATTTTCTGGAAAAGTTTGCATAGAATTAGAACTGTCTTCCTTAAATTTTTGGTAGAATGCACCATGGCTTGGGGGTTGCCTGGGTGGCTCAGTCAGTTGAGCGTCCAACTCTTTGATTTCAGTTCAGATCATGATCCCAGGGTCCTGGGATTGAGCCCCAGTTGGGGCTCCCTGTCCAGCAGAGTCTGCGTCTCCCTTTCCCTCAACCTCAAATAAATAAAGAAAAGAAAAAAAGAATGTACCATGACTTGAAATTGGAGGGAGAGGGTTAAATACAAATTCAACTTTTTTATTAGCTATTAAAACTATGCAGGTTGACTAATTTTTCTTGATTGAACTTTCATAATTTGTATCCTTCGAGGAATTTGACCATTTCATATATGTTGTTGAATATATTGGCATAAGTTTTTTTTAATATTCTCTTTACCCTTTTACTATTTGTAGAATTTATAGTGAATCATCTCTCTTATTTCTGAGTTGGACATTTGTGTCTTTTTCCTAATTAGTTTGTCTAAAGTTTCATCAGTTTTATTGATTTTTTTCAAAAACAGCTTCATTGATTTTCTCTCTGTATATATATATTTATTTCTATTGATTTCTGCTCTTATTTTTATTATTTCTTTTCTTCTGATTATTTTGGGTTTAATTTGCTTTTCCTTCTCTGATGTTTTTGTGGTGGGAACTTAAGTTATTGATTTTTGACTTTTCTAATGTAAGCAGTTATTGCTTAAAGAGCTGTATGTCAGTCAGCCTCGTGTAAGGACCAGAGTTAGGGGTCTGGAAGCAGGAGAGAGGTATGACCGAGAGGTCACAGCAAGAGAAAGACACTGGCCCAGGAGTCAGAAACCTAGTTTTCATTAGGCACTCACAAGCTTTGTGGCTTTGGACTTAGATTTTCCAAGCCTCGGTGTCTTTGCCTGCATAATGGAGGCAGGGTGATCTCTTGGGCTCTTGAGATGAAGTAGGTAATGAGTATGATATCGAGGGGCACCTGGGTGGCTCAGGGGGGTAAGCCTCTGCCTTCAGCTCAGGTCATGATCTCAGGGTCCTGGGATTGAGCCCCGCATCAGGCTCTCTGCTTGGCTGGGAGCCTGCTTCCCCCTCTCTCTCTGCCTGCCTCTCTGCCTACTTGTGATCTCTCTCTCTGTCAAATAAATAAATAAAATCTTTAAAAAAAAATGAATATGATAGCATTTGACACCTGGAAGGGCCTCCCCAGACCAAGGTGAAGGGTGGTTGTCATAACATTTGTAATCATAACGGCTTCTTCTGTCTTTCCAGAACTGGAAACAGCATGTACACACGCCTCCCCCAGAGGTAGGCTGTGCACCCCATCCCCTTTGCCCTCTCCCCTTGTTCACCCCCAAGGGCTGCCCTCACAGCTTCCCTCATGCCCACACTACAGTCCCCCGCCTGCCCCAGTCCTCCCCGGTGTGGGCTTGGGCCCACTCCTCCTGAGCCCTGGCCACCACTGCCCCCCATCTTCCCTCCTGCAGCGGCTCTCCGTTCCCAGCCTCGGTGCAGGATCCCGGCCTGCACATATGGCGGGTGGAGAAACTGAAGCCAGTGCCCGTAGCACGTGAGAACCAGGGTATCTTCTTCTCGGGGGACTCCTACCTTGTCCTGCACAATGGCCCCGAAGAACTGTCCCACCTGCACCTGTGGATAGGTAAGGAGGCTGCGGGCCAAGCTGGGGTGTGGCCCTGGTGGGAGCCGGGGCTGCCACGGGTCTCACGGGCCTTGCCCTGCCCCTCCCCACCCCTGCAGGCCAGCAGTCCTCCCGGGACGAGCAGGGGGCCTGCGCCGTGCTGGCTGTGCATCTCAACACCCTGCTTGGGGAGCGACCCGTGCAGCACCGAGAGGTGCAGGGCAATGAGTCTGACCTCTTCATGAGCTACTTCCCACGCGGCCTCAAGTACCAGGTCAGAGCCCACCTCCCTGCACCCTTAGCCTGTGGCTTCTCTCCGAGCCACTCCTCCTTCCAGCCAGTGCTCACCCTGTGGGAGGCCCAGGAGCCCTCAGGCCTGGGTTCTCCCCACTTCCCGCCCATCCCCCGCTGGCATGGGTATGAGGGCCGCCAGCCGCCTGTCAGCCCACTGAGGTTGGCCGGTCTGGGCTGCAGGAAGGCGGAGTGGAATCCGCATTTCACAAGACCTCCCCTGGGGCTGCTCCAGCTGCCATCAGGAAGCTGTACCAGGTGAAGGGGAAGAAGAACATCCGGGCCACTGAGCGGGCGCTGAGCTGGGACAGCTTCAACACCGGGGACTGCTTCATCCTGGACCTGGGCCAGGTGAGCAGGCCGGGCGGGGCTGAGCACCGTGTGAGTGTCTGGCTTTTAAGAGCCCCAGGGGGCGGGAGAGAAGCCGCTCCAACCTTTAGAAACCATCTTACATTCAGAAAGACAGAAACCTCCCTCTGCCGTCCAGCAGGGGTCTCTAACACTGCAGCCCATGCTGCCCTCCTCTTGGAGCCTTTGTGACCCCGAGTTCGCGGCCGGCCAGACCTCTCGTTCATTTGTCCGCTCGGCCATTCACTCAGTGAGCCTCCGATGCCTACTCTGAGCCCGCTCCGGGACCACAAGTGGCATGCCCTGGGGAGGCAGCTAACACAGGCCTGTCACCTGCTGTAATGCTCGGTGGGGTGTGATGAGGACTCCTAGAGGCAGGAGCCTGTGCTGAGGGCACTTGGGGCCGGGAGGGCTCCCTCTAGCGGGCGCTGACGCCACTGTCCCAGGAAGGTACCATCTGACTAGACCTTCACGGAGGGGGGACGTGCCTCTCCAGGTGAAGGGACAGGCGAGCTGAGACTGAGGCACTGAAGGGGGAGAGGCGCAGACACGCATGCTGACAGCAGGGAGGAGACTACTTGGCTGGGACCGTGGGTGGGGACAGGAGCAGTGGGAGCGAAAATTGTTGTGGAGCCTGAGACCCAGCTTCTGAGACTGTTGGAGGAGTCTGGACCACACCTTGTACTGAAGGCTCCAGGCAGGGAGCCAGCCGCGGGGCAGTGTGCAAGGAGGGCAGGCAGCCGTGATCGGAGGCAGGTGACCAGCGCAGCAGGGTGCGGGTGGTGGGGTGAAATATGTGGCTCAAGGATGCCATCCACCCCTTCACTTATTCATTCAATATTTAGTATGTGTCTGGATATGTGCCAGCCTCTGTTTAAGTCCTGGGCACCCGGCTGTGAACAAAGCAAAGCAAAACAAAACATTTCTGCCCTAGTGAAGCTTACTTCCTAGTCAGGGGAGATAGACTACAGACAAGATCAAGACCTTTAGGTATTTGCAGGTGAGCCTTGTGGAGAAACGTAAAGCAGGAGGGACACAGGGCTGGCCACAGAAACACTCTGGCAAAGAGTGTCATGTTGTCTTAGATGGTCTTGTTGCCTAGGGCAGTTCTTCAGGACCCCCCCCAACCACATACACACACACACACGGTCAACTGGCTGGATGCAGGCAGCTGAACCTCCCCACTCCCCTCCAGAACATCTTCGCCTGGTGTGGTGGAAAGTCCAACATCCTGGAGCGCAACAAGGCGCGGGACCTGGCCCTGGCCATCCGGGACAGTGAGCGGCAGGGCAAGGCCCAGGTGGAGATCGTCACGGATGGGGAGGAGCCCACTGAGATGATCCAGGTTGGGGGACGTTGGGGTGGGCAGCCAGGAGAAGCTGGGGGGAGGAGGATGGTCAGGAGAGGAGGGTGGGGGTGGGGATGGGTGGTCTGGGGTACCACTTAGGGCTGTGGCTGACTCACACGGTGCCCCGGTGCAATTCAGAGTAAAGCGCCCCTCTGGGCGGATGGTCCAGCGGCCTGGCGGGTGGACTGGGCTGGACCCAGCCCTCACTCACCTCTGCCGAGTGCCCTTGTGCAGGACACAGTTTGCCTCGCCCAGAGCTGGTAGCCTTGGGCATGATGGGTTGGGAAGGTCTGGGGCGGGTGCCCAGGAGTCCCTGGAAACCTGGCCTGCTGTGGCCTCTCTAGGTCCTGGGCCCCAAGCCAGCCCTGAAGGAGGGCAACCCCGAGGAAGACCTCACAGCCGACCGGACGAACGCCCAGGCTGCGGCTCTGTATAAGGTGGGGACTCTGGGCCTGCCCTGGGCCGGGGCAGGGCGTGCTGAAGGGACCGGGGAAGCCGGGGCAGGGTTGGGCCGGGAAGCAGGGTGGCTCATCCAGGGCTCCAAGCGAGGTGAGGATGGGAAATGGATGGATGCCTGGCCCTTCTGAGGATAAAGACCCCTTCACTTCTCACCCGTTCTTGGGAAAGGAAGTGTGAAACCAGTGCTGAGCTTTACTTTTTTGGGCCCTTTGCATTCCTTTGTAATTTGGAGTCCACTTAATTTCCAAACGGATGCAGGGCCTTGGCACTGCAGTGATTGAGGGTGGCGTGAGGGCTGGCGTGCCAGTCTCCTCTCCGCTCCTTGGGCTGGGGCCATGAGTGGTGACCCTGGGGGCTGTGGTTAGGGCTGTGTGCCGGGGGCAGCTTGGTAGGATCTGGCCCTGCCCATCCTCCCCCAGGTCTCCGATGCCACTGGACAGATGAACCTGACCAAGGTGGCTGACTCCAGTCCCTTTGCCGTCGAGCTGCTGCTGTCTGATGACTGCTTCGTGCTGGACAATGGGCTCTGTGGCAAGATCTACATCTGGAAAGGTATGCGCTGGCTTCTCCATTCTAGCCTGAGGCCCTGCAGCTGCTCCGACCTGGGCACCTTCCCATTGAGGGGCTCAGCCCGCCGAACTGCTTTCAGAAACAGCCTCAGGGAGCGGCTGAGCCTTTTCTCTTTGCTGTTCCCACCCCCTAAATTCTAGGCAAGGATTCTGAAATATCAGCAAGCCTTAGAGTCACTGGAGGGCCTGTTAGAATGGATGGCTGCACCGCCCCCGCCCGCCGCCCCCCACAAATAATTTACGTATCTAACTGGTTCCCAGGCCTTGCTGCTGGTCCGGGATCACATTGTGGGGACTGCTGTCCTAGAGCACCCCTAGAGCACCCCAGTCTTGCCATTCTGTCTTGGGGTGTGACAAAGAAATTTTAGATAAATTAAATGTCGCTTGGTGCCCCGGGTAATGAACTAGTAGAACTTGTTTTTCCAAGACATCGTATTGGCTGGAGATGAACACTGTTGTGTGCAAGCTTGTTCGCTTGGTTTAACTCCAAAAATGTTGAAGCAAAGCTCTGAGTCTCTGACCCTGGGAACCTTCTTACTTCTCCATGCTTGTCTTTTCTCGAGCGTGTCTTACCTCCCTGACCAGATTATAACCTTCCTGAAAGCGGGAAGCATATCATCTCTGGTGTTGTGATGAAATAGCATTTGCTTAATAAATATTTGTGGGGGCGACCAAAGCCAAGAGAAACCCGCAGCTCTAGCCTGGTGAGGAAGATGGGGAGCGATTAGTCATTCCCAGGGTAGCTGCTACTGGCCAGTAGTCCTCTGGGCTGGGGAAAGGCCAGAGCACCAGGGAGCACGGCCGCTTTCGAGGAGCTGGGGTAGGGACGGTGGGAGATCGGGCACTTGGGCTGCCTGTTCCCTCCTGCCACAGGGTACCTTTCCCATGGAACCAGTTCCAAGCTTGAGGGGTTCCTGGATGCCCAGGGAAGGGGATTTAACCCCAAGCAAAGAACCAAACCATTTTGGAAAGAGAAGCCAGAGAAGAAAAAAAAAAAACAAACACACACACACGCACACACGCACACACACACGAAAATTGGGAACTAGAAAGAGGAGTATCTTGCCTTAAACTGGAGCACATCTTGCACTAACGGGATTGCCCACAGGAGGGAACAGATAACTGTATGGTCATAAGCTCTGGCATTATGGGAGTGAGATAAATAATAAATCACACCCTCTTGTCCTATTTAGGGTTGCACAAAAGGCTTGATACTTGTTGATACTCGTCAACAGTATGGCTGACAGCCTCCAGCGGTGAGGTGTCCCAGGTGGGGCTCTCAATTTGGAGTCTCTTGCCACGGGGAGTGCTCACTCTGAGCCTCCGTGGGGCCCTGGGCCGAGCAGAAGGTTTCGATTAGAGCAGGGAGAAAGCACAGTTTCAATCCCATTTGGAGCTGCCGGGTTGGGAGAAGTCTCCAGGGCTGACTTCATACCTCCAGACTCCTCAGCATCTTAGCACCTTCCAGTCTGTTTATTTGAAACGTTGCCAGCTATCTATGGACCACCCCCCCTCCCCTTCAGTTTCCTTGAGAAAATGAGATGTGGGCTAGAGAGGGTCCCTGCTCTTTTAGAAAAATTTCCTTTCCGATTGATCCAGGGCGAAAAGCTAATGAGAAGGAGCGGCAGGCGGCTCTCCAAGTGGCTGAGGACTTCATCTCCCGCATGCGGTATGCCCCCAACACTCAGGTGAGGAGACACCTGGTGTCCCACATCCCCCTCCTGAGCTCTTCCTGTGGTCTCCTAACCTGCAGACTGGACAAGAAGGGCTGGAAATCCTCAGGCACAGTCAGCAACAGTCAGGACTCCCTACAGGCCCCTCCAGGGAGAAAGCCCTTTTAATCCTTCAACATTTAAAAATACTTGGTGTTTTCTTTTCCTTTTTTAAAGATTTATTTATCTGAGAGCGAGCGAGCTCATGCATGAGCACGAGATGGGGAGGGGCAGAGGAGAGAAGGTAGGAGAGAAGCAGACTCTGCTTAGTGCGGGGCTCGATCTCACGACCCTGAGATCATGAGCTGAGCCGAAACCAAGAGTCGGATGCTCAGCTGACTGAGCCACCCAGGTACCCCAAAAGTACACGGTGTTTTCTGAGGGGACGTTGGGCAGCACTCCTCTGGCAGCCCAGAGAGCCTGGTGTGGGGGCTTTGTGCCTCCTCTGGGCCCTTGTCCCCTGGCGACTCCCTGAGTCATTCTGAGGGGAGCTGATAAGGCTCGCTGATGACAGGCGGGTCTCTGGAACTGTGTACCCAAGTGCTTGAAGCCATCTGCTTTCTCAGCCGTATCCCATCTCTTGGCTCATTTCTTGGCCAGGAGCATCTGGGGCCTGGCCGACCACGTGGACTCAGGCCTGGCTCCCGGCACCCTCCTCCACGGCTCTGCTCCGGCCCCACCTGGTGGAGGCAGAGGTGGAACCTCGTGGGCTAGACTTCTCCCCCGTTCTCCCTGCAGGTGGAGATTCTGCCCCAGGGCCGTGAGAGCCCCATCTTCAAGCAATTCTTCAAGGACTGGAAATGAGGGTGCGTGCCTCCTTGCCCTCCGCCTCCTGCCCGCTTTCTCCTCCTCTGGCTGCCCGGTCAGTGCGGAGGTGGCCCCGAGGCTGTTCAATAAAGGAGATGAGTGCTTTCCCGGCCCTCTGCCCTCACCGCCTGCCCTGAGCTAATCCTCACTTCTTCCCCGACAGCCACCGGGCCTTATCCACGGGCTGGGGCAAAGGAGGACCCAGCGACCCCCGCTGCCCCGCTCAGGGGCTGGGGCGGACTTGGCATGACGGAGGCAGTGGGGCCCGGAGCTCCCAGAGGGCTGGCGGGGACTGCGGGGAGCCCGGCGGGGAGGAGGCACAGCTCCGGGCCTGGGCATTGCTTGCTGCTGGGGTTCAGTTCAGTCACGCGTCCCCAGCTGGAACAAGGTTGGGGCAGTTCTGTTTGAGCCGGGATTTCCTCAGCTGCCCTGAGAAGCCACTGTGAGGCAGCTCCCGAACGACAGCGGCCCCTCTTGCTGACCAAGAGGACAACTTCATGCCGCTGCACACGAGTCTGGCTTGTCACCGTAGGGGCGCATCACGTCACGTTAGGCCGATGAGTACGGGGCGACTGGAGGGCCGGGAAAGCCCCAGACTAGTGTGGAGTCACGGAGTCTGGCTTGCATGTTACCCTCTTCCAGGTCGTCCTGGGCAAGTTGCGTTTCCTTGTCTAGGCCTTAGTTCATTCCCTCGTGTCATGGGGTGGTGGCTGGAGTACCAGGCTAGAGAGCTGGATGGGAGGAGAACGGAGTAGCCCCGAGTGCCCCCATCCCGGAGGGCACGATCCGGGGGCAGGAGCAAGGCTGGGTAAGTCCGGACTGGAGTTCAGGAGGCCAGGCTGAGCTGCGGCTGTCCTGACCCACTCCCACCCCTGGGCCCCAAGGGCCATGTGGCTTCTGAACTCTGATCGGTTGGATCTTTCCATCCCCAACACATTCTAACCGAGCTCATCTTGATTTCGTGCAAAGCAGCACAGGGAAATCAGCTCAGCTCCTCTACGTACTACCCCCGCCCCCCCCCCCCCCCCCCCCCCCCCCCCCCCCCCCCCCCCCCGTCTTCTCATTGGGGAACTGTGCGGGGGTCCACCTGACAGCCTACATAGCATGTGCCACGGAGAACGAGAAGGGGGGGCACCAGATCCGTGGTTCCGGCCTTTCTAGGGTTGTGAAACATTTTACATCTCCCGCGGAAGGCCTAGATAGGCCCTTCCTAAAGAAAATGCACAGGTTAAGATGTTGGCATCTACTTCCGAAGGGTTTTGGCCCCCCTCCCCCTTCCCCAAGAGAACCACAACTTAATTCCTGGACTGTGCTGTTGCTAATGTCCCAAGGTCTGAAGCTGAGCATTCTGGAGGCATTACACGGGGAGTGACTTGGTTAGAAAGGGCTCTTGCAGACGCCCCTGGCCTCCCCTCCAGCTAGAAGCCCACGTGGACGGTCCCCAGCTGTGCCCCAGGCTACTGGGCAGTCACTGTTGGGCTGCAGAGTTAGCCTTCTGATCTGAGAGCACGTGGAAGGGATCTGCAGGGGAAGAGCTACGGAACTGACACTCTGAAGTGGAAGCTGGGCCACAGCCTTTCTGCGCCCCAGCCCCACCAAGCCCAGGACGCTGTGGGCTACCCCTGCAGGCCCACTAAACACCCAGACCCAAGGAAGTAAAGGGGATGGAGGATTAGTTCCAGTTGGGCCACGAGGCAAACTGCAGTCCGTTGCCAGCCCCGCCCTTGAGACATCCTGCTAATAATGGTGGGAAGGTCTCTGCCATACGGGAGGGCTATGTGTCGTCCCGCCTCTGCAATGCACCCCAGCTCCAGTGGGCTGGACTCGGACAAGCGTGCAGGGGTGAGACCATGGTCTTCCATGGGCCTGCTTGATGGGGTACGGAGGACAGGAGAGCGGTCTGGTGAGGTCTCCCCAGCTTAGGACTCCTAGATCCGGAGCACTGGAGCAAGAGAGCTACTAGCTTCCCCAGAAGCCAAGGTAGGAAGAACACGAGGGGCCTCACAGCAATCTTAACCAGAGCCGGGGCCACCCTGCCCCCTGCTGGAGTGCGCAAGGGGTCTCAGCCTCTAAGTGAAGGATGGATACCACACACCCTCAGCAGGAGCCTGGCCAGGGCAGAGCGACCTTCTCTCCTGGAGCCCCTGGCCCTCACCAGGCCGGGCCACAGCCAGGTGCGATGCTTGTCTTGGAGGAAAACACTTGGGGCCCTTGACCTAGAACAATTCTTTTATTCAAAAACTGCTGGTGTGTGAATCTCCTCTTTCCTTCCACCAGGCCGGAAAACCATCCCTGACCGGAATGGCACGCTTCCATGCGGTGGGGGGGCGTGCTGCAGGGGGTGCCCAGCTGGTGGGCAGTCAGGATGGGCAGCAATGGAGACACCCACCGGAAAGCCGGTTCTGTGTCATAAACTGAGGGATAGGGAGAGGGCCCCGGGCTACCAGCCTGGGAGAGGATGGAGAGAAGGCCTCTTGCCCTGGTTCACACTGCCCCCTGTTGGCTGCTGCGATGGCTACCTTCTCCCTTCAAATTCTGGCTGCAGGGTCCCTGTCCCGTGGACACCCATGGCCTGAGAGCCCCGCTGCCCAGCGACTCAGAATGCTGGCCCCTCTGCATGAGAATATCTTTCAACGGGATATGGGGAACATCCACGCGGGCCTTCCCACCTCATGATCCATCCACTCGTTGGCCTGGAAACCAACTCTCAACTAACTCCGCTCCAATTACAGCAAATTCTTGCTCTGGAGGCGTCTGTGGGGAGTGGGGTGGGTCTAACTAACCCTAATGTCTCCCGTGGGTGAGGGTCCTTGGCCTCCCCGACCAGGCCCAGCCAGGGTATGCCTGGCACAATGTACCACGCACCCTCCCAAGCTCCTGGCCCAGGCTCTAAGTGTCTCTGTCAGCCTTGGGTTGGTCAGATCAGCCACGTGCCTTCAGATGAATGTGGTGGCAGGTCACACACGCCTGTGAAGGTGAGATCCTTGGAGTGAGGGGCTTGTGGCCCACAGCACTTCTGTGCGCCCAGCAACGACGCCTGTCCCTTTGACACTCCAGCCAGGTAGATTTCCAGGGTCTTGAGCAACCGCCTGGGGCTCTTCTTGGCCAACACCTCCAAGTCTGGAACAGAGGAGTGGAGAACAAAAGGCTTGCTGGGGCTCTGGACTGCACCCAAGTCCGGGCCAGCAGTCCAGGGAACACCCTTGCCCCGGAGCCTATGGGGAGAAGGGTGAAGGAGTCCTCTAAGGCAGAGGGCTCTCCAGACAGAGTGACGGACCAGAAAAGGCCACACCAACCACACCTACCCTGCACACAGTCTCTACTTGGAGTGGTTAGTCCAACTCGTGGCCCAGCTTTTGACTCAGAAAGCATGACTACCCTCGGCCTGAGGCCAGAAAGGGAGGCGGGGTGGCAGAGGAAGGAGAGCTGGCAGGCTCCAGAGGGTGGGCTGATGGAGACTTTGAGAAGCTAGAGCTTGAGAAAGTGAGCGTGGGGGCCTGGGGGGAAAGGAACCGCAGTCCAAACCAGTCTAGCCACCACCCTGGGCTCCCTGAACCTGGGGAGGGGGATGCTAAGGAGTTCAGGCCTCCCCAGGAAGAAAGAGCCCACCTTTGAGGACAAAGCCAGAGTCAGCGATGGTCTTCTGCTGCGTCCTCCAGACATGTGCGAGGCGGAGGAAGGTGGCGGCATAGAAGCTGTTCACCACGGGGATCACCTTCTGCTGCCGGTTACACTCCCTACAGCACCAGCGGGGCAGTGCGCTCAGAGGCGGGCAGCCGACAGCTGACAGTTGGGTGCCCCGGCCAGCCCCATCCCCCCAGCAAGCCATTCCCCCCGCAGCCTTCACCCCCAGGGCGGGGTTGGGACACCTGCAGGGGGGCGGGGGGCTCTGTTCTGGCTCCCTGGAGGGAGCTGGGAGAATGGGGCAGGGTGCGAGGGAAGCAGGCTCTGCTGGGTCACTGTGGTCAGCCAGCCAGCAGCCGGGGCAAGCAGCGGGGACTCACCTGGAGAGGCACTCCTCCCTTAGTGCCTGGATTGCGATGCGGGTGATGTTCACAGACATCAAACAGAAGGGGAATTGCTGGAATGGAGCAGGCAAGGGTCAGTGGCAGCCCCGGCTCTTGCCTTCTGGGCCCGTCATCCACAGCCCAGCAAGGCCCGCTGCAAGCAGGGGCAGCCGCGGCCTGGGGGCGACAGCGGACCCTGCTGATGCCGCACCTGATTTTCACAATAATCCTCCCATTTCCCAGATGAGGAGGCTGGGACTCAGTGACCTGAAGTGATCTTTCTGAGGTGCTGGAACCAGGATTCCAACTGAGGATAAATCACTTCCCAAGCTAGCTCTCCAGTCTCTTCGCCACGCCGACCCATGGGCTCTCCTTGGCCTTCATGCACCAGACCCACCGTGGTGCTGCCCAAGGATCACACCACACCCAGGTCAGGGTGAACACAGGAGGGGTGAGGCTCCGTTATCTAACCATACAGGTTCCTACAAACTCGTCTCTCCTATTCTAGGCGTCCTTTTATTTGACTGCTCATAAGCACTTCATTCAAAAGTAGATGGCACAGGTAGAAAGTAGGTAGAAAGTCAGCCTGACTTGCTGGCACACCCCATTTGTCAATAACAGAGGCCTGAGAACTTGCTGTGCAGGTCAAAGAGGGGGCAACATGGGGTTCAGCGGGGCTGCTTCCCCAGGAGGGACCTCAGAATCCCCTGTGGGGTCCATTTTAATGCTTTATTTTTGGAGAGGCAAGCTGCTTTTTTTTTTTTTTTTTAAAGTGGGCTCCATGCCCAGTATGGAGCCCAACGTAGGGCTTGAACTCACAACCCTGAGATCAAGACCTGAGCTAGACCAAGAGTCAGATGCTAAACCCACCAAGCCACCCAGGTGCCCCACGCTTCCAGTTCTTTAAAAACTAAGAAAATGAAAACTAAAGAAACAAAAAACTAAGAAAATGAAAAGGGGCTTTTCCCAGGGCATTTCCATATATTACGTGTTAGTTTCCACTGTTTGCACATACCCAAGGACACTCACTGAGAGGGACCCACAGATCTGTGCACTCATTAGTTTAGAACAAGAGTCAAAGTCTGTCCCATCTGCTTCCCCTGAGAAGAAAGAGCCATTATATCACGATGCAAAACCGTGCTGTCCACTATGATAGCAAGCAGTCACACACAACTGTTTAAGCCACCCAGGCGCCCCTAAGTTCAAATTAATTAAAAATTAAACAACACACACACAAATTAAACAACACTGGAGTCCACGGGTGGCTCAGTTGGTGAAGCGTCTGCATTTGGCTCAGGGTCCTGGGATAGAGCCCCATGTCAGGCTCCCTGTTTAGTGGGGAGTCTGTTTCTCCCTCTCCCTCTGCCCCTCCTCCTCCCGCCCTGCTTGTATTCTCTCTCTTTCAATAAATAAACAAAATCTCTTTAAAAAAATTAAACAAACTGGGGCGATTGGGTGGCTCAGTCAGTTAAGCATCTGCCTTCAGCTCAGGTCATGATCCCCAGGTCCTGGAATCGAGCCCCTCATCGGGCTCTTTGCTAAGCGGGAAGCCTGCTTCTCCCTCTCCCTACCGCTTTGCCTACTTGCGCTCTCTATCTGTCAAATAAATAAATAAAATATTTATTTAAAAAATTAAACAAACTTAAAAATTCAACTCCTTAGTTGAAAAAAAACCTCCAGTCTTTAGCCCTATTAGCCATATTTCAAGTGCTCAATGGTCACACGTGCTCAGTAGCTACTGTATCAAACACTGCTGATGTATTATATTCCCTTCATTGCAGAAAGTTCTGTCTGATAGCACTAAATTGTCGAGGGCCTTCTGGCTCCACAAAGAATTTTCTTGGGGTCTTCTGTGACATCTGGATTCTAGATCTTGGCCTGGCCACCTACTGGCTTTGTGTCCTTAGGAAGGCCACCTGAACTCTATGAGACTTAGCTTTCCCCTTCCTTCCTTCCTTCCTTCCTTCCTCCCTTCCTCCCTTCCTCCCTTCCTTCCTTCCTTCCTCCCTCCCTCCCTCCCTTCCTCTCTCTCTCTCTCTCTCTCTCTTTCTTTCAGTATTATTTATTTATTTGACAGAGAGACAGAGAGATCACAAGAAGGCAGAGAGGCAGGCAGAGAGAGGGGGAAGCAGGCTCCCCGCCGAGCAGAGAGCCCAATGAGGGGCTTGATCCCAGGACCCCGAGATCATGACCTGAGCCAAAGGCAGAGGCTTTAACCCACTGAGCCACCCAGGCGCCCCAGCTTTCCCATTTCTTAAAAGCAAAAAGGAAGTACCTTTGAGTGCCGTGCAGGAAAGAGTTAACGCACCAGGCCCGAGACTGTTGTCCTTTGAAAGCCCGGCTTGCAGGGGTGGCCCCTGGCTGGCACCTGGGAACCTGGATTTGGGGAGGGTTCCCACCATTCCCTCAGGATGACTCATGCACCTAAGCTCTTCGTACAAACAACGTGGTTTGTGCTGAATATCTGCTTTTTCTCTGTGATTCTGGCCTTTGGGTATGTGCCACACAGATGGTGTCTGCACGACTGCCCCCCATAAAAACCTTGGGGACCGAGTCTCTCTATAGTGAGCTTCCCGTGCTGCATAATTCAATGCTGGAGGAATTAAGTGTGTCCCGTGTGACTGCACTAGGAGAGGACTCAGGGAGGGAAGCCCACTCCTGATTTCCTATGGCTTTGTCCCATGCCCTCCTTCCCTCTGCTGGCTTTGCTTTTGCTGGCCTAAATCCGAGCTGTGCGTATGACTACAGACCAAGTCCTGTGAGTCCTCCCAGCACATCCTCGAACCTGAGGGTGGTCCTGGGGACCCTGACACACGTGGCACACCGGCTGGAGTCAAGTCACTGACATCACACTCTGCGAGATAGGTTTCATTACCTGCAGTTCACAGTTTCTATTATCTATCCCAGGACCCACTCCCAGAGTTATGTCGGAAGTAATTTAGATCCCAAAACACTAAGCGCAGTGCTGGTCTGGGGAGGTGCTAATGATGGTTCACGACGGTCACCCTTGCCTCAACATGAGCGGCTGAGGTCAGCGGCGATGCATTTATGCCTTCACATGCCGCCTATCTACCCCATCCTTGTATAAGACTGCCCCCTCCCTTGCCTTTTCTCAGTCTAAAAATAACTACGGGAACAAGATTATGGCAGCAACATAATTACCATAGGATCTAAACCTCACGTTCACTCACTCTCAGGATCATTCTAACCAAGCCCACTTATTAAAAAGCAGAGAAAAACCAGAATTCAGACCTGTCTCCTTTTCTCCAGCAGTTCCGGTGGCCCTGCTTGGCCCTGTAGCCAAAACACCACCGGGAGGCTGTGTTTAGGGAACCTACTGAGGGACAGCAGGGGACACCAGACCCGGACCGTTTTGAGATTTCATTTAAGATTTCATTTCTCTTCATCCTTCACACTGGGGCTTAACCACCTTGGAGTCCTGAAGCGAGGAAGACCGAGTCATCTTTCGTGGGGGCTGCTAACACAGCCCTGCACCTGGAGATTCGACCCCGTAGTTCTGGGGCAGGGCCTGGGACTCGGAAGCGGGTTGCTGGCTGACCACGGCTGCCCTGAGGAGCCCGCTGCTAGGCCTGCTGCCAGGAGGCGGGTCCCAGGCCCAGCTTCACCCCCTACTAGCTTTACTTCTCTGACCCTCACGTTCCTTTGCTGGAAAACAGATTTACAGGGATCATCGCTGCTCTACCTCTTTGCCGGCCTGTCGTGTTGGCAGAATGAAACAATGGATGGAAACTGCACAGAGGGCCATGGCTGGGGACCCAGTGTGTGTGTGACTAAGCACGGTCATAAGGTGCTTCCTCGCCTGCCCCGAGCAAGCAGCCTGATGCGCCCTGTGTCCCTGTGTCGGTGTAAAGGCGCGGCCTCTCAGTGCGGCGCGGGCTAAGCACACCTACCGGCCGGGATCCGTCGGAGTCTGCCCCACTCCCGCCCGGCACTGGTATCTTTGGCTAGTTCCCCGCTGGCAGGATGTACTGCGGGTACCTGGAACTTGAGTTCTCCCCTTAGGAGAGAATAGGACTGGGGGCAGGGCTGTGTCCCCCAACTGCTCCTCTGATCTCACACATGCCTCCTGGAAATTTTTTCAAGATTCCTAAGGGCTTGAGGTCAAATTTTACTTTAAAATCTTAGAACTGCTTCTAGTTCAAGGAATTATACAATAAATCTGGAAGGAACCTTGGAATTGGCTAGGCCAGACTAAGGCCCAGAGAGGTGAAGTGACTCATCTCAAATCGTAGCTCCATAATAACTCCGCAGATGGAACGGGCGTCCAGCTTCCTGATGTCTGCGCCGGCCCTCTTGTTTTACCAGGTTAAGCTGCTATTCCATCTTATTGCCTGGCATGCATATGCATATTGTGGAGGAGTAAACATAAATCCCCAGTAAATCCCACAGAGGCCAGCAAGTGAAGGGATGAGACACATATTGGTCAAACTGGCCAGTCTGGGTCACTGCTGATTAAGTTCCCAGTATTTCCTCTCTTACCCTGATGATCCCTGTGCCTGGGATGCTCCTTCCGCATATACCCAAATGGCCTGCTCCCTCCCCTCATTCAAATGAGGAATTCTGAGTTGGCAAAACCCCTCTATCCTGGCTTTCATATTTCTGCAGGAAGCTCTTACAAGAGAGCCTTCATAAATCACAAGAAGGGAGACACTGAGATCAGAGATGATCCATAGGAAATACTGATTAGTGTGTGACCTTTGGCAAGTCAGTTTCCTTCTCTGGGCCTCCAACTAAAATGAGGGGCTGGGCCGGGTGCAGTGGCGCACGCCTGTAGTCCCGGCTCCTCGGCTCCCTCGGGAGGCTGAGGCAGGAGGACCGCTTGAGCCCAGGAGTTCTGGGCTGTCGTGCGCTATGTCGATCAGTGCCCGCACTAAGTTCAGCATCAATATGGTGACCTCCCAGGAGCGGGGGACCACCAGGTTGCCTAAGGAGGGGCGAACTGGCCCAGGTCGGAAACCGAGCTGGCCAAAACTCCCGTGCTGATCAGTAAAATGAGGGGCTGGGGGCACCTGGGTGGCTCAGTTGGGTAAGCGTCTGATTTTAGCTCTGGTCATGATCTCAGGGTTCTGGGATGGAGCCCCTCACAGGGCTTTGTGCTCAGTGGGGAACCTGCTTCTCTCTCTCTCCCTCCTCTGTCCCTCCCCTCACCCATGCTTATGCTCGCTCTCTCTCTCTCTCAGATAAATAAATAAATTCTCTGTGCAGAGAAATGATCCTTGAGGAGAGAAGAGGAAATTAAGACATTCTCAGAGGAAGGAAAACTGAGAGAATTTATCACCAGCAGACCTACTTTAGAAAATGGTTAAAGGAAGTTCTTGAAAATGAAAGCAAATGATAAAAGAAGAAATCCTGAAATATCAAAAAACAAAAACAGAGCAGTGGAAAGAGTAAGCATCTGGAAGGAGTAAGCATAGAGCAGACTTTGCTCCTCCTCTTGAGTTCTCTAAATTGTTTGACGGTTGAAACAAAAATCGTTAACACTGACATGATTCTCATTGCATAAGAAAAATATGCTGGCTCTCCTCCCTCCCTCCCTTTTCTTTCTTTTTTTTTTTTTTTTAAGATTTTATTTATTTACTTGACAGAAGGAGAGAGATTACAAGTAGGCAGAGAGGCAGGCGGAGGCGGGGGGAAGCAGGCTCCCCGCCGAGCAGAGAGCCCGATGCGGGGCTCGATCCCAGGACCCCAAGACCATGACCTGAGCTGAAGGCAGAGGCTTTAACCCACTGAGCCACTCGGGTGCCCCCCTTTCTTCCTTTTTTTAAGTAAACTCTACCACCAAGGTGGGGTTTGAACTCACGACCTCAAGATCAAGAGTCACATGTTCTTCCAGCTGAGCCAGCCAAGCACCCCAATTGGATCTACTTTCTTAAGCCTATATGCTCAAGATTCTACAACCAGAATCGGACCACTTCATACCACCTCCTCTGAAAATACCCATCATCTCTGGCTTGATTATAAAAGCCCTCACTATAGACTATTCTCAACTTAGCAGCTGATAGGATACATTTAAAAACATTAGGTTGGATCGCATACTCCAGGCTGTGAAAACCCTCGCTTTATTCAGAGTAAAATCAAAAGCCCTTATCACAGCCTACCAGGCCCTCTGCCGTCTGTCTCCTGTTAGCCGCATGACCTCCCTTCTGACTGCTCTCTTGCTCTCCTGGGCTCCTTCTGTTCCAGCTGGTTCCCTGCTACCCCTTCACATGCCAGACACAATACTTCCTCAGACCTTTGCTCCCTCTGCGTAGAATGCTCTCCCCCAAACACCAATTGGGCCAACACCTTTACCTCCTTGAAGGTCTGTTTTAATTCCCACCCTCTCGTGAGAGTTAGCCCGAGCACCCTATAAAATACTCCCCACAGGGGTGCCTGGGTGGCTCAGTCAGTTAAGCGTCTGCCTTTGGCTCAGGTCATGACCCCAGGGTCCTGGGATTGAGTCCTGCATCGCGCTCCCTGCTCAGCGGGGAGCCTGTTTCTCCCTCTCCCTCTGCCTACTGCTCCCCCTGCTTGTGCTCTCTCTCTCAAATAATTAAATAAAATCTTTAAAAAAATTACTCCCCATATTTTCCTAACCTTACCCTACTTGTTTTTTTCTCCTTAGTGCTTATGACCTTTGAACATATTCTTTCATTTATTTATGTGTTAGGCTCACTGCCTTGTCATCTCTGCTAGGAGGATCTTCGTTCACTGACGTATCCCAAGCACTAAGCACAGTAACTAGCATAGGGAATGCTGAACAGAAATTCATTTAGTGGATGAATTCCAGGTCCCACGCATGTGGCACAGGTGAATGGCAGGGAACGGGACGGTTTGTTTTCTAAAATGGCAGGACTACCACCTTTTACTACCTGAGAAAACCATTACACTCAACCCCAGAGAAGGCCTGGACAGACTGAAGGCCCGCCACTTCTGGCCTGTCAGTGAGACCGCGTGTCCCTTGCCCCTCAGAGGCAGATCTCCTCCTCTGGGGCCCATACAAGCTAATTCTCCTCCTTCAGGGTTAGGAGGACCTACTACTGTTCAAGGGATGTCCTCAGGGAGGACAGTGAGTCGACACATTAACCTCACAGCTGTGTCGAGTGCTTTGGTACACATCTCATTTAATTTTCCTAATTGTCCAGCTGAAGTGTCCCTGATTTCCATTGTACAGATGAAAAAACCAAGGCTTTGAAGAGCTGAAGCACTTGCTTGAGACGCACACTAATGAGTGGTGGAGCTCAGATTCTAACACAGGTCAGGCTAGCAGGGGAAGCCTGGTCCTGGCTTGCCCCAGCTGCCCAGCGAGCCCTGAGCAACTAGAGACAGCCCCCCGTGAGGCCCTCCTGGTTGTTCATAAGCATTCTGTACCCACAATGGCTCCACAGCCCTCTCCTCTGGCTGCCCAGTCAAGCCCCACCTGGACATGGTGACGAGAAAGGCGGAAAATCTCCTGGGCCATCAGCAAGGTCTTGGAGTCCATCACCAGGTACAGCAGGTGTAGGAGGGCAAGGAAGCCTGCTCCTCTCAGGTCTGTGGCTGGATTTGCTCCTGTAACCGAGGTGAGGAACTGAAGGGCGACCCAATGCCAAATGAAGTCCCTCTTCCCATGAGCTTCAAGGCCTTGGCTACCTTTGTTAGGCCAAGTGGGGGGTCTGGACTCCTACCCCTGCCTGACTGTAATGAGGTGCCCCTTAGCTTCACCAAGGTAGTGTAAGCAAACTGGGGAGCTGGGACTGAGCCCCCTTACCCTGTGCTGTCAGTGGAGTCCACACAGGACTCCTGGAATGAGTCATGTAATGAGGCACCTGTGACCCTCTTAGCCAGTGGAACCAGCAGAGGCCAAATGGGGTACCTAAATTTCTACCCCTGCCCCGCAGTAATGAGTGACAGCCTCCTTCCCCCATGGGCTCGTTGTCAGAGGAAGCCTGCTAAAATAAAAGATTTACAGCAGATCCAGAGTGTCATCACATAATACCCCAACTGTCCAGGATACAATAAAAAAATCATTTGTTGACATCAAGAACTAGGAAAATCTTAATTTGAATGAGAAAAAATACTCAATAGATAGCAACACTAAGATAACACAGCTGTTGGAATTACCGGACAAGGATTTTAAAGCAGCAATTACAGGCAGAATAATGGTCCCTCCAAAGACATCCTTGTCCAAATCCCTAGAACCCAGGAGTATATTTTGTTGCACAGCAAGGGGAAATAAAGATCATAGGTAGAATTAAGGTTGCTGATTGGCAGATACAGATATTATCCTGGATTCTCTGGGTGGGCCAGTGTAATCAGAAGAGTCCTTAAAAGTGAGAGAAGGAGGGGTACCTGGGTGGCTCAGTGGGTTAAAGCCTCTGCCTTTGGCTCAGGTCATGATCTCAGGGTCCTGGGATCGAGCCCTGCATCGGGCTCTCTGCTCAGCAGGGACCCTGCTTCCCCCTCTCTCTCTGCTTGCCTCTCTGCCTACGTGTGATCTCTCTCTGTCAAAAAAAAAAAAAAAAAAATTAAAATTAAAATTAAAAAAAAAGTGAGAGAAGGAGACAGAAGCACAGAATCAGAGAAAGAGATGTGAGGACAGAATGAGGCTCAGGGAGATGCTATATTCCTGTCTCTGAAGGAGGAGTGGCGGCAGCCGCAAGAAGGTGGAAAAGGCCAGGAAACGGAGTCTTTTCTAGAGAGTGTCCAAAAAGGAATGCAGCCCTGAAGCCACACTGATCTTACCCCAGTGAGACCTGCTTTGGACTCCTGAGCTTCGGAACCATAATACAATAAGTCTGTGTGGTGGGGGGCTGGCTGGCTCCATAGGAAGAGTGTGGGACTCGTGATCTCCAGGTTGCGAGCTTGAGCCCCATGCTGGGTGTAGAGATTACTTAAATAAATAAATTAACTTTATTAAGTTTGTGTTGTTTCAAGCTACTAAATTTGTGGTCATTTGTTGTAGTGATAATAGAAAACTACTACAGCAGTTATCACAAAAATGCCTTTGATAAACAATTATACAGTTTGAAAAAAATGAAAAAATAGAAAGTCTCAGTAGAGAATTATCAGGTATAAAGAACCAAATAAAAAAACTTACAACTGAAACATGTAACTAAAATTAAAAACTCACACGATGGGCTCAACGGCAGAAGAGAGACAACAGAGGAAAGAAACGGTGAAACTGAAGACGGGACAATAGAAATTATCCAGTCTGTTGAACATCAGAGAGAAACAAAACAAAATGAGCAGAGCCTAGCAGATCTGTGGGTTCCAGAACAGACATCCAAAGGAATGAACGGCACAGAAGATCTAGCATCTGTGTCATCAGAGTCTCACAAGAGAAGAGAAAACATGGGGCTGAGCAAAGTATTTGAAGTATTCACTCATGTGGAATTTAAGAAACAAAACAAACGAACAAAGGAAAAAAAAAACAAACAAAAGAACAGATTCTTAACTAGAGAGAACAGACGGTTACCAGAGTGGAGGAGGGCAGGAGGATGGGTGAATAGGGGAAAGGCTAAGAGTACACTTATCATGATGAGTACTAGGTGATGTATGGAATTACCGACTCACTGTATTATTCACCTGAAACAAATATAACATTGTCTGTGAACTACACTGAAATTAAGGAGAAAAGGTACTTGAAGTAATAATGGCTAAAAAGGGACCATATTTGGCAAAAGACATAAACCTACAGATTCAAGAAGCTGATCAAACCCAATAGAGTAAAAGCCCAAAGAAATCCACATTAGACACAACACAGTCAAACTCCTGCAAACTCTAAAAGATCTTGAAAGCAGAGAGGGAGAAACAACTCCTTTCCTCTCAGGGAGAAAGAATTCAAATGACAGTAGCTTTCTCATGAAGGCCAGAAGCAGGTAGCACAGTTTACAAGTGCTACAAGAAAAGAATTGTCAACCTGGAATTCTCTGTCCAGAGAAATGATCCTTGAGGAGTACGAGGGCAATCAAGACATCCTCAGAGGAAGGGAAACGAAGAGAATTTGTCACCAGCAGGCCTACCTTAGAAAATGGTTAAAGGAAGTCCTTGAAGATGAAAGGAAATGATAAAAGAAGAAATATCGGAATATCAAAAAAAGAAAACAGAGCAGTGGAAGGATTAAGCATATGGGTAAATATAGCAGACTTTGCTCCTCCTCTAGAGTTTTCTAAATTTTTTTTTAAGATTGTATTTATTTATTTGACAGAGAGATAGAGAGCGAGCACAAGTAGGCCAAGTGGCAGGCAGAGGGAGAGGGAGAAGCAGGCTCTCTGCTGAGCAGGGAGCCCAATGTGGTGCTCAATCCCAGGACCCTGGGATCACGACCCAAGCCGAAGGAAGACAGACGCTTAACCAACTGAGCCACGCAGGCACCCCTAGAGTTTTCTAAATTGTTTGACGGTTGAAACAAAAATCGCAACACTGACATGATTCTCACTGCATATGGAAGAAAATAAGATAATTATATTATAGAGGAGGGAAGATAAAGGGACTTAAATATGTTGTCAACACCAATGGACTGGTTAATTGTGGGTACATAAAATTTCCTTTTTAAATGAGGACATTTTCCTTTTCCATATAAATGTAACTTGATATGATTTTGAAAAAAGAGTAGCATAATCCAAAAAGTAGCTGAAATCATTTTGTTTCACTCAAAAAATAAAATAGTGTACGGCAAAATTTTCATCTGTGTTAAAAGTTAAGAGGAAAAAGAAAAAAACAGATTCCAAATCCAACACTCTGATGTTTTCCATCTGTCATAGAGTAAATGTCTGACAACGGCCTGTTAGGCCACAAGGGACTGTTCCACTTCAGCCACACTCCTTACTATTTCTCAAGCACAGTAAACATGCTCACCTCAGGGCCTTTGCATTTCCTGCACCCTCTTCCCCCAGATATCCTGCCTCAGGGCGCTGGCATGACAGAAGGGGACTATCTGGGCTCTCACTCTAGTCCTGGATTCAGGGGTCAAGGAAAAGAAGAGGAACCATTCCTGTCTCTTACCCTGAAAGCCCAGATCTTCCCAGTGGTCTCCGTGGAGGGCACAGTCAACCCTGGAGCCAGTCAGCTTCTTGTAGATGGTCTGGAGGACTCGGCCGTGCACTGGGTCTTGGCTGTCCAGGCCACCTGCCCGAAAACACACCCCCGGTCTCTGTCGGACTGCCCGCCCCCTCAGGGGAAGACTGTTTCTCAGAGAATGGCTCAGACAACATAGACCTGGACTGTACCAAGACACTGTGTCCTCCCACGTTTTCACTCCCAGCTCCCACTCTCCCTGCCAACACGGTACACGCAAGACCTCAGGCTTAGCTGCGGCACCAGGTGGGCAAACAGTGCTCTCTGCCTGACCACACGGGCAGCCCCTGCCTCGTGGCAGCACCTGTGCACTCACACTGAGCGATCGTCAGCACCAAGTCCCTTTCTTCTCGGAGGCCCTGGTGGAGCTTCGGAGGCCCGAAGAGGCAGTGCCGGAGGGCAGCGAGCCCCGTCCTTCGGATGGTTGGCTGGATTCTTTTCTGGGGAGGAAGTTGCAGGCAATGGGCTGAGGGCTGGGTTTACTGGCTCTGACCATCAGGATCGGTACAGGAACTGCTCGTGCAGAAGGAAGTAGCTCCCCCAACTAACTGGCTGGTCTCCGGGCCAGGGAAACGGGGTAGGAGCTGTGAAACACCGGCTCCATCTCTAGAGGCAGGCGCCGCTGGCTCCCAGGATTTTTATTAGTGGAAAAGAAATGTCCCCGGGCCACCCGGTGGCTCCGTTGGTAAAGCGTCTGCCTTTGGCTCAGGTCATGATATCGGGATCCTGGGATGGAGCCCCATATCTGGCTCCCTGATTAGAGGGGAGCCTGCTTCTCTCTCTCTCCCTGCACCCCACCCCTCACTCCTGCCCTCTAATAAATAAATAAAATCTTTAAAAAAGAAAAGAAAAGAGATGTCCCCAAGTATAGGCCTGTTGCCTGCATTTGCTCCTTTGGGCTTCTCCAGAGCTACTATTCCGTTGACCACCAGAGGTGGCTGGCATGGGGAACCCCACTTCAGTCTGACCAAGCTAGGCCAGGCTTCCCAGCAGGGCTGCTTTACCTTCT
>CM053610.1:83972602-84001717 GCA_028646535.1 Procyon lotor | reverse complement strand
CCTGTGGGAGGATGCTTATGGGCTTCTGCTCTTGTCTCCTAGGCCAGGATATCTTCATCTGTGGGTTGCTGGGGGCCTTGCAAGGGGCCCTGCTGTGCAGCAGCGCCATCCTGAAGCGAAACTTGTACTTAGACCTTAAGAAGCTTGACTCAAGGATCCAGGCACAGAAGAAGAAGAATTAGTTCAATAAGCAATGGGTCCGAGTTGTCCCCCCTGCGCTATGGCTCAGCCCTTGATTAGCCATAATGTTCTATACTGATTCCTTCCTCACATAAAGCACTCTCTCTGTTTCTGATTTCTCACTGGAGGTCTGACACTCGGGTCACAGTCCTTAGATCACAGTTCCCAAGCTGCGGCTCTTCCAGCTGGTCAGGTGACGAGCTCTTATACCTCCAACATGTTGTCCCTGCTGAAACGCCCGGTGCAGGCCAGTGACCTGGAATCCTGTCTTGTCAAGCAGCGCTCTCATACCGCACCCCCATACCTCCCAACTCCAAGCTGTCAAGAGTCAAGTATCCCTTTGGTCAGGCGGACAGACCCCTCAAAGGCGCTGGCCAGCTGTCCCGAGGCTTCTCTTCCATTCTCCACGCTGCGCTGCAGGAGCTCCACACCGCTGAGGATAAAGGGGGCCTGAAGAGGCTTTTGTCAAAAGCTGAGTGCAGTTTTGGTTGTAGTTCCATAGGTTCAGAGACCCTCAGATCCCATTATTGTTGGTTCCAATGGCCCTTTCGGTGGGGGGGGATGCCCAGGATAGGCTTGGTGTGGTTGTGGGGGATGGGGGTAAACACATTAGTCAGCAAGCTATATGTTAGGATATCCAATTCATATACAACAGGCCCTAGGTTTGTCTTATTTCCAAGGTGACACTGGGTCTTCATTGGGTCTGCATCAAGATACGTTCACGGAGCTCAGTACCTGAGCCTGATGGTTTATCTTCCAAAAATCCAGCAAAGGGTGACATTAGCAGTTTGGGGCACAGGACTGGAAAGATGACTTCACTGGGGTTGAAGCAGGCTGAAAGGGCATTCCCGGGCAAAGGTATAGCAGAGGACAATCACAGAGGTAACTGTAAGACAAATTAGCCAGCTACCTCCTAGACCCAGAACATGGGCTGCCTGGTAGGGAGCAGTGGGGCTGAAAATCGGTCAGGATCACAATGTGGAAAGCTAGGGGCACCTGGGTGGCTCAGCGGGTTAAAGCCTCTGCCTTCAGCTCAGGTCATGATCTCAGGGTCCTGGGATTGAGCCCTGCATTGGGCTCTCTGCTCATAGGGGAGTCTGCTTCCCCCTCTCTCTCTCTGCCTGCCTCTCTGCCTTCTTGTGATCTCTCTGTCAAATAAATAAATAAAATCTTAAGAAAAAAATGTGGAAAGCTACAGAATGTGTGCAAAGGCCTGGGATGGTGTTCCTGTTTATTGGTAAACACATGGGGATTAGATGGGAAGGTGAACAAAGACTTAAAAAAAATTACCTTTCACTTATATTAGGCCTTATTTCTGTCAATTTTATTACCATTTTAATAAATTTAATGATTTTATAGCTTTAATATTTGAAATTTATTTTGGTTTCTGTGCAATGATACAAAACTACACTGAAATGGCATTCAGAGAAGCTCAGTAAAACATTATGTACTAAAAAATACTTATCATTAGACCAAATAAGCTTTTAAAAAAATAAAAGTAATTATATAGTTAAGTTAAAGCTGAAAATATATAACACTGCAAAAACAGTGGCACTGTACTAATCAGGTAAACAAAAAAGGGCAACAACTTCAATCACTTATTTAACATGAGAAACTTCTGAATTAAAGGAGTATCTATGAGTGTGAGGAGGCTGGCTTTTTGGCAGCTTGAAACTACACAGCTCACACCTAACATGGTTACAGAGCAGTTTCTCAACTGGGACATTTAGGAAATTCACATGTTTACTTGTGGGACTAGCTGAGCTAAGATTCAGTCTTTCTCTGGATGAACGGTTAAAAAGAACCTGAAAATCTCTTCCCAAGAGTCTTCCTTAAGCAAGGCAGTGTCAAAGGCAACCTTCCCAGCAAGATTTTTCAGAAAACAGCTGGCAGAACTACAGGGTCTGGTGTCTGGTGTCTAAAATACTCTCCTCCCTGTTAAAATGATTCCAAACATGTGCAAAGTGTGCTAGCTTTCATCACATACATAATGGCATTATATATCAAGTTACCCTGTAAAAACAAGGGGCAGGCTTCCCTTTTTTGACTTAAATGACATGAAGTAGAGGGAAAAAAATGAGAATCACCATCAGGGGAATTAAAGAGGTTTATAATTCTATCACCAAATGTTTCATTAAAAGCCATCACGGGAAAAGAAATGTCAGCATATATATAGCTAGTGGTTCGGTCTTTCTGAGTTGTTATAGCCTTTCTACACAGACGGGCCTTCACTCCCCCAGAGTCCAGAAGTGGATTCTTTAATTCCACTCAGTAATCTGTAGCAGGAAAACAAACTCCTCTATTGACATCCATGACTAAAGCATAGATTCCTCCTCATAGAAATCACCCTGCAACCAAAAGCTGGGGCAGGAAAGCGAGCACACAGCTGTCTGGGTAGGGGTGTCTCTCACGGCTCCATGTGCTTCCCTTCCCCCCACCGGCTTGAGATGCCTTAGCCAGTCCATCCTCCTCCACATCATCTCTAGAAAAACATGCTTCCAAGAGTTTATCTTCAAAAGGCCAACTCCTGAGAAAACAAGTTTTCCACTGGTATGAGGGAGTTCCTTCAGTGTGATTTCTAAAGTGAAAAATTCGATCGTACTCTCTTAGCACAAGAAAACAGTACTTCTTGGATGCTCAAAAAATGGAACTATGTGGACTCCACAGAATACTTATTTTGCGTCTACTTGGTGCCAATCCTCTTGGTTCCTGAAACCAACCTTTCTGCTCTCCTCCTTATAAGCAAATCCATTAAGAAGGGACAGCAACCAGTAGCCAGGAAGAGCTGTATGAGACCTTACTTAAGTTACATTCATATGTCCTGAACAAAGAAAATGTCTCCTTTGCAAGGAGACACTGAACTGAACTACCAGGGAACATCACTATCCTGTAGGCAGATGGGCAGACGGTGCCGCAGGCACTCCTGCAAGCAGCTTCTTTTTTTGGGGAAGAGACCAGATCAGACATCAGATAATGTCTGCCCTTTTTTGCTGGAGTTGCAAAATTTGTGACTGGCATTATTAAGAGTTATTAGAGTAGAATGGAAAGAGCCAATCCTCTGTGGTGGGGGCAGCTAAAAAGGTGCCTGGGAAAACCTGAGCTGGGCCCTGAAGGGACAGTTGGGGAGACAAGCGCAAGAAGAGAAAGGAGTGCACCCTCACCAAAGAGCAGCCACGGGAAGCCAGGGAACGGAGGACACAGCAAGAACCAAAAGGCACAGAAGCCTAGACGGGCCTGCCGAGAGAGCCGCGGCGGGTGCAGACCTACACGGTCCTGAACACCGAGTCCATAAAAGCTTGCTTCTCTAAGCCACGAGAGGTAGACAGGGGAACCGTGGTTTTATGAAATGCTAGGAGAACCTGGCAGAAGATTCCCTACGTAGAGGAAAGCATCTTAAGGTTGGTGCACAGGTAGAATGATGCCAAGAGCATTCATTCCTTGCTTATCTCCATAAATCTCATGTCAAAGCCATGCTCTGTTTTAAGCAAGGTGCAAGATACTGTGACAAGAGGCTGGTCCCTTCTGCAGACCGGCTTCCTCAACAGCATAGAATTCATCCTCCTGCCCTCACTTTTCACATTTTTGTATTTCCCTGAGATGAGCTATTCGATTTCCATTTTTTCTCTGCAGAAACCACTCTCTCTAGGCTACAATAGGGTAGCACAAACTAGAGCAGATTTAAAGAAAACTTCACAGCAGGATGCAAGACACTACCTCAGTTACCCCTGAAGTTCTTAAATTTTAGTTATGTCTGACATGGGCTGGAAGAATTTTTACTCATTACTCTTGGCATCTTATATTGGATCAGAGAACCATTAACTAGATTAAGGTAAAAGAGAGTACAGTTAGTTTCTGATTATAAGTCTGTTTTGTCTAGTTTAGGCAACAAAGGCAAAGCAGAGTTTATGGGAAACCTTTCACAAAAGCCCTTTGAAATAATGCAGATCAAAACCAAAACCCTTGTGGCACATCTTAAGCGAAGCCCGAGCTTCCCCTATTTTAAAAAGTTTTGTTATAATTGTGGGCATAGGAGAACAAAGTATTTCAATAATCATTAACTGTATTTTTAAAAATTTATACTGGGAACCATCGCTTTACATCTTTACTCCCAGAATCCCCAAGTTCAGTCAGTACAACCAAATGGAAGTTGACTTTGTCTTAATATGAAAATATTGGAAAAATGTGAAGAACTTACTCTAGACAGGTTGGACTTACAGGCAATAAAGCACTTTTTAAAAGCTGTTTTGGTTTGCTGCTGGAGCCTCTGAAGAGTTATGTGTTAAAGCAGCCCTTTGCCAGTCAGCATTCACCTCTTCACCTTTTGTAAAGGGCACAACCCCCCAAAGTAAGAGGCCTTGGTACAAGAGCACCTCATCCTGCGGAGAGTTTTCCTGGGTCTACAAAGACAGTGGTAGGCACAATGCTATTTTCAAGGAATAATTACTAAATGGCCACGGCCCAAGGGAAAGCAGTCAGCAGCAATAGCCTGCCGGGGGCGGAGATCTCCCTTTGGTCACAGTTGGCTTCCCACCTGCTCCCTCTACTCACACTCAAAGGAGAAAAAAGATGGAAGACACCAGCAGAGATGATGGGGACAAAGGAGTACAAGGTCACCAAAGTGCAGGTGCAAAAATCAAAGCAATCCCCCTGCCTCTGCCAGCCCAGACTTGCCACCAAATCCTAGAGGAGGGGGTGTCTCTTAGGTCACAGTACTTTTTTCTTCATTTCTCTCCATTTAAAAACAAATCAGCAGGGAGGACAAAGTTCTCAAGAATGGAAAAATCAAATCTGAAACGAGAGCAACACAATTCACTGGTAAATTAATCTCCTTCCAGAGGGAATACACCTCACTGCTATGATTTTAGGGAGGAAAAAGATCTTATCGGGGCACCTGGGTGGCTCAGTCAGTTAAGTGTCCGCCTTCGGCTCACGTCACAATCCCGGGGCCCTGGGACTGAGCCCTGCATCAGGCTCCCTGCTCAGCGGGAAGCCTGCTTCTCCCTCTCCTCTGTCCCCTTCCCCGGCTCGTGCTCTCTCAAATAAGTAGATAGATAGATAGATAAATAAAATCCTAACAGTCTGAAATCAAACATATACTAGAAAGATGCACACTTGGTGGAAGGAATATGGGAATCCTGGCTTCTGCTTTGTACCATTCTGTGTTGTCCTGAATTGTTTACATGTGCATTTTTTTTAATTAGAAAAAAAATGAAAGGGAAATAAAATCTTAAAGTCAATTATCTGGAATAGTACCAGGCCAAGGCTAAATTGTGTAGCTGACCTACAAGGCTAGTTGGCAAAGGTGTTCTGAGCGGAGTGCTTATTCTGTTGCTGGTATGAGCTGTAAATGTGAACTGTGTTCCCTCTAGGAAGTCGCACACAGCTCACGGTCAGGCCACCAACCACTTTTTACCAATGTCCTGACTGTCCCTACACAAAAGGGGAAAAGGAGGGGTGAGTGCTGGCAGGAAAGGCCGTGGAAGTACTCTGCTCCCATTGAGACAGGTTGCCTCTGGGGAGGGTCTTGCTCAGCTCCCGCACTGTGGGGCGGAAGGAAGCCTCTGCTTTCTGGCAGGCCTGGGTTGGCCACACTCAGGAAACCTAGTCCACAGTGCTTAGTAGGGCTGATCTGGGGAGTTGGAGGCCTTTATGTTTCTGGACTCATTTGTATTCAGGGAGTGTAGTCTAACGCTTTGCTATCTAAAGCATGGTTCCTCAGCATTTGGCATCACCTAGGAACTTCTAGAAATGTAGAAACAGTTTCCACCCAAAAGGTAATGATTCAGATTTTCCTTTTTCATCACAATTCCCAGGGTGGCTAGAATCTGTGAAGTGCTGGTTCAGTGCAAAAAGCACAGGACGGGTGTCTACGGACTTGCCATCAGGTCTTAATTTTGCCACAAACTTGTAGTAGGAACTTTGGGGGGAAAAATCATGTTTCTGGGCCTGACTTTCCTCATCTGTGGACGGAGGGAGCTGATGTAGGACACATGAAGGCCTCTTCGAGCTTTCACGTTACAGACATGTAATATAATGGATGTCTCTGCTTTGTGGTCTGCAAAGGGTAAGGCAAAGGCGGCAGCACCCGGGAATCAGCTGCTGCCTCCGTGTCAAATGCAAGTGCACTGCCGGGCCTACCTGAGGCTGCACACCCCTCCCACGTGCCTGGGGCTCCCTTCCTCACCTTCTGGTCCAAACGCTGGTAATCACTGGCCTTTGGGCGCCGAGTGACTTTAGATCTTTTTCCCTCTAGGACAAAAGCAATAATCTGGGGAAAGGAAGAAGAAATTAACAGGTGACTCTACAACGGCATATTCCAGACTCTAACATCAGAGGTCACCACCTGGTAGTACATTTGTTAGGGACCCTGACAGTGAAAGCGCAGTACAACCACAAAGAAGCCTCTTTAAATTACAAGTTTTCAGGGGGACAGGGCCTCCCGTTACATCAGAAACTTTTATACTGCCACACAGGAAATGACAGATGAAGGAAGACTGTTGTGGGCTTTCGCTTGTGGGAGTCTGTATGATTTACTCAAGAGCAGATTCAAGAGTACAACGATCTGCCAACTGTGCCCCAGACAGCTCTAGGATAAGACATTCTGTTTTTACTCGCAGGCAAGAATTATTTCTCATCTGCAAGTGTACTTTTTCTCCTTGTTTCATTTTAACTTTACCACTTTCACATCTGAGGTTACTGTGTGAGGAGCATTTGGATGTAGAATAAGGAACACACCATTCTCATTAAATGTCTTCCCTCATTCCTCACAGCCACAGGCATACTGAACTCTCCAATTTTAACCAGAAACTACTGAATTCTTAGGGCTCAATAAGAAGTGCCATCATTTTGTCGTCAGAGTGGTTGCTAAACACCACAGGTATTACTCCACACCAAACTCTGCTGTAACAGTAAAAGATGAGTGTATCCATGCAATTCCCGGCCATTCTTCTAATCAGAAACTCAATCGATTGTAGAAGACAGTCCCTGGGCTCTCTGCTGTTGATGTCAAAGACTATGTAACCACTCTTTCTGCCACTGCAGATGGAAGATAAAAGCTTGGGAAAGGAAACTAGAAATGATGCACCATCTTCAGATTAGAAACAGGAAGATAAGTACCCTACTTACAGACTGTCAGGTACTCGGGTTCTCTGAGGCAGCAAACGATCTAAGTTTAAAATTATGGGAGGAAAAAAATAATAATAAAATTATGGGAGGAGACCCCAATTTAGGTCAGGTCATAATAAGGTCCTCACTTGGCACCTAACACAGCAGCAGAGGGTACTCAAAGGAACCTGACATGAAAGAAGATGATTTATAAAATGAGAGTAAAAGCCCTAGCAGTATCTGAGAAAAAACTGAAGTCTGTCCTAAAACCCCCAGCGCTCACAGGCGGATGAGTGATAGGTATTGGCCCACACACCAAGTTTTCAGGATGGAGGAAATCCCCATTCCTCTTCAGGCATTTCTTGACTTACCTTCCGTTTGTTGTGATAGGCAATGTAGAGGACAGCAACGAGAATGGCTGCAGTCACCAGATAGGCAAAAAAGTGGCTGCTCTCAGCACTAGCACTTCCAAGACTGTCCTTAAAGAGGTCATCTTTCTCCCTACCTATGGAATCTGAAAGTGTCCCCTCACGGTTCTCACTGGAGGCAAGGCCAGCCATTTCTTTCTCTCCTTCAGGTGGTGAATCCTCAGGTTCTGTATCCCCTTCCTTAGCCTTCTTGGGCTCCGTATCTTCTGCAAGCTCTGAAGACTTGCCACCTTTCTCCTGCTGTGGAGAAGGGGAGTCAGAGTCTAGTAACACTCTCTCCCCTGATTCACTTTGAAAAGCATGCACAGAGGTATCTTTGTCAGCTGGTATGTTTAGGTCCAGCTTGGTGGGCTCCTTGTTAGCAGAGGAGGGGTTGGACATCAGCTTATTAGGGCTGTCTCCGGTGGACTGTGGCTGGGGCTTCTCCTTGTTAGGACCATCTCCTGTGGACTGTGGCTGGGGCTTCTCCTTGTTAGCACTATCTCCGGTAGACTGTGGCTGGGGTTTCTCCTTGTTAGAGTCGTCTCCTGTGGACTGTGGCTTCTCCTTGTTAGGGCTGTCTCCCGTGGACTGCATCTGGGGCTTCTTTTTGTTAGGGTCATCTCCCGTGGACTGTGGTTCAGGATTCTCCTTGTTAGGGCCTTCTCCTGTGGACTGAGGCTGGGGCTTCTCCTTGTTAGGGTTCTCTCCCGTGGACTGAGGCTCGAGCTTCACCTTATTAGGGCTGTCTCCCGTGGACTGTGGCTTCTCCTCCTTAGAGTCATCTCCTGTGGACTGCGTCTGGGGCTTCTCCTCCTTAAGGCCATCTCCCGTACTCTGCGTCTGGGATTTCTCCTTATTAGGGTCGTCTCCTGTGGACTGTGGCTCGGTATTCTCTTTGTTAGGGACATCTCCCGTGGACTGCAGCTGGGGCTTCTCCTTGTCAGGGCTGTCTCCCGAGGACTGTGGGTGGGGCTTCTCCTGGTTAGTGTCGTCTCCCGTGGACTGTGGCTGGGGCTTCTCCTTATTAGGGCTGTCTCCCGTGGACTGTGGCTGGGGCTTCTCCTTGTTAGGGCTGTCTCCCGAGGACTGTGGGTGGGGCTTCTCCTTGTTAGGGTCTTCTCCCGTGGACTGCAGCTGGGGCTTCTCCTTGTCAGGGCCGTCTCCCGTGGACCGCAGCTTTAACTTGTAAGGCTTTTCTTGTGGTCGGGCCACTGAAACAGAGAAACCAGTTGGCCCTGAAGAAAGGAAGGCCAGGAGAAGGGAGCCCTCAGAGCTAGAAGAGACTGAGGCAACAACCAAACGGGGCAGGCGGGTGATGGCAAGGGGAGGGGTGGCTATTGCACGGAAGAAACGAGTTCAGAGAGCGACTCGGCCGCAGTGAAGATGGTGGGCCTGGGGGTGGTAGTAGGATTACTGGGAGTACGGAGGGCGGTGGGGAGGGGGGGTCTTACCCGCCGCTGCGACACTCAGCAGGACCAACGCAACCAGGAACCGCATCCTGTACAGGCTGTGCTTCCGCCCTCTACTGCTCTCGCGAGATCCGTCCGAGCACTCTTAGGGTTCACAGCTCCGCCCCTTCCTGGGCGCGTCTTTCCGCCGCACGCCCGGGCGAGGGGAGGGGCTTAGGGAAGGGCCGGAGTGAACGGTGTCTCTGCTCTTCGGCTTTGGTTTTGGCTGCATTCTTCAGCGTAGGCGTCCTGCAGTCTCTTTCTTCTCCAGGTTTCTTCGCTACGTAGCCGCCGCCACAAACGTCACTCCCCTTTTCCTTCTTTTCCCTTGTACTTCCGAGACAATCTTGGCAGAGCTAGAGGTCCCTGGCTGACGTCGCTGGGACCCTGCGCTTCGGCTCCATCCTCTGCTCACGTTTTTAACTTCTACCTTTCTCTTGGTTCTTTGCTCGTAGCTCACAAACGTTTTGCGCCCAGGTCTCTCCCTTCTGGAAATAGGAACTCATCCCGTCACCTTTGTAGCGGGAGTCTTCCCATTCTCACGGGGACTGCCCTCCGAGATCCCCAAATCAACTTTTTTCTAAAAAGTACATCCTTTTTCTTATCATGAAAGTTATTCATATTCACTGTAGAGGATCCCAAGCGGGGAGCCCAACCTGAGAATGGATCCCAGGACTCTGGGATTATGACCTGAAGACAGACACTTAACCAACTGACCCACCCAGGTGCCCCATCTAATGTTTTGTTTTGTTTTTAAACAAATACAAATACTTATTTTTCCTCTGTCTTAACGGGTGTATTTTTTGGTTCTGTTTTCTATGCATATTCGTTTTCCTCCAAGTTGATATCATTGGATAAATAGTTTGTATTCCACTGTTTAAAGTACTGTTAGTTTATACATTAATTGCTGCTTGAGATCTTTTATAATTGTTTGCCAGGTTAGATGCTTTGTAGACTGGTTTTAAAAATGATAGGTCCTCACTTAATGATGCATGCACTCTAGGGTAACACAAATATTGATCAAATATTTATACAAATTGTGGTGTGTGTGAATATGTCTTTGTGTGTGAGAGTGCACATTCTAAGAAATGCCAAAAAAACAAAGTGCAGAAGTTGTGAGGCCTATTGAGAAAGAGACCTTTGAGCTGAGGACCAGAGAGTGTAGGTATTTCCGAGGTGAGTTTGCAGGGAAGTAGTATGGCTTGGCCAATTCACCTGTGTTAAGTATTAATTTCTTCATTATGAAATAGGAATAAAAGTGTTGAGAATTAGATAATCCATATAGAATATTTAACCTATTATCTAGCATGTAATTAAGACTCCCCAAAGTTATCATATGTTCATTATATAAAAAAATTTGAAATAAAGATAAGCCAAGGTAAGAATAAAAACATCTTGTTTTCCACAGCTATTGTCATGAATATTTTGTTGGTTTTCCCTATTTTATGGGTGTCTATGTGCATATGATAGATTATTAACTGAAAATAAAGCAAATTACAAAGCCATACATACAATTCTTACCTTACAGGTCCTCTTTGTAGTTTTAGTGCTACAACTAGTCATGTCACTTGTCTTCTGGGACATTATCATCTTGTTTTCCACTGTTTCTATACTCAACATCCTTTGAGGGCTTTCAATTGTCATAGAACTGAATGTTTCTATGAGGTAAGTGCAATCAACAGAATAAAATATAGCACAGAGGTGAAGTAAGATAAGGAGTTAGATATTTCAGTAGAGTGCTGAGGGCAAAACCTGTTTGTAATGGGTTAAGTAGTTAATGGAAGGTAAGTAGTAACTATCCTTTTCTGTAAGTTTGCATGTGAAACAGAGGGTGTCAAGTTATATAAGAGGATTGAACTTTTTTGTTGAGTGAGGGGGAAGAGCTCATTAGACAAAGTGACCAAGATTATAAGGTACAGAGATGAGCAAGGCCCAAGATGAAGGGTTGGGTCTAGGGTGCAGCAGACCTGT
This sequence comes from Procyon lotor, assembly GCA_028646535.1. Classification (NCBI taxonomy): domain Eukaryota; kingdom Metazoa; phylum Chordata; class Mammalia; order Carnivora; family Procyonidae; genus Procyon; species Procyon lotor. Next base: position 83,990,604 of record CM053610.1, on the reverse strand, counting down.
TGACTTTGGATCGAACCACAGGTTGACTTTGATACCTGTGGAAAGGCAGTTAAAAATGGTTATAGGGTGAGTGGAAATTTATGTGGGGATGTGGGGGATCAAAGTGGAGCATTTCCTCTGGCCTCAATTTTCTTGATATCCTAAGAGGCAAGGCAGTCTTCAAGAGTGGGAAGGTGGGGATTGAGTTGGGTGTTTGAGAATGGTGACATGGAGTTGTTGAGGGGCTTTGGAGAGGAGCCAACAAAGGTCAAATGTAAGAACCAATAAGTGGTATGGAAGGTCTGACTGATGTTTGGCATCACAAATCAATTGTGGCACCTAGTTCATTGTGTGGTTCTTCTTTAGGCAGAGCTTCTAACTGGAATAGGATTAGAGAAGGCAGATTCAGCACTAACCCCTAACTCACACCAATTTTGGTTTAAGGGAGTGGTAGCAGGGATTTTTAATAAATCTTAAATTTTCCTTGTACCCCTTTCATGATAAAAACACTTAACAAACTAGGAAAAGAAGGAAACTTTCTCAACCTGAAAGAGGGCAGCATACAAAAATCTCACAACAGTTTACTTAGTGGTATAAGACTGGAAATTTCCAAGATAAGGAACAGATGGTGATGTCAACTCTTACCACTTCAACTCTGTACTGGAAGTAGCCAGGACAATTTGGCAAGAAAATGAAATAGAAAGTATCCAGATTGGAAAGGAAGAAGTAAAACTATATTTGAAAATGATGCAATCTTGCATATAAAAATCCTGAGGATTTTCTAAAAATTTATTAAAACAAGTTCAGCAGTGAGGCACCTGACTGGCTCAGCTGGTAGAGCATGCGACTCTTGATCTCAGGGTCGTGAGTTCAAACCCCCTGTTGGACATGAGCCTACTTAAAAATAAACATAAACACAAGTTCAGCAAGGTTATAAGATGTGAGACCAATATACAAAAATCAGTTGTATTTCTATACATTTTCAATACACAACCTAAAAATGGAAATTGTTTAAGGAACAAGTCCAGGGGCGCCTGGGTGGCTCAGTGGGTTGGGCCTCTGCCTTCGGCTCAGGTCATAGTCTTAGGGTCCTGAGATCGAGCCCTGCATCGGGCTCTCTGCTCAGCAGGGAGCCTGCTTCCCCCTCTTTCTCTGCCTGCCTCTCTGCCTACTTGTGATCTCTCTCTCTCTCTGTCAAATAAATAAATAAAATCTTAAAAAAAAAATTCCATTTACTATCAAAAAAGAATAAAAGAGGTAGTGACACCTGGCTGGCTCAGTCAGTAGAGCATGTAGCTCTTGATCTTGGGGTTGTGAGTTCAAGCTCCATGATGGGCATAGAGTTTACCTTAAAAAAAAAAAAAGAAGAAAGTAAAATAATGTTTTAAAAAAAAAGAAATGTAGGGGCACCTGGGTGGCTCAGATGGTTGAATGTCTGCCTTTGGCTCAGGTCATGATCCCAGGGGCCTGGGATCAGGTCCTGCATCAGTCTCCCTGCTCAGTGCGGAGCCTGCTTATCCCTCTCTCTGCCATTTCCTCTGCTTATGCTCTATGGCTCTCTCTCTGTCAAATAAAATAAATAAAATCTTTAAAAAAAAAAAAAGGAAGTGCAAAACTTATTCTCTGAAAACCATAACACATTATTGAAAGAAACTAAATGGAAAGACATCCCGTATTCATGGATTGGAAAACTTAACTTTGTTACGATGGCTATGCTCCCCAAATTGATTTACCAATACAATCCCTATTAAAATCTCATTTGCAGAAATTGACGAGCTGATTCTAAAGTTCATATGGAAATGCAAGAGATCTAGGATAGCCAAAACAGACTTGGAAAAGAGCAAAGTTGGAGGACATACCCTTCTCAACTTTTATTTTTTTAAAACTTTTTCTTTTTTAAAGTAAGCTCTATCCTCCATGTGGGTCTTGAACTCATGACCCTGAGATCAAGAGTCACATGTTCTACTGACTGACTGGGTGAGGTGCCCCAATACTTCCCAACTTTAAAACTTACTACAGCTACAGTAATTAGGACAGTGTGGTACTGGCATAAAGACAGATAGATGAACTGAATCAAATTCGAAGTCCAGAAATAAGCCTCTGCATTTATGGTCAGCTGATTTTCAACAAGGGTCCTAAGACAATTCACTGGGGGAAAGAATAGTCTTTTCAACAAATAGAATAGTCTGGGACAACTGTCTATTAATATACATACAAAGGGATGCTCAACATCACTGGTATTAGGTAAATACAAATCAAAATCACATTGAGATCCTGCTTCACCTACTAGCATAGCTATAATAAATAACAGACAAAACAGAAAAACCGTGTTGGTGAGGATGTGGAGAAATTGACCCCTCACACGTTGCTGGTTTTAATGTAAAATGGTGCAGCTGCTATGAAAAACAGTTTGCCAATTCCTCAGAAAGTTAAAACACAGAATTATCCTCGGACCCAGCAATTCCACCCCTAGGTAGATATCCCAAAGAACTGAGCACAAGGACTCAAATATTATACTTACATGTGATGTTCAAGGTAGTATTATTCACAATAGCCAAAAGGTAGAAAAAACCCATGTATTCATCAAGATGAGTGGATAAACAAAATGTGGTTTAGATACACATGGATCATTCAGTTATATAAGGGAATGAAATTCTGACACATGCTACAATGTACATGAGCCTTGAAAGTATTAGGCTAAGTGAAATAAGGCAGATGCAAAAGGATGAATACTGTATGATTCCACTTAGATGAGGTACCCAGAATAGGCAAACTCATAAATAGAAAGTAGATGAGAGGTTCCTAAGGTCTGCAGAGAAGGGGGTGTGGAGAGTTAATGTTTAACAGGTAGTTCGTGTTTGGGATGATGAAATCATTCTGGAAATTGAGTGGTTACGGTTGCATGATGTGAATGTACTTAATACCACTAGATTGTCCATTTAAAAGTTAAAATGGTAAATTTTATATTATATACACTTTACCACAATAAAAGCTATGTCTGAGTAGGGTAAAAAAAACCCTGGCAAGTACTCATAAAAAGGCAAGGGAAGACAGAAGTATTATATCAAGTTTTTTTTTTTTTTTTAGATTTTTATTTATTTATTTGCCAGAAAGAGAGCACATAAGAAGGGGGAGCAGCAGGCAGAGGGAGAAGCCGGCTCCCAGCTGAGCAAGGAGACTGGATCCCAGGATTCTGGGATCACAACCTGAGCCCAAAGCAGATGCTTAACCCACTGAGCCACCCAGTGTTCCTTATCAAGTCTTTAAAAAAAAAAAAAAGAGGAATGAAATACTAATCCATGCTAGAACAGGACAACCCTGGAGAACAGTGGGCTAAGACAGGCGCAAAAGGGCAGATGATTTGGATTCCACTTACATGGACTATTTGGAATAGGCAAATTCATGGAATGAGCAAGTGGATGAGCTCCCCTGGGGGCTGAGGGGAGCAGGGCTGAGGGGGGTGATGACTCAGTGGTCATATAGATTCTATTCAGGGGGATGAAAAGTTTTGGAAACAGTGGTGGTGGTGACTTGTACATTTACAAAGAGTTAAAATGGCAAACTTGTTACATTTATTTTACCATCAAAAATAAAGGAGGGGCGCCTGAGTGGCTCAGTGGGTTGCGCGTCCGATCTCGGTTTTGGCGCAGGTCATGATCTCAGGGTCATGAGGTGGAGCTCTGCATGGGGCTCTGCCTTGGGTGTGGAGCCTGCTGGAGATTCTCTCTCCCTCTGCATGACCCCGCCTTCCCGTCTCCCTCTCTAAGAAATAAGTAAAATAAGAGAATGAAGTACTGATACACGCTATAGCATGGATGAACCTTGAAAATAGCAGGTTGAAAGAAGTCAGTGAGAAAGGACCGGATGTGGGGCACCTGGCAGCCTCAGTCAGTAAAGCGTATGACCCGGATCTCAGGGTTACGAGTTCAAGCCCCACGATGGGCAGGGAGCCTACTAAAAGCAAAACCGTCCAAACACACACACACATACGCGCGCACGCGTGCACACCAAGTACCATATATTGTATAACCCCATTTATTAATTTTCTTAAGATTTTATTTATTTAAGTCATCTCTACACTCAAGGTGGGGCTTGAACTCACCACCCAGAGATCAGGAGTCACATGCTCTTCCCACTGAGCCAGCCAGGCAGCCCCTATATGACCCCATTTAAATGATGTGTCCAGGATAGACAAATCCAGAGACAGAAAAAAGATTAGTGATTGCCTGGGTCTATGGGGTATAAGGGGAAGAAATGGGGGTGACTTCTAAAGGGTCTGGGGTTCCTTTTCGAGGTGATGAAAATGTTCTAAAATTGACTGTGATGATGGATATGCAACTTGATTGAATTGTACACTTTAAATGGGTAAATTGCATGTTATGGGAATCATAGCTCACTAAAGCTGTTATGAAAATTTCGGTGCTAGGTATCATACAAAACAACCAAAGGATGCCCCTTACATCTCGGCAATCATAAAAAGACAAAGAAAAATAAAGATTGCTCTCTTTGGATCTTGGTTACTGATACTGACTGGTCTCTGGACATTTGAGGCTGGAAGTTGGGTTGGATTTTTCGGTCAGGGAATGTTTTCGTATTCTCCCCTCCAACCCCCTGCAAAAATCCAGCACAGGGCTCGCTATGAAGAAGAGGGCTTGATTCAACAAAAGGACTGAAATACTCAGAAAAGGTCTTGCAACTGCAATTTTATTTTCTTTTGTGAAAATAAACAACTGGAAGTTTAAATTGCTCCAAAAAACCCCATAAAAACAAAAAGAAATACACACAGAAGAAGCATGTGAGGTGATAGGGGGAGGGAGGAGGGCGTTTAGACCTTTGGCAGATTGTGCTAGCACTGACCCAGGGGACAAGAGCCAGGCCTTGGGGCCGGGTCCCATCTGCCAGTCTGGGACTGTGAGGGGAGGTCTTGACTGGTGAGGGGGTGGCACAGAGACTCCTTCACCGAGGAAGTGGCAGGCACCTTGGATCCCTTTCAACGTGGGAAAAGAACCATTTCAGAGGACCTGTCTGCCCACCAGAAGCTGGAGGCTGTTGCGGTAGGGCCCTCTGAGGGGAAGGGGACGCTCGCTGGTGGAGACAAAGTCAGGCAAAGGTGGCTTCTCACGTGATGACAGTCTTACACTGGGCAGACGACGAAGATGAAGGCAGCTGAGCGAAGGAGGTCAAAGGGAATGTCCAGGAACGGGATGTAGATGAAGGGGTGACAGGCTAGAAGTCCAGCCGAGGTGGCCACAAGGGCCAGGGGGCATGTGGGAGCGCCGAGGAGAGGGAGCGGGGCAGGAAGGGGAAGAGGTAGAGAGAAAGGGGTCTTCTGCCCAGGTCCATCCGCCACTGCACGTACAGGGATAGCACACTACTGTTCAGTTCTCTTTCTTTCTTTTTTTTTGTAGTTTTGTTTTGTTTTTTAAAAAAGCCTTAAGATCAGCTACTGGTCACATCTACAAAATGTAAAGCACTGCTGTTACCAGTCACTTTACATGACAGTCCAGAGTGGTCAAATATTGACCAATAAAGTTTCCTTTTTTTTTTTTTCCTCCTTTCCTCTGAATTGTTACTACTCGACGAGTCACTTGACAGCCTGCCTGGGTCAGGGGGCAGCTCAGTGGGCAGACTTGGTGACCAAGGAGAGAGGCTGGGCCTGGAGGACTGGGAGGGCCTGGTGGGCATGGAGCGCGGCCGGGAAGGAGGGGGGGGAAGTCAGCAGAGCTGTGGGCAGGGACCCGAGCGGGAGGGGCCGGGAGAGCAGCGGGGGCTGGCTGCCCATCTGGCCAGAGGAGGTGGCTGTCGCCTTGGCAGACAGGAAGGCGGCCGAGTGTAAGGCCAGCTGGGCCCGGCTCTCCGGCTTGGTGGTGAGGGAGAGGGGCTGGGCTTGCTCCGAGTGGGTCGCCGCGGGGGCAGCCGGGGACGCCAAGGCTGCAGAGGGGGTGGCCGGGGAGTCCAGCATGCTGCCGTGGGAAGAGGCGGGGCTGTCACAGGACTTCTCAGGGGGCAGGTACTGAACACATGGCTTCTTGCTTTTGGAGGCCAGAGCACCTACGGGAACAAACCACAAGGAAGACTGAGCAGCTAGTACTGCAGACAAGGAAGACTGAGCAGCTAGTACTGCGGGTGAGGCGGAATGGAAGATCGCCTACTGGGAGGGGAGGGGGGGGACCCGAAATGCAGGCTTTCAAGATGAGGAAGCTGTAGCGAGGGACACCTAGAGCATCGAGAAGGCGCCAAAATGCCAAGGACCCGTTCAGTATCTGATAAGAGGGAACATAACTCAGGCGATCATATCATCCCCTTCCCTGCCTAAATCTCAGCACTCTGGGACATGGACCTCCATTCGATCTGCTTTAAAATCTCAGGCTAAGGGTGCTATCAGAGATAGCAAAGCACCTGCTAGGCGGCGAGGTATCCAGCGGACTTTACATACTTTACTTATGTGTACTCCTATGTAAGCAGATATACAAATCCTATCGATGGCGGGGCGGGGGAAGCCAAGATGAGAAGCACTTCAGCTGGAACCAGCAGTTCTCTACTTGTCCAGGGTGAGCAGGAGAGAAGAGGTCACCACGCTAGGTGGGATTCCGGGGTGAAAAGCCACGGTAGGTAATTTTGGCACAACGTGGCCCCAAACCCAAGCAAAGTATTTCTTTGGGTGTTTAACCAGCCAGATCTTGGAGGAACACCTGCTTCTGTTGGGTTCACGAATGGAGGTGTGTCCGTCTCTACTGAGCCCCTTCCTGAGGGAATTCCAAAGATATCTTCAGATACCGTTCATTTTTTTGCCTGGTACATTGACCTCAGGACCCTCAAGTAAGATGCCACCCAACCGAGTTGACAGGTGCCTAGGTTCTGAAGTGGCAGAGGGCTGGCATCAAATGCCTCCGCTATTGAAGGAGCAGAGTGACTAGGAAGGGCCACCCTCACCGGGCCTCTTGATTTGTGATCTCTAAAAAGGGAGTAATAATAACACCCCCGAGTATTCAAGAGGCCCCCATGAGGCACAGGCCCTGAGAGTGGCAGCTGTGGGGACACAGCGCTGTCGCTGAACCCCACGGAGACCCCGGCACGAGGCGCGGCAGGTACCGCCATGGGACAGTGGTTAGAAGAGCCCGCATCCTCCCGAGGACTCACCCTCTGCCTCTTGGACTTGCTGCTGGGACTGTGTCTGTGACAGCTGCTTTTCTCTCTTCCTCTTCTTTTTCTTACCCTGAAAATTACAGCCAAAGAAAGGGTGACCAAGGGGCAGAATAACCGGCTTTTCAGGGGGACACCCAGATACGCAGTGGGGGACACAGGATATGGCCCATACTGCTCTTGAGCGTCCCCGGGTGAGGGAGCTGGGGGCAGAGGGGAACCACTCGTGTCACACACCCACAGAAGCCTCCGAGGAGGCACGACGAGCCTTCCTGGAAGGTGCCCTCCTTTCCCCCACTCGATTCTTCCCTCCAGCCCGGTGTCCCGGCCTTCCTGGAAGGCCTCATCCCTTCAGCATCTCGTGCTTGTTTTTCCATTTCCCTCCCCGTAACAGTGTGGTTCTTGATCTTTTCTCAGGAGATTCAGTCCCCACTGAAAATCTAAGATAGCTTGGAAGCTTCTTACCAGAAATAAAAAGCAAATGAACAGACATCCAAAATTCGGTCTAGTTTCAAAGAGTTATTAGAAATGCCAGCTGGGGGGGGGGCGCCTGGATGGCTCAGTGGGTTAAAGCCTCTGCCTTCGGCTCAGGTCATGATCTCAGGGTCCTGGGATCGAGCCCCACATCGGGCTATCTGCTCAGCAGGAAGCCTGCTTCCTCCTCTTCCTCTGCCTGCCTCTCTGCCTACTTGTGATCTCTTTCTGTCAAATAAATAAATAAACTCTTTTTTTTTTTTAAAGATTTTATTTATTTGACAGAGAGAAACACAGCGAGAGAGGGAACACAAGCAGAGGGAATGGTAGCGGGAGAAGCAGGCTTCCTGCAGAGCAGAGAGCCCGATGTGGGGCTCGATCCCAGGCCCCTGGGATCTGACCTGGGCCGAAGGCAGACGCTCAACGACTGAGCCACCCAGGCGCCCCTAAATAAATAAACTCTTAAAAAAAAAAAGAAATGCCAGCTGAGGTTCACAGCCCTTGGCCAGCAACACCCCACCAGAGCCTGAACACAGTTCGCACTGCGTCCTGAATTACAGAATCAAAGGCTGAGTCTGCTTCAAATGAGAGGGGTACAAATCTACATCGGTCCTTAGGACACCAAAGCCATGTCCTTGCCGATCTCCTGAGAATGAAAATGCCTTCCTTATTTCTAGAGAAATACAGCCTCTCCTGGCCTTAAGAGGCCTCTGTAAACAGAGCCCCTTCCTGTTGCCCGCCGGCTGTCGCGGACGCTGCCCTCCGGGCCGAGGGGGCACTTACGTAGTTGTCCCGGGCTGACCAGGTCGGGTAGAGCTGGGAGTGAAGCTGCCGCTCCTTCCGGGCCAGTTCATAGTACTTGGCCTGTTCTTCTCGGGACAGGTTGTGCCACTGCGGAGAGAGGGTCAGAAGTGACAGGGAGCGAAGAGTTCAGGGGACGCTGCGTGGCAGAGCCTATGATGAGAGCGGACCTTACCTTCCTTCCCAGGATCTGGTTGATGGCCGCGCTTTCCTTCAGGGTGCACTCAGCCACCACCTTGGCCCTCATCTCCTTCATATACAACATGAAGGCGTTCAGAGGCTTTTTCACGTGGGGTTTCTTTTCTTCCTCCTTTTTCACCGTGACTGGTGATTTCCTGGGAAGTCACAGCTGTAGGTCGGCACGTGTCGGAGGGGCCCCAGCCCGCCATCCCTGCCTCTCACTGGGGCTCAGGGCCGCCTGCCCCTGGGAGGGGGGGATGAGCACCCTCCACAAGGGGTCCCCGGCCGCAGAATGACCTCAGGCCTTATCAATGAGGGGCTAGTTCCTTGAGGAAGGAGTAGAGGGTGGTGGTGAGGGGCGCTGGCTGCAGGTGATAGAGAGGAAAGGGGGCAGGGCGCTTTGGGCAGAAGCAAGAGGGGGGTCTCTTGCACCAGGGGGCGCTGACTAGGGCTTTCCTGCTGGCTTTCGGGGTCAGTGGACAAAGCCCGGGCCTTGGGGACAGTCTCAGCCCTGCCACCCGCAGCTGTGTGGCCTCCCTTCAGGCTCCCACTTTCCTGTGCATGGGGGAGGGGTAAGGAAACCAAGAGCGTTCTCAGGTTCTCCTTCAGCCTCTAAGCCCTGTCAATCTTTCCTGACGGCGAGCGAAGAAAGATGTGTCTCTGAGAGGACGGGCACACAGTCAAGGGAGCAATTCCCAGGAGAGAACAGGATAAGGCAGAGGGAGGCTGCTGGCTGCCCGCTAAACGCCACCAGGAGAGAACAGCAAACGGCACGTGCTGCTCAGAGACGGGCCACCCCGCGACCCGGCCGCCGGATACTCACGCGCTCACGGCCGGGCTGAGGCTGGGGGGCGCTGGCTCCTGCTTGACGATGGGGGAGACGATGGCGGGGTGGGGAATCCCTGAGGTGGGCAGACCAGGATGGGCCGGAGCCACCATGTGAGGAGAGAACCGACTGGAAACCAGGCTGTGTACCAGGCAGGAAACAAACGAGAAGGGAGGAGTTCAGGGTGAACGCTTGTCAGGGTGGGGGGGTTGGGGGTGCGGCCTGCCCTTACGGCGGAGCTGGGCAGGCTGCCCCCCCAACCCCCCCACCCTGACAAGGGAGCCTCTGCCATGGCAGGCCTTCGAGGAATGGGAGCCCGTTCACGGACCCCGACAGAACACCCAACAGGCCTCCCCTTTTCCCACAAATGCACAGGGTTCCTCTATCTGATGCTGGAAGCGGGTGGCATGAAACACACAAAAGAAGGCATAGTGGGCCAGAGGCCAGGGCGCACAAGGGGGAAAGAAGGGCGTAGGCTGTGGGCTGCACGTCCTTGTCACCAGAGGTGCCCCTGTCACGTAGCTCTGGCCCCTGAGACGGAAGCCCCCTTCCCTGGTCCCATTTCAGGAAAAATGAATCTTCGCCCAGTCTCTGGCGTCAGTGCCACAGAGCCTAGTGTGTGGGGGGCTGTGGCAGGAGGCTAAGGGCCAAGGGCTTTGAAAGCCTTTCCTCAAAGAGACGGGAAAAGAGTGAGCCAAGTCTGTGGTCTCTGTTCCCACCGTGGGGCATGAGGAGGAGCCTTAGCAAAGAAGGGTCGGGGGGGAAAGGTGAGCCCGTGCCTCTTAGTTTAGGGCCAAGAACAAGTTTTATGGTCAGACGTGGCAAGGACACTCGTAGAAGACCATTCCCTGCAAGGCACTTCACGCTCCCAGCCCCAGTCCCGGGACTCACCTGGACATTGAGGCATTCATGGCGAGGGCAGGGTAGGGGTGCCGGAAACCACCAGGAGGCAGGGAGTACATGGGCTGTCCTTGCCTGTAGGGGCCAGGGGCGAGGAAATCTGGTCAGCAGACTGGCTACAGTGGGACCGTTCAGGGCAGGGAAGGCGAAGGGGCTGGGAAGGAAGGATGATAAAGGGCAGGAAGGAGGAAGTAAGAGGAAGGGCGTGGGCTTTGGGGAGAGAACCTCGATGTGGGGGGTGGAGGTGCTGCATACAGACACCCCCCCCATGCCCCTCCCCACCCAAGCACATTGCAGGTATAGGAGACAGAGCACAGCATAAGGAAGGAAGGAGGGTAAGGAAGGCGGTGAGTTTCCTTACTGTGGGACGAGCCAGCCGAGGGGATGGGGGATTTGTCCAACAGCTCCAGGAGACAGTGGGTAATATGGAGACAGCTCAGATGGGTGAGGGGGCCGGGGGATTCCTGCTTCAAAGAGACATGTGTCAGTCTCTTCCCTGGCCCTGCCACAGCACCCGGAAATAACACCAAACCGGAAGTCCCTTGCCCCACGCCACCCGGTGTGCCGGAGCTTGGAAGGCCTTTCTTTCAGTATGCTGGCCTTGTTGCCTCCCAGCTCTGCTGGGGTTAAGGACACATCCAGGGAAGGCAGGACTAACACGCTTCTCTCTGGCTACGTGGATCCCACCTCTGCCATCAGGAGTAATTTCCAGCTGCTCACATAGGAGTCATCCAAGAAAGGGACCGGAAATCCTGGACTGAGAGACCCAAGATATCCCCCAGAGTCATCTGCTAACTAGCCGTCCTCTAGAAAACCTGCCCCATTCACTGAGAAGTAAACTGTGGATTTCTAGTCCACATTTGTCCTCATTATCTGTAATTTACAGTAACTGTGATTTCTCTAAACAGGGGTTCCAAAAATGCTTTGAGCCATGAGCACTCTGGGGATTTGATGAGGCTATGTCTCCCTGGGATGGACAGTTCTGGTGAACAAGTTAAAAAAAAAAAAAAATAAAAAGCCAGATCAACCTTAGTGCTTTATAGCTATACTTAGAAGTCGGGCTAGACTGGTTACTTCTGAAAATGTTTAGCGTAAGGCAAAGGTCTTGGTTAAGGGAGGCACAGCGGGGCTAGACTTCAAGGCCAATGCAGAAGATTTCCCCCCAATTCCAGCTCATGGCACCCCCAAAGTATTAAGAGAGTCTCACTGGGGAGCCAGGCCCCATGCATTGCCTCATGGAATTCCCTTTTATCCTCACAATGCCTCTATGTTGTGAAAGGGACGCGGGAAACATAGGTGAAAAATCTGAAAAGGCTACCGTTAGGGGCAAGGTTGGGGGCTGCCGGGAGTTAGACACATGACCTGAACCCAGGGCTGCCTGATCTCGTTCCCCGAGAAGACAAGCCCCGCGGGCGCTCTGCACGGGGGCCAGCCTGAGCGCCGGATGACTCACCTGTCTTTGGGTCGATCTCTGGGGAGAGGTGCGTGGGAGGGGAGCCAGGGGAGAAGTGGTCGTTGCTGTAGGTGATGAGGGGCGTCAACGGGTGCATGTGATGCGGGGGCTGAACAACGGGAACTTTATTAGACTGAAAGACAGAGAGAAAAAGACTAGGCACAGTTGCCAAGGAGACAGAGAGCCCGCTCTGCCGTTATTTACTGCGTTCAATACGTGCGAGGTATTTTCCACGCAGCAGACCATCCAGCCCTCGGACAGCCCGGAGAGAATGGAGCAGTCTACACAGCAGGGAAAGAACCGAAAGAATCAGAGGATAGATGACACCCACCCTCCAACATCCCCTCTTCAAAACGACAAACACTCCCTTCAGGTACTTTAGGTGCGCTGCGAAGCTAACTGCCCCAGGCTACTGAGTTATCAGCTGGGCTCCGTGTAATCTCTGCGAGGTTTAAAAGGTCTAACACACCCTTTCCAAATAGGTTTCTTAGAAAGAGCAGCTCAGGAGTTCAGGTCTGAGCCTGGGGACAGACCAGCAGGAATTGTCCTCGTCAGACCTCATGGAACCAGTGGGCATTGCTCAGGCTTTTACAGACGCAATCCAAGAGCACTTAGAACAGGTCTCGCTGTAGCGCTTCTTCTTTTTTTTAAAAGATTTTATTTATTTACTTGACAGAGAGAGATCACAAGTGGGCAAAGAGGCAGGCAGAGAGAGGGGGAAGCAGGCTCCCTGCTGAGCAGAGAGCCCCATGCGGGGCTCGATCCCAGGACCCCGAGATCATGACCTGAGCCGAAGGCAGAGGCTTTAACCCACTGAGCCACCCAGGCGCCCCTCTCTGTAGCACTTCAAACAGTGCTAACCTAATTACCACACCTCCCCTAAAACACCAGCAAATATAAGAAGTACCATAGTTTTATAGATCTATTAAGAAGGAAAAGACACGGGCATGCCATCGACGCATCCTGATTTCAGATATCAAAATGGGAAAAACCTGTGTGTCCTAGGATTGGTGAAGTGGATTTAACTGTTTTAATCTCATCTGACTTCACAATAAGGAGTTTTATTATAAAAAGAATTACAATTTTTTATTTATTTGAGAGAGAGAGGGAGAGCTGGTGCACAAGCAGGGGGGACAGGCAGAAGGAGAGGGAGAGGGAGCAGCTGACTCCTGGCTGAGCAGGGAGCCTGGAGTGGAAGCTGATCCCATGACCCTGAAATCATGACCTGAGCCAAAGGCAGACGCTTAACTGAGTCACCCAGGTGCCCCCAAAGAGCTACAATTTACTGAGCACCCCACTACAAGCATAGCCCTGGGCAATACATCTACTATTATAACTTACCAAATAAGTTATGATTATCCCCATTTGAGGGATGAGAAAACTGAGCTCAGAAAGATTAAGTGGCTTAGCCCAGGACACAGAGCTAATAAATGGCGGAACTGGATTCATATCAGCCCTTTACAGCTCTAACAAACCAGATAGAGTGTATTCTCTGGTACTACCTGCGTCCCCAAGAGCCCAATCAAAGCATATCTGTCAGAGAGAAAGAACTGACACTCTTTTTTTTCTTTGCATAATAAAGTAAATGAGTTACAAGTGGAGAAGAGATTTGCTCTAAAAAGAGATCTGCAAGATGGATAATGATTTGGAGGCAGCCCAAGGGATAGAATTCCAAACTGCTGTCTTCCCATTTGAATTTTTTGTTTCATAGATTCTGGGAGCCCTTTTTTTCTTTTTCACGGTGCCCATTTGGTGCTCATAATGCAAAGTCTGATCTGTACATCTATGCATCCACGTTGATGGTATTCTTGCTCTATTTCCAGTAGGCTAAGCAAGAGACAAGAGGCAGGGTACTGGAGCAAGGTCCCCAACCAGGAGTTCAGCTCCCAGGCCCGTGGATGGGAGGCAGAGAGTTCAGACTGTTCTTAATCATAACCACTAGGTGGCGCTGGCACATGACCAACGGCTGCGGGTATGGCTTGGAACAACTTCCTATGACCTCCCAACCACAGTGGGCTCCTTTGACATTGCCTCCAAACTCCTAAATTATTTCCTTATTTTTTCACCTCTTTCCTTACTGGCTTTCGAAGGTGTCTCCATGTACACGAACATATAACACAAATAAGAGTATAAAAACTATTTTAAGGTCAGATTTCTTGGAACCTAATGTATCTAAATGACACATTTCGGTTTCCTGGAAATAGCTTTGTCTAAAGGATGGTTTTTAGTATCATAAAAGCAACAGAATTATTACTAAAGTGATAATAAGTGATAAAAGAATTACACAGAATGATTAGAATTTTTAAAAAAGATTTTACATATTTGTGTGTGTGTGTGAGTGAGAGAGAGAGTGAGTGAGTGGGAAGAGAAGCAGAGGGAGAGGGAGAAGCAGACTCTGTGCTGAGTGCAGAGCCCGATGCGGGGTTTGATCTCATGACCCTGAGATCATGACCTGAGCCGAAATCAAGAATTAGATCGTTGGGCACCTGGGTGGCTCAGTGGGTTAAAGCCTTCTGCCTTCGGCTCAGGTCATGATCTCAGTGTCCTGGGATCGAGCCCCACATCGGGCTCTCTGCTCAGCAGGGAGCCTGCTTCCCCCTCTTTCTCTGCCTGCCTCTCTGACTACTTGTGATCTCTCTCTCTGTCAGATAAATAAAATCTTAAAAAAAAAAAAAGAAAAAAAGAATCAGATCCTTAACCGACTAAACCACCCGGGAGCCCCCAGAATGATTACAATTTTTAAAAAATACATAAAACTCTATGTTTGGAAAAAAGACTAGTTGCTAAAAAAAAAAAAAAAAAAGAAAAGAAAAGACTAGAAGCACACCAAAATGTAAACAGTAGGTATGTTTGAATGGTGGAACTATGGGTGATTTTGTTTTTCTTGTTTCTATTTCTGTATTTTCCGGCTTTAATTATTGTCTATATTTAAAAGTATACTTATGATGAATACAAAAGAAAAAAATACAAACAGTATTATAAAGCATTTAGAAAACACAATCAGGGGCACCTGAGTGGCTCAGTTGGTTAAGCGAATGACTCTTGGTTTGGGTTCAGTTCACAGTCTCCCAGTAGTGGGACTGAGCTGCATGTCAGGCTCTGTGCTCAGTGCGAGTCTGCTTGAGATTCTTTCCCCCTCCCTCTCTTTCTCTCTCTGCTCGTGCCCTTTCTTGTGCGCACTCTCTCTCTAAAATAAATCCTCTAGTCTCATTTTGGTATATCTCCATTCATTTCTACTTCTTATAGATCTGGTTTTTTACTTACATCGATTAACATTATTTATACCCAACTTTTATTAAATTAACATTTCTCAGCTTTTTTAATTAAAAAAATTTAACATTTTATTTATTTGACAGAGAGAGAGAGCACATGCACAAGCAGGGGGAGCAGGAGAGAGAGAAGGGAGAAGCAATCATCCCACTGAGCAGGGAGCCTGATGTGGGGCTCGATCCCAAGACTCTGGGATCATGACCTGAGCTGAGTCATCCAGGCATCGCTCAGCTTTTTCTTTTTTAATTTTTTAAAATCTTATTTACTTGAGAGAAAGCGAGAGACCGCACAGAGGGAGAGGGAGAAACGGGCTCCCCACTGAGCGGGGAATCAGACATGGGGCTTGAGCCCAGGACCCCGAGATCATGACCTGAGCCAAAGGCAGACGCTTAACTGACTGAGCCACCCAGGTGTCCCCATTTTTCAGCTTTACTGAGGTATAACTGAAAAAATTGTAATATATTTGAAGTATACAATGTGATTTTTTTTTAATATTTTATTTTTTTGACAGAGAGAGATCACAAGTAGGCAGAGAGAGAGAGAGAGGAGGAAGCAGGCTCCCCTCTGAGCAGAGAGCCCGATGCGGGGCTCGATCCCAGGACCCTGAGATCATGGCCTGAGCTGAAGGCAGAGGCTTTAACCCACTGAGCCACCCAGGTGCCCCCAATGTGATTCTTTAATATATGTATTTATAGCCCCCTAAAAATACTTCATAGTATTATGAAATGCTGACTGCCCACGTGCTGTTGGGTCTGGCCTCATCAGAGGCTGGCACACAGCACTGAGCAGGCAGCAAAGTACAAGGCAGGGAAATGTGAGTTATATGAAAAAGTATATGTATCCCCACTTAAATGCTCTGTGAGGTTATTCCTGGTTCCCATTAGGTGGCATCATTGCCTAGAAAATGGACTGGGAGGTGGTGGGTTCACAGAAAGAAAAGAGGGTAAACTCTTCCTAGGTCAGTCTGGGAAGAGGCGGCCTCTGGGACGGATAACCGAGAACTGCTCTCTTTGGAGCTGCCCCAGGGAAGGCCCTCCTCGGTGGCTACCATTCCAGTACAAGTTTCCGCTTTTTTCTCTCCTCAGCTGCCCTCAGGAGCAGGATGGCTACGGCACACACCAGGCCAAGGGTGGGGATGCTGGGAAACACTCTGCACGTCTCGGTGGAAAACCCCGGCACAGACAACGTGCACGTGGGGTTCACTCAGCACCCCAGCCGAGCCCAGATTTGCCCGGAGAGCATCTCAGAGCCATCTCGGGCCTGAATCCTTCTGCAGCCACGCAGACTCAACCCTTTCCCTGTTCAAGTGCTTCTCGAATGTCTTAGTCTGTTTCTAGAGTGGGTCCAAGCCGAAGTTCTTCTTTAAATTCCTTGTCCTCGAGGAAGCAATGCCTCATCTCCCGCCGTTCAGGACTTAAATTCCAGGTCCAAGTGAAGCTAGCACCACACAGCCCCAACACGGATGGAGAAGCCGCCTCTCCACAAGGCCCCTCTCCTCCAGCTGCCCGTCTCAGGAACTTCTGGAGGCCTCCACAGAGCCTTTGGCTCCTACTGGTCACGCGCTATTCTCTTTTCCCCGGATCCTGATTTCAGAGAGCAGAAGGGTAAGGTTTTGGAGATCAGGCAAAGATGAGCCTGCTGTATGTGGGACCACGGACAAAGCAGCCACGGACGCACCAAGATTGCCCAGGGAGGACACCGAGCGTTCCTTCGCTGACTCTATCTGATTTTACACATTTAAGAAATCTGTTCTTTCCACATCCACTTGTCTGTTTACTGCTGGAAGCGACCTTCTCTGGAGGCCGGATGGGGACCTGTCTCCCCCAAGGCAGGGCTGTCTGCTGAGAATACTGAACAGCCCAAGAGGGAGGATTTCCAAGGACTGGCTGGCACCAGCTGCAATGTTCAGTGTTGCTCCGATTCCATCTGTGACAGATGGTGACTTAGGCCAGGGGTGGGGTGTGGGGGTCTCCAAACCTTTTTGGTCTCATATATAACTTGATCGATGAAAGGTATCAGCTCTGCCGTATTTTGTTTGCTGACTGGTCGGTCTGCACCCTTCCGTAGTAGTATTTTCAATCTAAGGATATTGCAGGAATCTCTGAAGCTACCTGGACATTTCCTTGTGGGTTATTTTAGTTAAAAGTCAGTCATGTGTAAATCCATGTACCTGGGCCCCCGTGAACAAACGCTGAACACCAGCAAGTAGGGGAAGTTCCTGCTGTGGATCCCCTCACGTCTCACACCGCAAAGGTGAACTTCTTCCTGATGATTTTAGATTAAGACCCAAGGGATGGTGTTTTCACCCCCAACCCCTGCCCTCAACGGAACATCCTGTGTCTGCGAAGCTTTTCAGAGATAACCAGTTGGATTCACTGCTCAAGCTTGGACAGAGAACAACTTTCTTGGCATGTGTCCCACTGCAGGTCCTAGGAGATCCCTCTTCAAGTTCCTTCCACGATTCTTTCCTATCCCTATACCTTGGCATATATTGCCCAAATAAGTATTTCCTCTCCCAAATGAGAGCTCAGCAAGAGTCGGAAGGGAAATACCTTGTTCTCTGAGATCTTTTCTTTGTTTCCTTCATTGGCCACAGTCTCTGGACTCCTCACTATTTTCTGGACACCTGTCTCTAAATTACCCGCATGTTTTTCTTAAAATTAGTAAAATATTCCAGAGGGAGATGGCCGGTTGATAGTGAAGAAAATAAGATTGAAAGATTTATATATGGGGCGCCTGGGTGGCTCAGTCATTAAGCGTCTGCCTTTAGGTCAGGTCATGATCCCAGGGTCCTGGGTTCGAGCCCCACATCGGGCTACCTGCTCCACTGGAAGCCTGCTTCTCCCTCTCCCACTCCCCCTGCTTATGTTCCCTCTCTTGCTGTCTCTCTTTGTCAAATAAATAAAATCTTTTAAAGAAAGAAAGAAGGAAAGAAAGAAAGAAAGAAAGAAAGAAAGAAAGAAAGAAAGAAAGAAA
>CM053610.1:83868567-83972502 GCA_028646535.1 Procyon lotor | reverse complement strand
GAGAGAGAGAGAGAGAGATCACAAGGAGGCAGAGAGGCAGGCAGAGAGAGAGGGGGAAGCAGGCTCCCTGCTGGGCAGAGAGCCCGATGTGGGGCTCGATCCCAGGACCCTGAGATCATGACCTGAGCCGAAGGCAGAGGCTTTAACCCACTGAGCCACCCAGGCGCCCCTCACTTCTCTCTCTGTATGTACACACACACACACACACACACACACACACACACACACACAACTCTCTAACAACTACTACTTGAAAGGCAAAACAGGGGTGCTCTCTGTTTGTCAGAGAGTCTCTGTCTCTATTTGTCAGGCTCTCTCTGACAAATAAAGAAAATCTTAAAAAGAAAAGTGAAAACATTAACTCAGCCTTGTCTGTAGCCACTAAAAAAAAAAAAAAAAAGAAAGAAAATGAGGATAGAATGGTCTCTATTACCATATTAAATGCTTTCTGACCTCCTCACTGGCAGCAAGACACAGAAGACGTAAAGACAAAGCCAGGCAATGGGTGAGGGATAAGTTTAAGGGACTGGAATGTGTTTCAGGTCCTTCTAAGCACTGCTGAATTTTTGAGGTCCTTGAAAATAGGGCTGTGTATAAAATTCCTGGGACAAATCTTTCCTTATCAAAACTCTCCCTGTCCCAGTATTTGCTGGCATTGCAAATGGCAACAGAAATTTTGCCTTTTAAAAAAAAAAAGAAAGAAATTTTGCCTTTAAAAAAAAAAAAAAGAAATTTTGCCTTTTGACTTTACCTTTACTTTTGTTTCTTTTGACACTGGCCCTTTTCTTCCTGCATAAATGCTGGTGGGAAAAAAAAACACGCTTAAAACCTTCCCAATTCAAATCTTTGTCGGGGGGCGCATAGGTGAATGCCAATTTTCTAGAATTCAGGTGAGCTCTTCCAATCTATAAATTCAAGTGTTTGTTTTTAAAGCCGAGTTTCACTTCTTTTATTTATTGCCTTTCATAGTTTTCACCGGCTTGGTCTCTTTGTCAGGAACACTATTTGTGATAGGACTTGCCAGCACGTCCATTCTGCTCTACAGGGAGGTTCGTGAGCGGGAAGATAGGAGGGAGAATTTCCCAAAGCTAAATTCTCAGTAGCAGAAACTAACAAGTGGACAGAGGTAGGTAATCATCAAAGTTTGATGAAAACCAGGACACTTACACAGCCTCAAAGCCTCTCCCCACGGAGAGCGCTTATTAGTTACGAGTGATGTCACGGTGGAAACACACGGCAGACACCACCTTAAATGAATGATTGAAGCTGACATCCCCGCAAAGGGGACGATTGGACACTGTGGACCCGCCTCCCGGTGTGAGGCCCTCGGAAGGACACGGCCTCAGTGCCGTAGTGCTCCTGCCAAAAACACGTGACCGGAGTCCAGCCACGAGGAAACAAACAAACCCAGACGGAGGAACCGTCTACAAAATAGCTGCTCTGTGCGTCTCAAAAAATGTCAAGGTCGCGAAAGACAATGGCTGAGGAACTCTGCCACAGCAAAGGAGATAAGGGATGTGGCAAGTAAATGTCACGTGTGATCCTGGCTTGAGCTCTGGCCAGGGAGAAGCACATGGCCATAAGGACACTCTTAGGGGCATTTGCCAAAAACCTGAATATATATCGGAGAGGAATATGAAATGTTCATTTCTTGATTTTGATGACTGTACTGTGGTCATTGTTAGACAGTATCGATATAATATCTCCAAATGACTCTCAAAATTGTTTAAAAAATAAAACCCCATACATATATTTACATGTATATACACACACACATATATATACAGAGAGAGAGAGAGAGAGAGAGAGAGAGAGAGGCAAAGCATAGGGCAAAATTCCCGAATCTGGATAAAGAGCATATGGGAGTTTCTCGTATTATTCCTGTAATTTTTCTGCAAGTTTAAAACTTATGTCAAAACAAAAAGTTAACACTGTGTAGTAAGAACTGAAATCGGTCCTGGAGGCAGACCAGAGCCGCAGCGGGCTCCGGGAGGAGTTTTGAAGTGCTTGAGTCCCCAGCAGGTGTACTGTGGAGAAGATGGGGAGACGATGCGCGATTTCAAAAGGGAAACCTCAGTAAAAGTTTGAAACGGAGAACCGGCGTGCTCAGCGAAGTCAGAGAGGCTGAGCAGCAAGGCGGCCCTTCTTAGGGAGGCCGGCTTCCAGGCACCAGCCTGCCCATCGGACCCTGGACACAAGGCTCGGCAAGTGGCTTCCGAGAGCAGCCTGATGTTTAATGGCAAAACGGGGTGTTTGCTCTTTAAAAGAAGCATTCCGGTCACCTTCTAGAAAGCACCTTACAGGTGCAGGTAACACAAAGCGTGTGCACGCTGTGGGATTACAGGTCTTTTTCTGTGTGCTTTGGCATCTTCCCAAGTGTTCTCCACGGCACAGGCCCTACCTTCACAGTTTCAAAAAGACTTAGTTAAAAAAAAAAGCCCCGTAGGGGCGGCCTGGGTGGCTCAGTTGTTAAGCGTCTGCCTTCGGTTTGGGTCATGATCCCGGAGTCCTGGGATCGAGCCCCGCATTGGGCTCTCTGCGCGGCAGGGAGCCTGCTTCTCCCGCTACCATTCCCTCTGCTTGTGTTCCCTCTCTCGCTGTGTTTCTATCAAATAAATAAAATCTTAAAAAAAAAAAAAAAAAAGTCCCGTAGGAGGAAAGGGACTTGGAGCAAGAGGGAGAGGGGGCTAAAAAGGGCTGACACCTTTCCCCCAAGGAGCTAGTCTCCCACTCACTCAGAGGTTCCCCAAGCACCTTCTCTGTGCCAGGCGTTCTCACGGGGGCGGGGTAAACGAACGTGAGCAGAGCAGACAGGATTCCTATCTTCGGGTTGGTTACGTTCTAGAAGCGCATAGACTGGCTTTGTGTCTAGGGCACAGTGCTCCAGGGAGAGAGGAGGGAAAGATGGGGGCCACAGCGAGGGGTCTGGATATCAGGGCAGATGTAAGGAGATGACAGTGATCCGGTATTACAGGTCGTTAAATATAAAATATCGCAGCCGTTCCTTTTTTAGAGCTTGTCTTGAGAGCATAAAATCCGAGCCGTGAGGACACACAACTCCATCCCCGCCCTGGCCCAGTTACGGCTTCTTTATACACGTTTCCTTGACAGGCAGCTCAGACGCGACTCACTCCACCTCTGCCAAGTGTGCAGGCTGTTTCCTGCACTTGCCCTTCTCCCAGGGCAAACCTCACCTTAAAATATTTTGCTTTGTGATTCTCAACAAAACCTCCTAATTGAGTGTCCGGACCCTGCTCCCAGCTCCAGCCTCAAGAAGCTGGCGCCTAGTAAACTGGGATCGTCTCGTGCTCCTTCTTTCCGTTTGCCTCTGATTTACAATTAGCACGGTGATTCTCCACTCTGGCTGCCCCTGAGAATCTCCTGGGGAGCTTAAAAAAAACGAAGATACCAACTGTACCCCAGACCTATTCAATCAATCCTTGGCAGAGCAGACGTGAGAGCCTACGGGCCCATCATCTATTACCTTTGCGATCTGTCCACTTGAACTGGCCCCTAAAGCAGGCCCTCGCCACCTCTCGGTCGGCTAATTAAACAGCATTTTAACCGCCCTCTCTTCGTCTTCAAAAGAGTAGCAGTGCTGATGGCAACAGCAGGGAGCTGATGGCCATCGAGGGCTCACCTCGTGCCAGCAACAATTCTAAAATCCTCACAATGCGTGGGCTCATTCTCACACCACTCTTGAGGTCAAGCCCTCTTGTTCCCATTTTACAGACGAGGAAACCAAAGTGATGAGAGAAGGAGTAACTTGGCTAGAGCCGCACCAACAGGAATAGGCATGGCTGGGCTTCAAACCCACGGTGTTAACACCCTCCGACACAGAGGTGGTGCTCCCCGAGTGTGTGGGCTTTGCTCCTACACACACGTGTATCTCAGAATCAGAATGAGATGCTCCGACGGAGAAACCGAGAATAGAGGTCTTCTCCCAATCTGTAGCACTGCAAGTCAATGTCAAGGTTTCCCCCACATCAATGTTTCTTAAAGCTTTTGACGTCCGTTTCTGTTTTATTGTTTTTATTTTTTAAGATTTTATTTATTGAGTGGCACCTGGGTGGCTCAGTCAGTAAGCGTCTGCCTTCAGCTCAGGTCATGATCCCAGGGTCCTGAGACTGAGCCCCACATTGGGCTCCCTGCTCGGCGAGAAGTCTGCTTCTCCCTCTCCCTCTCCCACTGCTTGTGTTCCCTCTCTTGCTGTGTCTCTGTCAAATAAATAAATAAAATCTTTTAAAAAAATTTTATTTATTGAGAGAGAGAGCGAGCGTGTGAGCAGGGGGCGGGGGGAGGAGCAGAGAGGGAGAGGTAGACTCCCCGCTGATTAGGGAGGCCTATGGGAGCAGGATCTGAGCCACCCAAGTGCCCCTCTATTTTGTTTTGGGGGTTGGTTTGCTTGTTTGTTTTAAAGATTTTATTTATTTATTTGACAGAGAGAGATCACAAGTAGGCAGAGAGGCAGGCAGAGAGAGAGAGGGGGAAGCAGGCTCCCTGCTGAGCAGAAAGCCCAATGCAGGGCTCGATCCCAGGACCCTGAGACCATGACCTGAGCTGAAGGCAGAGGGTTTAACCCACTGAGCCACCCAGGCGCCCTGCCCCCACCTTTTTTAAAGATTTTTTTTTTTTTTTAAAGATTTTATTTATTTGACAGAGAGAAACACAGCGAGAGAGGGAACACAAGCAGAGGGAATGGTAGCGGGAGAAGCAGGCTTCCTGCAGAGCAAGGAGCCCGATGCGGGGCTCGATCCCAGGACTCGGGGATCATGACCTGAGCCGAAGGCAGCCACCCAACGACTGAGCCACCCAGGCGCCCCCTTTTTTAAAGATTTTAAGTAATTTCTTGAGGCTCGAACTTACAACCCAACATCAGGGGTCACACACTCCACCAACTGAGCCAGCCAGGAGCCCCTCTGTTTTTCTATATGAAAATACACAGTATGATAATATACAATTTACTGGAAAATGAGCCATTTTGTTATCTACACTGTAGTGTGTCAACTGTTCAAGCTTCTCCACTCTGACAAAGTAGGGAGCCCCTGCTTGAGGCCACGCTGAACTAGTGTCCACAGAGCACACATGTGCGATGGCCGCATCCATCCATCAATGGTTATATATATTACATAGTCCATCCATATATCCATCGATATATTTGCTTGGCTGCTGGAGTTACGGGTACGGAACCTTGTTTTGAGGGTTTAGGGATTTCCTGTACCTTTATGTCACTCACACGGGAGATCGTAAGAACGGGTACCTTAATTAATTTAAGGAAAAGAGTCAAGAAAGAGAATGGAGGCTTAAAGAGGACAAAGGACTGTTAGAGTCTCTGAGTCCAGGCTCCGGAAGGGGGGAATGGAGGAGTCCAGGAAGCAGAGCGCTGTAAACACTGACCGATGCCACTTGCGCTGAGAAAACACCGGGGCGCTGCTTGGACTCTGGCAGGAGATGGCAGTGGCCGAGCTGAGCCAGGCCTCAGGGGATTGGCAGAATGGAGGGGGTGGTGATGGAGGTGGGAGCCTGGCTCTTGTGGGAGAAGCCAGTGGTGAACACCACCAGGGAAGTATGAAAATGCTCGCAGGAGGAACGGGGCTGGACACAGGGTTTTTATTTTATTTTTCAGAGATGGAGAGCTCTGGGCAACAGAAAGGATGGGAAGCTCAGTGAGTACCCACGCTTGGGTTTGAGAGGGAACTCACTTCCTCACAAAGCAGATGGAGATTTCAGACAACATGCAGAGACAGTATGTGCAGGGAGGGTCCGCTGGAGTGGGCTGGGGGACACCTTGGGATGGGTGTGGGAGTGAGCAAAGACGTGAAACTGTTAAAGAGGGACAGCTGTGCGGGGAGGG
This sequence comes from Procyon lotor, assembly GCA_028646535.1. Taxonomy (NCBI): domain Eukaryota; kingdom Metazoa; phylum Chordata; class Mammalia; order Carnivora; family Procyonidae; genus Procyon; species Procyon lotor. The sequence goes on along the minus strand of CM053610.1, from coordinate 83,966,648 downwards.
GACAGGCCAGGTCTGCGGCAGGGTGGACACAGGATGTCACATGCTCCACCGAGACTGACCACTAGGGGGCATCAGGACCCTGTGCTTGGCCATCCCAAGTGGGACTCTGGGGGACCAGAGACACCCCCCTGGCCTACTCCTGCGGCTGCTCAGGCCTCGGTGAGCGGCCGCAGGGCCTCTCAGGGGCAGCCTGCGCCGGGCGGCTGGCTGGAATGCACTGTCCCCTACAGCCACTGGTCTCTCCCGGAGATGGTGGGAAACTGCTCTCCCCACTCGTCTCCCCCGTGGACGGCAGCGACCGTTGCCCAAGAACCACATAGGACATAATTTATAAACTTCCAAGGGCTCTGCCTCTGTGAGCTGCTCTCACGATTACTGCAGATCCTACGGGCTCACTGAGCTTCTATTTATCTTCTACATGTATCTTCTTTTTCCTCAACCAGACTCTAAGCTTTTAATGAAAAAGGGCTGTCAGGGTCTCTTAGAATGTCCTGAATGAGATGAAATTGTATGTCTGGGATTTACTTTAAAACAACCCAGTGTGGTAGGAGGGGGAGTGTGGGTAAAGGGAACAGGTGAAACAATGTTTTCTTTATTTATATTTTTAACAAAGATTTTATTTATTTATTTGACAGAGAGAAAGGGAGCACAAGCAGGGGGAGCGGCAGAGAGAGAGGGAGAAGCCGACTCCCTGCTGAGCAGAGAGCCTGACATGGGCCTCGATTCCAGGACTCTGAGCTCAGGACCTGAGCTGAAGGCAGATGCTTAGCTGACCGAGCCACCCAGGTGCCCCATAACAATGCTTTAAGCAAGACCATCTTTTCCCAGGTCTCCTTGTCTGTAAAACGCATATGTCATGCCAGTGGGTTTCCTTCTGCTGCACCCGCTATGATTCCAAGACTCACAGTACAGTGCGTAACAACGGTTAGCTTGTGGGGCTGTGTGGGTCTTAAGGCTAGGGATGCTCAAGCTCCCAAGAAAAGTCCTGGAATGCAACGTCCCAGGCCCATCTCTTCGGTAAGTCGGTCCCCTGCCAGCCCCGGGGAGGCGAGACCTGCTCGGACTCCATTGCTCCCCACTCCCAGGTCCATCCCGATCTTCCTCTGGGGCCTGAGTCGCCGCAGGGCTTGGCACAAAGGCCTTGGCGGCCCTGTTGGGGTTTTTGTTTGCATGTGTTTTAATTAATTCTCTCCTATGACATCCTGTACAAGAGCCCCTTCGACCGTCGCTGCCCTCAGCTGTGAGGAGAAGTGACAGGGCAGCAGGAGCTCCAGCAGAGCAGGAGGATGGCACTGCTGCCCAGGTGCAGGGGCCAGTGGTAAGGACCGGGCCAGGCAGGGTAGGGCCGCACTGCCAACCACACACCATCCCAGGAGGTACGTGTCCATGTGCTGAGGTGCGAGGTGTGGAGGGCACACAGGTGACGCCGCTCCACCCCTGACCACTCAGCCCTCCCCCCGAGGCAGACACACTTGAAGTGCCAGCGCCACCTCCCATCTGCTTCAGGACGGCGGAGGGGATGCAATGCCATGGGCTGAGGTGAGGGACCGTATCCCTCTGGCGCTTGAAGGGGAAACAGACTTACCAAGTGTGCTGGGGACGGTGACCTGGTGTCCTTGACCGTGGCGCTGGAGGGGACATCGAGGAGGGGCCATTTCATCTGCAGATACTGCACAGGGCACAGAAAACATAAGGCAGCCAGTGAGACAGGGTCTTGTGAGCACCCCCAGGTGAGCAGAGGAGCTCTGCAGGGAGGCTATTGTTGGTTCACTGCACCAGCATGAGCTCCTGGCGGGTCCGCATCCAAATGACAACCTCCAGGGAGAGCACACACTTATGGTCACCTCTGCCACCACCAGCCCCCTCCGTCATTTTGTGGGGGGCATGCCGAACAGCACCACCAACCAAAGTGTCCGAAGAACCGATCGCTGAGGGTCAAGTTCTGCCTGCTCTAGTCATGGACAAGCAGGGCTCATCAAGGGACCAAGGGCTCCCAGATGGTGCTCTTGCCCCCTTCATCCCCATGGCTCATAGCATCACACACAAGACTCCCTAAGACACGGCCTCCAGGAGCATCTGGGGAGTGAATTCTAGCTACCGAATTTCCTAACCTGGAGGATTATCCAGTACCCTACCCTGTACTAGTCCAAAGCCAACAGTAACCCATCCCCACACACAGACTCACACACACACTTTCTTTAAACAAAAAGCCTCTCATCAACCCTGGTTCGGCAGTCTTTGGCAAGGGCCTGGAAGAGGCTGAGTGGGGAGGTGGGGAGGGGTCCTGGGGTCCGGAGTCAGATGCTCGCGGGTTCGGGGTCTTGCTTGCCAGTGTAGTTTGTGCAAACCCAGACGAGGGTCTGAACAGCTCTGAGTCTCGGCTTTCTCATCTGTAAGGCAAGGCTAGGTCCAGAATTTTACCGGTTGTTAGAAGGCTTAGGGACAACGTCAAGTACGGAATGCAACGCTTCCCATGTGGGAGATGTGTGATAAACGGCAGCTATCATTTCCATAAGCAAACCATTAGTCTTCGCCGGGGGGCAAAGGCACGCATGTTGTCTCGGCGCCAACACTGATATGGCACTTCTGGGCAATGGACCAGCTACGCAGCCTCGTCATGGAATTCTTGAGGTTACTTTGAAAGTTACACCTCCGATAAGAAATGCTGGCCCCAGGAAGTTTCACAGAGGGGCAGAAATAAGTCTCTGTTTTATCCCTTGCTCTGGTCATTCGATTCCAGGGAAAAAGAAATCGTGATGTGGCCTTGAGCTATGTGCCCAGGGTTGGAACACTAGGATGTGTGGTGCCTGTTGGCTTCTCATCACCCACAAACATGGACTGAGAGGGCAGGCTCTGGGCTTTCAGAACAACGTGCTCGGGTAAGGATAATAACCTAGGACACATCCACGGAGGGCTGGTGGGTAGCACAGACAGCAGGTGGATGGGCCAAGCAGGCCTGGCTGTGGGAGGCTTGGGAAGTGGGAACCAAAGAGGGGAGTGGAAGGGCCCTACAAATAAGGCCAGTCTCCACTCCGGGCCCTCGGGTACTTGCCCCTTCCTACCCCCCACGGCCATGTTGAGTATCATTCTGTCCCTGCGTTTGGTGAGGCTCCCCGCCCCCAACTCACCTCTTTCCCTATGCAGAGCCTCCCCTTGCTAGATGAGCTAACTCGGATTTCAATGCCTTTGGCAAATTAAAAGGACTGGACAGATACTGGAATCATTAGTTAAGACTCATTTCCTCAGTGAATAACATTTGTGTCATGTGGGCAGTTCCCAAAGCATTTTCTTTCTTTTCTTTTTTAAAATTTTATTTATTTATTTGCGAGCAAGAGCATGAGTGCGCACAAGCGGGGGAGGCGGTGGGGGGTGGGGAGCAGAGGGAGAGAGAGAAGCAGGATCCCTGTTGAGTGGGAAGCCCGATGCGGGGCTCGATCCCAGGACCCTGAGATCATGACCTGAACCCAAGGCAGATGCTTGACCAACTGAGCCACCCAGGTGCCCCCTGAAAGCATTCTCACACACGTAAACTGGTTTCATCTTCACAACAACCCTGCTGTTATAAGTAGAGGTGACTGTCCCAAATTTTCAGAGGCGCTAATGGAGGTAAACACAGGGCGAGTGTCTAGCCCAGCTTTATGAGGGGAGCGGCGCTTGAGGTCCCCTGATTTCAAACCCCACACTGTTCACTGCAACACGAGTCATAACACTTTCCATAACATCACCTTCTCAAAACCCCACCCTACCCCAGGCTGGATTCTTCTCCCTCCCTTTCTGTCTCGCACAGCACTGGCCACCTCAAAGCTGAAAGACTATTTACGCATCGGTGTTCTCCTGTGGGGATGTTTCCGTCGCAGTCACGACTTGAGCATTTCTGTTTATTTTCTGAAGATGAACTGCAGTCACAAGTATCACATGCCAGAGAAGTGTCCCCCATCCACCCCAACGTGGAACGTAGTAGAAGGCTTCCTGAAACCCACCAGCTCTACCAGCATCTGGCATCCTCGCTGGAGTCCTCAAGACATAGGCTGCACACTCTTCCTTCTTGTTGGCTTACATCAAATGGGAATCCGCCTGAATCCTCGTTTGGGAGAGAACATGATCAGCTGAGCTTTTGGGCTGGGAGGCAGAGCAGGCTGTGGGAGTCAAGTGCAGGGTTTCTCAACCGGGATGCTACTGGCATTTGGGGCTGGATTCGGCAGGATGTGGGGTAGCTTCCTTGGCCTCCAAAGCAGCTGTCCCTCAGGGGGATCCCTGCACGAGTGGCTGAGGAGCTGAGGCCTCATACACTATGAGCTGCATGAGGGTCTGCCTTCGAACTGGGGCTCTCAAGGTACAAGCAGACAGAGACACACGCTCAGAGCAAGGGCTTTTAGTAAGAGCTGCTGGTTTCAGCTGTCCATCCCAGGCTTGGTGTCTTACCTACCCGCTCCTGGAATCCCAGTGGCTGGAAGAGACCACACCGCCCTCTTGGCTCTGCAGGGTTCCCTCTCACCCAATGGCTTTAGCTGAGACCTAGAAGCTTGGAATCGGGTAAAGATCTTTAGCCTTATCCCCCATAGACGGCAGAGCGGTTCTGGGAAGAGCGGACATATGGCCCAGGATCCTTCCTGCTCTAGCCAGTCGGGGTGTGTGTGTGTGTGTGTGTGTGTGTGTGTGTGTGTGTGTGTTTGTGTGTGCAGGTGTGCAAGTAGGAATTCAATCTGGGGATAGGGAAATGGCGGTCTGTCCCTTCCCCCATTCTAACTTTTTCTGCCTTTTTAAGATTTTGAAACAAGTGACGAAGGGCGGTGGGGGTGGGCGGAAGACCTATAAAAAGACATTAGAGCCCCCCTAAGAAGTTGCTTAGCTATCAAACGCTTCTGGAGTGCAATTCTGAAGAAAGGAGCATTCAGAAGGGACAGCTGAGCTTCCCAGAACCATGGCTGGGGGGGGAGGGGGCAGGGGCCAGCAGCACCCCTGCGAACCCCCCACCTCAGCACCGGAGATGTGCCCGTGAAGCTAGTCAGGCCTCACCCAGTGTTCCGCGGCAATAAAACTCTCTCAGGCTGCACTTCTCATCTGAAGCCAGCCCCCCAGTCATCCCGGGGCCAATTGTTGGTGGGAGCATGTCCTTAGGGCCTGAGAGAGGTGTGGCTGAGCCTAGATTCTCCTCATGGTCATAGCATGTGGGCAAACCTAAGATGCCGGTTTCTCCAAGCCCAGTCTCGGCTCCATCTGGCACACCCCAACTGGCTCCCAACCAGAGTACCCCACTTGGACTGCAGTCTGGTGAAGCTGGTCGGGCCCCCTCCCTGCTGTGGACGCTCTCTGGAGTTCAAAGCATGGAACCTGGGTGGCATCGAGGCAACCGATGGCCAAGCCACAGCAATGCCTTTGTTGTCTGTGGGATAAGTACTTTCTCCTGATCTTCAGAAACAGAAAGAAAAAAAACCAGACCCAAATGGTGAGTAGTAGCACCCGAGTCACACATGCTGCTTGATATGCAATGGTAGGTCATGACTGAGACAGGACAGAGACATGGCTGCCGGCTCTTACCAGATCTGGGAAACTCTTTCTGGGGACTGGGGTTCCACGGCACACACTTGGGGAAACAGTGCTGTTGGTGGTTCACAGGTAAGCAGACTGAGGCTGTGGCTTGGAATTTGTCTTTAGCTTATGAAGAAAGGACGGTTCTGTTCCTCGTTTTATTTTGCTTTCACTCCAACAGTTGTTGAATTGTCTCTGATCTACCAAAAAACGGTCATGTGGTTTCTCTTATTTGCCTCGGTTGTGGTATGGATACATGGGGATAGATTTTTCTTCCACGAAGGCACCCCTGCATTCCCCAGGTAAACCCTATTCAGTCACGGTGGCTTGTTCATTCTTGCACGGCATTGTGGAATGCTAACCACGGGTGTCTTAAGATTTTTACTTCTACATGCCTCAGTAAGAGTGAGCTAAAGTTTTCTTTTTTGTGCTATCTTCATCAAGCGTTGCTATCCGTGTTATTTTGGGTTTAAGATTTATAAAGGGAGGCGCCTGGGTGGCTCAGTGGGTTGAAGTCTCTGCCTTTGGCTCCCGTCATAATCTCAGGGTCCTGGGATCGAGCCCCACACTGGGCTCTCTGCTCAGCAGGGAGCCTGCTTCCCCCTCTCTCTCTGCCTGCCTCTCTCTCTCTCTGTCAAATAAATAAATAAAATCTTAAAAAAAAAAAGACTTATAAAGGGGGCTGCAGCTCTTTTTCTTTATGCTCTGGGTCCCTTTCTGCTTCTCGGCCCCTCCTCAGTGCCATCCTTGGGGAGGCTACTTGGCCAGGCAGGCTATTTCCATTCGACTCGGGTCCAGGGAAGAGTCCCTCTGGAGGGTGCTCTCCCTGGATAGCCAGAACCCCCTTTCCTGCAGGGAGGCGGAGAGCGGTCCTACAGGATCCCTGCTCAGCTTGAAGACTGTGCAGCAGATTAATTGCAGCTGTGCCCTGGAATTTCCCCCACATACAAATCTTCATGATGTAAAACAGCTGGGAGGAAATCCCAGCATGCCCTGGACGGAGGCAGAACTGCCAATGAGCTATGGAGATTAACCCTCCACCTCCCAGAAGACAGCGGTGCTCCCCTCCCCCGCAATCTGCCCCATTCCAAGCTTGCTCCAAGCTTGCTAGGGTGCAGACAGGACTCTACAGGACTCTGGGTAACGCCCACATTCTCCCCATTCACACGTTCTCACAGAAAACCCTTTAGGCAGGACCCGGGCAAGAGAGGAAGCAAAGCTTCATGTTACAGAATCAACAGCAGGGTTCCCAAAGGAGCACACTACAGTTGGCAGCAAGAGGACTGGTCATCTCCAAAGGCTTCCCAGGTGGGAACACGCCACCCCCCAGAATTCCCTCCACTTCTTGGTGATCACGACAGGCCCGCAGCAAAAAGAAGCGCCTCGCCTCTGGCTTCCCCCTGTCACGGTTTCTGTGCCACCACAGCAGCAGCCTCCCAGTTTAGAGGACCAGTCTTTCCTGGCTCTCCTGTCCCCAGTGATAAACAGACCTGCTGGGACCCCAAAGCCAGGTCCCCCGAACAGAGACGAGGGCTTTTGCAGACCTCCTTCTTAAGAAACTGCACGGTCTGTGGGGCCACCCGGGAAAAGAGGCTAGAAAGCCAAGCCCACAGGCAGACACACGGCTGTCCATCACACAGTGATAAGGACATTGTGCAAAACGCATTATTTTAACACGAAGGATCATATTATAAATGAAAAAAATGCGAACCAACAATCAGTTTCTCTTTACTCTTCATTCTGCCACAGTTCGGGATGTATTTCCTCATCAGGGCTTCTGCAATGGCTCCCCAAATTCTGTAAGAGTTCAGCTTCTAACAACTAGCTCATCAGGGGGTGCCTGGCTGGCTCAGTGAGTAGAGCCCGTGGTCGTGAGTTTGAGTCCCACTTTGCGCATGGAACAAAACACCAAAACAAAACCCAACTAACTCATCAGATCTCTTCTTTGCTTAAAATCCTTCCCTGGTTGGCTGCTGGGTTCAAGGGATAGAGCCCCCGAATTCCCCAGCAATCCGAGGCCAACCCATCCTCTTCCTGCTTCAACCCTCATGGCTCCCCACCCCCCAACACTACTCCACTCGGGTTCCTACTAAACTTTCTGCCATCTGCTCGGCTGCTCCCCAGCGTGGAGGACCCTTTACTCGCAGGGAACTCTAACTCCTTCAAAACCCTGTCCGAAGATCACCTTCCCAGCCCCCCACAAAGAGCACTGGCAAAGCACTCTCACCTCTGTGCCTTAGCTGTGCTTGGTGTCCCCTGACATTCTTCGCGCTGTGTTGTCGTTATCCATTTGCAGATTCTGTCTGTCCTTGGGACCATAAGCTCCTCAAGGGTCATGTGCACATCCCCAGTTCCCTGCCCAGAAGCCAGCGTTCAGGATGCGCGCAGACCTTGTCTCATCTTCAGCCTAAGCCCTTCTCGACCTCCTAAGCCCCAGGTTCCCTGTCTGTAACACCGGGTTGTCCACTCTCCTTCTGAATCCTTCACAGATGTGGAACACACACAACGGAGCTCCCACGTTAACTGGCCCACGATCGCCAAGAATTTGGAAATGCGGCTTGGAGGCTGTGACACCCAAGCCTGCCAGCGCCTGGAGGCCTGTTTAAGATCCTCTATCTTCTGTCAAAATGGACATAAGTTGATCTGGATTTGAAAGTTAACCAACATTGAGCAATGGGCTCATTAGTACGGAGACAGAAACGCTCTCCCAACTAAGAACAAATGTTTTGTTTCCGGAAATCACTGAAGATAAAGTGAAAGCATTTAGAACCGGTTTCCAAACATGATGGATGAGACAAAGTTCCAAGAGCAGAAGGATAAAATGCAAAGTTTACACTCTTATCCCTTATTTTTCTTTTCTTTTTTTTTAAAGATTTTATTTATTTATTTGACAGAGAGAGAGAGAGATCATGAGTAGGCAGAGAGGCAGGCAGAGAGAGAGGGGGAAGCAGGCTCCCAGCCAAGCAGAGAGCCCGATGCGGGGCTCGATCCCAGGACCCTGAGATCATGACCTGAGCTGAAGGCAGAGGCTTTAACCCACTGAGCCACCCAGGCGCTCCTTATTTTTCTTTTTTAAAGAGGAATAGCTTCTACATTTGCTTCGTTTTCTGGCTGGCACTAAATCCCAAACACAGTTGCCCTCTTTGTTTCACTCATGTGTAGAAGGTGGGGCTCCTTCTTAAGGTTTTGCTAATAGGTGGGTTCTTAGAAATAAATCCAAACAGTCTTCAAACAAGCTACTTTTTCATGTAGTAAGACACACATAATTTTCCTTGGAAAAATTATTTAGAACCACATTTCTGCAGTGTTTTAAACCAACAAAACAACTTTTTTTCTCTGAAGCACCTGTCACAGAATCTGGGTCAGCAAATATTTCTGGAGCCCCTCCTGTGCACTGGCCGTGAAGGGGCTCTAAAAATATTTCATGACTGGAGAGTAAACTCAAAAATAAGAGTGGGTTGGTTGGGTTTCAGTTTTCTCATAAACACCTATTCCCTGCCCATTCCCTCAAATAATTCCCTTCTTTCCTGGATGGCTTTAAACTATTCTCTCCCTTCTCCAACTCGGAATCCGGCAATTCTGCGTACCAGACTTGACCAAAGGTTGTTTTTTCCTTTTTTAAATTGGCTCCCCTCAGAGGCCAGTTTCCAGTGGTGGAAGGATACACTGTGGGAAGCGAGAGACCAGGGTTCCAGGCTTGTTCCAATGTCTCTGGACTTGATCATGTCACCTTTATTTAAGACTTACTTTTCTGGGGCGCCTGGGTGGCTCAGTGGGTTAAGTCTCTGCCTTCGGCTCAGGCCCTGATCTCAGGGGGTCCTGGGATCGAGCCCCACATCGGGCTCTCTGCTCAGCAGGCAGCCTGCTTCCCCCTCTCTCTCTGCCTGCCTCTCTGCCTACTTGTGATCTCTCTTTTTGTCAAATAAATAAATAAACCTAAAAAAAAAAGATTTATTTATTTGAGAGAGAAAGAGAGACAGCGCATGGGGCGAGAGTAGAGAAACCTCAAGCTGACTCCTCCCTGGAACCCGACACAAGGCTCAATCCCATGACCTGAGCCAAAACCAAGAGTTGGACGCCTCCACAGACTGAGCCACCCAGGTGCCCCTCAATCATTTTACCTTTAAAATGGGGGTATTTAAGTCAATCAGAGAAAGACAATTATGGGGGCACCTGGGTGGCCCAGTCGTTAAGCATCTGCCTTTGGCTCAGGTCATGGTCCCAGGGTCCTGGGATCAAGCTCCGCATCGGGCTCCCTGCTGGGTGGGAGACCTGCTTCTCCCCCTCGCCCTCCCCATTTGTGTTACTTCTCTTGTTGTCTCTTTCTCTGTCAAATAAATAAATGGTCTTTTTTTTTTTTATTAAAGAAAGAAAATTATCATATGATCTCTCTGATAAGAGGAATTTGAGAGGCAGGGCAGCGGGTTGTGGGGGGTAGAGAGGGGAAAAAATGAAACAAGATGGGATCGGGAGGGAGACAAACCATAGGAGACTCTTAATCTCAGGAAACAAAACGAGGGTTGCTGGAGGAGGTGGGGGAGGGACAGGGTGGCTGGGGTGTGGCCATTGGGGAGGGTATGTGCTACGGTGAGTGCTGTGAAATGTGTAAGCCTGATGATTCACAGACCTGTACCCCTGGGGCAAATAATACATTATATGTTCATAAAAAAAGAAGAAAATAAGAAAAAAAATAAAATGGTATTTTACTTCAGTGGCCGAAGGCAGGGACCTGGACCAGATGGCCTCCCATGGAAGACAAAAGTGACATGTCTGTCTAAATCACAGTGGGCTCCTGGGAGTGGAGACGCATGGAGGTAACTCGGTAAACAGACTCAGGGGTCCTCGCCCGAGGTCCCTGATCACAGGCGGTGGACCTCGGGAGGCTACCTCACCTTTCAGAACCTCTGGTTTCTCACTTGTCACGTGGGGATAATAGCACCCACCGCCTGGCAGAATGTTGGTATCGAGTGCAGCAGCCACTTGGGAGAGCTCTTAGGAAATACGTGTGTGGTCATTAAGATCGAAAGTTACTGTTGTTCAAAGAGCCTCTCACCGGCATTTTACCCAGGGCTGGAGAAGAGCCAGTTCACAGAGAGTCTGACCACTCGTTCGCCTCCGGGTGCTTTGTGCGGTGAGGTCCTGCTCGGTGGCGATCTAGTCAATGTGTGACGAGCAGCTCTCTGAGCAAACACCAGACCCCGCTTTGTAGCCTTTGCTGGTGTCCGCAGTGCAAACATTCCCACCGGGGCTGATTTCAGGCTACCAGGGCGAGTCCCCGTCGGCAGGGTGGGGAAAGGAGGCTAAGGGCAGGCTGCTGGCAGCTGGCTCTGGCCAGGGACGCCTGCAAGGCTGATACGTGGGGTCCTCGGCTCAAGTGGCGCTGAGGTCTTGATGCAACATCAGACACTCTGGCTGGGCGGATCTCTCCGGCAGCGGCCTGCTCCTTTTATTTATTTATATTTATTTATATTTATATTTATTTATTTGACACAGAGAGAGATCACAAGTAGGCAGAGCGGCAGGCAGAGAGAGAGGGGGGGAAGGAGGCTCCCTGCTGAGCAGAGAGCCGGATTCGGGGCTCGATCCCAGGACTCTGAGACCATGACCTGAGCCGAAGGCAGATGTTTATTAACTGACTGAGCCACCCAGGCGCCCCTGTTTGCTCCTTTTATAAGAAGCAGGGAAATTCTGCCCCCCAAGCACTGGGCATTCAAAAGAATTCAAACTGCATTTGGATCCTAATTTCTGAAACCTAGAACTACAAGCCTCGTCCGTCTAGGCAACCTCTCACATTGTCCGTGACCTTGGGGTCTGGTGGGCCCGGCGGTTTCTGTGCTCACTGCCTGACATATATGGTGATATACAGAGCAGAGCGGCTTCTTGGTAGCAAGTGGCCTTGGACGCCTGGCCCTCCTTTCCCGCAGCTGAATCCTGCCGGGTCCCTCCTCCTCTCCCTTCTGCTTTGGGCCTTGTCATGGCCATGTCTGCCCTATATGAGCAGCAATGCCCTCCCTTCGGGTACGATCATTAATCCTGGCCCCCACTGTGGGCTCAGACTTGGCCAGGAGACTCTGCCTCTGCGCAGCTTTGTGCCCTGTTCTCCGGCCTGCACGTCTGCACCCCCATCTCGATCACCCAGCAGGACAGCAGAGCCCAGTCATTCCGGGGAGTGGCTCCATGGGTGTCCACCGTACAGAAATGCCATATTCTACAAACGGTCTCTATGCACAGACTTGGAAGTGCTTCCCAATCTTTGCCGCAGTGAACGTCCCCGAATGTTCGTTATTACACTCACGCAGGAACGCAGCTGTAGGACGCTTTCCCAGCTGGGAGCGGAACTGCTAGGTCAAAGGTATGTACATTTAGGGTTTGAGAAGTATTATCAAATTTCTCAGTCTACGCCACTACCAGGAATGGATGAGAGCTTACGGCCTTGCCCACAGTGTCATCAAACATACTGATCTTTGCCAAACTGACAGGTGAAAAACGGCAGCTCCTTCTAGTTCCAATGTGCATTTCTCTTACTAAGTGAGGTTGGGAACCGTCACACGTAAAGGTAACGATTTGAAGGATGGACAAGGATATGCGTGGCCAAAAGGAAGTGGGTTACCACCTACCGGGGGGGGGGGGGGAGAGGCAGGGAATGGCTATGGCATCTGCAGGTGCCATGGCAGCCTTGGTGAGCTATATGGCCGAGGGCTCTCTGTGGCTCCTCACGAGTTACAAAGCACCGTGTGACCTCTACTGCACCTGACCTGCACCCTGAGGGAGGAAGGGCAGATCTGACAGGAGCCGAAGGCACAGCCGGTGGAGTGGATTCGCGTGGAAGGTGAGGGGGAGGAGCAGGAGGAGAGCCCAGGAAGCCGCTGCTGCTGCTGGGGCTGGGTGGGCAGCGAGATGGTGCACCACCCGACTCTCTCATCTCCTTCCTTCTCTTCCAGTCCTTCCGATGCTCCCCTTCCTCACCCCTTCCCACCCACGCCTCAGCGCTCGGCAGCCTGGCTTCTGTTCCAGTCACTTGACTGTGTCTGTCCCTGCAAGGACACTGAGGTCCTGAGAAAGGGAGGCGGCTTTCTAGCTACCAAACCTGGCAAGTCTCCTTCAGGCCCCAGCTTCTTTGGCAGCTCTGGGGAAGCACACGTCTCGCACGGAAGCCCTCCCCTCCCTTGTCCCCTGTGGCGTCCAGCTCCATGTACCCTGTGGTCGATTTACCTGTATCGACCTGAGTAAATGTCTCAGACAAACCGCTTAGGGAGAGGAGCCCATGAAAGGACCTGGAAGGACAGTCACCAAAATGTCATCACTGGGTTTGAGCAGTTCAGGTGATTTCCTTACTTTCTTCTTTGTGTTTCTTCTTCTTCCTTTGAAATTTTGACAAGGACCATGAGCTGCATCATAGCAAGAGTAGTAAGCAAAGCTATTAAAATTAATCCTCACTTACTTTGCTTTCCCCAACCCCGGCCTTCAGTCTTCCCAACTGGAAACTTCAAAATCTGCCTTCACGTCCTGGCTCCCCCCTCCCACCTCCTGTTGGCCAAGAAGTTCCACGAATCCTAGGCCTCTTTCTAGGTTTTTAGGGACTCAAGCCCTCCTTATTTCCTGGCTTAGGTCTGCTTCTGGTGTCCCGGCTCTAGCTCGGAAGCCCTAGGCGGCAGCAAGCCGGGCTCAAGGGGAGGGTGGAGCGCGTTACTTTGCCTCCGAGGAACAAAACGTTCGGCACCCCTAGGAAAGAACAGGGTGCTAGACAGAGATGAAGGCGTCCCAAATCCTCCTTCGTGGTGTCACTGCTGCTTCTGTCTCCCTCCCCCGATCTCCGCTAGTCCATCCGTCACTTGCCCCTAGAAATATCATTCTAAAATAGAAAACTAAGCTATTTAAAGGTAGCAGGTGGTTTCCCAATCTCCCAGAACTGCCTGGTGACAAAGGGGACCGAGATGCTGCCAAGGCTCTGCACAGAGCACTCCATTAATGGGACCCAGGCTCCTTCTACACGAGGTAACGGTTTCTGTGCATGATAAGCCCCAGCAGAGATTTTTCTAAGCGCTTAAGTAACGCTTAGAAAAATCGGCAAGTCGGCAAATGACAGGCTCCCAGAAGACAGGGTTATGGTGGGCGGGATTCTCACGGAAAAACTGGAAAACTTCTTGCAGGAGGTGGCGGGGGAGCTGGGTCACACAGGCAAGATACACTTCCGTAGTCATTTTACTTTTTAAAGCATTTTGTATTAATTAGCTCATTTCATCTTAATGACCCCTAGATAAAGATAAGGCAAATATTATCAACCTCATTTTTAAAATGGGGAAAACAGGGGCACCTCTGTGGCTCAGTGGGTTAAAGCCTCTGCCTTCGGCTCAGGTCATGATCTCAGGGTCCTGGGATGGAGCCCCGCATCGGGCTCTCTGCTCAGGGGGGAGCCTGCTTCACCCCTCCTCTCTGCCTGCTCTCTGCCTGACTGCCTACTTGTGATCTCTCTCTCTCTGTGTCAAATAAATAAATGAAATCTTAAAAAAAAAAAAAAGGGAAAACAAAGGGCACCTTGGGTGGCTCAGTTGGTTAAGCATCTGCCTTTGTCTTGGGTCATGATCCCAGGGTTCCTGGACAGAGCCCCACATTGGGCTCCCTGCTCAGAGGGGAGCCTGCTTCTCCCTCTCCCACTCCCCCGTTTGTGTTCCCTCTCTCACTGTTTGTGTGTGTCTCTCTCTCTGTCAAATAAATAAATAAATAAATAAATAAATAAATAAATAAAAATCTTAAAAAAAAAAAAGAAGAAGCTTCAGTCTCAGCTTGGAAACTTGGGGTAGCAAATACGGAGCATGAAGGCCGCCACAACCCCCTCTTGTGCCCATGGTGGGCACCACTAGCAGATCGTGGCTTTCTTCCCTATTTATGTGAAGACCTCAGGATCCTCACCCCAATACACCAGGTAGCCACTAAAAGTTGATTAAAATTGATCTGGCAGGTACAGTCTATTAATTCTGTCTGCTTTACGCCTGAAGGTAGATAGAGATATCTTGGCTAGTAAGAGGGGAGGGTAGGACCACGCCTCGGGAATATTTGTCTCCAGGCTGGCACAATGAGGGACTAAGTTTCCAGACAGAGGTGAAGGAGCCACGAAGAATGTGACCGGACAGCAAAGAGAATAATGACTTGTATGAAGCCCATTAACCAAAAAGCAGGCCTGGGAATTCTGAAGTTTATGGATTTTCCCCTGTGGGAGGAGAAGCTGGAAAGCATCCCAGGTATTGAGGAGAAAGGAAGCAGGATCTGTGTATAATCAATGGGGAACAGGAAGTGCTTATCGTGGGCCAGTAAAACGCACGACACAAAAGAACAGCCAGGCGGCCCGGAGCGGCCTCCCAGCGCCCAGAGCGACAAGGGCCTCCCTCCAGAACCCTTCCCCGGCAGTCCCGCAGCCAGCGCCGGCCAAAGTCAACAGCTCCTGGGCACCGGGAAGTGGGAAATGTCTGAGGAGGTCCCTCCATCGGTGGGCAGTTCTGGGGGAGCTCTCTGGCCCCACAGGCCAGGGAGGATGCTAAGAATAAGGCCACACCAGCCCCCTCGACACATGTGGGTCAGTCATCCACAGGCTACCACCAAATGCACTGGTACTGAAGTGAGGGCACCGAAATTAGGATAGGCTCGTGGAAGGGCTCTGGGAAATGAACATTTATTGCGGGCACACCATATATCCCTACATAATAGCCACTTTATACAGCTCGTCCCAGCACCAAGGTCACATGCGTCCTCCTCCTCACGTCCTGAGAGGCTGTTTGCACCTCACTCCCAGTTTCCATTTCAAGTCTGTTGAACAACATCCATTTCTTAGTATTTAAACTATTCATTTTAACAGGCATTAAAATAGATATGCACTGTAGATGTAAAAAAAGGAAAAATGATTTCCTGGACACTGTTGCTTTTTTTTTTTTTTAAGATTTTATTTATTTGACAGAGAGAAACACAGCGAGAGAGGGAGCACAAGCAGAGGGAATGGCAGCGGGAGAAGCAGGCTTCCCGCCGAGCAGGGAGCCCGATGCGGGGCTCGATCCCAGGACCCTGGGATCATGACCTGAGCCAAAGGCAGCCGCTTAACGACTGAGCCACCCAGGCGCCCCGACACTGTTGCTTTTAATGAAGCTCCATTTTTGAAAAAGCGGGGGAAAAAGTGAGTCAACTCAAAGAAAAATCTTAGGTAACTAACATGGGTGCAGGGCGCCTGGGTGGCCCAGTGGGTTAAAGCCTCTGCCTTCAGCTCAGGTCAGGATCCCGGGGTCCTGGGATAGAGCCCCGCATTGGGCTCTCTGCTCAGCAGGGAGCCTGCTTCCCCCTCTCTCTCTGCCTGCCTTTCTGCCTACTTGTGATCTCTCTCCTCTCTGTCAAATAAAATCTTTTTATAAATAAGTAAATAAATAACATGGGTGCTATGTGGCCAAGTTGATAGGGACATAGGCACCTATAGGGAAACACTGCTATATAATCCTGTGTTTATGGCCACCCAGAGGCAGTTGGCTGGGCGAACCCTGGGTGGAGAAATCCCCAGGAACCAGAGGAGGTTGTGCACACAAACCCGGAAGTCGACCTGTCCCAAGACATACCACTGTCTTTTTCCCAAGTGCCCAGACCCACCAGCCTCCAGAGCCCTCCCAAATAAAGACCTGAGAAATCTGTCCCTTCACCTTCTCCCTCACTGTCCACTGGCTAGGAAGCAGGGAGTCACGAAGTCCTGTCCACGGCGTATTTTTTCCCATTTCTAACACCCCTGACCTTGGCAGTGGCTTCCTACCCACTCCCTGCCCTGGTTCAGTCCTGCCTCCTGGTCACGCACACTCCATGCTGCCCCAATGACCCCTCTGCCCTTAGCCAGACTCTCGGATCCTGCATCACCTCTTCCCAAGCATTTTGGGCACAGGAATCAAAAGTTGTTTGTGCCTTGGATCCTCAAAGCCCGTGGCACAGCACATCACTTGTGAGAGGTGCTGGGTAACTAGGGCACTGTGTTTTAGACTCAACGAGGGATGCGAGGGCATTTTCTCTCCAAGTGTTGCTTCTCAGGCAGTTCCAGGGCGGGGAAATGGATTCAAAAGCCAAAGGACCTCACCGGCCATGCTCCTGGGGTTATTGCCAGAGTCCCTAATCTTGCTGGCCCCAGGTAAGAGCAATGATAATCACAACCTTTTAGGAACACAATGGATAGAGGGGATGGCTGTCCATTCACTCTAGTCTACTGGCTAAATAAAGACTCTGTTTACTTAATACAGTAGGACTGACGATATCAAACATTCACGGTTATCATATCTGCTTCCAACTGTTTTCATATTTTCCCCTACAGCATATATGTTGATTATAACACAGAACTCGGTCTTTCTTAGCTCTTCTGTGGTGGGGGACACAACAGTGGGATTGTGTTGCTCACTGCTGCTATGGGATATTGTACTGCTGAAATCATGTTGTCTGATACCAGTATCATTTTAGGTAAGCAGATGTGCAGGTGCAAGAGCCAAGGAGAGCAAACTGTCTGCGGAGAAGGGTAAACAGATTTCTCTAAAGATAGTATTTACCAACGGGTTAGCTTGTGCCAAGCTATATCCATGTATTATTTCATTTGACCCTCTCAACCTTATAAATTGATGCTATTTTCCCCATTGAACAGATAGAGAGACTGAGGTAGTGATTTAAGTAACCTGCCCAAGTCCTGTCTCATCCCCAAAGTCGCACTCTTAGTGACCCCTTCATTTATGCCCATGTTGGAAGAGGAAAAAAAAACAACAACAAAAAAAACCCCTACACCATGCCTCCATCCCATCGTCCATTTGTTACATAAGGACACTTGGGCCACTGGCAGAGTTGAGATTAGAATAACCCAGGTTTGGGGGCTTCTATGGATCGGGTTATTTTTTGCAACCAACATCAACTATAGGGGAACATATAAAGATAATTGGAAGGGGGATAAAATGTTACTCTAAGCAAATCAACATTATGAATGCCAACCAGCAGAAGTCATGTAACACCCAACAAAGGAACGATTGTATGAGAGATTTCTCTGCAGAGAGTGCGGTCACAGCTCCACACTGCCCCCTGGTGGTTCCCATGCAAACACAGGAAGCAGGCAAGGCCAATGAGTAGGGGTACCAAAGGCTCAGGACACAGATATCCACCATATTGCAAGCCCCATCAAGGAAAGGCCTTGGAAAACCAAATGGGTCTGACTGAAAAGATCCTTTGGGGCTAGGCACTTAAACGAGCAGTCAAGGAAAACCTCTGGGTTCCACTTCCATTTGTGTGCAGAGTTTGAGATAACTCCTTAGTGAACTCACTAAGGAGTTAAATGCTTTTCAGTCTGTCAGATTGGCAAAGGCTTTTCTCCTTTTTAATTACCATGGGCATTTTCAAGCCTCGTTGGTGGGAGAATAAATTAGTAAATCTTTCTTGTGCAATTTGGAGGTATGTATCAAGTCTTCCAAAGCCTACCACCCGTAGGAATGCATCCTAAGGAAATAATTAAGGATGTGAGCAAAATGTAGCTGTGAGGAAGTTGATGGAAGCCCGTTTATCACAGCCGAAAGCTGTGAAGCACACTGTGTTGCAATGATGCTATCTGTATCTGTATATGCTATCAGCAGTAGGTGAGTATTTACTGACACGGAGAGGTGTTTAAGATATAGTGCTAAGTGAAAGAGCAGGATACAAAACATGTACAGTCCCACCTTTTGAAAACATGTGTCTTTATGTACATGTGGAAGAAAGATCTGGAAGGATATACACTAAAAGGTGAACTCCTCTCCGGATGACCAAATTATGGGTTCCTTTTATTTCCCTCTTTTGATGAAACATGCATTGCTCTTCAAATATAAGAACTAATACATGCAATGAAAATCACTTTTTGCATAGAAGTTCTAAAGACAGATAAAACCAATCAGGAGAAAAACCAACCGTAGGAGCTATACTCAAACCTCTAGTCTCACATTTCTAAACTTCTAAGTGCTATTTTCCCTTGAATGGTAGCCTGTCCCTGACAATTCCCTCTAGCCATCTCCATTAGGGCCTGAAATAGGGTGATCTCAGCCACTTAGGAATCTCCGCCGGGCCCCGGACAAGACGCGCAGGGCCAGGGGTGCGGTGACCGCCAGCTGCACACGCCCCTCTGCGGCTGCGGAAGGGTCTGCTCGGCAGGCCCTGCACTTTGGACCTCTCCTCTTGCTCTTTCCCTTCCCTGCACACAGGAGGGGGCCCCAGGGAGGGAAGACGTGAGTGCCATTCTGCTCAGAGGGGAAGGGGTGTGGAGACAGTCCAGTGTGCTGGAGAGCTGCCTGAAGGAGCTTTAAAAAACTGATTCCCGCCCCTGGTCCCCATTATGGTCTGACTGTTCTTGGGTAGCGCTGAAGCATCCTGTTGGTTTTTTTTTGGTGTTGTTGTTTTTCTCTTTCTCTCTCTCTTTTTTTTTTTTTAAGTTCTCCAGGTGATGCTGTTGTGGGCTTTTCTTCAGATGCTAACAGCTCCCCCCAAGTAACCTTCTGCCATTTTGCACACTGTTTGGGCTTCTTTTCCAAAGATGGCCCTTGTACACTCTCCTGAGCCCCCAGAGCAAGCCTCCACCCGCCTACCCATTCGGCAGTTTTTAGTGCCACTGGATGCCAGGTACCCTGCTCTCACCCCTGCCTACACCCTTGCCTGGAATACTATCTTTACTACAGAGGAACAATTATGTGGATCAAGGCTCAACGTGGAAGTTTCTAGTAAATATGGAGAGTCTGAAACCGGAGAGCGGCGCTTGCTCGGGGGGTTAGATGGGACATGCTTGCAGCCGTGATTCCTGCTGAATTCACTGTGTTCCTTCAACATTCCGGATGGCGACAGCACATTACATGCCTCGTTTCTGGATTGGGAGAGGGGCCGTGTCACATTCCCCAACCTCTCCAACCAAATTGAGGGCTTGGTCTTTATGGAATTTCAAATATCCGAGGCTAGGCTAGTGGGGTTGGGGAAGAGGGTACATTTCAGCGCACAGAAGCCCTCAAAACATTTCTCGAATCTCAGGTCATCTCCCAAGTGACCGGGTAGCACACCAACTCTAGGCACAGCCAATGCATGGAGCCGTGTACAGAACTTGACTTTCTCACAGCTGTTTGGGGAGCGGGGCTGGGAGTTGGTCAGGTCTCGTTCAGGGCCCACGGCTGAGGACCCCAAGAGTCCACATCTCTGCCCCTTCCTTCTTGAGGCCCTGGTTCCTCCACACTGGCTCTGAAAAGCAAACACTGAACTGACAATGAGCTCTCCCTGTCCCAAGATCCATGATGCATTCAGAGCCAGATGAGAGAAGTGTGGCTCATCTGAATGCTTTTTGCTAATTGGCCAAATTCTCTATTTGACCCACTTTGATTTTCTCTGTTGCATTCTTCTTCTTTTTTTTTTTATTAAAGATTTTTTTTTTATTTATTTGACAGAGAGAAACACAGCGAGAGAGGGAACACAAGCAGAGGGAGTGGTAGCGGGAGAAGCAGGCTTCCTGCCGAGCAAGAAGCCCGATACGGGGCTCGATCCCAGGACTCTGGGATCATGACCTGAGCCGAAGGCAAATGCTTAACGACTGAGTCGTTAAGCGCCCCTCTCTGTTGAGTTCTTAAATGTCCGACACTACTCAACAATTTCTCAGGGTCAGGCACACTCAGAGTCACTCAAACACATGCTGAATTAAACTCAGAGTCGTGTTTTGAATGGGTCATTAATTTCTTCCTCCTCGATTTCCATTTGTCCTCCCAAAGAAGGAAAGCCAGTGCAGGTGGCCAGGCGCACAGGGTGGGCCCCTGTGCTGCTGCTGCTTCTCCCTTACAGTCTTTTTATAAAAACCAAAGACACCCACTTTTGCCCCTTCCACTCCTCCTGATGCCTTGGCCCAGTGTAATCTGACTTCCCTAACATTCACACCTTTCTTTTTTTTTTTATTTTTTTATTTTATTTTATTTAAAGATTCTGTTTGTTTATAGAATAAGAGAGCAAGCAGGAGCACAAGCAGAGGGAGTGGGGGAGGGAAAATGAGACCCTCCACTGAGCAGGGAGACTCATACCTGGCTCCATTCACACCTTTCTTGTCAAGGTTGCTGCTGGAGTCTTAACTACCAAATTCAAGGTCATTTCTCAGGTCTCTTCCCTAACAAGCCGCAATCTGGTCTTGGTCTAACCCTTCAAAGGCTGCTGTTTTCAGTCCTCACTATGTCCTCTCACCCACCCTCGTGGGCTGGTCAGCAGCCACATGGTGATCACTTTCAACTCTGTGGTTACCCCCCAAACTTTTTCCTGAGCCCCTCACCCCTCATTTCCAGCTTCCTCCTCTACACCTTGCCACAGGTGGCTCAGTCCCACACTCATCAAAACCCAGCACTGACCAGTTTCCTAATATCTTACAAATCAGCATTCTTTTGAAGTAAAGGGGAACTTTTTAAACAATTACATGGGATGGGAAGGTTAATTTTAAGTGTCAACTTGACTGGGACATCAGGTTCCCAGATATTTGTTCAATATTATTCCGGGTGTCTTGGGATGAGATTAGCATTTCAACTGGTAGACTGAGGAGAGCAGATTGCCTTCCCTCAATTAGGTGGGCCCTATCTAATCAGTTGAAGGCCTGAACAGAACAAAAAGGCAGACCCTCTCTTGAGTGAAATTCTTCCTGCCTGATGACCTCAAGTAGGACATGGGCCTTTTTTTTTTTTTAAAGATTGTTTTGTTTATTCATTTGAGCGGGGGGGAAGCACGAGTGAGAACACAAGCAGGGCGGGGAGGGCCAGAGGGAGAGGGAGAAGCAGATTCCCCGCCGAGCAGGGTGCCCCAAGTGGGGCTCGATCCTAGGATCCTGGGATCAGGACCTGAGCCAAAGGCAGACTTAGCCACCCAGGTATCCTGGGACAGGGGCTTTCTTTCCGCGTTTGGACCCACAATGAAATACCAGTTCTTCTTGGGTCTTGAGCCTGTCGGACAGAAACAACAGGATTGGCTCACCTGCGTCCCAGGTCTTTGGCCTCAGACTGGACTTGAACCAGTGGCTCTCCTGGGCCTCTAGTTCGTCAGCTAATGCAGCCGATCTTGGGACTTACCAGCCTCCATAACTGCAGGGGAATGCACGTGTACACCCCTCACTGGTTCTGATTCTCCGGAGAACACTGACTAATACACCGGACAACCAACACAGACCACAAATATGGCCGCCCTGACTACCGTACAAATCTGGGGATAGCTTGGGTTTCTTCTCTCCTTCCTTCACCCTCACATCAATGGAGGACCAAGTCCCGTCATTCTAACCCTGGCTCATCTCTCAAAACATTCCCCTCCTCTATGCTCCTCACTGCTACCCTGGACCTCCGCAGAGACTCCTAACTGAGGCCCTGCCTCAGCCCTTCCTCGGACCAGCCCATTGTTCATGCTGATTGTGTCACCAAAAGTTCTGGTGCCCCCCGCCATGTTGCGAAACAAAATGCCCCCAGACATGATGGCCCCAGCCTGCTCTTGGCATGTCCAGCACCTGACCCCCACCTCCAAAAACACCCTCCTTCCTCCATGTTCTAGTTGTCTCACGTTACTCGATTCTCTGAGGGTCTCACTGTTCATGCCCCCGAGCTTTTGGCCAAAAGCTACCATGTTTTTGCCAGGGGCTGGATCACCATCCTGGGTACCTTTGGCCAGTGGCCCAAGTGCTGGCGAGGCGGTCCTAAGGGACCTTTGCTCTCCTTAGGTGCACTGAAGGCCGTGAGCCATCACAGAGCACACAGAGAGACAGACAGATGCTGAGCCCCTTCCAGCGGCCCTGTTATCTCTCGAGCTCCAGCACGAGGACAGGGCACAGCACTATCCAACGACTAGGTCCCCCCTCAGTCCCCGCCTCAGGAGTAAGGCTCCCTCAGTCCTCGAGTGGTACCCACAGGGGCCTCGCCAGAGGCTTGCTCGGGGACAGCCTCGGCCCCACCTCCACGCTCCCGCTCTCTGTTTTCAGGCGTCCTAGGAAACCCGATGGTGGCCACACATCCCCCATCGAGATTCACGGCTCACCCTTCTGCAGCTTGCTCTCTTTCCCTTTCGGCAACATCTTGGGGGGAAATCCTTCTGGGAGACTTCAAACCAGGACCTTTAACAAGTCCTTGAGGGAAGTGTCTGGAACCACCCGCATCTCTACCGCAGACCTGAGGCCCACGGGGTCCTCCTAGCCACCGCCCCTGGCCCCGCTGACTGCTTTGTCCCTCACTCCTCACGGCTTATCAGAGGCCCGAGGGAACCGACAGAGAAGCTCAGGAGAGGAAGCCCTGAGCCCACGGCGCAGGCTGCTTAGCTTAGACCACAGCTCCTCTATTTGTCCCGATCACTTAGGCTGGCTTTTGGTCACGGCTAAAGCCTATCTTCTGGTTTTTATGCCCTCTGTCCAGGCACAGGGGTCCCAGCGGAGTCAGCTAGCCCCCACTGCGCAGTGTCCCCTCGACCCGTCAGGGAGGTGTCGATGGCACACCCTTCAGCAGGTGGCTTCTGTGGCCCCAGCTCCTGCGCTCCATCGTCGCAAACCCCCAAAGTGCTCTTTCCTTCAATGCCTGCAGCAAGTGGCCACAGGCCTGGGGAAGCCAGAGGTTTCACCCGAGGGCCTTCTGGTATTACGGGTAACTTTTATAGTGGGTTTTAGGAGCTTAAATAATTCTACGGATATTATTAGAAGTAAATTTTATAATTTACTTCTCAGTAAATAAAATACACCTTCTATATATTTACTTCTATAATTTACTTCTCAGTAAATAAAATACACCTCAGTATATGTTCAATTACTGCGCAGTAACTGTAGACCATGGAGATACTGATTAGAAATGGCAGAAAGGTTGTTGGCAAGAAGGATCTCAGCACACCTGTGTGGGGCCCATCCCAGTAGATGTGATCATCGAGGGTGAGCAAATGTGCAGTGATGAGGATAAAACCCTCAAAACCCAGCAGAACTACTGCTACACCCCCGAGATGACGATGCTCCGCTGTTCTGATGGACCCCTTCTACCCACAAGGGTTGAGGTGACCCTAACTTCCCAAAGGCAAGAAAGATGATTTTTACTCCTGTATCCACAGAAGAGACTGCCGCACAGTATCCCACACCCGCGTGCTAAATGACCACTGAAACATCCAAATGGCCCTTCCTTCCTTTCTTTCTCTTTCCCTTTCCTTTCCCTCCCTCCCTCCTTCCTTCCTTCCTTCCTTTCTTCCTTCCAGATTTTGTTTATTTATTTGAGAGAGAGAGAGAGTGAGAGAGAAAGCATGAGAGGGGAGAAGGTCAGAGGGAGAAGCAGACTCCCTGTGGAGTCGGGAGCCCAAGGCAGGACTCGATCTCAGGACCCCGGGATCATGACCTGAACCAAAGGCAGTTGCTCAAGCAAATGAGCCACCCAGGTGCTCCATCTTTTTTTTTTTTTTCTTTTTTAAAGATTTTATTTATTTATTTTAGAGAGAGTGTGTGTAAGATGGGGAAGGGGCGGAGGGAAAGGGAGAGAATCTCAGGCAGACTCTGAGCTGAGTGTGGAGCCTGACATGAGGCTCGATCTCACGACCTCAAGATCATGACCTGAGCGGAGATCAAGAGTCGGAAGTTTGACTGCGTCCCCCAGGTGCCCCCCCCCCCCGTTTCTTTAAATGATGAATCAGAAACATCACTCTTCTTCAGTTTCAATTGCAGCCTCCCTGCCTGTAAGATGGGGGTGGGAGTGGTGCCTCCGGCCCACGGCGGTACTGGGGATGAAAGGGGGAAATGCACCTGAGGTGCCGGTTCCTCGTCGGCGCTGGATGGCCACCAGCCCATACCCTCATTTCTTCTTGTGGATGCCATAAGGACACTAGAGCAAGGTCTGCCTTAATGACTGGGGGTGAGTCTGCACAGTCTGACCTCCGGGAAGGCAGCAACGAGCCGTCCAGGAAATGTGAGGCGCAAGAGAATCAGGCGGTTCAGGGGAGCCCTCAGAGGTCTGCCTGGGGCGCGCTGTCCCTCTGTGAACCCCTCCCTCGTGCTCTGGCTCACAGCCAGCCCTGCCCCCCCTTGTCAACCTGTATTTCTCAGCTCTCCCCCTGGCACTGCTTGTCCATTGTTCAGGGGAAAAAAAGGAATCGAGCCATGGCTTGAGGCTTGAGTTCATCTTAAAAAATTGTGTGGTTCTAAGGGTCTCCATCCAAGTTTTTTTCCAAAAGATTATTCTCCGAGGAAAAAAGAAAACAAAATGGCCAAATCTCACAAATTTTTGGTCTCCGTTATCCCACGGCTCTCTTTACCCCTTGAGACGCCAATTTTCAGTAGTAAACTGGGCTGAAGTGTGAGGGCAAGGCCTAGAGAAGCTGTTTCATTTCTACCACCAAAGACAAACTCGGATTCTTTCACAATTTCCCCCCAGGCTGGCCCTCCGCTTCATGGGGCCAAACCACTGAAAGAAGACATGAATGCAAAAAATTCGCCTCGCAGCAGCAAACACTAAGATTTTCTACAGATGCAAACCCACCCCAAAGATAATAAAAATGAGCACGGGGTTTACCAGGCTTGTTAAAGGCTGACTGCCTGATTTTCTTTAGCGTCTGAAAAGGTTTACATGGAAGGGGGGGCGGCCCTTCCTGACACAGCAGTTTAGGAAAATCAACACAGGCCCACAGGACACTAATTAGCCTGCAGTGAGCTCACCCCTCATTCCACAAATGCTCGCTGTGCGTCTAGCCCGCTCCAATCCACTCCAGCCCTGCATGAGGGGATGTGGGGAACAGAAAGCCGATGTGGCTTGGGAGGCAGCCTTAGCCCAGCAGGGAAGAGGGGACTTGTGCCCCGAGCGACAAATGCCATGGAGGGTGTGAGTGGGGAGGGAAGGCTAAGAGGTGGGTTCTGACCCAGACCTTTGAAGAACGGGGAATCCAAGTTGCCACCTGGACAATTTACATAGAGCAGGGCTCTGTTCTAGAACTAACGTTAGTCATAAATAAGCAAAAGTTCTGAACTGAAAGGATCTAGGGCAATGTTTTCCTCATGACAACTGCGGAGGGAGTCTCAGATGTCAGTGGTTGTCAGCCTCTGGGGAAGGAGGGGTACACGGGGAGGCCCGCCCCTCCTTTCTGTGGGGCCCAGGACAGGAGTATAGATGAAAGCCCACCTGCTGGCAAATTTAAAAGTTACAGCTTAAGCTGGGACGTGAAATACACTCTACCTTCTTACCTTGTCCAATCCACCTTCCCAGTGTATTTGAGCCCCTAGTCCCAAATTCAGGAGTCCCAGAGTTCTGAGCTCTGGACCAGAATGTGGCGCCAGTGGGAGAGAGAGCCTGACCTGGCACCCTCCCCTGTCCCCCCAGTCCCGAGCTCTCTCCCATACCATGAGGTCTCGGGACCACGTGTGGGAACGCCCAGGTCACCTCAGCCCCGCTCAGTGGGCACCCCAGGGGCTCAGCCCACACACCCAGGATGCTGGCCCTGAGAGAGTCTCAAAAGCCCACTTCCTGGGGCGCCTGGGTGGCTCCGTCATTGAGCGTCTGCCTTTGGCCCAGGTCATGATCCCAGGGTCCTGGGATTGAGACCCGCATCCGGCTCTCTGCTCAGCAGGGAGACTGCTTCTCCCGCTACCACTCCCTCTGCTTGTGTTCCCTCTCTCGCTGTGTTTCTCTCTGTCAAATAAATAAAATCTTTAAAAAAAAAAAAAGCCCACTTCTTGACTCCTGGGCTGTGTGGCTGCTCTAGTCTGATGGTAGGTATCGGGAATGAGGGTGAAAGAGTGGGCTTAGTAAAGTGGGGGTCCGATGCAGAGGCCCCTCTAGCTCAGGCCTACGGGTGACACTGTGGACAGGGAAGGACTGGGTTCCCAGGACCATGAGGCACAGTGTCATGTGGTTTTCATTACGATGCGGCTGGGGGCTAACCTTTATCCCAGATGTGAATACAACATTAGATTCATTTTCACTTAATCCTCTCGTTAAGCCTAGGAATTCAGTATTGTTATTATTCCCATTTCACGTGTGAGGAAACTGAGATTAGAGAGATTTTAATTTTACCAAGGCCACACAGCTAGGAGGGGCATGAGGCAGGATTTGAATGTTATACCGAGTCTCGTGGCTGAAAAATACTCAGGGAAATCATTTCCTGATCTCGAATCATGGAATCAGAGGCAGAAGGAACCACACAATTCATCATGTTAAATCCTGCCAACGGTGACGGGTGAGGAGTTGGTGGACAGCAGCCGAGGAGTCCAGGGTCTTGGCCGCCTGCCCTCCTGCCCAGCCATCTCCACTGTGCACAGGGTGCACAGGCTCCGGCGCGGGGGCAATGGGGACAGGGAAGCCACTTGGGGCTGGGCAGGTAGCCAGAGCATGTGTGGCTGGGAAGGTGACCTCACTCCAAACAGGACCCCGGGAGCTGTTTCCTAAAGCTGCTGCCTTTGGTGTTTTCTCCAAACCCCAAGAGCAAAGTGGTGGACTAGAGCAGGGAACCCCCAGAATCTGGATGAATGCAACTCCATTCTGTTTCCAAACAACGGGGTAGGAGCTTGGACACCCACAGCGCCCGGGGCACTCAGAGATCCCCACAGGCATCTCCGGAAGGAGAATTTTTTTTCTCTCTCTTTTTAAAACTTCAATTAAAAACAAAGAACCTTTTAAACGGAAGTATAAAATTTATATAGGGAAGTGCACAAATCCTGTATACAGCTCAGTGAATTTTTAACATGTACGTCTTATGTAACTACCACCCAGACCAAGATAGAGACTTTTTTTTTAAAGTCTACACTCGATGCGGGGCTCGAACTCATGACCGGGAGAGACCAGGAGTCCCATACTCAACCCACTGAGCCTCACAGCCGGCACTCCAAGATAGAGAATGTTTTTAAAAAAACTGATTGTAAATCCAAGAAGTAACACATGAATACATTCTCTCTGCAAAGCATTAACACAGGACATGTGAGCTGACCCCCCCCTTCTAACCCCCTGTACTAGCGACCCTTACACACACATACACACACACAAGGCCCCACTGTTATAATTCGGCGTGTCCGGAAGCGGGGCTTCTCCCTCAGCATTCCCAGGCCTTCAGGCAGAGAAGCAGCCTGACCAGACAGGTTTGGGGTCTTTCTCCTCGAACACTGTCTTCTGCCCCCCGCCCCCCTGCCCCAATAGAATTCCTGCAACAGAGAGAGCCTGTAGCTTCCCTGCCACAGACAGCAGTGGGGAAGGGTAGGGCTGCAGGGAGTTCTCCCCGTCTAAGCTAATTCTGACCCCCTAGAGTTTGGCCAGCCCGAATGAAGAGTGACCTTCGGGTGCCTGGGCCGCTGTACACAAGGTGGAGGGGCCGGGGGGGACGCCCAGCTCCAGGAGGCGGGGGCCCATCGAAGCCAGAAACTGCCCAAACTGGTTACATTCCAGCAAGATTAGCGAGCACAAGGCCTGGGCCTGCTCCGGAGCCCACCCCTCCCGCCTCTCCTCGACCATGAATAGGATTTTAACTATTTCCCTCCTACTTGCTGTCCAGCTTCACTGGCTGACAATGCTCCCTGCTGTTTGCACATTAACCTCCCATTTGCCAGGCGGCGGCTCAGGGGCTGTGGATTAACACCCACCAACCCAGACAATGGTCTCCAGGGAGGGAGGCGAGGGGCTCAGACAAAGGCTGCAGGCGCCAGGCCCAGTCAATCACTGGCCACGAGGGCAGGGGCTCCCAGACTCTGAGGGCTGGGTGTGCTTCCCTAACAAGGGCCCCAGGAACAGGGGAATGAGCCCCGCCAGGTCTGATCTGGATGTTCGGGCCCTGTGGTGACTGACTTCAGGTCTGCAGGGACCAGGGGCCAAGGTGCTGGGACGAGTTGCCCTTGGGCAGGCCTGGCAGACCCAGTCCCCAGGTTAGGTCTCCTTCCTCCAGGCAACACTGAGTTCTGGGGGGGGTGTCTGGACACAGATGGCTCCAGCCCTGCACCCCGAGGTTTCCTGGGAAAGCGCCTGTTCTCCTGGCAAGTTCTGACTGAAGTCCACACGTCAAGGCCATTTTCTTACTCTCTCGTGGGCAGGTGTGCCGCCGGGAAAGGCAGCAGCAGTCAGAAAGAAGGGAAGGGAAGACAACTGGAGGATCAGACGCGGAAACATCCTGAAATACCGGCTTCTCAGCCCCTGCTGGGCTGCAGGATAAAGAAAGGGCAGGAGTATTTTAAAAACCCTCCTGCAGGTGATTCCGATGCAACTCCGTCCTAAAGCAGAGACTCTCAAAGCTAAAGTTCCGAGGCATCAGCCCGGATCTTGTTGAAATGCAGATTCTGGGCCAGGAGGCCTGGGCTGGGGCCTTCGACATTGCAGTGTCGATGCAGCTCCTGGGGGCTGGGCTCCCAAGCTCCTGGGGACACAGGGGCGGCTGGGCGAGGACCACCTCTGTGCACCGGGTTCATCAGGAGGCTGACCCCTCTCCAGGCTCCACCGAAAAGTGGTCTGGCTTCAGTGTCAACCCTTCTCTCCGGGCAGCCAGTCCGGGCTGTTGGCAGCTCTGTCGGAGTCCTTCCTTGTATTGACACGAGCGCCCGCGACAATCCCTCTTCTTCCTCTCAGTCCCCCTTTTCCTGACCTGGAAGTTCGGGGTGCTCATGAGAAAACTTTCAGGCTGCCGCTCCTGTTTTCCCCACACGTCCGGCCTCCTAGTCTAGGCCAATAAGCCCCTCTGGGTCACTTCTCCGATCCTCATTCTGTTCACCGTACTGATACCGAACAGGGGGCGGGGGCTGGGGGCAAACTGCTGCAGCTGCGGGGGGGTAGGGGTGGGAGGAGAGCCTCCAGTGGAAACAGAAACCAGAGTTCCAGCCCTGAGGCCGTTAACATCCAAGAAACTTGAGGACAATTAAAAAAGCAACAACCACAATTACTAGGGTTTACACAAGCAAAACTCATTAGTGTGGGTTGAGGTGCTGGAGTTTACGGGGCAAACCTTTTCCTTACAGATAGTACCAATTAACCGCCAGCAAGAGCTGCAAGGCAGGGTGGGGGGTAGAGGCTGGGGCGGGGGGCACCCGGGGGGCTTACTCGGTTAACCATCTGACTCTTGGTTTTGGCTCAGGTCACAATCTCGGGGTTGTGGGATGGAGCCCAGCCCCGCGTGGGGCTCCACACTCAGCAGGGAGTCTCCCTCCCCCTCCGCCCCTCCCCCTGCTCTTTCTCTCTCAACTAAATCTTAAAAAAAAAAAAAGCACTGCAATGAGGATGCTTAAAAAGGCTGTGCAGGATGTTCAAGCACTCCAATGGAGGCAACACCACCTCTCACCTGCAACCCACACACACAGGCCCTGGCACAGGGTGCCTGGCCTGGCTTGAATTCCTGGTGAAGTTCAGATGCAACCGATCTGTGCTCCTCCGGAAAGGTCTTATAATCCAGAAGACTCCTTCACTTACGTGGCCACCCACGCCAAGTCTGAATTAACTGTTTCCAGGCAGCCCTGGGGCCCCGCACCCTGCTAAGGGAATCACGTCCCGGTCATCGCTGCGGGGGAGATCTGAGCAAGGCTTAGGGTTTGCGGTGCCAGCAGGTCTACAAACGATTATCCACCATCAGATGATACAGGAGCAACCTCAAATCAAGCACTCATCTGGCCGCCCCGAGCTCAGCAGGGCTTTCTGATCTTCCAAGAGCTGCATGCCCGTGAGCCCTTTGTTGGGTCTAGGGCTTCAAAGTCTAATGGTCCCAAAGACCCAAGGGTTCCTGCTGCCACGCCTTGCCCCTAACCTACGTAAGGTTATAGACCATAGAGGGGTCTGGTGGAGCTAAGACTGAATCCTGACCACACCCCTTATTTGTTGTGTTACTTTGGTCTGAAGTTACTCTTTCTGAGCGCTTGGCTAGCTCAGTTAGTAGAGTACGCAAGTCTGATCTCAGGGCGGGGAGTTCGAGCCCCACGCTGGGCGTGGAGCCTACTTAAAAAAAAAGTTACCCTTTCTGAGTCTTGGTCCTTATTGGTTAAAGAGGCATTATTACTACTTAGGTTTAACTGAGCCAATATTAAGCAAGTAAGCTCTTACAATGGTAACAGAAAGAGGACCTTTCCTAAGGTAGCAGAGATGGTCTAACACTCCTTTTTTGAGGCTCCAAAGCATCTGTCTTCTCTTGAGACAATGACCTTTCTCTGACTGAGGGTCGGCTCAGCCACTAGTCTTATTTCCCTGATATCCACCTAGCAGATAAAAGGCTCCCGTACAAGGTCAAGGTCTTGTGTATCTTTGAATCTCCTTCGATGCTCAACCCAATGCTTGTAATCCGGAGCAATCTGGTCGGTCTGTGCATGGATTTTACATGTCAACCAGGCGCCACAGGACAAAGCATGGACCTTACAACCAGGTGGGTCCCGAGGCAGCACAAGCCAGGCCTCCCACCCATTGTAAGTAGGTTCTGTTTCTGTCCTTAGGAACAATGGTAGGACAGGAATTACATTTCTGACCTGGTGCCAAGCTCTTCATGAAAATGACCAATACCCTACTTTTTTTTAATGAAACACTACATGATACGTCTGCCACACAACGAGTAATCACAAACCTCTGTGGTTTCGGGAGCCTTCGGATTCTTCTCCAGAAACACGATCCCTTGCGTTTGTACTCAGTGTGGCTCAGACTGTGTTGTTCACCAGTCTCATTGCACTATCCACTCGTCCTACTTTGTTTTTGAGGAAACGGGCCGTGAGGTCAGGGACCACCTCTTCCAGGCCACGACATGCTTTGCTTGGACAGTAATGACCTCTTTGGGGGGTGGCGTAGGTCTAATTTTAGGCCTTCTGAAAAAGTGCTGTGCTGTTTCCCCAGGCTTCATTTCCTATAGTTATGCAATGAAGATCAAGTTTTTCTGAGGTCTTAAAATCAGAAAGAGCTATTCCCTTGAGCTGTTATCTCTTTGACCCTAGAAGGCTGGGCCTGCACTTTGGGGCTCCGAGAAGGGGGAAAGCCTCCCGGTGGAGGTGGGTACAAGTGGCTGAGGAGGGAGTAGGGCTCCCTGGGGAGAGGAGTGCCTGGGCGGGGAGGGGCCTGGCTCCCGGTGGGCTGCTCGGAAGATGCACAGACGTCTTTCGAACTCCTCTCCAATACACACAACACTCTTCCATGGACTTTTTTCTCCTTCCTCTCGGTTGCGTTCAGCCGCCCATCCCTCCCTGGAACCAGGGACTCCCCCAAACTCCTGGCAAACAGCAGGGCTTGGCATGGGCCTCTTTTGGAGGGGCTGTGCCAAGGGGCCACATTGAGGCTCGGATTGGGGTGTAGTGGGAAACAGACGGGGAGCACACACTCATTTTGTGTGGTCTGCCCGGAGAGCAGTCTGTGTGTTATAAAAAGGTGTAACTGCCCGCAAAAGCGTACGCAAATTATCTAGAAGAACTGACCCTGCGCAGGGGCCAGTCCCCGAAGCTGCCAGCTCAGGCCCACGGCTACGGCCGCAGCAGAAGGAAGTGTGTGTCTCGGTTGAGAACCATGGGGAAACAGAGGTGTGGGGGGGACCTGTGTGTGTTAGGGGGGAACCAATTCAGGGCTTCCTGTGCTCCTGGGTGATCATGGAGTCCTTCCATCCTTTCTGTTCTACCTGGCTCCTTCAGCCTTCCTGTTTTTGCCTCCCTTCTCCCCTCCGAACACGCACGCACCGTCTCCAACAGGCTCTCAGCTGCGATCCGGCCCAGTATGAGAACCAGTCAGCTGGCTCAAGGCACAAGCACAGCATAGCTCCTTGTCATGACATTTTCTGAAACCAGTGTCCGTCATGGGAGCAATCAGGAAGCAGAGACTCATGAGAGTGATTCTAGAGATAAGGGCCTGACACACACCTGCCATTGGATCCCCTCCCCCCAGCCCTTCTGTCCCGCTGGCCCCTGGCGGGCTGCTGAGGCCAGAGCCAGAGACGCGGGTCTGGTCAACTCGCCCCACCAGCAGTGTGACCCTAGGCAGGTCCTGCCCCTCGCTGAGTACAGCTGCTGGAAAAAGCCTTTATTGAGAGAATTATGTATTAAGCACCCACTGTTTACACTATACACTGTGCATAATAAAGCTCAGAGGCTTTTTTATTTCTTTCCTACAAGCTTTCTCTTTGTGTGTTCTGAGAACAGTACCAGTTATCACTCTAGACAATAATACTACCCGGATATGGGTCATTAAGGGGGGCAATGACCTACCCACTTGGTACACTGACCTATTCTTGGTTATTCCAAAACATTATTCAGGCAGCATGATAATTGCTTAATTTTTCTTTCCACTCCTAAATTGTAAAATTAGACCCAAACCCCAAAACCAACAAACCACACAAACCTCCTAAACACAAAGTAGGACCTTGATGCTAACCAACATCTGTTTTCCTCCTGCAAAGGGGCAGCTTGAGCTCTTCCCCCTACCGGTGGCCTCAGGCCATGTTCTCGGCATCTGGCCCCTCACTTAGTGACTCTGGAGAATCAGGCTGTTAATTCTCTCTTTACCGTTTTTCCAGCGCTCAGTCCGAACCCCAAGTATCCTCCAGAGACTCTAGTGTCTCCTTTCCTTTTTCCAAAAACTCTCTTGAAGG
The DNA here is from genome assembly GCA_028646535.1 of Procyon lotor. Classification (NCBI taxonomy): domain Eukaryota; kingdom Metazoa; phylum Chordata; class Mammalia; order Carnivora; family Procyonidae; genus Procyon; species Procyon lotor. Next base: position 83,933,603 of record CM053610.1, on the reverse strand, counting down.
GTCTTTATCTGTCCCCCAGATGTTCCTAATTCCCTGCCTTCAGGACTTCCCCTGGCGTGGACAGCACAACTTGGGGACATTGTAATCCAAAGTCACCCAGGTTTATTAAAAATCCCGCTTTTGAATAGTCTATGTTCAGGATCTTATCACTGAGCTCGTTTTAAAAAGGCCAAATTACCAGTTCCTACGTGAGATGGGGGGAGAAGGCCAGGGGTGGCGGGAGCTGTCGGGTTTCCTGCTCTCCCAGATGCCTCCCAACAGTGTGTGTGTGTGTGTGTGGTGGTGGGGGGCGGGGAGGAGGGCCGCACCCGGTACGGGTTCATTAGCGTCTTCCTGACTCAGTGTTCAGCGCTGCCGCCGTAGCTTGAAATGGGTCATTGCGGGGGTATTTACACTGCAGAGAACAGCTGGCCCTACACATCACCCCAAGATAACACAGTGATATTTTCTCTGCCTGGCTTTGGCCTGTCTTTACATACACAAGCTCCCACAACCTCATAACCAACAGCACAGGTAAAGAACGATTATCATCTCCTTTTCACAGATGAAGAAACTGAGGGCTCTTCCCCAACTGGTGAGTTTCCCACTGTCCCTTAAAAAGGCCTGGCTGGAGGGCCACGTGCAAAACGCTCCAGAAAACGCGCCACCAGAGCTCAGACTCAGGAGCAAATACTTTCATGCAGGCTTGGTTCCAGGAAGGCTTCTTGGAAGTGACAAAAACGATGTGAGCTCTGAGGAGGGTTAGAGAGACCCCAAGGGACACCGTTGAGTGGCTGCCTCAGGCCAGCTTGGGAAGAGGGGTCTTTGTATACCACAGGCTCCTGGTAACCAATTCCCTTCCCCTGGCCCACTTGGTCAGGCCAGGGAAACCCCTTCCACTTCTGGAAGGGAGAAAAGGAAGGAGGCACAGAATGCAATTATGAGAGAACAAATGTATCCTTAGATTCTCACCGCAGAACCGCCAGGGAAAACCCTAACCCTTCCACCCTCAAGAACCTGGGTGTTGCCAGAGCAAACACCCCGAAGGCCTCTCTGCTCACCCTTGCAAGGGTGACTGCACAAGACCCAGGGCCCACACCACCAGGGGACACAGAGGGGCCACATTTTCCCAGCAGTCATGCTGGCGTAGCAGCTGGTTCTCCCACTGGATTCCCAGGTGGAAATTCCAGAGGGAATAGCTTTCTGCCTTCAGCATCCTAAGAAAGAAACTGCAATTAAGGAATAAGAAAATTTTTTAAAAAAGGAATAACAAAAATTTAATTTCCTAATGCTACTTCATAAGGTGAACGGAGCCATATCCTACAAACAATCAGACATTAGACCGGGCCCTTCCTTACAATACTTACGAGAGACAGAAAACTAAGTCCACTCCCTTTCTCCCTACTTCCTCCTTTTTTTTTGGGGGGGGGGGGTCCAGGGAATGAGTCAAGTCAGTCAACAAATATTTATGGAGCGCCCACAGGATTGCAGCGTCTGGGAGGAGGCACGGGTTGCTGGAAGAAGCCCAGGATAGTTCTCACTTGAGACAGTAAAAGGAAATGTCAATCCTCAGGCCAGGTCTAAACAGGGCAGTAAGAGCCGACTGCCACCCTGGGTGGGTTTCTTCTGGGCCAATCACTCACTGCCGGCTGAGCGGCTCCGTTATCACGGGGCCAAAGTGGGTGGACCCGCCACGATCATGCACATTTTTGGAAAAATAGAAGCACAATGCTAATAATCTTGATGGTTTGGGGGGTGGGGACTGGGGGTTGGCTGAGATGCTCTTCTTCCCTCAACTCCCAAAGGGCCCCAGAACAATCAAAATTGGTTAAACAAATGTCAGATGTTCACCATTTTCTCTTCTGCAAATGTAAATGTGTGTGAGCTGGAGGGGAGGCTAGAAAAACCTGGGACCAATGGAAACAGTCTTCTGGGGACCTGACCCTCTCTAGCTGGGAAACCGGATCGTATCTGCCTGGCTCCAGAGCCTCGTGGCTCAAAGTGTGCGCCCCGGACCGGCAGCATCACGGGGGGTACGTTAGAAATGCAGTCTCAGGCCCTGTCCTGCCCTACGGAATCAGAGGCTGCATTTCGGTAAGCTCCTCGGGTCACCCCCATGCACCTGCAAGTTTGACAAGCCACAGTCCAGACAAGCAGGCGACTGTTTGCTATTAGACCCTGCAGAATCCCCCAAAGTCACATTTGGGGAACATCTGCCCTCCATATCGCCGGATGCCAGTGAGCAGGCTCCCAAGATTTTCTGTTCACAAAACACAAATATTACTAAAGCCTAAAGATCTGTGACTATATTGTGGTTCCTGGTTTAAAAAATAAGTCACCTGGAAAGATCCGGGTCAGTCACCCATTCGTTTAATCAACAGAGGGAGACACACCATTAGGGCCTAGCGGAACTGAACGCACCGTGCCACAAGGCGTCCTTCCACGTCCATTTCACTCAACTAACGGTGCGCGCTGGCGTAGATTCTCTTCTGTTTTAAATAACCAAGTATGTTTTGAATAACCTGTATGGTTACAATTAGGGTCAGCGCATCTGGGGAAGTCACCGCAAACCCCCACACATAAATATGGTGATTTTAATAACAAATAACACATTTGGAGACGGGTATAGAAGTATGCAGGCGGAGGGAGCCACTGAAGATGCTAATTTGCATGTTCACAAAGGAACAGAATCCAGCTGCAACATTAATGCTTAATTCTGCGGAGCCATAGGACACATGCACAACCTCACCACGAGCTTGCTCTAAATTTAAAGCCGATTTTCAAACCCTTGAGATTTTGGCTTAAACTTAAATTTAGCTGCTTGAAGAGGAGACTGGATTTATTATTTTTTTTTCCCCTGTGAATCCTGAAACGGTGAGATTGAAAAAAGCCCATTTGTTTAAGTCATGCAAGTTAAATACAAAATATCTGAAGAGATCCGATACAAAGTTTCTCAAAATACCCATGTTGGCACAGGGAAAAAAAAAGCGCTCTCATCACTGGAAGAGACTTCTCTTAAGGCAGTGGAATTTAAGGACCATATTGGGGCTTAGCTGTTGCTTTCTGGTCTCCTATACATGTTATCAGTCTTAAGTAAATAACACACAGAGTATATTAGCTTTTAAAAAGATAAATCTTCTCGGGGCCCCTGGGTGGCTCAGTCCATTAAGTGTCTGCCTTCGGCTCAAGTCATGATCCCGGGGTCCTGGGATCCAGCCCTGCATCACATTGGGCTCCTTGCTTAGCAAGGAGCCTGCTTCTCCCTCTGCCTGTGGCTCCCCCTGCTTGTGCACTCCTCTCTCTCTCTCTCTGACAAATTAAAAAAAAGGATAAATCTTCTGAAATAGGATGTATAGGAATGAATGCATGTGTAGGAGGGAGAGGCTATTAATAACAGTGGTCATATCCCTATACTGTGGTAATACACTACTTATACTAGAGTATATGTAATGTGCTATATAACAACAACAGGTATTGTGTGAATTTGGACATTTTTGGGGAAACAAGATCCTGGGAAGCTGTGTTCCCGTTTATCCGTTTCTCCAGGAATATGGTGGCCCAGCAGGTGCCCTCACTCAAACATCTGCATAAAGACAGAAGGCGCCCCCCCACCCCCCGCCCTGGTAGGCTGCAAACCTGGTAGGGACGAACAAACAGAACTCGAGCGACAGCATAATCAATTCATTATTTCAGTTATGAAGGAAATAGCTACAAAATCCTCCCACTCACACCACACAGACGCCCCCAGTGAAAGCTGTTGGCATTCACGCTTTACAGAGAATGGTGGTGAGCCAGGACCAAAGGTGACAAGAGCCACTCGGGTCCTACAGGTGACCAAGCGGGAAAGGAGGCTGTTGGTTATCCTCGTCGACCAAGCCGATGCACGTCAAACCCTTCCTGGGGGTGCGCAGATCAGATAATGACTAGCTGGCATGATTTCACGAGATTAAAGAATGTCTTGAGAGTTAAATGCTCGGGAGTCCTCAGAACTGCAATTCTGCCGAATCCGGGGCCCATCTGTTGTTGATAAATGCCGGTGGCAATAACCGTGAATACATTTGTCAAGGGGGCCACTTCCTTATCCCCTCCCCCACCAGGCGAAGGACAGATGTGGGAATCAGAAGACCTGGTTGACCGCCCAGTCCTGCCAGGGGCCATTCTGTCACCTCGATAAAGCCTCAGCTCATCGCCTGCTAAACAGGAGTGATTATACCAGCTTCACTTAATTCTGAGAACTATTCTGAGGCTCAAATGAGATAATGGACGTTAGTCCCTAGGTACGTCAATCAGCCAATAACCCAAGCATATAGGATATAATGTGGGACATTCGTGGCTGAGAGGCTGGGTGTGTTAGGGGGTAAGCTTCCTTCTTCAGGTCCCAAAAAGCCTGGGACAACCCTCCTCGTGTTTTCCCTGCTCGGGCCCCCAAACAAGCTTGTCTTCAAATTTTAACACACTTAGAATTCATTAAGCAATTAAATCCATTCTGATCTAATTGAGTTTCCTCTGAGAGCAGCTTAAGGTTCCTTTAAGCCCGTGAAGCTTATGAATAATTGGAAGGTGGAAACTCCACCCCATTCACTGGGGTTGGGACGTCCATCATCCATTGTCTTCCAGTGTATGATTTAAGCGCTCTAGATGGTTCTGTTACATCTGGAGACCAGAACCAAGCCAGCCTCCACCACGAGCGGCAGCAATAAATAATACCACTGCACCGAGCCCGCACTGGATGTGGATGGTTCTGCCCAAAGCCACGAGTCGGAAGGAATGCCTGGCTGCCATTTAGAGGTAGGCTGTCCAGTGGGAAGGACAGCTGGCCAGTCACTTGATAACCACGCGGAGCATGGCCATCCGCTAACGGTTTCCGTCTGACCAGCCACCTTCAGGATCCGGACAGCGGAGGCCCTGGGGCTGCCATCTCAGAGCTCGAGGACGCACCACATGGCTCCTAGCTGCCCAACTAGGACTCTGCGTTTGCCCGGTAGCCAGTGCCCTGTAGCCTTCACCCCCTTGCCCCACCTAAGGCGGAGAGGGAATGGTGACCGAGGCCTGCCTACTGCTTTCCGCTCTAAGTAGGAGTCCCCTAGACGGCATGCTCCCAGGCCGGCCATGGGCCCCAGTCAGCCTCAGCCCTGATGACCATGGGGGCCTGCAGTGCGGATTCCACGGACTCTCCTGAGGTTCCTCAGTGGCCTGGCATGCCTGGAATCTTGGAGAGAAGCCTCCTTTGCCCAATATCTGCCTTGATTCCCTGCTCCGAAGTCTGTCCTGCTACCCAGCGGAGTAGCTGGGGAAGTCCACAGCCACAGATGGCTCTTGAGGACAGCAATGACCTCCACTGGTTAGAACTCTCACCTGACTCGGCTCTTCGGCAGCACGTGACTCAGGTGATCCCTCCCTCTTCCAAAATACACACTCTTTCTTGGCTCCAGGGTGTCTGAACCCCCGGGTCCTCCTCCTACCACGCTGGCTGCTCCTTCTCCATCTCCTTCCCCAGGTCCCACTCTGTTCTCCAATGTGTGGAAGCTGCAGTGCCCAGGACTCAGCCCTCAACCCCCAGGATCTCCTCCAGTCTCCTGCTTTAGGTGCCATCGACCTGCTAATGACCTTGAAGTCTCTCCCTCTACCCCAAACCTCTTCCCTGAAATCCAGACTCAATTACCCACTGCTCATCACTTTCCCCACTGGATGGCAAAAAACTCTTAATTGTACTTTGTAAATTTTTTCTCCCAAAGACTTTTATTTTATTTTTTCAGTGTTACAAGATTAATTGTTCATGCACCACACCCAGTGCTCCATGCAATACATGCCCTCCTCAATACTCACCACCAGGCTCGCCCAACCTCCCAGTCCCCCCTCCAAAACCCTCAGTTAGTTGCTCAGAGTCCACAGTCTCTAAACAGAGCTCCTGGTTATTTTATCCCCCAGATCTGCTTGTCCCAATCTTCCCCATTTTGATTAATGGCATTTCCATCCTTTCTCTTACTCAGAAGGGGTGCCTGGGTGGCTTAGTCTGTTTGTTGGGTGTCTGCCTTTGGCTGGGTCATAATCATGGGGCCCTGGGATCGAGTCCTGTGTCGGACTCCTTGCTGGATGGGGACTCTGCTTCTCCCTCTCCCTCTGGCCCTCACTCCCACTCCTGCTCTCACCCCTACTTGTGCTCGCTCTCTCATTCCCACTCTGATCTCTCTCAAATAAATAAATAAAATCTTAAAAAAAACCCACAAAACTTTCTCTTATTCAGTAGATACTTTTTTTTTTTTTTAGGATTTTATGTATTTGAGAGAGAAAACACAAGTAGGGGGAGGGGCAGAGGGAGGAGAAGCAGGCAGGCTCCTTGCTGAGCAGGAAGCCTGATACGGGGCTCAATCCCAGGACCCCGAGATCACGACCCGAGCCGAAGGCAGACACTTAAGGGACTGAGCCACCCAGGTGTCCCCTCAGGAGATATTCTTCTTCTTCTTTTTTTTTTTTTTAAAAGATTTTATTTATTTATTTGACAGAGAGAGATCACAAGCAGGCAGAGAGGCAGGTAGAGAGAGGAGGAAGCAGGCTCCCCGCTGAGCGGAGAGCGCCATGCGGGGCCTCCATCCCAGGACCCTGAGATCATGACCTGAGCCGAAGGCAGAGGCTTTAACCCACTGAGCCACCCAGGCGCCCCTCAGGAGATATTCTTGATACTCTTTTCCTTCCTCTTACACCCTATCAAGAAAATCCTGCCACTTCCCCTTCAACACGGATCCAGGATCAGACAACTTTCCCCACTCCCACTTCTACTGCCGCCATTTAAACTACATGGACCCCTGACTAGTCTGAGTTTCTACACTTTGCCCCTGTCTCCCCGACTCAGTCTACTTTTACCACAGCAGCCAGAGAGCTCTGTGAAAACGTACATGAGATCCTGTCACCTCTCTGCTCAAGTCTCTAACGCTCCTCATCTCGCGCAGAGTAAGTGAGCCAAGTCCTCCGTGTCCTACACAGTCTCGTGACCATGACCGGTCTTCTGTCCCCTTCCCGACTCAGCCTCCTTCGGCGCTCCCCCCACCGACCCCTGCCCACGCTGCTCCAGCCGCACCGCTTCCCCGGCTCTTCCTCAAACAAGGCAGTGGTGATCCTGCCGGAGGCCCTTCACACTGGCCGGTCCCTCTGCCCGGAACGCTCTTCCGCCATGTTTCTAGACCGATGGCTCTAGTCAGTCTTTACTGAACCATCACCCCCAGTGAGGCCTTCAGTAAATATTTGTTAAATGGATGAATGGACAAAGGAACGCGGGCTTCTCCCTGAACCCCCACCGGTGTGCCGGGACTCTAGATCGCCTTGCTTGTTGGTTCTCTCCTTGGGGTTGGATCCTGGGACCCTCCGTACTCTCACACCTCCAGGGGGTCCTGTCCACCGTGTAGCGGGCTCTGGCTCTGAAGGCCACCCCTGCTGGCCTGCACTGTCCCTGAGAACAGGCACCCTGTGTCTTGTGGGTCATAACACACACGTGTGGCTCCTCAGACAGCACAGAGCACACGGAGGAGGTGACTCAGTACAAACCTACCGAATGACTGCGGGCCCCGAACCCTGCCTCACCTTTCACCCCAAACAAGACTCCGGTCCTCTCAGACCCCTGGACGTGGGGCCTGCCTCTTTCGCCCTCCCCTCCCCATCTCACTTCCCAGGCACCTCACACCCTCCCTTTCCTTGCTGACCTTCCAGCGCCTCTTAGGCTGTTCAGATGCAGATGGTGGATTCACAGGAGAAATGGGTTCTCTCTCCATTTAGTTTCAAGAACCAGGATCTCCTGTGAACGACGCCCATACAGAGAGGCCCCCTGGAGAGTCACGGGGCACGTGTCCACAATCCCTTTCTCCTCAAAGCCAGTACCCAGGTAGGCATGACATCCCATCATGCCTCCTCGAGGGTAAGGTGTGAAATGGCCCTTTAGGGACTCAACACAAAGTGTGAAGCCCCATCTGAGTGACTGGAAAGCCTCCACTCAGCTTTGCCACCCCTGGCAATAAGCTAAAATAGCCAAATTTTCTGCTGCTCCTTCTGGGTGATAGAGACACCACAATACTCCCTCTCACCAAGACAGAGGAAACCCAAGCACTTAGTGAGGCCAAAGAGTACCCTTCACACATTATCAAATTAGTCCTTGTGAAACGTCGTGCCAAAGGGTTATTAATAAACGGCAAAAACACTCAGGGTGGACAAACAGCCACTGAATGCACACCAACCTTGCACACATTAACCAAGACACACGGGGTTCAAGTAGAAGCCAGTTCAAGTCCCCCACTGTTGATTAACTACTACGTGCGGGCACTTGGCTGTGCCGAGGTCTGTAAGACGTGTAGGAGGCTCCGTTTGAGAGGCTGGTAATCTAAGTGGGGAACGAGGGAAAAAACATGCCCTTTCATTCAAGAGTTTAAAAAAAAATGCCGCAGCATACCAGGGAAGGCTGAGGCACAATAGCTGCTGCTAACAATAGGGAAGCAGAGAAAGGAGGGAGCGAGAAGTGTCAGGGAGCCTTCTTGAAGAAGACAGAAAACTAGAGATTTGCAAATAGAAGAAATGGAAGGAGGCAACACATCCTGCGTGGAAAAGGAGACGGCTAAGCAGAAGGGTCCTGGAAGCAAGAGGCTCACGGGGAAAATGTCTTCAAGGAGGATGAGCGTGGGACCAAGGACCAGACTTCAAGGTCACCGGCACTGGCGATGGTGAGCCCCATTCGAGGAGGAAGGCAGAGACGAACCTCAGTGACTGCCCCCCAGAGCGAGAGTGGACACGGAGCCAACAGAGGACAGCTGTCTCTGAGGTCTAGAGAGACACTTTGTCCTCATATTGTGATAGTGGCCGTGGTCCGGTTTGGATGAGAGAGTGAGGCTGACAAGACCTCAAGGCAATGGAGGACCATTCTTGGCATTATTTGAGGTTTCCCCCAGAAAAAGAAGAGGAGGAAATTCTCAAGTGCCACGTGTTCACCCATGGACAAGGGGGGATGTGGTTGGATGGTGGCATTTTACCAGGCTGGGGCTTCATCTGACGTGGGTTCCCTGTGGGTGGTGGGAAGCCCAGGGTTAGCAGGGACGCCCCGGGGAAGTCGGCAGCCACAGGCGTCTAGCCTCACGGTACCCATGTTAGAATTACGGGAGCATAAATATCAGAGGTGGGAGAGGCCTGCTGGCTGACCTCTGACTCTTCCTCCCGCTGGGGTCTGGTAGGTAAATGCTTGCTTGGATCTGAAGCGATCCAGACAGTGGAAGAAGTTCTCATCAGCTTCTTAAAGCTCCATGTTTTTAGACTCTCTGTGTAATTCAAAAACTTCCCTCGCCATAAAAAAGAAAGCAAGCAAAAGGAAATGTGAAAGGAGTTTATCTGCAGAGAAATAGAAACAAGCAACTCCTAGACCCTTGCAGTTGTCCAGGTTCTAAAATACAAAGAAAGGTCTAATAGAGATTTTAGTTAAATACTAAAAATAAACGGTGCCTGTTTTTAATTTGTCTTTGAATGTCTCTAAAGGGAGCCAATAAGTTAAAACTACACCTGGGGCCTGGATTATCTCACAGGAACAAGGACTGCTTAAAAATGCGCCCCATCCCCTGGGCCTGCTCCTCAAGTCACACTCTGCGAGTCGGTCAACAAACTTACAGCGCGCTATCACGGGGAAGGCACTGAGGACCGGGCTCTCACGGAGTCCAACCAGAAAACCCCAGTGTTCCAACTTCTGTTCCCACACTGAAAAATGCTGAGCTCCAGAAGACATGCTGTATAAAAATGTTGAAAAGGAAGACAAACCCTTTAAAAGGGTGACCTTGGGCGTGCCCTTCCCAATGGAGTTAAATGTCACTGCTCTGAGAACTTGTACTTTCTGATTTCCTGATTTTGCAGAATCCAAAGCTAGCATAACGAATTTAAAGCCTCCAGCTTCCTTCCTTTCTCCATTTCCTTAAAAACAAAAACAAAAGCCACAGACTTAATATTTCTACCAAAATACAACTTAACAAAAAGCATCACGCGTTTTTACTGTTACCGCGATTTAGGGAAAAAAAAATACATTTCTCTCTCTGCTGTTTTCTTTTGCTGCAAGATTACTTTTTCAAATTTCAGCGAGACACTAAATCCTGCCCCTGCATAATTTAGTCCATAAGCATACACACCACTTTAGGCCACTTAAGGTTTTAACTGTCGATCTGTGTTTCTCAATTATCTCTCTCACTTGTAACATGGCGACTGTCGGAATCAGGAGGGAAATTCCCACATGGGTCCTTAGACTCCTTCTCAGGTTTTCCCATCCACACCTTCAGGGATGACAGCCTAAAGTTTATAACATCCTCCATCTCGACTGTTGCCTCAGACTCCCTCTTGTTTGTATTCCAGAGGGAGGGAGGTGAAGGGACATTATCCCCTCCATCCTGCCCATGAGGAAGGAAAGGCTCTTAGAGCTGTCCTGTGTAGCCACATGTGGCTTGAGTCCTTAAAATGATGTGCTGGGGGTGCCTGGGGGGCTCAGTCGGTTAAGTGCCTGCCTTTGGCTCAGGTCATGATCTCGGGGTCCTGGGATCGAGCCCCATGTGGGTCTCCCTGCTCAGTTGGGAGTCTGCTTCTCCCTCTGCCACTCTCCTGCTTGTGCTTTCTCCCCCCAAATAAAATCTTTAAAAATAAATAAAATAAAATAACATAAAATAAAATAAAACAACATGTTGTACATGTTAAACATACATCAAAAATGTGGTATAGAAAAAAATATGAAGTGCCTCAGTAACTATTTTTATATTGATTTTATGTTGAAATTATGGTACTGCAGATAAACTGGGTTAAATAAAATACATTATTAAAAGTAATTTACTAGTGTCTTTTTACTTCTTTTTTAGGACAGCTCCTAGAAAAGTTCAAATAAGCTCTGCGGTTCACTATATTTTTGCTGGACAGCAGTGCCCTACAGGGATTGATGCCAAGTCATCCAGAGGGCCAGGGACAGACCTGGGCTAAAGCCACTGCTCCTACTGCATTTGGGGGGCACAGAGTTTCCCAGGGCTTGAGGAACTGGGGAGAGTACTGCACGCAGATGAGAAATGGTTTGCACTGTGCCCAGGAATGAGGGGAAGGATGCTGCCTGTCCAGCCAGGTACACGGCCGAGCAGGGTTCCAGTCCTCACGGCAGCAGGGGAAGAGGGTTCAAGGACCCCAGGAAGGGCTGGACCCCCACAGCCTGCCTGGATGGGAGCCTGCACAGCAGTGGCTGGGGGTCCTCGGCCTGGCGGCTGGGTCAGTGAAGGAGGCAAGGTGCACTCACCCCCAACAGGCAACCCCCTCTGGACCCAAGTACTGTCCCTTCCTTCCATTCCTTTTCTACACAGTAGAGAATTATTTTAAAATTTCTATCAGATGAAGTCATACCCCTGCAAACAATCCTCCAATCAATTCCTCTGAACTTAGAATAACATGCAAACTCTCCAAGGGTTCTACCCCACCTTTCTGACTCCATTCCCTATTCTTGTCCCCATGGCCTGGACTTTGTACCTGTTCCCTGGGCCAGGGACACCCTTACCCCATCTCCTCCAGGCTGGTTCTTTGTCACTCCCGCTTCCCCCTCAACAGTCACTGAGCCTGCCCTGCTAAAGCTGCCCCTGGCCACTAGGATGCCACCTTCCAGTCATCTGCCTAGCACATCATGACTGTCTCCCCCCCCCCCCCCCCCCCCCCCCCCCCCCCCCCCCCCCCCCCCCCCCCGCCCCAACGGCAGCCCCTGGACTGTCTGGTTTTCTGCCCGGCCCCTGATTCGAAGACAGTGGCTGGCCCCCAGAAGGGAATCTAGATGAGAGCTGAACGAAAGTGAGAGAAGAACCCGAGTGGCGGCCCCAGCGATGTGTGGTGACGGAGGACCAATGGCATGTATGGAGTGCAGCTCACGGAGGGGCTGCATGGAAGCCCCTGCCCAGGAGCCACCAAGGTTATCTGCATTTCAGAGGAAATGGAGGAGTCCAGAACACACTGGGCCTGGTGAGGGCTGGGGTTCAACTTGGGGTCTGGCTCCGGGGCAGCTCCCCTCCCCCCACTGTCACGGTCTCTAGCTGGTTTGCTCTGGCCCTTCCCTGGGGACCTGGAAGACACAGCCCAGCTAAGCCTCCTCAGCCCTCCTCCCGCCGCAGGTGCCTCCTCAGCCCTCCTCCCGCCGCAGGTGCTCTGTGTACCTTCCTCCACAAGCCCTCATGGGACACAAAGGGCTGGAGTCCTCCGCGCTATGGCCTTTCCTCCCCACCTGCTCAGGGACTTGGTGAATAGGGCCCCTCTAGGACAACTGAGTCTCTACCCGAGTCACGGCGAGCCTCTCCTCACGTTGACCCCAGAGGTTGCACAGCCCGTCCAGGGGGAAGAAGCTCTCATTTGGAATGCCATCGCCCCTTTCCCAGCCTTCTGGCATCACCTGCTTCTCACTCGGCTTTCCTTCAGTCAGGTAGGCCCAGGCCGCTCCCACTGTTCACTTGTCATCACCCCTACTTTTGTGACAGTGTGCCCTCTGTGTGTGAAAACTTTGGGAGCCTGTGCACCCTCCACACCTCCTGCTCGTGCCCGCTCCTCCCCCACCCTGCTCAGAGTCCCGGAGGGCCCCCACGGAGGCCCCCTGATCGGGCAGCCCCTGCACACAGCACCCCTCCTCCTCCCCCATTATCCTTAGCTGCGGGCCGTCTCCCCCTGGACTGTTTACACAGCTGCAGAATGAAGGGACTTTCATTTCTCACCCCCCCCCCCCCAGCTCAGGGTTAATGTATGTGTATTTCCGGCTCCCTACAACTTGGGGCAATGAGAATGCTAACCCAGCCCAATCTCCTGTAAATAGTCCATACGCTGATAATGGTACTTTCTGGGGTTGGCAAAGCGTGGGGAATGGCTTCCTTACAGCCAATGATCCCAAAGGCACCAACGCAGGCTGCACGTAACCTTGCGGCCGCCCGGGACAGAGCAGCTGTCCCGCGCCAGGAAAGCCCGTAGCGAGCGGAACCGAGAGGCGGCCATCCCGCAGACCTCCAGGTCAATCAGGTTCCAAACAGCGTCCGAGGCTTGACCTACTACTGTGGGCGAGTTGCAAGAAAAATAAAATCCCCACCAGACAAGCTACCCAGTTCTAATAAATACCTGAGAACTAGAAGCAAAGACCCTGAAAGTATTTTAGGCCTCGCCATCCTAAGAACTTCCCCAAATAATTACCTCCTCAACCACACACTCCAGGCAAGATGGGAGAAACCACCAGACCCAAAAAGCACCACTTACTAGCCTATGGCTAAGCCGTAAGGGCGGCTTCCCCAGCTCATGTGGATTGTACAAGACCAGAGCTCTAATAAAAGGACTCAAGACAGTGACTTGAGGTCTGAGGAATAACTAATGGGATGAAGCTGATGCCCCGATGCCTCCATGGCGGTGGGCAGGTTTAGGGAATAAAGGACGGGGAGATCGCAGTCACTGCGCCCATCCCCTGAAGTCCCTCTTCTCCTTCCCCCTCCCTCGCCTTGCAATTCCTGGAAAGTCATGGAGCCTCTGAGGTTTCTGTCTCTAAAGCGGCAACTGTCACTTTGCATTCTGACTTTCTTCAAGGAACTCGGGCTGGGGATCTTGCTGCCTCCTGTGTTCCCACTGCCTCCCCTCCCCCATACATATGGGGGATAGATATAGTATCACCAACGGCCCCCAGTGTAGGAATTCATACCGTAGAAACCGAGGGTCACTTTTCTTTTCCACTTACAGAATGAAAAATTGTCCTTCGCAAGAGATTACCTGACTTGCGTAATGGGGAGACGCCGGCCCAGCATCTGCCTGTCTCTTGACACGCACTCTCTTCAAACACTCACTCTTCCACTCTGGGCTCCAGTGACAGCAATATGCTTGCGCCGTCCCAGCCCGGGGCAGGCAACCACGCACCTAGGGGAGGAGCCCTCGGGGTCTGACCCAGGTCAGAGGCCCCTCTGCAAGGAAACCTGGGATGACAGACTCGATTCTCACTGTGAGGCCTTCATGGGGTCTCTTACAACCCCGATGACCCAAGTTAGCTCAGAGCAAAGTACGGAGCCCAGAAAAAGTCAGCTTATATGTGGTGAGGTTCACAGGGACTAAAACAGTTGCTGACACAGACGGGCCTCAGCTGATGAATCACTTCAGGGTTGCTAAAGTCATTTTGGCCTGACCTGTCAGGTTGTTGTGTGGCCGAGTTCTTGTTTTTAGCATCACCAAAAAGGTGCACGGTTTACCCTTGCCCTTGAGATCCTAGTGCCTCGGCTAATGGAGAGCCTTATAGCGGTAAGGCTTGAACACGTCTCAGCTGAGGTCCTCGAGGGTCTTGGTTGCGTGCGGGGCATTAGCTCCGTGGTACAGATGAAGAGATGTGCCCACGGCCACAGCACAGTGACCCCCAGTGTAGGGACCTGCCCGTTTTCTACGCGGCCTCTTAGGAACTATACTCCCGGGCATCTCCAGAGAGTGATGATAAACCAATCCCGCCACACGTGGCTGAGCTCTGCACTGCAGGATAAGGAAAGAACATGGGGGAGAGTTGGGGAGGACAGGCAGAATCTCTAAGTAAACTGAAGTCACAACACCCCAGCGCTTTGGACTAAGATTGGTGTGTTATTTCTACTTAGCGCGGATCCAGGCTTAAACTAAAGGAAAATAAAAATAACTTTGACAGCTATTTCCTTGCTTTCTTTCTCCACCCAAGAGGCACCAGTGGTTAACAGTATGGTGGCAACAAGTGGGTCAAAGGTCAGCCCCTCCGCCAGCACCGGTTTCCATGGAGACGGGGGCTATTCATCCAGCACACAGAGCCTCTTCACAGTCACTTACACACAATTGAGCTATTACTGAGAGCCCAGGAGAGCGGTGTCTGGAGCACAGGGCACTAGACAGGGCAGGGTTTAATGGAGCTGATTAAATGGCAGTTGGGGAATTATTCCAGGGCAGGATTTGGGAATGCCCTTCAGAAACAAGTTAAATCCCCAGGTCTTGTCCCATTCCCAACACTCCTCCCTTGTACTAGAATGATGCCGGCGTCCACACACTCGCTCACCTCGCCCTTCTTCCCACATGTCCAAAGTCGGGAGGATAAACCCTCTGAGTTCTGAGATTTTCGGGCTTGTGACATCTGCATCATCTGCTCAGCACTGCGGTTGGTGTCTTTGTGACTTAAGGAGATAGCAACCCGGGGCGCCTGGGTGGCTCAGTCGTTAAGCGGCTGCCTTCGGCCCAGGTCAGATCCCAGGGGCCTGGGATCCAGCCCCGCATCGGGCTCTCTGCTCGGCGGGAAGCCTGCTTCTCCCGCTACCATTCCCTCTGCTTGTGTTCCCTCTCTCGCTGTGTTTCTCTCTGTCAAATAAATAAAATCTTAAAAAAAAAAAAAAAAAAAAAAAGAAGATAGCAACCCAAAAACAAAGAATGAAAATTTAAGCAGACCATCTATTTCAGGCATAAAATCCAGTGGACGGTGAATGTGGTTTAAAACCAGTACTTCTTAGAGATGGGAGATTCTTTGGTGTTTGTTTGGGCATATTTGAAATCTCTTTTTTTGAAAGAAGGGGCACATTCCTTCCTAAGTTGCGCTGCCATCTGTAATTGATCAGACATTCTACCAATAGTCCTGTAGCCTTTAAAATCAGGGTAAAACATGAAGGGTAAAAAAGTAAAATCGATAGGAAAACAAAAAGTCTGACTAAAAGTTCATTCCCTCACAGAAAAACTTTACGTGGATGTTTTATACATAACCACCCCAACCTGGAAAGAATCCGAATGCCCTTCAGCACGTGAAAGGATCCGCAGACACTGGCTCATCTGTACGACGGGATTACAAACAGGTAATGAAGAGGAGCTACTCATGTAAGTGGCAACGTGAATGAATCTCAGATACATTTTATTATATTTTTCAAAAAGATTTTATCTGGGGCGCCTGAGTGGCTCAGTCATTAAGCGTCTGCCTTCGGCTCAGGTCATGATCCCGGGGTCCTGGGATTGAGCCCTGCGTCGGTCGGGCTCCTTGCTCGGCAGGAAACCTGCTTCTCCTTCTCCTACTCCTCCTGCTTGTGTTCCCTCGCTTGCTGTCTTTCTCTCTCTGTGTCCAATAGATAGTATCTTTTTTTTTAATCTATTTATCTGAGATAGAGTGTGTGTGTGTGTGTGTGTATGGGAGGTGGGAGAGGGAGAGAGAGTGTCTCAAGCAGACTCCCTGCTAAGCATGGAGTGGGGCTCAATCTCACGACCCTGAGATGAAGTCAAAAGTCGGATGCTTAACTGACTGAGCCACCCGGCTGCTCCTCAAATACATTTTACTATGTGAAAGAAGCCAAATTCAAAAGGCTACACACTGTATGAACCCATTTACATGTCATTCTGGAAGAGGCAAAACTACAGACCCAGAGACCAGATCAGTGGTTGCCAGAGACTAACTGAATGGAAGGTACCGACTGAACAGGGTTGCCAAAGGGGACTCGGGGGGCGGGGGGACTTATTCTAGATCGTGAGTGTGGCGGTACAATTTGTTAAATCCTATAGAAGCATATTCCACAAAGAGTGACTTTTATGGTATGTAAAAAAAGGAAGGGGGGGGGGTGTCTAAATTTAGTCCTTTAGGCAATAGGCAAGAAAACAGTGGGCTGACTCCGGAGGCCAGGATAAAATACCAAATCTGCTTCATTCCCCTAAACAATAGCTGCCAAGCTATAAGTGCAGCTCACTCTTTTAAATCTCTGTTGCTGTGATCTCTAACCAGGTTGAGACGAAGATGAAAAATTCACAAACTAAAGCACTAGATGGATAATTATCCTAATGACACCAGCGACTGCTTGGGGAACATCAATATTTTTATTTCCTGAGATGTTGTTCTTTGTGAGTAAGAAAACAGAAGAAAAAATAGTGGAGATGTTCCTTAATGAGTAGGAGAGAAAACAGTGGAAAGAAGGCTGAAAAGACAGCAGTTACAAAGTGGGTTCATGGCCATACGTTGAACAGGAATGATGAGCAAATTCAAGGTCTTCATGCTAAGGGTGAACGCAACCTCACGGAGGCCATCCAGACCTGGAGGCAGAGACGTACGGATGTCTACCCATATCTTCCCTGGAATGAGAGCTTCTGCAGGGCACTCGGGTCATTCCTGTGGCCCGTGTCCAGGGCAATATGGTGCCCACAAGAAGTACACAGTCAGTACTGAGTAACAAATACGTGAAGGCAGAAGCTCAGGGGAGAAAATCTGATTTAAGAGAAATGGCTTAGAATTACATGGAAGATTGATACATATCATTGGGTCAAGCTCAGTATTCTGAAGCATTCTGAGATTTAAAAATAACACAAAACCAACACATAAAACAAAAACCAAAACCAAAATCCGCCTCAGAACAAAAAAGGGCAGGCCAGAAGGAATGGCGCGGGAGCCCCAATACCCCAGCTCTGAGCCGCTCAGCCCAGGCGCCCGGGCCACGTCGGCTGCTGCTCTTGGAGGCTCCCTGGCTGGCTCTGGGGGAGAACACAATGACACCAAAGGATCTCAACAGGATGACAATGACAGATGATAGCTAACTTTTCTATTGGCTTTCAATGTCCAGGCACTGTTGTGAGGACTGGGCTAATAGTAACTCACTTTAACCCCCACGACCACCACCACGGGGGCTGCGGGGTACGCACCACTGCGCACATGAGAAAACAGGCCCAGCGAAGCTATCTGACTGACTCAGGGCAGGGCCTGAACCCCTCTGACCTGAGGGGCCGCACCCTCAACCCCTACACGGTTCTGGGAGAATGGGGCAGACCCATGAAGACAACAGCCAAGAGAGATGAAGTACTACAACCACAGACATCCCACCGCCGATGGCGTGGAAGTGGGACGGGACCAAACTGACAGCTACGTGTGACCGGAACGGCAGGGGAAGGAGATCAACTCCGCTCCATGGGTGCCGGAAACAGGAAGCTCCTTCAACGGCTGACATCCTCCAACAGTGCCCAGGGAATGGTGCTCTGCTCTTGGATACACCTCCTCCCAGGAGGTCCAGACTGGAGCAACAGGCTGAGGACATTCAAAACTACGTTGTCTAGAGACGTCCGGTGTGACGAGAAGAGAACAGGAGAGGGCTGTCTTCTGAAGAGTGAAAGGTGCTCTTCGCGAGGACGAGGAGGAATTCAGTTTGCTCCGGGCTGCCCCCATCACTGCAGGTGTCCGGGGAGAGGCCAGACAACAAATTGTTGGACCAGATAGCCCTGTGATCTCAGCCAGTGATTAATTATTCTCAGATGTGAAGGGATTCTCAGGTCTCCGAGAGCAATTTAGGAATGGAAAAACTCACTTCCAACTCAAAGAAGAAATACAAACAAGGCTGCTGGGAGGAAGCATCCGCCAGCCGAGAAGAGACGCTCTTCTGTGGCCGGGCCAAGACTGCAACCCTGAGGCGCAGGGCATCCTAACAGACTCGATTTCCCCAGGGCACTGACCATCAGTTATCAGCAAGAGCTGTTCCTTCAAGCTAGCTTAGCGACCTCGTCCATCAACAAGATTCCTGCAGAGTTTCAAAGTATTTTCAACGTACCCTATAATGTTTCTGGGAACATTTATATGTTCCTCCCCCCTGAAGAGAGCATTAATCCCGAGGGAACCGACATTTCAAAAGTCAAGGGATCTATCCAAGCTTAGACTACGTTTTGGAAAGCTTAAAACATTTGTTCCTTTACCACAAACTAACAGCTAATTAAAAGGCTATATCCACCCATCCCCTCAGGCTTTTCCTCTGGCAACACAATCAGGCCAACTGTACACTGTGTAAGTCCAAGGAAAAACAATCAAAACTTGAAGCTATTGCTTTTTTTTTTTTGAGGACTCGTAATCCTATCGACTCTGTACCACAAACATGAGAGTGCCATAAAATGGGGTGTGGAAGAAATGGGGACTCTATGGTAGCCCTAGGTGTAAACTGGTTCAGCCCAATGCAAGGAAATTTGGCAACGAAGAGCTTTTAAAATTTTCCTAGCTTTTGACTCAATGAGCCCGTGTCTGGGAACCTACTCTAGGGTAATAATCCTAAACTCGGAAAAAGCTTTGTACGTAATAGATACTGTACTATTATTCGTGAGAGCTAAATACCAGAAAAACCCAAATTTCTAAAAATAGGGGAATGGTTAGGTGTGTCAGTTGAAGTTAACACTTAGAGTAGAATGCTATGTGAAAAAAGCAAAACTCCCAAATTACACGTCAGGATGAAGACACTGATGCTTGAAAAGAAAAGTACAGAACTTACACACCACAAGAAAGGTCGGCCAGAAATTGGACCAATATATTTGAATGGTTACATTTGGGTGACAGGATTATTAAGTGACATTTTAAAAAGCGGAGGGGATAGTGGCTGGGTAGCAGAGTCAGTTAAGTGTCCAACTATGGTTTCAGCTCAGATTGTGATCTCAGGGTCATGGGATTGAACCCCGAGGAGGGCTCTGGGCTCAGTGTAGAATCTGCTTGAGACTGTCTCTCTTTCCCTCTGTCCCTCTCCCTCTACTCTCTCTCTTTCTAAAATAAATAAATCTTAAAAAACAAAGAACAAAAAAAAAGAAAAGAAAAAAGAAAACTTCCCTCTATCTCTAAGTTTACTTTAAAGATTTTTTATTTATTTGACAGAGAGAGAGAGATCCCAAGTAGGCAGAGAGAGAAGAGGAAGCAGGCTTGAGAGAGCCCGATGCAGGGCTCCCGCTGAGCAGAGAGCCCGATGCAGGGCTCCATCCCAGGACTCTGAGATCATGACCTGAGCCAAAGGCAGAGGGTTCTTAATCCACTGAGCCACCCAGGCGCCCCTAAGTTTACTTTAATACACATGCCTCTCCCTCCCTTTCTCTCTTCCAATAGCTCGATGAACAAAAGAGAATAATTTCTCTGATTTTGCTTCTCCCAGGTCTGGGGTGAATCGTCCCTTTCCTTTCAATAATGCGCAGCCCCACATAAACCTACATGCATGCAGATGTTCACATCTTTCTGTTCCTTTCTTTCTTCTACCAAATTGGGATTGTATCACACTTTTTCAAGAGCTCCTCAGTTTCCTTCAAAACAAAGGCCCTAATTTCTAAGAACTGTTACCTCAGCAGACCATATTTCAACATCTCCTTCCTAGTTTCTTCTGACTAAATTCAAACCATGAGGAATTCCTTGGGGACCCCCACATCAAGTCCCCAACCTTGAAGGGAGCCCGAACCCACCCACTCCCTCCCTTCCTTCAAGGTTGCCTGCCCTAGAGGCCAGGCTATGTTCCACACCTGCACAGGCGCTTTCCTCAGCCCCAGTTCCCGACCCATAATTGGACACTAACTACTCTCCCTCACTTGAAATGCCGTCCCTCCAGGCTGAGGACTAGGAGCGGCTCAGTGTTTATTGAATAAAAAATAAATATCCAAACACTACCAAATTGTTTATGACGGATTCTAAGCCGATCAAATACCTATTCATTGAGCAACTTCCCAATGAAGACAAATTCCAAGAACCCAAAACCTTATAATGAGGATGAGAAATCAGGCACGGCGGCATTGAAAGTTGTGGCAAACACCAGTGGTACCTACCAAAATGGGAGCAATAAAGAAGTTTTCCCTAAAGCTAAGTTTACACAATGTAAAGGACTGGCCTATAATGTTGAGTGAATGCATTTTCTCTCTCCTTTTTTTGATTATTAAGATGTTCTTCTTAAAATGAAATTATGGACATAGCAGAGGGTAGTTTTTTTTCTATTAATATCTTTACTTAGTAAAAATACAAGCTGGTATCATTCTGCCAATCCCTCTCCTTCCCCAAGTTTTCTGAAATTTGAATGGTCCAAGAGACCCGGAAATGGGGTCCAGGTGGCCAATGGCCCTGGGTAGTTTATGGGAAGAACAGATACCCAATGCCTTGGGGAGACACTATTTGAGTTGAGTCCTAGGGGTGGGCTTGATTTTGTAAGCAAAGAGGAGATCAAATCAGTATTGAAAGCTGAAAGTACACCGGCATGGGGCCAAGAGGAATCCAAAGATGTTCAGGAGACAAGTTTTTGTAGTTATCTCTTTTATCTGCCTTCAGACACTAGAAAAACAGAAAAACCGCTTAGGAGATAAGATTCAGGACTAACTCACTCCAGAACCAAACGCTTGTCTTGTCCCAGGCACTTTCTGCACAATCGCCCCCACATCTGCCTATCTCAAAGCCCCCCACCTTGCAGAGGACACCATGCACTCGTTTCAGGGTAAGAAAGTGGCAGAGGTGGTATGTGAACCCAAGTCCGCTTTCTGCTCACCGCCTGAGAAGTGAGAGCCTGCGTTCATTCTATAGTCAGTGTGGAAGCTTCGGAGGTCTGCGAGCAGGTTAGTGAGACAAGAAAGTGGTGCAGCACCAGGTTTAAAAACAATGGAGATCAGGAGAAAAGGGAAGAGCCGGAGTTGACTCTGATTGGAGGACAGCTTCAGAGACTCAACAGGACCTGGGGACCGAATGATGATGATGGAACATGAAGGAAAGAACTGAAGACACCGACTCAGGATGATCAGGAGCATGAGAACGGAAGGAGGACAGGTAAGCTGGGAAGACAAACTCTTAGAGTCTTAGATTTCCACCAAAATCTGGAAGTGGCGCTGACATGAAGAAGGGCAGTGGGAGCCAGAGGTTAAGAACCCTGACTCTGGGTCTGCCTGCCTTCAAATCCTGCCCTTGCCTTACAAATAGGCAACCTTCGGAAAGTAATTGATCTGTGCTGCGGTGGCATCAAGTGTCAAACAGAGATAGACCAGGACACACCTCGCAGGGGGGTTGCTTTGAAGACTAAAAGCTATGTTACTTGCAAAGACTTAGAAAGTACAGGCCATGTGGGGATAAGCTGCAGTCTGCCATATCTCTATGTCAGGGGTCAGCCCCTGGGCTTGGCTTCCTTCTTCTCCCTCCTTGCCGTTCTCAGCACACCCACATCCAGTTAGGAGCCGGGCAAGCCCACACCCTCACAAACGCCTTCTTGGAGACCCTCCTGAAGCTCTCTTGACCATCTAGGCCCTCCCTGCCAGCCCTTCCCCACCCTCCCTCCCTGTTGGCTGGTCCTGAGGCGTCCTGCTCCACCACTCAACTCCCCAGCAAGTCCTTCAATCCTATCTTGGATTCTTCCAGGTGAATACAAATGAAATATTTAAAACTTTTTATTTTGGTAATTTTCAAACATATACAAAAGTGGAAGAATTCAGTGAAGCTGGTTTAAACCATCACTCGTGTTCCATGGCTAGCTCACGGCCAATCTTGGGTCATCTACCCGCCCCCATCCACTTCCTGCGGACCCCACCCTGAACCCCAAACTATAGGATATCACTTCATTGGTAGGTGTGTATCTCTCTAGAAGACAGAAAAAATTTAAATCCCTCTAAGATGATTATCATGTTTTAAAGACCCATCAATAATTCTCTAATATTATGAAATATCTAGCTATGCTTTTAGACTGTCCTGATTGTCCTATAAATTATTTTTTCACCTGCAGTTTGTTTATTTCTATCAGGATCCAAATGTGGCCCATGCACCGTGATAGCTAAAGGATGGCTCTTTTTTTAGCCTTTAATCTTTTTTTAGACCTTTAGTCCTTGGTGGGGGCGGGGAGGAGGGGTCTCTCACTTTCCCTCTTTCTCTCCCTCTGTATCATCTGTAGAAGAAACCAGGTTCTTGGTTCTGCAGAGTTTTCTACAGTCTGAACTTTACTGGACACACCCTCCTATTGTCATCTAACATGTTTCTCAGGACCATGTATTTCTTATCAATGAATAATTAGACTGAGAAGCTTGATTAGATTCAGGTGGACTAATAAATTTAGTTTATTTGGGGGAGAAGAAACAGGACTACTTCTTCTTGATTTATTAGCTGGGAAGCTTCTGTAAAGAAAAACTTTCCTGACTACTATTTGGTGGTCCAGCGAGAGTGCATAACACAGGCAAGACAGATGTATTTTTTTTTTGTCTCGTATTTACCAGTTTTAAATAACAACTTAGCTCCCTGTTGTCCTCCAAGAGAGACCAGTGTTGCTTTTCATTTGGGTTTTTTTGTTGTTTTTTTTTTTTAGGGTCATTGTGAACTTAAGGGCTTAAATAAATATGTTGTTATTGATGCTCAAATATTTCATCTTTGTCTTCTTCAGGCTGGCTTCTGGGTCTTTTTGACTTAGTAGTCACAGTACCTGAATCCCTAACAGTGGACCAAGGATACACGAGTCTCTAGGGGTCTTTGACGGCTGTCTCACTTTCTTATCTAACACTAAGGTGGGCTCACCTTGTACAACAAATCATCTCTTTCTCCTAGGGGACTTGTTTTAAGGGGAAATGATATTAAGTGAACAGAATCAGAGCGCTAGAGTTGTTCACAGCTGCTGAGATGACTGTTCCCAGGCCTTTTCAGTGGACAGAGTTAAGAAAGATATTTTTTATTTATTTGACAGAGATAGCAAGAGAGGGAACACAAGCAGGGGGAGTGGGAGAGGAAGAAGCATGCTCCTTGCCGAGCAGGGAGCCCGATGCAGGGCTCGATCCCAGGACCCTGGGATCATGACCTGAACGGAAGGCAGATGCTTAAGGACTGAGCCACCCAGGCACCACTAAGCATCTGAGTTTATACTGGTCCTTCCAATTTGCATTCAGGACTCAGATCTTTTCTTTTCTTTTTTTTTTTTTTAAAGATTTTATTTATTTGACAGAGAGAAACACAGCGAGAGAGGGAACACAAGCAGAGGGAACAGTAGCGGGAGAAGCAGGCCTCCCGCAGAGCAGGGAGCCTGATGCAGGGCTTGATCCCAGGACCCTGGGATGATGACTTGAGCCGAAGGCAGACGCTTAACAACTGAGCCACCCAGGCACCCCAGGACTCAGATCTTTTCTTAGCCTCCTTTCTTCCACACTGAAAATTCTCAGTAACTCCAACATACTCATTTAGTCCTCACTCAAACATACAGGACACAACGGACTCAGGGTATCACCACCAACACCCACCACCATGGTTAATGAAAACAGGATGAGATTTTTGCTTCTTGGCCCTTCTTTTGGTCCTTATTTTACATCCACTAGGGATAGACAAATAATTGTGTTTGTATAACTGGGTTCTGCCTAGATTTGCTGATTTCCAGTCTGGCTCTGTCCTCGGGACTTAAGCCTGCCCAGCTTTTAGCTGGAGGTGTGACATCCTGCCTACTCTTTGCCAACTCTCCCCAGAAGCTGGACCTAGTGCAAACCAGAGAAGCCCAAACCACAGCAGAAGTCTGATTTTAGTGTTTGCTGTTCTAGGAACTCCATGGTCTCACACAGGCTTAGATCCAGGTTGCAAAGAAGCCTGAATGTGCCTTGCTATTTTGACACTGATTTGGGTGCAAGGCTGTTCCCCAACCCCGATGGGAACAGCCCAGGTCTAAAGCTGACTGGAATTCCTGCAGTCCTGTCCCCTTCCATCTGGCTCTGGGGAACCAGTAAAACCCCACGATGCATTTGATAGGTGTCTATCAGAGAGAAATATTTATTCCAGAGAAGTGGCTATTCAAATATTTATTCATATCTGGCCATTTTTATATTGGATTTTTTTTTTTTTGCCATTGAGTCATAGGAATTATCAGATATACGATTTGCAAGTATTTTCTCCCATTTAGTAAGCAGCCTTTTCATTTTGTTGGTTTCCTATGCAGTGTAGAAATTTTTTAGTAGTATTTTATTTATTGACTTATTTATTTTTGCTTTTGCTTTTGATGTCAGATTCAAAAAGTCATCACCAAGACCTGTGTCAAAGGGCTTACAGCCTATGTTTTCTTCCAGGCATTTTCTGGTTTCAGGTTTTACATTCAAGTCTTTGATCCACTTTAGTTAATTTTTGGGTATGGTATAAGATAGTGGCCCAGTTTCATTCTTTTGCATGTGGATGACCGCTTTTCTGAACACCACTTATCAAAGAGACTACCCTTTCCCCACTGTAAATTCTTCGATCCTTATACATGGTTTATTCCTGGGCTCTTTATTTTGTTTTACTGATCCGTTTATTTTTATGCCATACCATACTGTCAATTATTATAGGGTTTTTTTGTTTGTTTAAAGATTTTATTTATTTATTTGACAGAGAGAGACACAGCAAGAGAGGGAACACAAGCAGGGGGAGTGGGAGAGGGAGAAGCAGGCTTCAAACAGGGAGCCTGATGCATGGCTCGATCCCAGGACCCTGGGATCTTGCCTGAGACCAAGGTAGATGCTTAACGACTGAGCCACCCAGATGCCCCAATTATTATAGTTTCGTAATACAGTTTGAAATCAGGGAACAGGATACCTCCAGATCTTTCTCTTTGTTCTTTCTCAGTATTGCTTTGGCAATTTGGGGTTTATTGTGGTTCCATGCAAATTTAAGGATTATTTTATCTATTTCTAAAATGCCATTGCACTCTTCATAGAAACTGCACTGAACTGTAGATTACTTTGAGTAGTGTACACATTTAAAAAAAGATTGATTCTTCCAATCCATGAGCACAGAATATATTTCCATTTATTTGTGTCTTCTTCAATTTCTTTAATTCATGTCTTGTAGTTTTCAGCATACAGGTCCTTTCACACCCTTGGTTAAATTTATTCCTAGGTATTTTATTCTTTTCGATGCGACTGTATATGAAATTAAAAATTTTTTTCTCTGTGATGGTTCATTATTGGTATATAGAAATGCAAACACATTTTTGTGTGTTGATTTTACTGAATTGTTTATTAGTTCTAACAGATTTTTTTATGGAATCTTTAGGGTTGTCTAAATATAATGTCATGTGCAAATATGACAGTTTTATTTCTCCTTTTCCAATTTAGATTCCTCTTAGTTCTTTAGTTTTACCTAAATGCTCTGACTATAACTTCCAATACTATGTTGAATAAAGGTGATGAGAGTGGACCACCCTTGTCTTGATCCTGATCTCAGAGGAAATTCTTTCAGCTTTTCACCATTCAGTATGTTAGGTGTGGGCTTGTCATATATGGCCTTTATTATGTTGAGGTATGTTCCCCTATACCCAGAGAGGCTTTTTAAAATCATAAATGGATATTGAATTTTGTGAAATGCTTCTTATCTTTTATTTTGTTAATGTAGCATATTGCACTGACTGATTTTCAAACTTTGAACCATCCTTGCATTCCTAGAATAAATCCCACTTGATACACAGTGTGTGATTCTTTTAATGTATTGTTGATTTGGTTTGCTAACATTTTCTTGAGGATTTTTCCATCTATGTTCATCAGGAATACTGGCCTATAAATTTCTTTTCTTGTGGTGCCCTTGTCTGGTATCTGGGTTTTGGTACCAGTTACCTAACAATAAGTTTTAATTTAAAAGTGAAGCCAGCTCATTTATCTTTTTGTAATTTTAAAAAACATTACTTTTAGTTATGGAACTCTCTATTAAAAACATTTTGTTATGAACTACCTATCTATAAATAAAACTATATCTAATGCAAAGAAACAAATGAGTAACACTAACATACCCATTACCCATATTAAAGTGTCACATTTTCCCATATTGATCTTAGAATTCTCACCTGATTTTAAGAAAGAAAGAAAGAAAAAAAGAAAGAAAGAAAGAAAGAAAGAAAGAAAGAAAGAAAGAAAGAAAGAAAGAAAGAAAGAAAATTGATTCTAATAGAGCTGAAGTCCCCAAACTCAGCCATCCATTTTCCCAGAAGCAACTACTGTCCAAACATGCCAGTTAGCAGACCTCTGTATTGTTTTAATACTTTCATTACATATGTATTATCTACAATTTACAGGCTCAATTTGGGTGTTTTCTCTAATGGTTTATTTCGAAAAACTCCTCATTTATAGGGAAGTCGTAGAAATACAATGAAAACTCATCTTTTCTTCAACCAGATTTACCATCATTAGCATGTTCCCAAATTTGCCTTAGGTTTACATCTCTCCCCTAGATAAGTGTGTACACACACACACACGTTTTTGTTTTGCTGAGCCACTTGAAAGTGATTTGTAGACATCACGACACCTTATCCTCCAATATGCATCAGCATGGATCTCCTAAGCACCAGGCCATTCTCCTACATAACCACAATATGATTATCATTCTCTTTGGAGTTATACACATTCATACAATGGCACCATGATTTAGGGACGCTTTAGCAACTTGCTTTTTCCAATGAACAATAGACTTTTAGAATCTGTTCGTGCTAGTACGCATAGATCTGGTTAATTCCCTGTATTCTACTATATGGCTGTTTCCTCCTCCATTTATTTTATGTATCGATGACTACTATATTCTAGTTTATGCTTCTAAGTACAAAGAACGATGGCTATTCTTGTTCATGTCTCTTGGGCCACATGGGAGAGATCTGCTGGGTTAGAAGATATGTGCATCTTCAATTTTACTACATATGGCCAAATCACTCTTCAAAGTATTTATGTACTAACTGAAGCATGATTTATTAACGTATACCCTCGCAGACACCTGCATTCTCATATTTTAATGTTTGCCATCTCATTATGGTTTTAATTTGCCTTTCCCTGATCCTGCCTCTTTCTTTAAACAGAAAGCAAAGAACACATTTAACCTTTTCTGAACATCTTATACACCCTCCATTACAACATACCCTTCTGTATTATTACTCCAGTTTTTCCCATTGTCTAGATGGTCAGCTGCCCCTTAACTGCAAATTATCAGGCTGCCTAAGAATCAAGTACTGTTCCTAAGTCAAGTCTGTCAACCCCAGGTAAAGGTTCAGGGACCTCTCCTACAGATGAAAAAGCAAGAACTCTGAACACTTCTCAGTTCTTGATTATACAATAGATTTTTTTTTTACAATAGATGTTTAATCCGCTAGAAGTGTAATATTTAGATGAGTAGCGCAAACTCTCCACTCTGGGAATTAGCAAAAAACAGAGGTTAGAGATCTCACTGCCTCCCCTCAACACAAAGGTGTGCAGCCTTGCAGCCTGAGGCGGTCAGCTGCAGATAACACAGAGCGGCCTCATTTCAATTACTCAGGAGGGGTTGGGGCAGAAAGGAGAGGCGGGAGGACGTGTGTGACGATGGGAAATACACGCAGCTAGGAAGTAAGACCTGGCTGCTGGCTCCAGCTCATTTTCCTCCTCCGTAAAAGAAGAGAAACTAGATGGCTTCAAGTTTTTGTTCTTTCAACTCAAACATTTAATGGTTTTACAATACCATAAAGGCCCATGAAAAATTCATTTCACTTCAGCCCTCCACAAAACTGGGGTTCATAAGGCAGATCCTGAGTCATCGAAAACAAAAATATAATGCAACAGAAAAGATTCTCTCTCTGTTCTTCAAGAAGTTAGAAACGTGTAGGAGGCATTTTAGAATACTTTTGCCAAAACGGTTAAAGTTTTGACTAGGGAGCATTTATTGTCTAGAAAACCAGATTTCTTCCTCCCTTCTTAAGATTTTATTTGAGTGAGAGAGAGAGCATGAGTGGGAGGGGCAGAGGGAGAAGCTGATCCCCCGCTGAGCAGGGAGCCCGATGCAGGGACTGGATCCCCAGACCCCGAGATCATGACCTGAGCCGAAGGCAGCCACTTAACCGACTGAGCCACCCAGGTGTCCCGGGAAAACCAAACTTCTTAAGGGATAAAAGACATACACATGAAAACTGTACCCCATAAATACACAATGAACACCTTTTGATCCCAAGGGATTCATTATCTAATGGAGGAGCAAACAAGAAAGCAACAGCTTTAATATAAACTGACTGGTGGTCATTTAATTTGGGGGGAAAGGTACAGAAGTCAATCATAGGCAAGGAATTTCTAAGTCAATGGTGGGTAGGGCTGTCAAGAAACTTCCAAGAAGAAAAGATGCCAAGGGAACCCCAAGCATCAGTGGTGAGCACACTGGCACAGACGAGGAAGCGGAGGAACACTGCTAGTCCCCATGGCTTCAGAGCACGGCGCCCCCTGGAACAAGCTGGGACACAAGGCCAAGAGGCTAGCAAGCTCTGACACCAGTCGTGACATCAAAGGTGAACAGAAAGTGGCTTCCGTCCTTCAGACTCATTTGCTTTAAAGGAGGATTTTGGAGATGAAGAGTGTAGAACCCCTTAATTTTCCTCTCCTGTGAACCATTAGTTATGTGAAGGTTAGATATCTGGCTAACACGCAGGTTAAGTTTTCCAGGTGAAAGTCAGCATAACTTGCCTGGTTTGTTTCAATCCTACCTATTTCATAATGATCAAGAATACCGAGTTCAGGGGCACCTGGCTGGCTCAGTCGTTAAGCATCTGCCTTCGGCTCAGGTCATGATCCCAGAGTCCTGGGATCGAGCCCCGCATCGGGCTGTCTGCTCAGCAAGAAGCCTGCTTCTCCCGCTACCACTCCCTCTGCTTGTGTTCCCTCTCTAGCTGTGTTTCTCTCTGTCAAATAAATAAAATCTTTAAAAAAAAAAAAAAAAGAATACCGAGTTCGTCGGTTGATTTGGCCAAGTCATTTACGAACACTTAGGCTGAGTAAAAAGGCCCATAATGCAGAAGCATGTTCTATGTTGAAGAAGTGTCTGGACACAGTAGAGGCAGGAGGGGCCTATGCCATGTGTCATGCTCAACACACATGTAATTCACCTTTTTTTTTAAAGATTTTATTTATTTACTCATGAGAGACAGAGGGAGGCAGCGTCAGAGGGAGAAGCAGACTCCCTGCGGAGAAGGGAGCCTGACATGGGACTCAGTCCCAGGACCCCGGGATCAAGACCTGAGCCAAAGGCAGACACTTAACCGACTTGAGCCACCCGGGTGCCCCTGCAATTCACCTTCTGAATGGAAGATGGTTAGCCTCCGAAAATTCCTGGTCAATCACCAACAGTGTAGGGACAATAGGGCCGTGAAGAAGATATCGCTTTCTCCCCTCCCCAGGGAGCTCCCAGAGGGAAGGAAGGCCAGTAGGCCCTGGGCTACTCCAAGAGCCAGGGTTGGTTGCTCTCCTGCAAGGCCCGGCTGGAGCACCCCCTCTCCAGGACCTCCCCGCACGCCTCCAGGCTTGAGTACTCCTTTTTCAGGTCCTCCAGGTAAGGTTCCACTCTGTTTTGCCAGCCACTTGTCCCATGTATTGTAAAGACTGGTTTTCTTGTTTGTTTCCCTGCATGTTAGGCTCCCGAGGGCCAGGACCCTATCATATTCTCCTCGGTAACCACAGAAGGTGTTCAGGAATTGTTAAATGGGTGGACGGATGCGTGCACACCAGGCATTCTTCCAAGGCAGGCCGGCAGGGAGGAAGGGGGTTGGTAATGTTGGCCTGATTAATTTCACAGCGTGTACGCATTCTAGAAGCAAAAGAAAGCATGGAAAATGTGGACTGGTGATGTTTGTTTTGTTTTGCTTTGTTTTGAGGCAAAATGAAGAGGGTAGGATGAACTGAGTTAACATCACTAACCACCCACTGAAAGTTGTTTGGAATCCATCTTTTGGGAAAACGCTGAGCATGGCGGGGTGCGCAGTTCCCTGGGTGGCAAGAGGGGTGTTGGGTCTTCACGGGCAACGGAAATGGGCAAATTGCATTTCGCACAGTTACATACCTTCTCATCAGATCCGCACTATTATTTCCGCACCAGTCCAGTAATTCAGGGGCGGGAGTGGGAGGAGATAAAAGGTGCCTGGAGCCAGGGCGAGGAGAAGGCTGGGCAGAGAGGGCCCAAACTTGCCCACACTCTGTGAGATTCCTTTCATCCCTTTTGAATAAAATCTGCATTCCTTTTCTCGGAGGAGGGCGGCCCTGCTCCCCACCTAACAGCCCTGAATGTGGTGGACCGGGTGCCCCCCAAGCCAAGCTCCGCGAGGCAGCTGAACCCAGGCCAGCGTCAGCAGAGAGGAGAAAGGGAGATTGTCCCCCTGGCCCAGCTCAAACATTTCATTCTCTTCCTAGGCCTCAAAACCCTAATTTGACCACAAAAACCTGGCCTCTGGTGTTTCTGTTATGAGTATCGGATTCCTTCGGCTGAACTTGGCTGTTCACTGCCTGAACAAATTACATTAACAATACAGAGAAATGTATACAGGGCCTTAAAAACACTGCTGAGCAGGGACCAAAACAAAGACCGTGGTGTCCTAGCAACAAACCTCACCCCCCAGCAGCCTCGGGCCCTGCCAGGGATTGTAAGCCATTGAGCTCCTCTCTTCTCTGCAAACAATTAGGGACAGAGAAGTCACAATTAGAGATGGGATTTACAGCCAGAGGAGCCCTCTATAAATCACGGAGCTCCCACCCCCAGCCATTCCCAGCCAGATAATCAGAGCCAGATGTTCGCCACAGCTGCTGCAACGTGGGTACGCTGTCGTCCAACTCGACCACGCTCCTGCTCTGAGAACCGGCAGGCGCTCCAGCCAACGCGCCCTGCCAAGCCCGAGGGGGCCTCTGCGCCCCGGGGCCGGCCCGCGGGCGGGAAAAGTTGGGTCAGGCGGGAGGGGATCGGTGGAGCGGCTGCAGAGGTGCACGGGGCGCTCTCTGGGACGCGGGCGACAGGGGCAATCTGCAGCGGGGGGCCCGGCAGCATTAACGCTCACCCATCACCTGTGAGGTACTAGTAAGCACTGAACTGAGTACTTCACAGCCACTCCCTCGCTGAAGAGCCCGAAGTTCAGAGATGAAGACGCGGAGCCTTCGAGAGGGCAACCATTTTCTAGAAGGTTCCCAGGGCTCCTGAGTGGCAGACCATCGACTTAGAGCTGGGTCAGCTCGACCATGATGCCCCAAATAACCTCATTAAAGTGTGGAACGATGGAGACCAGTTCAGGATGCGGGGCC
This sequence comes from Procyon lotor, assembly GCA_028646535.1. NCBI lineage: Eukaryota > Metazoa > Chordata > Mammalia > Carnivora > Procyonidae > Procyon > Procyon lotor. Next base: position 83,901,890 of record CM053610.1, on the reverse strand, counting down.
GGCGGGGCTGGCGGTTTCCAAGTTACTCTCTCTTGACGGTCAAACTTGGAAAGACTTGTTGTTATTGCATTTCTCCATAGGTAGCTGGGGTTTTCAATTTTGTGGCTAACCCACGGCAGATTTCTTAGGACCTGGGGCATGAAACAGCAAACTCCAAGTGCGGTAAAAGCTAGACTATTCAAATGTCACCGAGGTGTTTCTCTTCATAGACCTCCTTCTGATGCTCACGTTTTTCATTTCCTTATTTATTGAGATACACATCATGTGCACACATCTTAAATACACAGCTCAATTTATTTTTTCTATCTGTACCAATCCATGCAACCTCTGCCAGATGAAGATAGGGAACCTTCCAGGATCCATTTTCCAAGGTTCTCACATGTCCCCTTCCCAGTCAACATTCCTCTGCCCCCACAGTAGCGGCTGTCCTAGGCTTTATCATTATATGGAATTTTGCTTGTTTCTGAACCAGTAGAATCATACCCTGCATCTTTGGTGTAAAAACAGGTCTTTTGTGCAGTTTTGGCAATTCTGGGGGTCAAAAAACAAGGTTCCCAAGTGCAAAATTCCTGACAATGAAAACCTATGATAACATCACTAGTTCTGTCTGCTACATCCCACGACACTGGAAACTCCTCTTCCCAGAACCCCGCTGGGGTCTAAGATGCCCCGTCCTCAAGGGCTGGACGACCCCTGGCTGTTGAGCTTCGAGCACGGTCGGTAACTGAATCTGGTAGTAACAAGCTGTGTTTACCCCACTTGACACTCTCCATCCTTTACGCGCTGACAGCCACCACCTTTCACTCCTCAGGAAGGGCAGTAGGCCATGAGGATGTGGCTAAGGCCCTTCCCGGGAGGGGAAGGATTAAATGGTCTGGAATGTCTGGGCTCTAAGGGCTCTCCAGGGTCGGGCTCCTGAGGCTAAATGCTCCCCAGTCTCCTGCGCACGGGCCCATCACCCCAGGGGACCCTCGGAGTGGGGAGCACTCCACTAGGGCAAGAGGAGGCCACCCACTCATCGACCCCACACAGGAGGAGCCCTTACTGCATTGGGCCTCTCACTGGGAAATCGAGGCAGAAAAGCTAGATTTGGGGGGCGGGAGTGGGAGATGCACGAAGTTTCAGTTCAGAGGATAAAAAACAGCCAGTACCACAGAAAGAGGTTCTGAGAAAGGCAGACATTCCCTGAGGGCTAGGAGGGAGCGGACTTTTCTTTTCTTGGCTTTCTCCCCACAGCCCTGACCACCTCCAGAAGCACAGCACTGCTCACCTTAACTCCTTGGCATGGCCCCAATTTCACTTCCCAGGGTAGTTATTTTTAGTTACACTGAGCACCTGTTTGTTTCCATGACTTTAAAATTCTAAATCTGTTCGCGTATTACGACATAGGACACTTCCAAAGGATCTAATGCCATCAGCCGGAAGTGGCAGACTTAGGAATTCATACTCTCATCCAAGTATTTACGGCTGACACATAAATACAGTGACCCTACCTTCCAAATAAAACACCAGGGCATGGGATTTCACAAAGGATATTTTTGGAGGTGTCATTTGGATGGAGAAACAGGAGAATCATAGCATATTCTTGATTTGTGGGGGATATTCTGGGGATTTGATTGTCCGTGAGGAAGACTGTTCGACAATTTCAGAACTGGAAACTGGGGGAGAGAAAGGCCACTCCCAAATGCAGCATGTGGAAGCCCAACGCGGTTTCCTATCCCAGCTGCTCGGGTCCCGAAAAGAGCCGGAGTCCATTCCCCACATCCAGCCCCTAAAAGCCCTCCCTTGCCCCAGCACACAGGACAACCGGAGACTTCTCCTTTCTCTTCGTTCTCCTCTTCACCTTTTGGGCTCCCCTTGGGTTGTCCCATTCCCCCGTCTCAGCCCGTGGACCCCCCTTCTACCACTGACTTCCAAGACTCCTTATTCAAACCCAGTCTCTCCTGCTGGGGGACAAGTTCTGTTTTGTTCTAGTCGGGGGGGTGGGGTGGGGGGGGAGAGGCAGTTTTCTAGAGGCCAACCGACTTCCTCAGCCTGTAACTGACACAGGAGGTTCTCTGATCCTTCCCACGGCTCCGTCTGGACCCCACAGTGACCCTGACCACAGCCTGCTCGGCTGAGGACTGGGCATGCCCTGCCACGAATGAGCACAACCTTCCTCAGGGGGGAAGATACTGACCTGCGCCCAGGCCCGAGCCTATTTGCAGCTCACATGGAAACGTGTGAGAAAATGCTCAACAGTAACAAGAAGCCCGAGGGCGTCCGCAGTCCCTGAATACCCCGCTTTCCCACCTCTCAATGCCTGCCCTCACAGGTCTCTCGGCCCTGTCTCCTCTTCTCCCTCCAGTTCAGGCCCCTCCATATACAGATCCTTAGAAAACACCATTGAGACCAGGCCCCGATGAGCCTTCCTTCCTCGGAATCACAGGTCAAACACGGGAAGGCTTCCCAGGGCCAGGCGGAACGTAGTCATAATAATAACAACGGTAGCCACAATAATAATTATCGGGCGTGTCCTGGGAGGGGGCCCTGCGGCCGAGCCTTTCACAGGGACTGACCCGTTGAATCCTCACAGCAAGGCTATGCTCCGCCCAGAGGTACAGAGAGGCCCGGGAACTGGCTCAAGGTCATGCCCACTGCTGAGCGGCGGGGCCGGGGTTTGAGGGGACACTGCTGACTGTGACCACACGGGAGCTTGAGCCCAGCATTGGTACACCTCGGAGAACCTCTATACCTCTTTTTATTTTTTAAGAGGTGCTGGATTTTTACACGGTATTTTTTAACTTTGTGAAATCACTGTTCCAGGCCCAAGCCACATTTGAAAGGAGACTGGGACAGTGGGCACAGATCACGCCTGCTCCCAACAGTGCCTCATGCCTCTGACCAGGCACTGTTAGGGGAGAGCTTTCCTTCCAGACCTGGAATTAGGATTTAAATGTTTGTGGTTTCAGACAGCCCTTCTTACCTAAATGAGAAGCTAGCACAGGACAGGGAGCGGGTCTCATGAGTCATGTTTTGTGAAACCCTTCACAGCCTCACGTCCTCCTGGTAGAAGAGGGGACTCTCTCTCGCAGAGACCCTACTGTGTGCCAGCACTCTTCTAGACCCTTCCACGTACGAGCTTGTTTAATCCGCACGAGGACACGTTGAGTCCGGTAATAGCCACCTAGCCTCTTCTTTTTTTTTTTTTTTTTTTTAAAGATTTTATTTATTTGACAGAGAGAAACACAGCAAGAGAGGGAACACAAGCAGAGAGAATGGTAGCGGGAGAAGCAGGCTTCCTGTGGAGCAAGGAGCCTGATGCAGGGCTCGATCCCAGGACTCTTGGGATCATGACCTGAGCCAAAGGCAGACGCTTATCGACTGAGCCACCCAGGCGCCCCTAGCCTCTTCTTTTTAAGCGAATGACGATGGTGACAGTCAGAGGGCTTTTTTCTCCGATCTAAAGTCATGCTTTAGATGACTTAGAGCATGACCAGGCATGACCAGGCATGCTCCTGCCGGCTTGTGGAACGGAATGGAAGTAACTGCTGCTTTGCTCTCTCGTGGTGGTTCCGGGCGGGAAAATCAATCCCTCCTTAATTAATGAGGGGACTGTTTATGTTTCAAAGGCTCTCAGAAAATAATAAAGTACTCGGGTCCTTGGCTAACTTAATTCCCTGAGCTCTCAAGGCCGTGTTGGCTGCCTTGAAGCCTGAACGCTGCGCTGGAAGCACAGGCTTGTTCGAAAACTGTTTACCAAATCCCTACTCCGGTGTGGGGGTTGTCCCCAAAGTGGGGGAGCAGAGCTGTGTCCGGGAGCAGACCCATCGTGCTGTGTGGCAGGAGGCGTCCTGTGCAGGTGAAGCCTTGTGCCGAATCCCAGGCTCTCCCATTCCTGAGCCGTGCCGCCCTCGGGACAGTTCCCTGGCTTCTGCCCACTTTGGTTTCCCGACTGACAAGTGGGGGAGATGAGGATGGTCCTCACCAGTAGCGCCTGCCTCCCAGGGCTGCTGTGAGGATTGTACTAGTTGAAATACACGTTTAGAACCATGTCTGGCACATGGCAAGCACTCCAGAAGTGGGGTTACTATTTAAAGCCCCAAGTTGCTGCTCCTTTGTCATCCCCCATGGAAGGGAGAGGTCCTACTAGACAAGGACGAGGGGTCAGGAGCAGCCCGGATGAATGCAGCCCTCCACACGGTCATCTGATGCTTCCTTCAATGGCTTACTGAAAACGCTTCCTGCCTTGACTATGTCTCATTGTTTATGGTGGGTTTTCACTTGATCCTCTTGGGTTTTCCAGGTACACATTCTGCAAACAGTGGTTGTTTTCCAATCTTTATTGTCTTGACTGCTGTACCAACATGACCCTGCTCTCTCCCTTCCTACCCTTTGCGCTTCTCATCTATCTTGTCAACCTGGCAATGACCCTGAGGCAGCGCTAGAGATCCCTGCTGTCAGGAGAGATATTAGGGTGCCAGCAAGGGACTGCAGCTGTGCTAGGCCCAAGGCCTTGCCAGCGGGGCAGACAGTTCCCAAGAGAAGCTGGAATGGCGATGGGGACACTTAGCATGTATGGGGAAGGGGCAGGCAGGAGAGGAGGCCCAGGAGGCAAGGAAGAGGCAGAGCTGAGGTGACTATAATGAGCCAGTAACGGTCACATCACAGGGAGTGTCCCCCAGGAGGCCTGACACAGGGCTGAGGCTCAAGAAGTACTGGTGAATCAACATGACCTGTGAAGATCGTGTCCTGTCCCCATGGACAACCTAGGACAGGCCCTTCCAGATCCCCTCCTTCTCCAGAATTTTAAGTATACGGAGACCCAAATGCTGCTTGGCTTACCAAGAGACATCCATATCTCAAATGCAGATCCTTGCAAAGAAGGTGGACAGTTTCCTAATTCACTAACATTCTAACTGATTTCCCTGTCGGCTCTAATTGATTTCCCTGTCGGACACCTTGGGAATGTGCATACAGGACATGTTGTGGGGCAAGTCATCTTATAATTTGAAGATACAGTATCTGTAGCAGTAGATTTCTAGGCAAAGGTGTTGCTCCCCACTACCTGGGCCTCCTCCCCAAGTCAGCCCTGGGTCAGTGTCAATGGGGAGCCCTGGGGTGACACAGGAATGTGGATTTCAGCAAGCACCCAGGATGATTCTGAAGCAGAGGTCCAGAGACCATACTCCGAGAATCACCGTCCTGATGGTTCTGAGGGTTTGATGCCTCTGAGCATCCTCCGAATAGTTCCCCACTCCCTCCTCCGACCCAAGAGGCCCCTCCAGATATTCAGGGTTTAAGCAGATCCTCCTATGAGCACAGGCAATGGGCAGATCAAAGGAAGTGAAGCAGGCCTTTGCAACCCCTGGCGGGGCCGCCCCGCTACAGAATATCCAACTGGGTCCTCCTGTCCCATTCAGATACTCACACAGGACAAGTGCCAGTAGCCTGTAACCATGTCCACAGCCTCAAGCAAAGGAAGGTGAAGATGCCACCTGGGTTTCCATGCCCCTGTGGGCCCAACATTAGAGTCTCAAGCCACCTTCTTCCATGGGCTGCTGCCCAGGGACTTACGGCCTTATTCACAATCCACACTCTCCCTGCATGACTTGCCTGCTTTCTCACTAGACGCATACATATCCATCTGTCTCACCTGGAGAAAACTCTCATAACTAGACACTGAGTTTTAATGGGAGCGCTTTTTAGATTAAGGGAAATATTTGGCCCTGTTATTCAATGATTATTGTAAAATTCTATAAAATATGTAGAGGACAAAGAAATCAATGACCTACAAAGCCCAGAATATTTTGAAAAGTAACCTTGCTCTTATAAATTTCATAGTGACTCCCAAGGTGGGGGTGGGGGATCAGAATTTTGTGATCCATCACTTCCTAAAGAAAATAAAAAATGAACTGAAGGTAAAAAAAAGATGTGGACCATAAACACACACACACACACACACACACACACACACACACACACACACACGCCCTTTCTGGAACTGTCTTTTTCATAAAAAGGCAGCTCCTACCATTCTAGAAGCTCCCCTCCCACTGGCCTGGGGTATTCAGCTCCAGACTTGCGGCAAAAACTAACACTGCTTGTGTGACAAGATAAACACATACTTAGAAATCACTCTGAAAACAAGGAATGGGAGGAATTTAGCTTTTCTGCGATGAATTAGATGTGGCTCACTCCCTCACTTCCTTCAGGTCCCTGCTCCAACCACACCTCCGTGAGACCTTTCCCGACACCCACGCGTAAGGCATCCTGACCTTTACTCTCGATGGGCCTCACTCTGTTTTATTTTATCACACCGGACACACCGTGTGTTTGTTCCCTGTCTTTCCCCGCGTCCTAAGGTAATGGAGTCCTGGAGAACTGACATTTTATTCATTGCTCCACGCCCAGTCCCTTGAAAGTGCCATGTCACTGCGCTCAAGTAGCTGTTCGGGCAAGGGACCCCCCCTCCCCCCGCCATCCTGCTCACCCAGGTATCTACCCATCTAGTAAATGCCGACCATGATCGAGATGCCACGACGGATGTTCTGTGAGCAGGGCTGGAGACCAGACACGGTGTTTGCTCCTGGGGAGACAGATACCCGGCAGATGTGTGTGCGTGTGAGACACATGCCTGAGGAGAACTGGCAGGAACTATGAAAACAACGGCGAGCGCTCTTTAAGATGAAGGGACATGGGAAGTCTTCCGGAGGAAGTGACGTGGAGGCCGAGAGGGGGTCATCCAGATGAGGAATGGGGTGAACGGGAAGCACAAGGGAAGGTCAAAGGTGGAAAGAGCTTGGTGGCTGTGAACAAGGAAGAAAATGGCCAAAAGACAAGGAGTCAGACCACACCTGGTCCTCCATCACTAAGGTGCCGTGAGCCTGGCAGGTATTATTCTAGACCTAAATCACTCAGCGAAGCTCAAGCATCAGCTCTGCCTACAAGATTTATAGAAGCAAGGAATAAACAACCCTGAAATGTTTCTTCCCATACCAATTATAAAAGAGTACTAAAGTTAGTTTTAAAATATGGGTTGAAATCCCCCTTTGATTCTGCATCTATGAGGATGCTTCTTAAATATCTGAGAAAATCTTAGTATGAGGAATCAACGTAACTAAAACATTTTTGGGGGAGAGAACACCATGGAGCTCCTTCCCAGTGTCATTCCAAATGGCATTTCTGACCAGAGAGTGGAGTTCATGGTCAGGAGACTGGATTTAATGGACATTGTCTTAAAGGCAAATCTTTAAAAGGCTGTTTTGTTTTGTTTTGTTTTTCCTGCTAGAACAAAATATCTTATAGAACTCTGTGTCCTGGGTTTATTTTTTCCTGCTAAAATTATAATACATGCATAAAATTGAATGTGATAAGGGCCTCCTTACTGAACTCTAAGCTCCTTGAAGGGAGGCGTTATCTCTGGATTCCCAGCACCAAGAACAGTTCTCAGCCCATCAAAGATCCTTTAAAACAAGTTTAATGAGATGAAAGGGCCTCAGTTAGCCAAGATTTTGATAGTCTGGTTTTGCATAAATCCTGCTCTCAATCCAGAATCTGCCAGATACTAGCTGAAGGATTACAGGCTCTGGAACTGACTTTTTCAGAAAATTAAATGCAACAATAACTGATGAAGAGTGACCCCTCCAGAAGCTCAGAACTTGGCAGTTCATAAGTGGGTTAATCAGTAAGAGGGATTATTGTCTTGTTCCGAAAATGCAAGCAGAACCAAGATTGTTCACAGAGCCTTTGCATTATTATCTTAACCATCTTTTTTTTAAAGATTTTATTTATTTCACAGAGAAAAACACAGCGAGAGAGGGAACACAAGCAGAGGGAATGGTAGCAGGAGAAGCAGGCTTCCCGCTGAGCAGGGAGCCCGATACGGGGCTCGATCCCAGGACCCTGGGATCATGACCTGAGCTGAAGGCAGACGCTCAACGACTGAGCCACCCAGGCGCCCCTATCTTAACCATCTTCTATCAGAATCTGAACTTGGCACAAAACCACTAACCCACTGACACATTCTGAGGGCACCCAGTCCACAGGGCCATGGAGGACTGCAGAGCCTCTCTGGGCAAAAACAAACACAAAAGGTCTCAGGGATAAAAGGGCCACCAACGAGGCAAGATCAGTGTTGTGTGGGTAGACGAACAGCCACTAACTCCCCTGCAAGGTGGATGGAATCCCAACAGCCAAGTCCCAGGGACCGCCCTGGGGTCACGTAACCTCATATTCCCTGGTGACCACTGCCCCGAGCCCTTCCAGGCAGGATGCGGGAGCCCAGCAAGTGAGAGCTGATGTCCCTAAGCGGCTGTACCATCAATTTGGAACAGTCTTTCTCTGTCAGTAATAAAAGGTCTGTGAATGACAAGCTGTGAATGACAGACAGACATCACGCCAAGAAAAGAACTGCGGGTCAGTTTTTAGTAACAGGACTCTGAAGAAAGGATCCCACTAGATGATAGTCCTTATCAATGGCTTATATTGATAAGGATCCAACGGAGTTAGTGATTTAATTTTTATATGATATCCACTGTTTTAAAAATGCACACAAGTGGAGAAAAACCACGTGGAAAACCTTACATGAACAAACCAGAGGAAAGGACAGGAGTGGACAGGCACTCCTGCCTGCCGCCTTCAAAGGCTTCTGGGACCTATCGAGTCCCCCAGGGGGCATGCACGCAACATCAATCTGCACACAGATCCGTCATCTCAAGACGTGAAATACTCAACCTTTAGCTGGCAATCGGTCCAACAGAGTCATGGTACCTCCATGGCAGGGAAACGAAGACTTTTACTACACACCTTACCTGCTGCCTCGAGCTCGAGGCCTGAGTGACAGTCGTGGCCCTTTACACGCTGCTGGCAGCGAAAGAACATGGTGAACTGTGAGCAGGGCCGGAGACTAGACAATAACTGATGAAGAGTGACCCCATAACTGATGAAAAGAGACGGCCAATTCCTCAAATGTTTAAACACAGCCTTCCTGTCTGACCCAGCAATTCCACGCATGGGTCCCACAAGAACTGGAAATGTGGGTCTATTTTCATACAAAAACTTGTATACAGATGTTCAGAACAACACTGTTCATAACAGTCAAAAAGTGGGACCACCACCAATGTGCACGGACCGATGAGTAAATAAATGTGGTAGACCCATGCGATGAATATTATTCAGCCATAAAAAAAATTACTTAATGCTGAGTATCCCTGTAACACAAAGAAACCTTGGGAAAATGACACTAAGTGAAAGGAGCCAATCACAAAAGGCCACATGTTTCCATGACTCCGTTTACATGAAATGTCCCGAATTGGCAACTCCATAGGGACAAAAAGTAGATTAGCAGTCACTGGGGTTGGAGGAAGAAGGTAAGAGAGAGGGCATGCTAGCAGAGATGAGTCTCTTTTGGGGGTCATAAAGATGTTCTGGAGTGTGGTGCGGGTGACGTTTGCGTAATTCTGGGAGTGTACTCAAACCCCGGGTTCACGGTCATAAAGGGGTGAAGCTTATAGTATGTGAATTAGATCTTGATTAAATAAATAAATAGTCTGTATTTTTAAGCCACAACAGAAAGAGAGTAAAGGAAAAACGTTCTGGCCCAGTATTTCTGGGAATAAGGCCTGAAATCTTCACATTCAACTGGCATACCCCAACGACGGTTCCCAGCCCTGGCTGCCCACTAGAATCACCCAGGGAGAACTTCTAAAAAACACAGTTGATGCTAACATGCGGCCAGAACTGAGAAACCCCTGCCCTAGAATTTGAGCTTTTAAAAGAGTCCCTGGTGTTGGTTTAGATATCTGTTATTTTATCCTTTCTCATAAACATGAGACGGACAAAATTTTAAATGGCTCGCCGTCTCTGGCTGTTAGAACTGGAATTTCATTTTATTGTCTCTTCCACATTAAAAAAAAAAAAAAGAAAGAAAGAAAGATCAGCAGGTTGCCATTTTATAGACCAAGAATCTGGAGTACAAAATGGCTAAGACACACTGAGGTCACCAGAGTGAGTGGGGGCGGGGATTGGATTACGATTCTGTCCTTGGAAACCTAGGACTCCTACTTGAACCAGTGGGAACAGCCACCAGGCACGGGCTTCAGGGACAGGAAGGCTGGCTGCAGCCTCAGCCTGGGGACGCTGCGAACTCTCAAGCCCAAGGTCTTCACCTTCCGATCTGGTAAAATGGAATCCCCCTCTACTGCCCCCCAACCCGACCTCCCCCAAACAAACCTGTTCTCCTTCCAGGGCTGGGAAGAAGGTTCATTTCACCTCCTCGTCTCAGGTAAGCTACCCCAAAGCGCTCACTTATCTGGAACACTGCTTATCTGATACTCATTATTTTCCCATAAGCTGGTGAAACCCCCGTCAGGTCCGCATTAGGCTCCCCATTTATGTCAGGGCCCCAAAGCTGTTTCCAATTGGCAAAGTCATGGCCAGTGCGTGTTGTTCATTAGTATGTTTGTGGGAGGCTGCCCGGGCCCCCACCCAGCCGCTGGCCGTGGGAAATCCTTCCCAGATCAGAGGACCCTCCAGGCTTGAGAGCAGAAAGGAGGGAGCTCCTACCACCTCTCCCCGGGGTCCTGCTTGCAGCTCCTTCCCTACCCGCACGGAACACACACAGACGGCTGGTTTGGGTTCTGACTCCGTGGAGCAACCTCTCAACAACTTTCTGGGCAGATCTCTGGCTTCCCCACCCCTCTCACCCTCTCTCAGCTGCTTCATAAGCGGAATTCTAATCTGGGTTTCTTCACAATGTTGCCTTTGACTACAAGCTAATAAAACCCCAAATGGGAAATTCAGAAGTAGTGGAGAGACCATGTGACTGTAACCTAAGGTTCTTGGTCAACTTGCTTTGGTTTTCAAGCTTGTACCCTAACTGGGGGCTTTGGTCCCCCCGACCCGCCTGAGCGGCCATCAAGAGGGTCTTTGTCTTCCGTCCCGCTGAACGTGGTGAGGCCTGAACCCTTGCCGAGGAGGGCCACCGACCGCCTCACAACGCTCCAGGACCCCCGCACGCCGCTCTCCACCTCTGCTCCCTCGGCCGGTGCTCACGCAGGCGGCTGCCTCTCCAGAGCCCCGTCCCTGCCACCTAACTTGGCGAGAGACACCACGTGGGCCACCCCACATACCCAGGAGGCTGGCCACACCCTCGGCAGCGGGAGCCCTTCGGCCAGGAGCAGGCAAATCCTTGACCTAAAAACCAGCTAAGTCAAGGGGAAGAACAAAGGTGTTCTGCAGCACCCTGAATTCCCCGGTTGTAGCCTCGAGCTGTCTTATCACGACCACATCGTATTGGGATGTATTTCTGAATTTTGTTTTTAATCACAGAGGACTGGGAAAAATCTTGATTTCCACAGATAGGTGGTAGCAAGTGCTAACAGGCTTTCGGGAGACTGCCTCTTGATCTCAGGACAGTCTTTCGTTAAATCAGGGTTTCTCAGCCTTTCTTTCCTTATTGCCCCTCTTAAGAAGCAATTTGGTGGACATTTTTGCCTAATTGTGCTCTCCCTACTCTATGAAATCTTAATACCATAGGTACACTGTGTATCTCTTAAAGTACGGTGACCCTATGGAGGGCCAGGCACCACTGTCACAGCTAGACTTTTTGTCCCCTTGGAGGCGATATGCTCTGAGAATATCGCAGGAGTTCAATGGATCCAAGGCTTGAAACAATGGTAGACTATTTTTGTTTCTAAGTGCAATCACTACAATGATAGCAATACTAGAAACAACGATGGAAAATTCTTAGACAATAATAATTACTTCCTAGACACTGTTCTAAGCACTTTACCTTATTTATGTAAACTCATAATGTCATCGTTATCATTTAATAAATGAAGAAAAGGAGGCACGGAGAGGTGAGGTGACTTACCCAAGGCCACACAGGTAGCATGGGGTCCAGCTGGGAGTCATGCCCAGGCTCCACACCCTGAGCCCGGAGGCAACGCGGCCCTTCCCACGGCACCACACAACTGCTCCTTTATCACAAATACCGAAACCAAACCATCCAAACCCTGCAATGGAACCACCCATCACGAGACACTTCCACCAAGGGACACATCACGCGTTATTAAACTGGCCACAGAGCTAGGAAGACACCCCAAGCCAGGCCCACCAAGAGCTCGGGCGAGTGTGTGCATGATGGCAGGAAAGCAGACTGCGCATGCGCGAATGTAACAACTCAGGGGTGTGGCTACAAGCTTCCTGACCAATGCCGCACTTACTGTAAGAATTCCAGCCTGGACGGTGTGATCTCTCTCCGTGTGTCAGATAAATAAATAAAATCATAAAAAAATAAATAAATAAAAACATTAACATTAAAAAAAAGAAAAGAATTCCAGCCTAGACGGAAACAGGCAGGGGACTTGGCTGCCCAAATGTGAGCTACCGTGACGGCTCCAGGCAGTGCAGAATTGGTCTCCAGTATGTTGAAAGGTGGGGTCTTTAATCAGACATATTTTATTTTGGTTGCACATTTTTACATAGTGAAAGATTATTTAAAAAAAAACCAACTTTATGGGGCACCTGGGTGGCTCAGTGGGTTAAAGCCTCTGCCTTTGGCTCAGATCATGATCTCAGGGTCCTGGGATGGAGCCCCGCATTGGGCTCTCTGCTCAATGGGGAGCCTGCTTCGCCCCCCACTCTGCCTGCCTCTCTGCCTACTTGTGATCGCTCTCTGTCAAATAAATAAATAAAATCTTTAAAAAAAAAAATCAAGTCCAACATTTAAGAAACTCCCAAAGCACTGACTGGTAGCAGAGACTCTGACACCACCTGCTCCCAGTCTGTGGTCTGGCTGAGGGTGCCCACCCGTACAATCCGAAGCAGATTCAGCCCAGCCCCTTCGAGAGCATCCCAGCCCCGCTCCCTCTGACCTTCCAGCCCAGGTCGCTCAGCTACAGCCTTGCCTTCCCACCAACCACACACAGCTGGCACCAATTTGATCCTCCAAGTCTGGGGCTGGGCCCAGCAGCATTAGGAGTTGGGGCCCCCAGGAGACTCCGACATGAAGGGGCCCGCAAGCCGCAATCCTAGCCCCACTGCCTGTCGTCCCCACTTTCAGAAGGTGACCCTAATTCTGAGCAAGATCACGGCCGGCTGCTCCAAGCCCCTCATCTGCCCCTGGAAAGACAGGCCACCTTTCATGTCTCTTCCTACGGCCCATCACTGTGGGAGCAGGGAGTTCTCCTGACTTTCCCAGCTGTGTGTGTGCTCCTGCTCCTTCCTGCCTTCTTCCCAGTCATTCATCTCTGACTTACTGCATGCCGTCACCGGGGAATCAAAACAAACACATCATTGCACAGTGTTTCCAGCAGTATGAAGGACAAAGAACAGGGGGCCTAGTTTAGAGTGGGGGCAGGTGAGTGGAAATTATCTGAGCAGTAAGGGTAGCAACATTCTAGGCAGAGCAAACCCCGAGCAGGGAGACCAGAGACGTGGCATTCAGGCAATCTGAAAGCAGGTGGATGAGACCAGGAGGCACAAGGGGACTGAGGAAGAGAAAGGAGCCTCTGCTGTGTGTGGTTGGGGCTGGCGGGGAGGGTTGCTTGCTGCTTCTCCTCTCCATCCAGGGGGGCAGCCGTGAAATCACTGTGATTAGGGTTCTGGGCCAGGAGGTGGGACTGCCTCACCGGCTGAGTCACACTTTCTCAAACCTGAAATTAGGAATAATCCTAATCCCTAAGCCACACAGGGGATGCTGACTAAGGGCATCTGTCCTCCAGAGCAGGGGTTCCTCACCTGGCCTGCACACTGCAATCGCCCGGAGCCTTCGAAGGTTCCCATGAGTGGGGCCCACCACCAGGACCTGCCCCGACATCCCGAGTTGTCAGAGTTCCCGTGGTGACAGTGAGGCACCAGCTCTGGCAACAAGGACCACCCAGAGCAGGGCAGGGCGCTGGGCACGTGTCAGGGGCTCAAAAAAAACCCTGAGCGGTCACCTATGGTGGGGTCTCCACTCCTCACTCACTCCCCCCCCCCATTCCAAGATGCTCAAGTTCCCAGTCAAAAACATCCCTTAGCCCTCTGGCAATCACTCCCGTGGGGATGACTTTGGGGATAAGACAACTGCTTGCCCATCAAATTCATGAAGACACAGAGTAGCAAGGGAGTTACCAGGGGAAGGAGGAAGAGGGAGCTGTTCAGTGGGGACAGAACTTCGGTGTGGGAAGATGATAAAAGGTGGTGACGGCTGCCCACGGTGTGAAGGTACAGAACCAAACTATACACACGGGAACGGTTAAGATAGTAAACTGTAGTGTATTTTATCACGACTTTTAAAAACCTACCTAAATGCTGCTTACTTATATTCAACATGTCTTTCAACGACCATAGAATATAAGAAATGTTACCTTGAACAACAATGAAAAGAATACACATATACTTTTCCATCTCTAAGAATCTACCCAAGAGAAAAGCCACTTTGCCGTCAAGGTACATGTACAAGTGTGTTCGGTGGGCAAGGGGCAACAGGGCAAGAAGCATAAACAACCTACAGGTTCATCACTATGGGAGTGTGCGTGCAAGTCCCTCTTGGGAATATTACACACGCATGAAAAAGACTGTGTCTCCACGGACACCGACAGCCAGGGCAAATAACGTACTATTCAGGGAGACGCTGGGCCCCTGGCATCTGAACTCGTCCCCATATCTAGGAATCCTTGCCCCCTTCAAGTTCTGGTGGGAGACAGGGTCCACCTCCCCCACTGGGGGCCACAAATGCTGGCAATATTAACCACAACGGTGACATCGGTCCGGTTTTGTGGCATGACGGTGGCGGCCATGGTCTGGGCTGCTGCCGGGTCTCCACAGACTGAGCCCACGGCTTCCTCGGCGAGTGTGGGAACCAGCCTGATGTCCTTTCAAGAAATTCCTTCTCTGCGGCTCTCAGCCAATTGAGAGCTATTGTTTGCAACTAAGAACCCTATTGATGAAAACACAGTAGGACTTGTTTTTTAACAACAAAAATAGGTCCTTATATATCAATAGATAAGGACGGCTACCATTTCTTGAGCAGTTACTATGTGCCAGGCCCTGTTCTAAACATTTTCCACGTGCCAGCTCACTTAGTGTCCACAAGACCCGTTAGATCTGCACGATTAATCTCATTTTACAGATGAGGGAATGCAGGCTTCGATGAGGGTAGGTAACATGCCCAAAGTTGTAAAGTTTGTAGGGAGCGGAGGTGGTTCGTGAGCCCAGGAAGTCTGGCTCCAGAGCCCACAAGCGCAGCCCTCCCGCAAACACGAAACTGTGGAGATCTGGAGAGGGACCTGCAGGGAGCTGTCCACGCCTGTTACCTCTGGGATGGGGCTGGAGGAGGCTGCTGGCCCGTTCCTTCTGTTTGATTTGAATCTTTTTTCTTTTTTAAAGATTTTATTTATTTCACAGAGAAAAACACAGCGAGAGAGGGAACACAAGCAGAGGGAATGGTAGCGGGAGAAGCAGGCTTCCTGCCGAGCAGGGAGCCTGATGCGGGGCTCGATCCCAGGACTCCGGGATCATGACCCGAGCCGAAGGCAGACGCTTAACGACTGAGCCACCCAGGTGCCCCTGATTTGAATCTTTTGCAACAAGAACCATTCGTGTACTACTTTCAGATAAAGTGGAGTGATTGAACTTGAACTAGGGTGCCTGCACACTGAAGGCCCTCACGACGGAGACTCCTGCTGCCACCCCCAAGGATCTGAGGAGGATTCAGCCCCAGACCTCCTGCCAGGGGTTTCCTCCGGGTTTCCCCACGACGGTGCATGCCCAAGGCGTCCACTGTGAAGTGGCCCACCAGCAGATGCTGGCTGTGTAAATCACACAAGCTCTTTTGCTCTGGATTCAAGGGCACCAGGGAGCGCACATTGTGTACCCCACTCTTCAAGTCTGACCGGTCTTAAAGGACCCTGGGGTCCCAGACACCTTCCTAGGATCTTCTGACCCACCCGCCTACTGTCCTGCCTGTCAGAACCCGGCCTCATTCTCCTACAGTTTCACCCTCCAGGGCCCGAGTGAGAGCCAAGTTTCCAGGCAGCCCTCGGGCAGGCAGCAGTCCTGTTCTCTGCCTGTTCCATAGGCCACTTCTTTCTCAGTTTAACCACCCTCTCCTCCTTTCTTCACTCAGATGGTCTATCGCACTCTACTCCTGAGAGCCACCCACACCCCCCCGCCCCGCACTACCACACGAGGGCGGAAGTTGCTAGAAACACCACCTTGATCACAGGTCTGCATTCCAGTAACTCTGACATCCTGCTGCTATTGTTTCACGCGGGCCCTAACCAGATGAGGATTGGTTGGTTGGTTGGTTTGAAGGAGACTCCATGCCCAACACGGGACTTGAACTCATGACCCTGAGCTCAGGAGTCGCACGCTCTACCAACTGAGCCAGCCAGGCACTCCCAGATGAGTTTTTTGTTTTGCTCGTTTGTTTGTTTTAAATAATTTCGGTCCTACTGGAAGGTAGCAAGAGTAAAATGGGTTCCACCTACTTAAATACCCCAAGTGTTAACACTTAATCTATCCCCTCTCTCTCTCTCCATATAGTTTATTCTCTGAACATTTGAGACTAAGTTGCACACAAGATACCCTTTTACCTCTGAACTTCAGTATACATCTCCTAAAACAAGACATTCTCTTACATTACCAGTCTATTTGCCTAATCAGGAAGTTCACATGGACACAATACTATCATCTAATCTACAGACTTTATTCAACTGTTGCCAATTGTCCAAATGATGTCCTTCAGAGACAGAGAGAGAGGAAAAGAACAAATCCATGGTCTGGGATTCAGTCCAGGCTGAACACTGTTGAGAATGAATTTCCCAGTTTCTAGACATGTCCATCCAGACTGGACAAGTCGCTGTCCTCTCCGGGCTCCACCCTCCCTCACCCGTGAGGATGAAAGGGCAGAGAAGCCCATGGCATTTTAGCCTGCCGGCTCGATATATTACAGTCAGTGGGGTCCCTATAACAACCCTCGGCTTCCCCCAGGCCTCAACGTAATCTATTCAACTGAAAAACCTGAAACTCATTTCCCAGGGTCCCGACCGGGTCTGCGTGTCTTACTTGTGTCATCTCAGTGAGGCCCCCGCCCCCATGTCTACGGTTATCCCCATTTTACAGATGAAACAGCCGAGTTTGTAGCGGTTGAGTCATTTGCTCAAGATCTTTCCAATGTTTCCAGAATTATAAGTGAGGCTGGCAGAAAACACACCTTGTCACTGGCCATCTGACCCATCTTGAGTCTGAAAGGCCCCCAAGTGCGAGGGAGGCAGAGTCTCTGAAGAGAGACCCCCAAGGCTGTGGCGGCCACAGGGCACAGGACCCACACAGCCGCACAGTGGCAAGAACACTTGCTGGTCCAATGCAGCACAAGGTCCCCGAGACAGAGAAAGGGACTCTGGAACCACAGGACAAACACAACTACATCACGTTCCGCGCTACAACACGCTTTCTCTTTGGGGCCTGGAGTTCAATTCTTGTCCCCTCCCCAGGCATAGCTTTGCCCTCTGCAGCTGAGGAGGGAGTCATATCCCTCTGTAGGAAGTTGGCCGTACCCAGGACAGAGACCAACTTCCAATGCACCCGACAGAAGGGGACCGAGCACACACTCTGCTTCAAGTGTTGGGTATGCCTCTGCGGGGGCCACCCCATTTCACAGCCAGTCCTGTGACTTGGCCCGATCTGAGCGAGCACAGGACACACATCTCAAAGTCATTACATTGTGCCAGTGCCTTCAATCCAAGCCTGATGCTTGGAAGTCAGTATTGCGATAAGTGGATCCTCGTCCTTCCATGAGTGGGGAGCAAACCAATGCCTTTCTCAGGAGAAAAGGCCATGCATCTGTCCCAGTGGGCTGGTGACCACTTCCCCAGGTGGCAGGGGGAAGCTCTTCCCTTGCTGTCCTCAGCACGGATGCCGCCGCCCCTCCGGCTGCGGGCAGTTTGCAAAGTGTCTATGTCCTATCGTTTCCCCAGTTGAACTGCAAGGCTCTAAGAGACTTCTTAAGATTTCTATCTTTCAACGCCATGGCCCCAATAAAGGTGTGTGTTTCCTCTTCTCCTTTTTTCTTAAAACTTAGTTTCTGCTGCCAGGAGCTTAGAGGGGTTCAGTCGGTTAAGCGTCCAACTCTTGACTCTGTTTGGGCTCAGGTCATGATCTCGAGGTCTGGAGATCCAGCCATGCACTGGGCTCCACACTCGGTGCCTTAGGAGGCCACTTAATTATTTCTGAGCCTCAGCTATTCCATCTATAAATGGGAATAATAATCTTTCCTACCTCAGAGCGTTTAAAGTACTTAAAATGCATATATCTTACAAGTGTGTATGTGTGTGTGTATAAAAACAGTTTAACAGCTTAAGCCAAATGAAGTATTATGTAGAAGGCATTTAATTCTCAGTTAAGTGAATGGGAGATTCTATTTCTTCAGCTAATGTCACTACTGCTACTGAGATGGCCAAACGCAACTTTGCAAAGTTGGGGAACACCAGGCCCCCTTGGCATTCTGGTCTGTGCTTTTCAATCCCTCACTGCTCTCAGCATGGTCCCAGGGCGCCTGAGCCACAGTGAAGACACAAGCCAGAGCTGAGAGACAGAGGTTTCCAGGGGGCTGGCTGCCAAATGGCACAAGCCACAGGGAGCCCATTAAGTCCATGCTCCCAAATCCGCATCCACCACCAACTGGTTCCAAGCCAGCCCAAGGTCCTGCCCCTTCCTGCAAACCGGCCTATGGTTGATCTTTCAGATTCTAGACACGAGATCCCCTATGGCCACTTGCCGCCTTGAAAATGTCTCAATTCTACTATCCTTCCTAACATGAGGTGATCCCAGTTCTATCAGAAGGCTGCCCGGACCCCAGGGACGGAGGACACTAGCCTCTTCAAAGGACAGAGAAATGCGTCTCCATCGGTGCCCCCTAGGCCTAAATGGAAGGAGCACCAACCCAGTTCACTCATTCAACAAGCACTTACTGACAGCCTAGGGGATGTAGGACTATGACGATAAAAAAGGCCAGGTCTCCATTCTTAAGCAGGGGATCAGATGGGTGACCCACAAAGATAAAGGCTGAAGGTCGGAGCCAAAGATAAGCTCCAGCAGGTCCATGCTTGCACATTCCTCCTTCGCTGCAAGGTATTCCCACCCCTCCCTTCCCGAGCCCCCAAGCGCACAGAATGAATGAGCCCCAAATGGCTGTCCAGTGTCACCCCTCTGGGCTCACTCCTGGGCCCCGGGCTCCGCCGAACAATTGGGGCTTCTGGAGGCAGGCCGAGCAGGCGCATTCTCATGTGCAGGGCCCACGGCGCCCTTCTCAGCTGATTGTGTCCAGGCGGCCGGGGTCTCCGAGGCGCATGAATGCCCTTGAATGGGCCCATTCAGACTGATGGACAGGAGCTGAAAGCTGCACACACACAAAAGCCACTGGGCAGCCGGGAGGGCTCCAGCCCCGGGGTTTGCCACGGGAAGGGAGGCCACCACGCCACAAAGAGCAGTGTGAAGACTCCTCTACATTTTCAATGGCATCTCTGGGCACCAACTACACAGCACCCCCCCCCACCTCCAAGTGGGTAACAGCAGCAGACGATGGCAAAGCATGGAGAAAGCTGAGGGGGTAGAGGTAGAAATGAGAAGCCAACAAACAACAAACAGAATACCCTTTTTTTTTTTAATAGCAAGATGAGGCCCCGGGCCAGAGGAGCGGTGCCTCCGTGTGCCTAACACATACAGTGGTCAGGGCTGCATTCCTGACACCCACGGTGACCTTTAAGGACTCCGGCTGACCTGAGATTGTTTAACACGTCACCAAGAAAAATGATCTCAAAAGGGCACAGCCACTGGTTCAATGAGGATTGGAAAAACCTGGTCCCATTCTTGTGCCACTCACTTGGATTTTCCGGCGGTGGGGGGGTGCGGGGAATCTCTGAACCGACATTTGTATTTTTAAATAGGACCAGGAAGGGGAGAACCACCCACCTGGAATTCTTTTAATTGCTTCAAGGGGAGGGCAGGCTCTACCAGTCAGGAGAGCAGAGCAGTCTATTTACACTGTTGCGCACAAATATTTTATGCTCACAGTCAGGTGGCTACTCTTGGAAAGGATGCATCTCAGCTCCCGAGATCGCATTACTTCAGAAACAACCCCCCCAAAAGATAATTAAAGATAGTTCCTCCTCATAATGCAATACTATAAAGAGCAATTAAAATTAAATTAGCTTGTCACAGTAAAAAAGATGGATTACATTCTTGGGCTTCCCGACCCAGAGTTAGTAATTCACGGAGAGAAGGAAGAAGCCTGTGAGTGACTAGCAGTTTTACTGAGGAAGTATTAAATGTTCAGATAAATCCTATGAACACATCAAGATAACATGGAGACAGGGATGTGCACCCTGGCACAATTATTGGTCTTCTTACATTTGTTTCATTTTTTAAATAATGAACTCATTCAAATATATAAAGACGACAGAGAAAAACATAAAAACCAAGAAACCCATCAACCCAAATTCACAAATGTTAACATTTTGTCATAGTCGCTGTTTTCCTGGGTTTTTGTTTTTGTTTTTAAGAAATAAAATGTTATAAAACCAGAAGAAGCCACTTGCCCTCCCTCCACAAGGGCAACACGTCCGTATTTTTATAGGTTTGCCATTATCGATGCAACATAAACAGACTATAACATTGTTTTCTGAGTTTTTAACTTTTTAGTTTGAAATAATTATACACTGACAGGAAATGGAAAAGAAAGGAATAGGGTGGCCCCACGTGCCCTTCACCCAGACACCCCAATACGAACACCCCACATACAGAACTATTGTACAACCATCACAACCAGGGTAGAGACGCTGGCCCAATCCACAGAGCTTATTCTGGCTTTACCAGGGTTTTGTTTTGTTTTGTTTTGTTTTTTAGGTTTAATTTATTTATTAGAAAGAGAGAGAGCATGAGCAGAGGGAGGGACATAGGGACAAGCAGACTTCCTGCAGAGCCCAATCCCAGGACCCCAAGATCATAAGCTGAGCCAAAGTCAGACACTTGACCAAGCCACCCAGGTGCCCCAAGATTTTACCAGTTTTACAAGCACTCGGTGGGGGGCAACTGGAACACACATGGACCTTTGTATAACCACCACAATCAAGACATCGAACTGTCCTGTGCCTACAAGACTCCCTCGTGCTACCCCTTCGTGGGGAGGCCACCAATCACCCACCCCATCTCTAACTCCTGACAACCACTAACCTGTTCCCACCTCTGATTGTATTATTTCAAGAATGTTATGCAAGTGGAAGAGCGCAGTATGTAGGCTTTGGAGATTGGCTGTTTTACATGGCATTTTTCACTGAGCTCCATCCACACTGTTTCACATACGGGTCATTCGTTCCCTTCTACTGCTGAGTAGTGTTCCCTGGTAGAGATGCACCGCAGTTCATTGAACCATTCATCACTGAAAGACATCTGGGTAGTTTCCAGTTTGTGGCTATTTTGAGTAGTGGTGCTATGAACATTGGCACCTAAGTTTCTTTGTGAACATAAGAGAAAGGCCTGAAAAGAGTCTAAGTAATTTTGAAAAAGAATAAAGGAATCTTTCTTCCTGATGTGAAGGATTACTATACAGTCAAAATAATTGCGGCCGCACAGTAGCAGTAGAGGGATAAACACGTACATCAGTGGGTCAGAACACACAATCAGCCCCACACTCATATGCTCGGGAGAAGTTTGGTAACAGTGCAATGAATTCAATGGAGAATGGATAGCCTTTTCAACGAACAGTGCTGGAGTAACTGGACATCAAATAACATCGACATCAACTTCAATTTCATACTTTATATAAAAGGTAACTCAAAATGAATCACAGACTTAAATGTAAAATATAAAACTGTAAACTTTTAGGAAAAAAAAATGCAGAACACATGGAGATAACTCGAGTTCTGTAATTCACAGGACACCAGGAAGAGTCTCCTAACACATCTTCTCTGGTGTGTCCCAGATGACTGAAATTCCACTATTAGACAGTCATACCTTTGGCTTCGGGGCTCATCCAGAAAATTCCTTGGGGAGAGATAAGATATGAGCTTTAAATCCTGGGGTGAATCAAATTTCAAGAACTCTCCAGGTCACAGCTAAGAGGAGGCTCTAAAAAGAAATAAAATGAAAACATGCACTATGTACTTGGGAGAAAAGAGGAGGTTAGATAGGAGCCAGAGGAAAAAGACGACCTTCTGACAAGTTCCACCTACTTGACAATGCCAAAGTCAGTTCTTCCAAAATCTCTATCAGGTTCACAATCATTAGTGGTGGTGAGGCTGGTGATGAGTTTTCACCAAACTAAACTCACCCAACATGAGCAGACATTCATACCACGTATGCACCAACTTATACAAGAAGAAGAGTGTGTATACAGGAATAAGAGAATAGGAGGTTGTCGATGTTTCCTCAGTAGAGTACAGATCCAGCTTAAAACAAATCATTTCTATTCTAAACAGGGTAACAGTATGGAAGATGTATTTATTATCCATCTAGCATCTTCCTTCCTGGGTTTATTATTTCTTTTATGTGGATGTTTTATGAAATCACTCAGGCAAATGCTTTTTGGGGAACTTGTTCTTAGAGTATCCTAGTTACAGATACATTGGACATACACCAACTTCAAAAGAATCAAAACAATCAAGAGCGTTTAACCCTAAAACTGTAGAAACAAAATTTTCACCTATGCTAATTCAGAAGGCATGATAGATGCCATATGGTCATGCAATCATATTTACCAAACCATGAATTTGTGTCACATAACCTGAGGCCCAAGCATCACAGAAACAACAGAAATGAGAATTTTAAATCCAGCAAGTGTGGTCCCATGAGGTCTCTCAGGCTACCATTTCTTGTTTTTCCCTGTCAGTGCGGGAAGAGTGTTCAGAGAGCCGGCATCAAGTCTCCACAGCGCCCCCTAGGGCAAGGAGGAGTCACAGCAGGTTGCAGCAAGCTCTCAGCTCTTCCAGGTCACTTTGAAGAGGCCATGAAAACATTCCCTGGGTATTCTCTCCGACTGGGAAGTCAACCCTTATCTCCTAGCCAGGCTGCTCAGAGAATATGATGCTCAAGTTAAAACAGGGCAGCAGCGCATACAAACAGACTGGGAGGCTGAGCCTTAACCAACATGAGCCAAACAGACAAGTTCTGACCATGTTCCTCTCTACCAGCTAGCCACAAAAAGCCACCACAGGCCATGAGCTGCCACAGTTGTAGTGCAGTGTGGTACCTCAGGCTTGGACACAGTCATTCCCTCACTGAAAGCAGCCTCCTGAGAAAACTCCCGAGCACAGACTGGACAACCCTCTCGGGACCAAAGGCCACTCGGAGCCAAGTGAGCTTCTGTGAGGTGCCGGAGCCGCCCACGGGTGTGTGAGGGCTGGAACGTCTGACTCCCGCCCAGGACTGGGCAACGCGCCTAGCGTTCCTGTGCCTCAGTGGCCTCATTTGTAAAACGCTGTGTGTGGATTCCCGAGTCAATCCACAGGCCTGGCAGAGTAGGTTCTCAGTGCGGGCTGCTCACTACAACCTCACTTCTTGTTCCTAGCGCACACCACTCACCCAAAGCTGATTTTCCAGGCGTTCCTCAGTCCCTGCCTAGGCCAGTCACATTCTTGAGGAATATGAAATTCTTCACCCAAGACTAAGAAGGTTTCTCAATGCTGGAACAAGCTCCAGATGTTTAGCCAGGGAACTGAGACGCAGGCAGGGAGACCCTATCACTCACCTTCGCTGTGACATCTTGGGGCAGGCCCTTGACCTCTCTGAGATGCTAAGAGTCTTCCTCTGGCTGTGAGGATCGCAGGGAGGGCACACGTGAGAGACCTCACACCTGGCCAGAATAGGAACTCCTGGGCCAAATCAACCAGCAAAGGCCCACTTCCTGACATGGGCAGGCCCAGGCAGAGCAGCATAGGACTGGGCACTCAAATCGACAGAAACACAGTCACTGAGAGCTTGCCTTGGCCTGGCCTACCTCCATACCAAGGGAGGGGACATCAGTGGGGCCACCCTCTCAGTCCATGCACAGAGGCATCCACGGGAAGAGGATTCAGTGTCACAGTCTTGTGCTTACGCCTGGCAAGGGTGGCCAGGAAAGGGCTGACAGATGATGTCGTCCTCCACTGGGCTCTCCAGGTAAGGAAGCTGGCCTCCGACCTTCACACTCTGAGGGCTGGAGTTGTGAGGAGGCCTCTTTATAATCACCATCATGAAGATGCCAGAACCACCAAAGACTAGAAGACCTTTTTCCTGCAAGCTGGCTCTTAAATGTGTCCCTTGTCCATCATTTCCCTCGAACACCCAGTCTGGTCACTCGTCACCAAACTGTCACCTTCAAGTGGCCTTCCCCGTGGGATATCCTATAACCCTTAGCCAGACCCTACTCTCCATAACTCTGCCTCTGCCAAGCCTGGTCCAGCCTCTCTTCCTGGCTGTCAAGGCCAGCTCTGGCCATTCCTCAGGCCCTTTTGTGTGCCCTATGCTGAGGGTCCCTCTGCTGACTAGAATGCCTTCCTCTTTTTTTCCAGATTTATTGAGATATAACTGACATATGACATTGGGTAAGTTTAAGGTGTACAACCTAATGATTTGATTGTGTATCTGTTGTGAAACCCGGTCCCCCTTCTATACACCCAGGTCCTGCCTGGCCCCCAGAGCTGGGCGGAAGAGCCGCGCCACAGAAAGATCCTTCCAGATTTCGAGCCTACACAGACACTCCATTTTTCTTTTAATCCAATTTCTCTCTCGAATGCCTGCCCTTAAGAAGGAACCTACCACTTGGCACGTGAACTGTCCCAGCGCTGTGGCAGGCGGCAGGGCTCCCCACTCCTGGACTGCCACGGCAGTTCAAAAGCTCCTGCAAGCTGGCTCTCAAATGTGTCCCTTGTCCCTTCATTCCCCTTGAACACCCAATCTGGTCACTTTGACCTTGGGTCAAAGACCCACCTCACTCCGTCTGGCTCCTGCTCTGGTCTCATCGTCCCCCTTGTCCTCCCCATGGAACTACTCGTTATATCCCACCCCTTCCCAAGACTTGACAACATCATGGCGGCCAAGACGGGCCAGATCTTTCACCTTCTCCAGCCCCGGGTCTCTGTTTGTCTAAGCCTTATTAAAACTGCAGCTCCCACAACTAAGCCTGAAGCCCCCAGGACTAGGCTGAGCGGCACAGACTCATTAGGGTCATTCTCTACCTTGAGTTGGGCTCTCTCATTCAATGACTGGCCAACACGTCTGTATCCCCCTGAGCCCTCATGTCTTTTATTTGGATTGCTTTGGCCTCTAGAACTAGGTAGGTTCACTGAATATGGCCTGGAGGGGTGTTCTCTTGCATCCTTTGGCGCGCTAAGCACAGGCAGGCATACATCAACTACCCACTGATTCACCCACTGATTTTACCCCAAATCAGGTCTGGACCAAATGACATGCCTATTCACCATGGCTAAGATTCAGACTACAAAACCCCTCCCGTCCTAGGCAAATACAGGTCTGAGTCAGCAGGCAGCAGAGATGAAGAGAGACACCAAGAAGGAATTGGGAACATCCAAAACAAAGTCCATTGTATACAATAATTACTTGACTACTGTTTGCAGCGTTCTTCCCTATATGTAAGACATAAAAGTCGGCCTGGAATACCATGGGCCATCCATCAAGGGACCTAAGACTTAGTGACTTAGGCTTACACTGACAAGGGGGGACAAGTTGGAAATTCAGTAATGACCTCCATTGCGTCCTGCCTTCTTGAAAGGCATCTGTGCCACAAGTAAATGCAAATCTTGGTTGATTTTCCCCACGTATTTGAAATGGGTTTTGAAATCTAGTATTTCAAGCAGGGATCAGGTGCAATCAGGGAGGTGCTGAGCAGGGAGTCTGACTTGGGGTTCCATCCCAGAACCCTGGGATCATGACCTGAGCTGAAGTCAGAAGCTTAACCGACTAAGCCACCCAGGTGCCCCCAGGAAACCTTTGAATTGTGACCGAGATGATGCCATTTTATTTTCCTCCCGGGCCCACAAAAAGACTACGTTTCTCAGACTCCCTCAGAGTTAAGTGGGAGCACTGTGACTGACTTCTGCTCTCTCTCATCCCTCCTCCCCAGACTGGCTCGGTGGAGAGCCGAGGAGCCCTAGAACAGTGGCTTTCCACGTGCAGTCCCTGGAGCAGCAGCAGCAGCAGCAGGTGGAATGTGTCAGAAATGCAGGCTCTGAGGGAACGGGCCCCAGCCCGTTACGACGCGTTACTACCGCGACTATGACACACACTCAAAGTTGGGAACCACTGCTCTGAAAGGTGACAGAACTTTTAGATGGAAAGATCTAGGTTCCAGAAGGAAGCGCAGCGCTACAGACATGCACTGGAGACAGAAATTATTTTGTAAAAGAGGTAATTCTGTCCCAACAAAAAAACACCCTGAAGGATCACCGGGTTTCTACGCGTGAGGGCCATTTCCCACCTGGGGTTTCCCAAAGTCAAAAGCTGGCCGGACAAGCTCTCCGGAGAGCAGGGAGCTGGGGTTATTTTATCCTGGCTGTTGATAGCCCGCACAGGGACCCTTTCTACCCACTCATTCATTCGTTCCCAGTCGGTTTGGTATGTTAACAATGGGGGAAGCGGAAGTCCCGGCAGGGCCAGGATCAGATAGCCGCCAGCTGCTGGTGTTAACACATTCCTGCCGCCCTCCGGCCCTCCTGCCTGCCACAGGCTGCCTGGCACCCCGGACCAGCACAGCCCGAGTCTGGGCCCCGATTCACGGACGGCCAGGATCAGGGAGCCTGTGCTGGCAGCTCCAGCAGCTCCCGGGCTGGCCTGGGAGCCTCGGATGTCCACCTTTCCCCCTGCGGCGTTCAAGTTCAGTTCTGAGGGCCCTGTCTCTCCTCACCACCCTTGTTGCCTTTCCTCTCCAAATGAAATCCCACCTGCTCCTCAAGGTCTGCTTCACATCCTGCCTCCTCCACGAGTCCAGGGACACCTCCCTTCTCCTGTGTCCTTTGCTGTTCCATATCTGAGATTTTCGGAGTCCTCAGCCATCCCCGGGCCCACCCAAAGCAGTTTAATTGTGCTACACAGAGTTCTGGGTCTCTCCATCACAAGACAGTTCTTGAGGGTAGGGGCATGCCTTCGCTGTACCCCATCCCCCAGTCTGAGCATCAGACAAAGGGCACTCATTACGCTCACTGCTCATGGAGTGAGAGGTACTGGGGAGACCAGCAGCCCCCAGGTGCGTGTCCTGATGATACTGTACATATAACCGCAGGACCCATAAACCTAGCTTTAAGATGCAGACCAGTGGGTGGCAGGGGAAGGGAACTGGGTGACAGGCACTAAGGAGGGCACTTGATGGAATGAGCACTGAAATGTTCTATGCAACTGATGAATCACTAAATTTGACCCCTGAAATTAGTAATACACTACAAGTTAACTAAGTTGAATTTAAATTAAAAAAAAAAAAAAAAAAAAAGATGCACACCAGTTTTCTTTGCTGGGGGCACATGTGGGCCTCAAGACTTTCTCGTCCAAGCAGAGTCCCCTTCCTTCTCCTCCACCCAGCCTCTGGCTCCTCTGTGATTATCCCATCACAAAAGAGAATGCTTCTCCTTGGCTCCAGGGGATGCCCCGGATTCTGGCTTCTCTAGCTGTGCTCAATTCTCTCTCTTATCACATATTCTTTGTTCCCATGGGCTGTTTGTTTCCTGGGCTACCTTGCCCAGCAAGCAGGGCCCAGGCTCAGCACAGAAGCACACCATCCTTGCAGAGCCTCCTAGACCTTTAGCCTTCCAAAGCAGGCCATTTCCCCGGGCACTTGTAAAGGACGAGGCTGACTTAATTTACACTTCATTTCTTTTTTTTTTCTTTCTTTTTTTTTAGATTTTATTTATTTATTTGACAGAGAAAGAGAGAGATCACAAGTAGGCAGAGAGGCAGGCAGAGGGAGAGGGGGAAGCAGGCTCCCCACTGAGCAGAGAGTCCGATGTGGGGCTCGATCCCAGGACCCCAAGATCATGACCTGAGCCAAAGGCAGAGGCTTTAACCCACTGAGCCACCCAGGCACCCCTACACTTCATTTCTGGCCACACATCTACCTGGACAAGAAATACATTCCCTCCACGCTTCCCCCGCCCCTGAAGCATGCTGGCCACTCCTGTTGGGCAGGTCTGCTCACCAGGTGATCCAGCCCTCTCGCAGGTGCCCCCCGCTCACCATACTTCCCTCTCTTCGAAGTGTCTTCCCCAACCCCCAAGTCAGGCGGGGCCCAGGTCAGCCTGCCTCAGAAATTGACGAAACGTGACTCTCCCAGGCTCTCTTTTCTCTTTTACTAGGAGAAGCAGTCGACTGGCCCAGTCCTACAGCAGCTATCCTGTACGCCTGTGGAAGGTGAGCCCTGAGCAACGCGCCTCAGGGCCAGACCTGGGAATGAATCATATGCTTCAGACCCACAAGGGAGGAGGCCGTCTAGCTACCTGTTCTTCACTGGCCATGTGGCATTAGGGATTCACAGAACCTCAGAGCACCTTGGTCTCCCTACCCGTCAAACAGGGCTCATCGGGCTCATAGGTACTAACCTCCTAAGGCTGTTCTAAAGATGACATTAGGGAATAAATACAGACATTTGGAATGGTGCCTGGTGCATAGGGGATGCTCCATAGAGGTCAGCTCTTATGCTTATTTTTTCCTCAAGCCTCACTTTAGGAAGTCACCAACCTCTGAAGAATGTAAAAGGCAAGGAGGAGAGACCCTCGGGAGCCAGAAGATAAAGGCAAAGGGGTGCTCGCGACCACAGAACCTTCCAGAACCCATATCTTCCACAGAAGAGCATCCAAAAACCTTCAGGATTATGACGCAGGATGGAGCTCAAGCCTTCCAAATCCCTCACCTGGGAGCTGAGTAACTAAGGCGGCAAAGATGACTGAACACACTGAGCCCATTTAACTAAACATTAAACTCAATTAAGCACATTCGTTTCAAATCTGCAGATTCCTATATTTCAAAAGAAAAGTATGTACATGTGTATACACATATATTCTTACACATAGACTTTTGAGCTTAAAAGTATTTTTCCTTGATAAGGACCGGGGAGGGCACCTAGATGCTATCAGCAATGTTACCGTGGGCGCCTGGGGCTCAGTCAGTTAAGCGTCCTAGTGATTTCGGCTCAGGTTAGGATCTCATGGGTTCTGGGATCGAGGCCTACATCGGGCTCCCCGCTCTGCAGGGAGTCTGCTTCTCCCTCTCCCTCTGCCCCCCCCCCTTCTTGTGGGCACAGGAGTACATGCTCGCTCTCTCTCACAAATAAATACAATCTTTAAAATAAACAAATAATCCTTTATTTATTTATTCATTCATTCATTCATTCATTCATTCATTCATTCATTCATTTATCAGAGAGAGAGAGAGAGAGAGCACAAGCAGGCAGAGTGGCAGGCAGAGGCAGAGGGAGAAGCAGGCTCCCTGCTGAGCAAGGAGCCCGATACGGAACTTGATCCCAGGACCCTGGGATCATGACCTGAGCCAAAGGCAGCAGCTCAACCAACTGAGCCACCCAGGCATCCCAACAAATAATCTTTTTTTAAAAAAAGAATGCCACATTCTGAGAGAAACTCAAAGAACCCTCTGTCCTTTGTGGAGACACAGGGGGAAAGGCTGGGGAAGAGCTGTTAAAGGGGCAGCACATGTAATGGGCTGGTCGGAGGGTTAGTGACGTCTGGCCCAGAGCCTGTGATATGGTCAGCAAGCAACAGAAACATGGGACTTCCTTAGCGGAAGAGGCAGAAGAGTGACCCAGGCTGAGGAAGGAGTGTGAGCAAAGGCTGGGCAGAGTGAACACACACCGCGTGTTTAAAGAGCAGGAAGGAATGGGCGCCTGGGTGGCTCAGTCGTTAAGCAGCTGCCTTCGGCTCAGGTCATGATCCCAGGGTCCTGGGTCGAGCCCCACACTGGGCTCTTTGCTCAGCAGGGAGCCTGTTTCTCCCGCTACCATTCCCTCTGCTTGTGTTCCCTCTCTAGCTGTGTTTCTCTCTGTCAAATAAATAAAATCTTTAAAAAAATAAAAATAAATAAAGAGCAGGAAGGAGTCTGGAAGGGCCACACCACAGGCAACAAGGACGGCAGTAGGAGAGATCAACGTAGTTATGTTGGCACATGTGAGCGCATGGACTCAGCAGACATGTGTCGAGCCCCTACTGTGCGGCAGGTGCTGGGGATCCAACAGCGAGCATGACAGGCAGGGGTCCCTGCCACATATGATGGACATTCTCCTAGGGATATTGGGTAGACCAGATGCCTGAACCCAATAGAGATTCCTGGGCCCCTCGCCCCCCCAGATGCTGATTCAGCAGGTCTTGGCAAGCCCCAAGATTGATATTTTTTGGTCTGTTTTTACTTTGATTTGCATTTCTTTAAAACTTACTGCTAGGCCTAAGTTTTTGTTTCTTCAGTTTCTTCTGGGAGATCTTTTTCTTCTATGCAACCTCCTCTCCTGGTTTAGGAACAATGTGCTTTTTTTCAGTAACCATCACTTCAACGTGGAAGGGAGGAGAGCTCATGTATGCGTGAATCCGTCCATGAGCCCTGTAAGTTCTACACCACATCTTGGGAGCTTTGCTCACCTGGCTGTGCTCAGTGACCAGAGAGGGAATCAACTTCTAAACCCTCAAGTTCTGCATTATTCAACGCATTGTGCAGTAAAAATTCAGCACTTTTCTTGGGCTGTTGACCTGTGTCCAGCCCCACTGTTTGGCCTGGGCACACCTCCCAACTCCACCATTGTTAGTGATGGAATGGTACACATTAATTCTGCAAAGTGACATCCTTCAGAGAGTTGGTGGCTTCTCGGGTATGCATGCCCTGGATGGCCTGGGCAGCATCACGTGTGTTCTTAAAGTGAACATGAAGATCTGAACCTCTTGATTTGCATGACTTTTGCAGGGTTTTCTGGGTCAAGTGAAGACGAGCCATTTTCAGAGATTTTGAAAGTGTAATTCTGATACACATTTGGGAAACACCCACCTGGATCCATCGAACTCTTTAGAGGGCCCGAATGCCCTTGATAACAACCCTCCCTGGGCTTGGATCCCTCCAGAGAAGGACAGTCTACCAAACTGTAAAGTGTCCCATAAAAACATAAGCTATTATGATTGATGCTGGGTTATTATCCCACCTTTGGACAGATCTGACCTTTTAAAGAGCCGAATTTGCAACCTGGGACACCCTTCAGCTGTTTGAAGCACAGCTCCTGTCCCCTCTCCTCTTTCCCTCCAAAGCTCAGCCCAGTGCCTTCTCTGGTAAGACTCAGGACTGTCCACCCCTTACCGCACCCGGGGCAAGTTCCAGTAGTTCCAGCTCCCTCTTACCATCTGAGTCACTGCACCGACCCAGTGTTTGCCCCGGTGCTCTGATGGGGCAGGAGAACATTCTGGCAACCCCTCCAATAGTCCTCCTAGACGCAGACCATATACCCCTCTGCTGTCTTCTGTGCCCCTCCTTAATGGAGGTGAAATAGGCTTTGGGAAGCTCCTACCTTCTCTATCAAAATGACATTATGGGGGCACCTGGCTGGCTCATCAGAAGAGCAGGAGGCTCTTGATCTCAGGGTCATGAATTTAAGCCCTACATTGGGTGTAGAGATTACTTAAAAAAAAAAAAAAAGACTTTAAAAAATAAAACATAAAAAACCCAGAGTTAACTTAAAAAAAAAGATACCATGGATCCCAAGCATCAGGAACACTGACTTTCTACTTACTCAAAATGAAATTAAAAAGCCCATCTATTGTCTTTAGCAGTTTTTCAAGCTCCAACTCCCTCTGGAACCTCATCTTGTGGACCTGGCTGTTAGTAGTCTGGGCCTGCCCTTCTAAGGGTTAGCATCCCAGAATGCTCCAAGGGCCCCCAAACGAGCACCATCAAAACCAGACGTTAGAAGCTCCCCAGGCCTCTTTAGCTGTCCCCTGGGAGAGCCAACTGCATGGAATGGGGCCTTTCTTAGCCAAGACCCCTGATGACTGGGCTATTCTCCCTGGCTTTCTCCCACTGCCTGTGACGTGGCCTCTCCCCCTACTTCGCCAATATCCTCTTTCCCCTTCCTACTTGGGGACAGAACAGCAAATCCTCTCACTGCGGCCAGTCCTTTGGCAAGTCACCAGCTTGCCAAACGCGCTCCTTTCTGAAGCTGTTGTGACTGTCCAGGCCCTCACCAGCATCCCCGCTTGCGCTCCAGCCAGACACGATGGGCCCAGATGGGAAAGCTCAGGAGCCAAGAAAACGAAATTTTTCTCATGGGCCATGGGAAACTGTCAAGGGTTTGGGGGAGCAGCCGGGGCCCAGCGGGTGCTAACACAGCAATATGGCAACAGTAGGAAGGACGGCCTGGGAAGGGGACAGACTGGAGACCGGCTGGGAACTACTGTAATAGTCTCGGTGAGAAAAAAAGGCAACCGAAGGTGGTGGCAGAGGCAGGAACCGAAACAGTGACCTCCAGAGGGTGGGGAGTCACTGGTATGAGGGCCAAGCGGAAAGGCAGTGTCAAGAACCAAGGATTCGCCAGGATGGGGATTACAAGGTGCACTTGAGGGGGGTGATAACAAGTCAGGTCTGGCCACAGGAGGCTGAGAGGGCCACGGGCAGACACAGCACACAGCCGGGTCCTTGGCTAACTCACTGCTGGCCCCAAGTTAACCAAAAAGAGCACCTTGAGGATCAAAAGCCTCACGACTCAACATCGGATTCCCAGCCCCGCATCTCTCCTCCCCTGCCCCAGAGACGGTCGGTCTCCTTGACCTTCTCTCCAGTGGGTGCCCCTCTGCCCCACCGGGCCAGTCGCTTGGAGCTATGCCCGGGGCCTCGCTGAGCTGCGTCCTGAGCGGAAGAATGAGACTCCCCCACATCCCTGAAACCATTAAAAATTAACTCTAGGGGTCTTCTACAGCTAAAGAAAGTCAGAGAATTTGTTTAGAAGAAAAGAACATTAACTGCTTTTTTTTTTCATTCCGCATCTAACGATAGTCATGACTCAAGAAAAAGGTTGTATTTCTTTCTTTCGAAAAAGGGTAAGAAATCTTTTTTATGCACTTACCATGGAAAATGCTTAGCTTGTCAAATTCCACATGCTGAAAGGAGGAAAGCAGCAGTGCCCCGGGGCCCTCACCACACCAGGGAGCTCACTCAGCCTTGTCCTAACCCCTGCATGGGGTGGCAGGTGAGGGAGGGGTTCAGTGGGGTGGGGGTAGATGAGGAAGGGTTTCGGTGGGGGGGGTGGGGGCAGGTAAGGGAGGGGTTCGGTGGGGGGGGGGGGGGGGGGGGGGGGGGGGGGGGGGGGGGGGGGGGGGGGGGGGGGGGGGGGGGGGGGG